>JAUNZM010000779.1:1200000-1918160 GCA_033459285.1 Clamator glandarius
TATGTGGAGCTGGAGGAAAAGAACAGCAGACAGTGACCAGTAACTGTTATTTTGTCAGAGAGCTGAAGTGAGACTTTGCTTTGTGCCTGGAATACACACAGCATTCTGCTCACAGCATTCTGCTTTGGAATTCTCACAGCATTCTGCTTCGGAAACTGTCGGCCTCTGGCCTGGACGTGTGCACACTCTCCTGGGTGGAAAACTGGTTGAATGACCAGGCCCAGAGGGTGGTGGTAAATGGAGTTAACTCCAGCTGGAGGCCAGTGACAAGTGGGGTTCCCCAGGGCTCAGTCCTGGGTCCAGTCCTGTTTAATGTCTTTATCAACGACCTGGATGAAGGCATTGAGTCCTCCCTTAGCAAGTTTGCAGATGACACCAAGCTGGGTGGAAGTGTCGATCTGCTGGAGGGTCGGGAGGGTCTGCAAAGGGACCTGAACAGGCTGGACTTCTGGGCTGAGACCAACGGCATGAGGTTCAACAAGGCCAAATGCCGGGTCCTGCACTTGGGGAACAACAACCCTAAGCAGTGATACAGACTAGGAGAAGCCTGGCTGGAAAGCTGCCAGGAGGAGAAGGACCTGGGGGTGCTGGTTGACAACCGACTGAACATGAGCCAGCGGTGTGCCCAGGTGGCCAAAAAGGCCAATGGCATCCTGGCTTGTATCAGGAACGGTGTGACCAGCAGGTCCAGGGAGGTTATTCTCCTCCTGTACTCGGCACTGGTGAGACCGCACCTCGAGTACTGTGTTCAGTTCTGGGCCCCTCACCACAAGAAGGATGTTGAGGCTCTGGAGCGAGTCCAGAGAAGAGCAACAAAGCTGGTGAAGGGGCTGGAGAACAAATCTTACGAGGAGCGGGTGAGAGAGCTGGGGCTGTTTAGCCTGGAGAAGAGGAGGCTGAGGGGAGACCTTATTACTCTCTACAACTACCTGAAGGGAGGTTGTGGAGAGGAGGGTGCTGGCCTCTTCTCCCAAGTGACAGGGGACAGGACGAGAGGGAATGGCCTCAAGCTCCGCCAGGGGAGATTTAGACTTGAGATTAGGAAGAAATTCTTCACGGAGAGGGTGGTTAGGCATTGGAACGGTCTGCCCAGGGAGGTGGTTGAGTCACCGTCTCTGGAGGTGTTTAAGGTGAGGGTGGATGAGGTGCTTAGGAGCATGACTTAGGAATTGGTGGGAATGGTTGGACTTGACGATCCAGTGGGTCTCTTCCAACCTGGTCATTCTGTGATTCTGTGAATACTAAGGTCAGGATCATTTTCTGCCTTTAGGGAGAAAATGTAACTAAGAAGAGCCTTATCAGGGACAGGGAAGATATGAAATGCTCAAGACTTCCAGGAAGGAAATATTTACCCTAGACTTTCTTGCAGTTCTCCCAGGCCTGTCTTGTCCATTTCCCCCGTCTATACATATTCTTCTCAACTCCCCTTGAAATTTGTACCTGGAAAAAATCCAGGCATAATAACATGTAAAAATCATCTTTTGGTTCTTTCATCTTGTTTAGCTTAACGTATTTTTCAGAAGGGTAATTTAATCAGAGAGGCTGGGGGGGCGCATCTGCTTCTGTCCAACAGCAAGCAGCAAGCTCTTCCCTTCAGCTGCAAGTTAGCTGCTCAGGGCTGTTTTGCCACATCTTCCTCTCTCTTTCCTCTTATCAGATGCAAAGTTTCAGTGACTTTGCTGTGGTCATGTCGCAAGGCAAACCTCATCCTATACAAAGACAAGCTGTGTGCTGGGCATTAATCCAGTGTATACTTGCACATATTAAGGCACTGCAAGTGGGGCATGTGAAAAGAGTAGATGCCTCATCGGGAGGTAACAAGAGGAAGAGCAAACAAGGAATATGGCACTTTTAAATGTTGCTAGTGAGTGATTGCATGCCGTGTCATACGCTTATATATTCAACAATAATAAAGGCAGCAGAGAACACTGTGACTATGTAATTTGAAGTCTGCTGTAGCATTGGTTGTGTAGGACAGCCTTCATATAATTTCGGTTTGAACAAGAATATATCTCTGAGAAAAAAAACCCAACTTCTAATCTTAATTAAATTACTTTCAGAAAAGTAGGATCTTCGTAAGTTGTTGCAGCATTGAATTACCTTGACTGCTTTTCTTTCAGATTATTAATACAAATATTAAAATTGTAGCACCAAGAATGTGTAATTGCAAAATTATTTTTCTGATTATCATTGTTCTTTGAAGGTCCAACAGCTACCTTACTTTAAATCCATTTAAGCTGTGCTATGTTGTGATTACTAGAACAACCTCTATAGAAGTACTTCATGATGCTGTGTTTCACACCAGTAGTCTCTCCAGTTTTCTGAAAGCATCCACCAAAACATTAACTGCAGCGTATAGTTTTGCAGCTTCATCCCTTTTTGGCTTTATTTTGACCTGCTGAATTGCATCCTGTGACTGCTAGTGGTGATGTTCTACTTCCCAGCCCTACAAAGTACCTTTACATACTGTGGTACAGTGCAGAGTCAAATGCTTGGGTATGGAGTAGGTAAGGCAAGAAAATGTTATGGTTTGAGAAGATGATTAGAAGAAGGGAATTATGACAGCGATGTTACCTTTACAGATTTTGTAGTGTATGTTTTACTGAGCATTAGCCATCTCTCTCTGTTGTATTCAAACAGGAGTTAAAATACAAGACAAATTCTGGACTGGAGCTCAGTTGATGCAATATATGTTCTCTGTCACTCTCACTTTATAATTTATATTATTTAGATTCCTATTGCCTTGATCAGATGCAACCTGTATTGGTTTAATCTTTTGTCTATGCATGGGCTACCAAATCTGACTAGAGGGGAATAATAGTCAGTGCTTATCTGAAATATGTTAGAAAAGGTGCAGACTTAGGTTCTGCATATTCTTAGGAGAGAGTCCCATTTCCCATGGTTGCCTTCACCTTGCTCACAAAAGTTCCCACTGCAGCCCAGCTAAAGGTGGTCGCCCCAACAGATCTAACAGCACAGGGTTTTGTGTGGTTGTTGCCTAAGGAGTTCTCTTGAGTTAACAAAGATTTGCTATATAAGTTAGCACAAACCATTTTAATGAAGCATGTTAGTGAGGAAGAAGCAGTAATAAATGTTATTGATCATAAAGTGCAGAATCAGTAGCTCTGAGGAGGCTATCCCTGCATGCAAGGTCACGAGCAACGTTAAGCAAGCATAGAGTTGTAATGCTGTTGGTATAGTGGAGATACAACTTGAAGGAGACAAATTATGCGGAGAGTAGTCTTCATACTTAATTGTCTCTGTTTTTTTCTTTCTGTCCCCGACCACTTCAGATATCTTGACTCTTGAGATGTTTCAGAATCTCACTAATAAATCAGCAGGTCCCATGTGGGCTGCAAATTTTTGTTTGTCCTTTGAAGTCAGTGACAGCACAAATAACATCAGTATTTCCATCCTGGAGGTAAGATTATTTGCTTGTGACATTAGCCTAAAATGAGTGTGTTTCTGAGTTTCTTCTTGAAGAGTTACCCCAGTGAATTATCTTGTTTATACCGCATTGTGTTTTCAAACATACATTCACTGTTGTTTTGATTTGGTTTTTTTTTTTATGGTTTTTTAAATTAGATTTGCTCCTAATATAAATTTTGGCTAAATACAGTGGAAAAAAAAATGTAGATTTTCAGCCTGGAGCAAATTCTACAAGTTAGATTTTAGGTGCCTTGGAAGCACATTTCACATGGAAATGCTGATGTATTAGAAAAAATAAGAGATGTTGCTGAAATATTGGGAAGAAACTTTTTACTTCTCTTTGTTTTCATACTGATGTTGAATTTAAAAGTCATGTTTTGAATATTGCTGCAGCTGTGTTGGGCACTAAGAATTTCGCATTAAGAACAGAATTTTTGATCTAAAGAAGTCCTGGAGTGCTGTTTTATATATCTGTAGAACAAAGCTTAAACATCTTGATTTTTTTCCCTTCCTTTTTTAGAAAGGAACAACGATGCTCAGCATTTCTGTAATGCTTTTAATTTCAAAAGGCTTTGCTTGTATAACCTAATGAAACTTCAGAAAATGTGAGACAGGAGAGCAAATAATCTATTTTTCTGGAGCAGAGACAAAGTAAATTCAGAGTTACTTAAGATCCTATGCATTTGTGTGGATCAGAGCAGAATCTGGGTTGGAGTTAGAAATTTTGTTTCTCCATTGAAAGGTTTATAGAGCTTCCTGAGCTCTATGAGATATTTGAATACCACTGGGAACTTTATTTAGGCATCAAATGTTTAAATATTTTCCAGTGTGAATGAGGTCATATGCCATACAGGCAGGACAGGGTTGTTCCCAATGGTGTATTTTCCAGGATTTTGTCCAGTCTAGTGTTAAATGTCTGTGTAATGTATTTTTTTCCTCATTTCTCTCAGGAAACTCGGCTTACTAGGCACACCACTTGGAATTTTTTCACCATATTCAACCTTCTTTTTCCCATTCCTTGCTCATATCCTTTTCCTTCTCCAGTACACTTTTTTACCTTTCAAGCTCTTTTTTAACTTTGGCTTTATGAAGTACAATAAGACAATTTTCATCTCCTTCATCATTTCAGTGAAGTCAGATATGGAACTTAAGGGCAGCCAATGTATTCTTTCCACACAGTGAGCAGTTAGGAAGGAACATACTGTATTTAAGAAACATGGGATATATTGTACAACCAAACCTCCACCCACAGCCACATGCCTTGTGTGGCAGTTGTATTGGCTGGCTCTATGCTCGATCATTTCCTTTGCTCTGTGGATGCCTTTGTTGACTTCTGCAATGTTAAGCTTTTTATGTTGCTCAAGTGCTAAGTCCTAAGTGGCATTCAGACCATGTGGAGATGGCCTTAAGTCACAGAGGACCAAGAAGGACATCCTCTCATTTGTCTTGGGATGATTCTGCTACCACAAGACATCACAGGTCAGAGGAGCAATATTACATTTGACAAATCCCTTCTGGTATCTGTCCTGTATGTTCTCAGGCATGAAAAAACTGGCATGGTCGGTGCATCCTGACAATGGTGGTGATAAGGCTGATTCACTAGGCTTGATTAGATCTCATTCGCATTGTTTTTTCCACTGTCAGTCCTCTGATGTCGCACGTACCTCTGAGAGGAGATGCAGACATTTTTCCCTCCAGACTGGCTTTTCCCTAGAGCCTGATTTGCTGAAATCAACAGCAGTATTCCACTGTGGGACCCAGAGGAGGGCAGGATGTGGAGCTCAGTGCTGTTGCTACTTCTTTTGAAGAAGGTTGCTGCCATGCAGCACCACAGAGACCTTCATGGTATGCCAGATTCTATCTAATTCCCCACGTACAGAACATTAATTGCAGCAGGACTAATGCCTTAGAACGTAACTGTTTCTTGAGAGGGTTGTTGCACTGTGAGCTGAGTCTACCTCTTCTTGCATAAGCCTGCTAAACCCCGGTCTTTCATGAGAACTGACTATGTAAGACTGATTTACAGGTAAAATTTTTTATTGGGCTAGCAAACTTTTTAGTAAACTTGTCAGCAGTTTGCAGGAATATAAAGAAAATATTAAACAAAGCAGACCTGAGCAATTATCTATTACAAATCATTGTTATTTTTATCTTGTAACATGATACAAATTGCACCCTAGAGAATAAGGCAGAAAATGCAGAGTTGTGATAAACACCGTATCGTTTCTGTAGCAATGTAAAGATTTGTTTCTTTCCTTTGCAATCTGACAGCTCAGTTGTCTTGCATTGTCTCCCAATAAAGATGCCTTTGTAATATAAAGTAGTATTGTTGATTTGAGAAGAAAGGTTTTCTAATAAATATGAAAGGATACAGAGTTTGTTCCTTGCATTGAGGAGAAAGGATTTGAGATAAAGCCATGAATGATCAGTCTGGAATAACAAAAGCTGCTTCTGAAATACAGCACCCTGTGAAAGGATATGAAACTCTCTAACTTAGTGGAGTATAAGAAATAGTCTTACAGCTTCTGAGGAGTGCACTGCCTGACTTCTTCACAAGTTCAGGCTTTTGTCTGAGTCTGCAGCTTACTGAAAGCCTATTTATGAATACTTTTTTTTATTTTATCAGTATGTGCATGATATTCAGAGCATCCCAAGCAATTCAAGTCAAGTATAATACAGCTGAATGTCAGTTACTGGGAAGGATTACCAATACACTAAAAAGTAGATATTTTGGGGAATCCATAGAAACTGGGGTGTTATGATGTTGAGGGACCTTTATGAATGTATGTGTGAGAGTACTTAATTTCAAATTTTGATCTAACTCAGCGCAGGTGCTGCTGTATGACTATGTGATTTAAATGTCATTTGAAGGTTAGCGCATCTGCCTCGAAAATTTGTACAGACATCCTCAGTTATACAGTGTTGCTTCTGTTATGGTTGTTGTAGGAAACCTTATAGAAATCCATCCTGCAAATCACTGGGGGAAGCGAGACAGAGACAGTTGCTTTTCCAAAAAGTCCTAACTGAAACAAAGTCAGACTATGAAACTTGGGGTGCTTCGAGTTTAATTAATCTTTATATTATAAGTACTGATGCTGGCTAATTTCTTGTGTGCTTTGTAGAGGAGTATGTAAAAGAAGACCTCTAAATGTTTTGTTAGTAACAAAGGACATATGTATTACTTTCGTAGGTAGAGCACTGTCTTCAAATAACCTACACCCCTCTAAAAGCTCTTTTAGTTCAACTACATCCTCAGAAAGGTATGAGCAGAGGTGGGAGCAGCCAGAGTCTAAGGTTAAAGCAGGCAAAGACAGCCAAGGAGAGCATGGTGCTGCGCAGGTAAGAAGGAGGGTGGAGGGGGCAGGAGGGGACTGCAAGGGTGGAGGAACTTCA
The DNA here is from genome assembly GCA_033459285.1 of Clamator glandarius. Lineage (NCBI taxonomy): Eukaryota > Metazoa > Chordata > Aves > Cuculiformes > Cuculidae > Clamator > Clamator glandarius. Next base: position 1,206,823 of record JAUNZM010000779.1, read on the forward strand.
CCTCCTTGTAAAGCTCCATTTGTTGTACCTGTGGACATACGTATACTCTGCTACTGCTGACTCGCAGAGTCTTTCAGATATTATATACGTTACATGTAGAAAAATACAAAACTTAAGACTTCTGTGCTGTAGTGTGTTTTAAATTTCAAGGGATTCTGTTACTTTTCAAGTCCCTGTTTTTCCACAGCAGTGAAAACATTAAGAATGACACTAAATAATGGAATAAAGCTCTTTACAGCTGAGATAAACCCCCAAACCATTACAGGCACATTCTGCAAAATGAGGAGGTTGTTTTAAAAGTCAGGGCATTTTTATGAGAAGTCCTTTTACAAGAAACCAAATGGCTGGCTTTAGAGAACTTTGTTCAGTGATAGAAATCTCTCTAATTGGAAACTTTCTTTCTGGAAAGTATTCTTGGGTTACTAGCTGACCAGAGAGAGTGGAATCCTGCCATTTGGTCCAGGCTGCAAGTTCAAGCAGGTTGTCATGATGATACCCATCATCGAGGCAAAGATACAGACCCTGATCCTTTCTGTGTGGCCTGGGGCCAAGGCAAATACCAATGTGCCCTTCTCATCTGTCTCCCAAACTGCTGAAAACTCTCTAAGCCACTGAAATAATAAATGTAGCTGAAAGGATTTCCAACAAATAAGATGTGCTACCAGAGTTCGAGGGACTACTCCAATAATGAATCTAAGCACCACATCTGTGAGATCAGGCTTTTCTTACCACTGTTTCAAAATAACACTGTTACAATAATTAAGTAATGAAAGTACTTCTTAGCAGGCTACAGTGGAGTGATACTTTGGAAACTGTTCTCCTTGCAAGCCCAGAGCCATCTGTTGAACAGAGTTCGTTGCTTCTGCTATTACCTTTTTTTTCCTGGTCTCCTCCGTTGACTTCAATACGACTTGAATTCATTCTGCAGGCTGTGCAAAGGGACACCATGGCTATAGACAGTTTATGCTGAACCATTCACAGCTCTGTTTAGCATGCTCCTCTTTTCCATAACAATTTGCAACAAAAACTGTTTCAGGAAAGAGTTTGGTGACCTGCGAGGGCTGGGACAAGCCTTACACTGCTGGAGACAGCAATTTCCATTTCAGGCCACTAAGCCGGAGATCCGGTGCTAAGAACACAGGAAGCGGGGAGGATAAATATTGTAACTTTTCATCTCATGCATAAGAATTGCAGTCTATTTTGATCTCATGATAGAGAAAAGTCATTCTCCTTATCTCATCTAACATAGTGGCTAGTCTGATTACAAGCTTCCCTGCTTGGCTCCTTTTAAAATTCAATTTGGCTGCCTATGCCCTTGGCACACAGTGGGTTTCATTAAATTTCACAGCAGTTAGTTTTCATTCCCTCTGTGACACCTTTTTATAAACATTTGACTCTAGTGTAATTTCAATCAATTGTACTTTTTTCACGAAACACTTGTACCATAATAATCTGGCAGAGAGGTTGGGGAAGACGATTCAGACACCGTTGCAAATCTATGTAGAAAACTAATATATTGGAAGCCAGGTCAGCTTGCAAGTGTTTTTTGCATGCAATGATAACAAAAAGAAGCTGCTTGCCTTCCTTCTCTGGTGGTATTATCGAAAACTGTCAAAAGTGCAGTTAAAGAGCTTGCTCTAAGAGGCAAGTTTAATTTCCTTCAGGCTAATCACAGCTTTATTTTAAAAGTGGACTGCTGCTGGATTGACATCCCAAAGTTATAAGACAAGCTTCTGAAACCCAGGCTGCTTAGCAGGTCTATGTGCGTTTTCTTTTCAAAAGTAGATACGGAAGCTGGTTTGTTAGGAGAATGTGTGCGTGTGTTTGCCTGTGTGAGTGCAGGAATGCAGGGAGCAGATGTGGTTCTTTTCCTTCTAGTATCCAATATTCAGTCCCTGGTAGGTGGGATGAGGGAATGTGAGCACCCCAGAATGGACCTGGCATCTCTTGTTGACATCATTGCTAACTCCTTCCCAGTGCAGAGAGGTATTTTCTCAAGTCTATGCCTAAGGCAGATGCTGGGCAGATTTGTGTGAGTGTAAGAGGCTTTTTGTAAGTGTAAGTGGTTTTGAGGTGTGCTCTAAAAGTCCTTTATTTGCAGAGTGCCAGCCCTTGTGAAAAGCTGTCCCTTTTTCAGTCTGCTGGGATAATCAGAACATTCAAAGATAATGTGTTATGGTTTCTCAGTAAAATTTTAAGAAGTACCTTTTTAAAAATTAATTGAAAGTGAAGCTTAAAAGTTCTCAAAAGTTAGCTCTGCTTTCAGGGGTAGCTCAGAGGCTGACAGATCTGTGCCTCACTACAAGCCAAGAGCAGGCAGGCTTAAGAAACCATAAATCATTTTCAGAATGAAACTTCTGATTGATGAAACTTTTCCTAATGCCCTGTGGAAGGTATTAGTTCAGGTCCTTTCAGTTTAACTAATGGAGTATCTTACTTTCCTCTACCCTAAGGTCTCCATAGTTCCTTTGTAGACAAAATATTTCCAAATATACTCAGTCTTTAGCAGGGTCTTAAACACATCAGGAAAGCTGGAGGTTATGGGAAGTTCACCACCTCCTTCCCTTGAGGAATTTTTGTGCTCTGTAGCTACTAGCAGGAGGAGACCTCCTGAAGATTTTCCTCAAGGAGCCTCTCTTTCTTGGAGGATTCTGTTGGAATGGGACTGGTTAGCCCTATGCGTACACATCTGTAACATCTTTTTGGTGAATAGGCAGGCTGTAGTTTCCATCTTGGACAGTGGCTTGAGTTTACTGGGAAGGAGGATGCATGGTTGTGCCAAAAAAATCAAGAGTGTCTTGTTAACAGTGTCTCCGAAATTCCCGTGTCTCTGGAGGACAATGGCTGCTGGAAATGCTGTGTGCTTCAGGTGCCACTTGTAAACAGCGAGTTGGGTACATAGCCGATGCAAATTAGCATGGAGCTAAAACTGGCTCAAAAATTCTTGGAAAAGGTGGCCTCATCCTTTCTTCTGGGGATGGAAAACATCTTTTAAGAGCACAGTTTCAGTGTATGGACCTCTGGGTACGGACTGAAATCTTACTTTTTTTTTTTCCAGGTTGGCTGAGTATCTTGATTAATGGATGAAGGCATAACTGATACTTTCTGTGAGCGTTTTTTCTTACTAAGCTGAATGTAAGAATATAGACTATTCTTTGGTTTGTGAGGGCATGAAGTTCAAGATCTTTCCCTGTTGTTTCCAGCACAAAATGCTTCAGTGTAAGTAGCAGACCTAATATAGCAGACTGTTCAGTAATTAAATTACTGTAGGGGAAGTTTCTTACTTTTCACATAGTTAATGATTACATTATATGCTGAAGTCTGGAGATTCCTATAAATTTTATACATTGTGAAATGGTAGAAGTTTAAACCACAACAATCATATTATGATTGCAATCTAATTATGCAGATATCTGATACACAGGATTAGTTTAGACATCAGTATTTACAGAAATTTTTTAACAAAGTGACAAGTTCCAGCTCTGAAAGCGCAAACAATCAAAAGATTACTTGAGAATGCAAATAAATGGAAGCCCTAGAAGAGATATATATTCTTATTTTGTATCTTAGAAGACTTTAACACAAGACTATGTCCTTTTGTTTGAAGATGATATATTTCATTATCAGTGCTGATGAATAACTAACTTGGTGGGTCCTCAGCTGGAAAGAAACAAGGCTGCTAATGCCATGTGGATCTTAACGAGTGTTTCTGTATATTTATGGGCCTTGATATACAGACAGTCTGTGGATATTTCAAAACTGAAGAACATTTCTGAACCCAAGTTAAAGTTTATACTTGGCATTTCAGTAGTATCAAGGCAGAATTAACCAGAGCTCATAAGATATGAGTCTCACTGACATGCTGGTGACAGTGAAAATGTAAACCACTGAGAAATAACCTTCTAAAAGACAGAATCTAACTCGGATTTTGGAAGAGGATCTGCCATCCACCGACTCTTGAGGTGGTATGCAATAGTGTAGCTGGCATTTTCTAACTAAGGTACCAGCTTAAATGACTTAGGACTCTGCTGAGTTGTATGTCCTGTAATAAGTCATTTGGAAATCTTCTTACTTGCAAAATAGTATCATATTAAATATGCACACTAATCTTTTGAAACAGTTCAGATAAGCAGCATTTTTAAATGTATTCAGTCAAGATGTTTTTCAGGCAATGAAGCTCAGCAAGAAAATACTTTCATTTCAATGAACATCCTGAGAATAGTCAAAATTTATAGTTGGTTGTGATTTTAGGCTGTATGGATGTCTGTAGTAAAAATAAGAAAGTGGAATGAATTTGTCATGGAGAGGTTTTTTTTGTTTGTTTATTTTTTTTTAAGTAGGTCAGTGAGTCTTTACGCATTTCAGAAAACTGTTAATTCAGCCTCAGTGAAAGCTGTTAGGATTCAGATTTAAAAGCATCAGATCAAATACCATGCCTTACAGGAAATTATGCTTTTTATTTGTTCTGTAAAATAAAACTCTAAATGAGAGATAAGCAACAGTTTTGTTTTAGTAACATCTATACTATGTAGAAAGATATGATGGACTGTAGTATGTATCTGTAGGTGGGTTTCTATGTTCCCCAGCAGAAGAGCAGCGTAGCCCTTCTGGGTGTGGTGGAGCTGACAGCATTTTTAGGTGGAGAGGGAGCATAACCTAATTGTTAAATCAGTTTTGAAACTGCAAATTTTTTGGCATATTTTCAGTTTAGGACAAGCCCCGCAGGGAAGAGGGCAAAAGTAAATAAAGAGGATCTGCATAGAATCAGCTGCCACTCCAAAGTCAAGTAGCTAGAGAAGACCTAAAGTTAAGGGTGAAAGAGGAGTTGGACAATATTGGTTTCTTTCCCTTAACTTTTTATAATTTTCTGCTTACTTGTTATGAAAGTTGTCTTAATTTAGGTTTTGGAAAGAGTATAACAAGCCCTGCTACTTGCCTTAACTTCTGAATTCTGTACATGGTGGCCTACTGATCCATTGACACAGCAAAAGGGATTTGATCTTATGTCTGGAAACCACTCATGTCTCTTCTATGAAATCTCTTTGATGCCTTTTCACATTTTTCTCCTTTCTTCCCAGAATGCTCTTTGAAGTACTTTATGCCATATCCTGCAAGCATTCCTTAGTCATCCTAGTAGTGATTGTTCCAATTTAAATCCAGACCACTCAGATGCTCTTTAAAATATCAGAGATTTTTCTTAACCTCTGAAGATACAATGACATCTGCAAACAGATGGTGAGAGGTGTGGCTTCCAGATCAGGAATTCAATTTCACTTTGAAAATAGGGTGGGACTACTGTAAACCAGAGGGAGGAGTGGCATGGTTTTCAGGGATCTCGAGCAGTGCATAAATGAGAACAGAAAGCAAAATTTGACACATGCCTATTGTCTGAATAGGTTTATATGTGAATTCACAAGTTACAATCAGACTTTTCATTGCAGCCTATCTCCATCTACTCACAAGTAAAAGCAAGAAGGCAGGTGCATATTTTAATAAAGCTAATCAGTCTTTGAGATGGATAACAAGGGCAAAAAAGGAAGATCTGAGGAAGCTTAAAACTGTGTAATTGGTTTCTTGTTTTTTTCCTTCGCTATTTGAGTACAAAAGTTGACGTCAACTCTGGCAAAGTTGATTGACAGAATTCAATATTCTAAGTTATAAAAGTACTTTTCATGAAATCTTTATCTTCACGCTGTCTCTTAGCACTGGATGATGCAAGGAATATTATTTCCATTTTACAGATAGGAGGACAGAAACTTATTGCAAGTTACATATAAAACTGTATTTAAAGAAGTATCAAGTAAAGGCCTCCCAAGTCTTAGGTTCATGTGTAGCAACTGAACCAGCTGTCATGGAAATGCTACTAAAATATACAGGTGTAATAATGTGCCTCTTCCTTACACTAAGTTATGACTATAGGATTATCTGCCTGGCGTTTTTAAGGCAGACAGAAATTTATACTGTGTACGGCCTGAGCTGATGTGGCTGACTGTGCAAACAGTGTTGGTTGCAAGCTAACACACACTGTTTCTCAAGGCAATTTACTCTGTTGAGCTCCTTGGTGCCATAATTAAATGGCTTTTTTTAGTCTAGTTGTGCAGAAGGCATGTCCTAACTCAAAGACACAGCTAATTTTCTTTTCTTTGTGAAGCTCTTCTTGTAATAATAAATGTATCCCATGGATCAAAAGAGGTCATAGCTTCTTTTATGTGCAAAGATTATATATGTTTGTTTAGATGACTGGTTTTCAGCCTCTCCTGACTGGTTGACTCCCCAGACTGCTGAAAGGCATGGCTGAGCTTGCTGTTCTTAGTTGCCTTTCGTGGACCACTCACAAAGTTCTGTGACACTTCCTATGACCTTGGTTCACAGACTGAAACCCACTGAAAGACCACTGCAAAAAATGTGAAGTTTTCCATTAATAAATTTGTTGGTTAGAGCTGCTTTGTTGTGTTTGAGTTTTGTTAATGACATTCTGTTCTCCATGTATACAAAGAGCAATAATCCTGCATGCTTCTGGACAGAAAAACAAATAAACAAACAAGTAGGGAATAGATCTGCCACAGAAATCAGAAAGAGAATTTTAGTTCAAAGATCTAATGGAGCCATTATGTGGTCATCTTTTGTATATGCAAAATACGTAATTCCTGCGCTTTTAATTTGTTGTGCAAATATGTATTTAAGAGATTAATGAATGTGGATTATATATTCTTTCAAAAGAGTTATTAGGATGTTTCACCACACTTTCTAACTGGATCTTTTCACATGAGCAATTAATAGCTCTGCAGATTACATGGCACTGAACAAACAGTACTTTGCAGCAGACTACACGACATCATGTTCACAATGAAGGAAATGTTTAAGACCAGTAGTAGACTGAACATGCTTTTTAGGTTAGCACGGCACCTACTTCAGACCCTGCACATTCTCAACTACTTTTGGGATATACCTGTGTTAGATGCATGTAGGTGCAAAACATTGCACACAACCCCCACTACCCCCTTCTTCTTGGATTTTTAACCTTCAGGCTGCAGGAATCTGAGAAGTTGCTCTTTCTTTCATATCTTCTGATTTCAGAAGGCATGCTCAGCTGGAGACCTCAATTAAGGCTGAACAATTTAATTGAAATACATACTCATAGCTCCCTGCCAGTATAAAGAGAAGCAAACTTTTCCCCTCATAGCATTTTAGGGGGCAGCAGGAAAACACAGGTGCCCACAGCCAGGCTGACGGCCCCTGCACCACCTGAGAGTTTCTTATGTGAGGACTCTTTCAGCACAATTGATTGCCACTGCTTAGTCTCTGCATCTGAGGCACCTGATGGGGAACAGCGGTGCTTGGAAATACAACGGAAATGTTACTGTTTGTAGAAGCGGGATACACTCCTTGATACACTGTGCTGCATGGTGACTTGGAGTCTACCTCTGATACCAGAAGCAGAACCAAGGCATTGATACACCTCACTGCAAAAGTTTCAGGAAAACCATATAGCTGAACCTGTCATGCAAGATCTTGCACAACTAAATTGAACTTATGGCGTGTTCCAGTGCTGGGATCTCTATAGAGTTGTGCTTGTGAAGAAATGGGGCAGCTCCTTTAAGTGCTGTGAGATAAGGCATTAAGTGCCAAACACCAGAGTTTTGTGATAGTGTGATTGCAAGATTAATTGGCACATGCAGTTAGCAGAGGACACAGAGAGAATTTGCATTTGCATGTGGGAAGAGTGAGTCAGAATAACTTTGTACCTGTTACCTATTATGCATGTGTCATATTTGATATTTTTATTTTAATACTTCACTTTATTGTTTCCTCGATTATTTTAATTTTCTGAACTACCTCAGTGTAAAAATATATCACAGAAGATGCCAATACTTTTTATTTATGTAAGGTGCTTAAATTATACTTCTGAAATTACTTATCCAGCATTTTATTTATATTGCAATCATAATTATTCAGTGCCTCCTCCATCTGCTTTTATTTAATTGTGACTGTATAGGCAGCAGCCACAAATGTAAGTCTCTCCAGGTTGGTTGGTTGCACAGAGCACCTTCTATGCACTGTAATGAGTTTGCTTGACACCTGGCAATTAAAAGGAATAGACTTTTTATGTAGCTACTCACAAGCATTGATGTGATAGCAGGCATCTAATGATGTAGCTTAGTTCTCACATGTGTGGCAGAATCTCCCTGGGAGTATGAAAAGGACAGGTGAAATAAATTATAGGGTTGCTAGTTGCTTTAAACATTCTATGCAGATTCATAACCCAGTCTTGTCAAGTTTCCGGGATTTGAGGCATTTTTGTGTGAATGTCTTCTTCAACCTTTTCAACTGTTGCCAGAAAGAACCGTTTATTAAGTTATTGCTGATTAAAATTCAAGAGTGCTTTCAGCTTCCTCTTTAAGGCAGGGTTTTCAACAGAATAAAGATATTCTTCATCACACTACTTTATTCAATACATCTTTTTTGATACCGTGAACAGTGATAGAGTGACTGGAGTCTGTGTATGGCTGTCAACTTGAATTATACTCTCACACACCTGTTTACTGCTGGGACAATGCCATTGATTCCTGTGGGATTTCTCCAGGTTCATGTCTCGTGTAACTGAAATCTGGATATGCAGCTACCTGCTTTCTGAGGTGCATAGGCACAACCCCAGTTCTCCGTACAATGAAATTAATTTGACCCATGTGGGTGGTTTTTCCTCAGACTTATGTGTATCCTAACTCTTCACAGACATGACGTGGATCTACAGTAATACTAGGCTCAATGGAAATAAAATATTAAATTAAGAGTTTATTGACATTTTTATCCCTGAAAGTATCTGTACTGTGTGTCCACAAAGGTAACAATTTACCTTTCTTTTTTATTATTATGATACCTTTTTTGGTGAATAACATGCCTTAAATCAATCTTAAGAGTTTGAGCCACTAACATTGCTAAGTGTGCTTAGTTTGTCATTTAGAGAACCAAACATTTTCATTAAATTTACAGTAGGCTAAAATCTTTTAATTTTGATCAGAACATTGGAAAAATGCTTTGAACTTACCTTAAAACAATGATGAACCAGCCTTATTTCTTAGTGGTTTCTAATATGATTTGCATCTACGCTGCCTTAATCCTTATCATAACACTCAGTTACCCACTGGCAAAAAAGAAAGGCAGCTCCCAGAGGAAAGACAGAAAAAAATTGCTTTCAAAACTTGCTTTTTTAATAATTTATAAGAAATTTTATTTTTTTTTGAACGTTAAAGCTTCTTTCTTCTTCCTGGCCACATTCTTTTGGTGCTATTATTAACAAACCAATGCTGCCTCACTCAGTCCAGTAATAACAATATTTCAGCCCAGATTCACAATCATATACACTGCCTACTGTCAGAGGAGCTTGTGCAAAGCTTGTGCTTCACTTGGTGAAGGGGTGCACCCACAGCCCACTGCCCAAAGGTCTTGTGCAAGCTGCTTTGTGAAGGGGTGCAATATTCATGCAGTTTTTTTGCAGGTTATCATTTTTTTTTGTTCTGCTCTCAGGGGTTGCTTTTGAGGGAGCTCTTACATTTTCCTGGCCTACATGGCTTTGCCTGGCTCCTCTATGATTCTTGTAGTTTATCCAGCTGTTCAAAATTTTCTGAGAAACCCACCTCTTTGAGTAGTTGGGGTGAGGAGACTGTTGGGTTACTGAAGGAACAAGTGGATGGGTGCTGCGGCATAGCAGGCTCGCTGCAGCAGGAGCATGTGCAAGTGAAAGACCCACCTGCAGGGCATGGGGTTTGAGCTCCTGATAGCTACATCAAAAGCACCATTCCCTTGTGTTTGTCCGGAAGGCAGAGGATGGGCTGGCTAGGCTGTAAAACTAACCATTTTCAAGGCCCACTAAAATATGCAGAAATAAAAAATCCATGGCCATGAGCATGGCTTTGTGCTTCTCATGTCTTCCAGAGAAGCAGGCTGATAGGTACAGAGATGAAGGGAAGCATTAGAAAGTGAATGAAGCCTAGATACCCTGTCGACCACTCACAGGACAGCCTTGTTGGCCATCTGGCTCTTTGGATCTACAGGGAAGAGACAATCAGGTATTGGATGCTTCAGTCCCAGTTTTGAAAGAAAAGGAAAGAACTTGTTTTCACTCGGGGAAATTTTATATTCTAGACTAGTTCAGGGGCTTAATTACTCATCTACCCAAGTGAAAAGCTTAATTTTGATCATGAGTAATAACTCCAGGAGAAACAGCCTGAACAATTAGATGAAACTGAGGAAGTGTACAAGTAGTGAAAGGGTTCCCAAAATGACATTTTGATACTCCTTGTGAGGCAAAACATTGTTCTGTGAATTATCCCTATCCTGTTGAAGAACTTATGCTGATGTTTTGGTCTTGCTCCATTGGTTTGTAGTACTTCTGCTAACAAGTTTGTTTCAAGTTTCCACACTACAAACAATCTTTTTACCCAGGTGCCTACCTCCCCTCTTCTTGAGCCAGTGGACCTCCTCACAGCACTGTAACATGATGAGGCATTTTACCATGTAATAAGATCCACAGTCCAGGAAATCTTATCTCACGTGGTAACTTCTGCAAGTTTTGATGTTTGCCTGTGTTCCGTGAGTGTGGTCAGTAACTGTGTTTGGCTGGAGCAGGGCACAAAAGAGCCCCTGGAGGTCAGGCTTGAGAGCCATGCTCATAATATCACAACAGTGACAGTCCTGAAAACTTGAACCTGATGTCCCAGTCAATTTAAGCCAGCATAATCAGATGCTGGGGTGCCAGGAAGGCATCCTGCTCTCCCAGCTCCACCTCCTGATCCTGCTGCCAGTTAGCTTTCCACCATTGTGCCACAAGTGATCTGCATCAGGACCTGCTGCACATGAAGATTGATTTGGGGTTTAGCTGGATCACTTCCCCTATCTGGTTCCTGGGAGGGCTGGTACAATTGAAAGGATGCTGTGGGAGCAGCCATGGATACGAGGAGGAAGAAGCAGGACCTGCATGCATCACCAAAAACCAGATTCATGCACTCACAGCCTTTAGGCCTGACCCTGCACTGAACTCAATGGGGATATCTGTAGAGCACTAAAAGGACTAATATTTAAGAGTAAAAGCATATATAAGTGCAAATGAACACTTTCATGTAAGTGAGGCAGGCAGAATAGTCTGAGAAGCAGCAGCTGGAGTTACAGAGTAAGAAGTTATAACTGAGCCTTGTTGAACCTGTGAGGGTTTTTTTTGATCATCACAAAACCAGCAGGTTGTCTTTCATAACCAGATTTTTCTGAGTACGCACTGCAAGTAAGTAGTACATGTGATAAACAAGGTTAGGTGTCTAATTGTTTAGAAAGGAAATAACTTTTATTCTAATGCATTTTTTGCAGTGGCAGCCACTAGGTTCCCTACCTTGTAACATCTGTGACCAAATCCTTAGTCACAGCTCAAGGCTGCAGAACACTGTCGTTATTCAGTGGTAATGCAGAGATTTCAGTAATCCTTAGGAGATGGAGGGGGAAAAAAAAGAAAGAAATAAGCCTCCTGCCACGGAGATTTCCAAAGCCAGAGTTTATGCACTGTATATTTAATGAGTCCAAGTGAAGCAATTGTATTGTTTCTTTCCAGGATGGTATGAAGCTTGTACTCAGGAGTGCTTGTCAGTGAGATTCCTATACCTAACATTTAAACAATTCTTTCTGTAGGGAAGAAAATAGATCTGAAATTCAAAGGCATGGATATATCTAATGCAGTTTTTCAGGTTTAATTTTGCATGTAATAATGATACAGTTGGACTTCCTCAGCAAGACCTAATGCTCTAATACATCACAGAACTTTTCTCTGAGAGCTTATTGTTACTTAATACCTGCAACCAGGTTGTGAAAATTTGAGGCGTTTTCTCTGCAAAGTGTGCACTCATAAAAAGGGTATTTTCCAGAGCTGTGTCAGCTGAAGTATTTTTGTTATTATACTTGGGCTTTATGATGCTGTTAGCATCCTCCTTACTACACCAAACTGATTCATCATGTCATGTTAGTAGCTTCACTACTTAATCTGCCTTGCATTCATTGCCTTGCATTTTAAACTTAAAACATGGTCCTGTAAACGTAACTATCTTCTCTTTGTGGCTGTAAAATTCACAAAGAGCAAGTTTACTGAGGGTTGCAATATTGAAGATACTTTATTTACAGAAGTGAGAAAGGCAGATGTGTCTGTGTTCCCAGGGACTTTGATCCTCTGGAATCTTTGAGTTTGCAAATAATGTAGCAGAAGGTGTCAGAAGCTCCAGAAATCTTCCCAAGCTACAAAGAATAGCATTGGTATCCCAGAGTGAACTGAATGCACATAGTGGTATGTTACTAAGCAGCACCAATTAGGGTGACTGCTTTCCTAAGTGTCTGTAAAAATGAGATCCCCCCCCATCTAGACACCCAGTGGATTTCAAATCTCTCCCTTAAAATATGTTGCATTGTTATTTCTTTACACATCTCTCCCTTTGGTTTGTTGTATATTTACTTGCTTGAAGTCCAGTCTGATATCTGACCTTGCAAAGTCACTGTGTAATTTTAAGATGAACGTAAATATGAAAACCACAATACCAAAATTATAGCTGAAGTTCAGAGTGCTCTATTTTAGCCTTTTCCTCCCATCTCTAATTTGCAATGGATTGCTGAAGTTAGCTTCTACTGCATGGCTGCCCATTGTGAAAACGATGCCCATGATCACTTGCTTTTTCTATGGAACCACTGGGGCACAAGGAGAAACTCGTGATCTCAGTGACAGTGATAACAAGGCAGAGTTGGATACTGACATGCAGGGAAGCTGGGGTTGCAACTTGGCAGCCAAACAAAAAAGAGCTCAGTTTTAAACCTCCATACTAAATTATCCTAACACTTAGGATAAAATGTGGAGGGTTTTTTGACACGTGCACAGTCTCTCACGTTGGAGCGGGTAGTTTCTTGGTTCAGAATAGTTATCTGATATTTATGAACTGTGTACTTCAACAAGAGTTACACAAGCAGTTTTAAATGCTTCATGATAATGTCTTTAAGCATCACATCAACATAGCAGAGCAGCTTCTTTAAAAAAATAGGGCACCTCACTACTCTGAAAGGCTGTTCTGGACCCTCAGGCCTTGGGTGGTTAGAAGACTTCTTCTGATCCTCAGGATGAACTGAGGTGTTGTTAGTAGATACTTATCTGCACTTGGGCCAGTGTTGACCCTTTGCTTAAATAGCTGTTTTCCCTCTCTGCTGCAAGTTGCTCTGATGTATTTTTATAGACAGCAGTCTCAACTCAGACTAACTTCCAGTGTTTTGTTTCGGTTTTTTTTTTTAAGTCTTGAGCTTTTTTACCAGATGTTTGCTATCATCTGTCTTACCTTATTCTTTGTCACAACCTAGCACAAGTTGATTGCTCCTTATTTTAATTTTGGCATTCCTCAGTTCTTCAGGTATGTGGTTTCAGTCAGCTGTCGGGGTTCCCTGTGTTCAGTGAGGAGAGATAAGGAGCCTGATCTCACCTCTGCTAGGTCTCTATATTGAGTGAATCTACTGGAGGTGCCTCTGGTCAGTATGGATAGAGACTGGACAATTAGCTCATATAAGATGATTAACTGTCAGGTGACAGAAGTTGGTTGAGATGAATACCACCCCCTCTGAACAACCTTATTTGGTCGCTGTCAGTCTCTTGTTAGACTAGGGGATGATCTATGAATACACCCATGCCACATATTGATGTGATTCTCCTCCTTCAAGATGACTTTGTAGGGCACGAAAACACCTTGCAATCTTTTTAAGAATCTGTTCAGTGACACCATGGCATAATCCTTTATGATCTGTTATGCTCTGCTGCACTGAGTACATCCCATAGGACAACTTTAGAAGGAAGTGGTTGCCTGTCATCCATGTGGAAGGCCCATTTTCCTGATTGAGAACCCAGGGGCATTTCACACTTTAGATCATCTGCACATAAAAGAGCTCTGCCTGAGGAATGCTAACGGCGGCGCTACAGGTTGTGCCTTTCTTAACATCAGGGTCCACACTACTAATATTCTTACTTTGATATCAAGATCTTCACTGGATGACCCCATGTCTGTATATTTAAATAATTTGCTTGCATGGGTGGTGACAGCATCCTTTGTTCACTAACTAAGCTTGGCAATTAAATGTGAAACTTGTGTCTGCACAACAGACCACTCAGAACAGTGCAGCATGTAAGCCCCTATTCTGGATTAAGTAGACCTTTTTCAGGAATGACTCCATAGGTATGAAATTATGCTATGAATGAAAGGATGTGCTTTAAAAAAAGGACTCAAGTATGATGCTTTGCCAATGTAGTTAATGCTTTGAACAACCATAGCTGAGTTTCAATTATTTATGATAATATCTCCTAGCCTGCCAATAAACATACTGTAGTAGGTTTTTTTAAGTAATGAATTCCTAGAAATATGAGGTCTTGCTACTAAAATAAATTGAAGCTCTGATGAGAAGTGGGATGAGTCTCCTCTGGGGTAAAGGGGTTGGTGAGTTTTTAAAATATGTGTAGATTAGCAAAGAGGGAATTAATGAGCTGTTATTATTTATAGAAGCAACATCTGATCAGTATTTCCTCATAATTTATGCTTCCCAAAACCTAGATTTACTTTGTTTTTCCTCAGCTAGAGGCTTTAGACTCAGTAATATTTCTTCAACAGAACCAAGATTCGTCAGTATTTTAAATGGGGTTTCCGTTTTGTGCTAGAATAGTTATTCCTGAATTGTTTTCTGTCTGCTTTGCACACAATGGGCCAAGTTCCTACTTAAAATTAATGTAGTGTCAGTTATGTGAAAGAAACTTGTAACAGTTCAGAGGCAGAACAAGGCAGCTGTGGAGTTGCCTGAGACCACGACTCAGACCAGAGATTTCCTTTGTGATCCCAGCCAAGTCACTCAGTGTGGGATTTATCCACCTGCAGACAAGATAGCTGCCTTAAGCTATCACCTGATCTCTCTCTATAGTCGAAGCAGAGAGCAGTTAATCGATCAAAGATTATTAATTCTACCCTCAAATGGTTGTCCTGTATGATGGAAGCTTGATTATTTGTCTGTGCTGCAGTATTTGGTGCTCCTGCTCCATGGTGCTCCTGCATGAGCATCAGGGACTACCTGAGCATCACCTACTTTGGTGATGATTCCTCACTGACAATTACTTCTCAAGTCTTAAAGCCATTTTAAAATGCATTATTCGTGTTAGTCAATTATATTCATGTTGTGGTCTTAGGGGCATGGTTTAGAGATTGGTGGGAATGGTTGGACTCGACGATCTGGTGGGTCTTTTCCAACCTGGTTATTCTATGATTCTGTGAACTCCTATGACAATAGCAGTTGCATCTTATCTGTATTGCTGTATTGCTGTATTGCTGTGTTGCTTGTCTGTATTTCTGTTTGCATATAAAAAGACAATGAGTAGTAAATACCAGTGAGTTTGGTACCGGGAAGAAGTGGAAGATGGTACACTGTGACATACAATTTAATATGTAATGTCTGTCTGTCTACAGCATCAGTGCTATTCCAGCACCTCTGGATGTGTTTCAAACTGTCTGAGCCAGCAGAGTATCCGAATCACTAGGATCCACCACTTCAGAGTCCTCTTTTAATACTGATTTGTAAGCTTTAGCCTCTGTGATTATTTCTGGTCCATAATCTCATTACCTAAATGCTTCTGTATTGAACAGTCTGAGTCACTTACCAACTCCTGAACTAATCTATTCCAGTCTCTTCTGTGTGCGTGTGCTTTTGTCTTCTGATGGACAGAAATACCTTTGTGCCTTCTGCCTCATGCTGTTGGCATCCCTTCTATTTCTTCCCCTTCCCCAGTTCTCCTACTCTTGCAGACAGGTGCCATTTCCTTAGGTGAAAACACCCCTGATTTCTCTGCTAGCTTGTTCCAAGTCTTGCTTTTGCACTCCTTTTTGTTTTCTCTTTAGTCTTGAATATATTTTCTTGCTGGCTCCTCAAAATGCTATTTAGTGGTTTCCTTGATGGTTTGGTTCTCTGTACGTATGCCATATTACAATAACTCTAACTCAGATCTGTAGGTGTCTTTTCCTATTACATTTATTATGTCTTCCACATGCATTACCAACTGGCAGCCACAAGCTTTACATATTAAATATTTTCCCCTTGAATACCTTCTATTTCTCCTCTTTCAGGTTTGTTTTCCTCTTGGTATATGGGACAAATTATATGCATAAATACCATTAATGGTAATGGGAACTGTGTCTGTAAATCTCCCTTGCATCAAAAGGAGAATGGGGCTCTGTGTTTCTCACCATCTAATGTGCCATCCTGGTGGACTTTCCTGATGCTTCTCCTTTGAGATTTCCCCCTGCTCTCACCCCCTGGCAGAGAATACAGAACTTGCATGGGAAATGTGGCGTGAGTCACAGTACATTAAACAGGTATCAAAACCCATATTGAAAAATGGGTAAGCTACAGTGGGGAAATGCAGAATATAGCCGGTAACTAAGGAGGATGAATGTGAACTGTGCCTTGAATAATTAGATGAAACATAAATAAAACAGTGACATGATTTGTTTCCCCACTTATCTCATGAATAGGAGACACCAGCACTGACTCTTACTCACCGAAGGGAAAGCATTAAGTTCAGTGGTGTTATTCCTGATTTGCAGTGATGAATAAGGCTGATGAAAATTTGCTTTATTTTGAGAGATGATATTGAGGGAGTTGTTGGAGGATAATGAAGCAATTGGGCTGCCTCTTTAAAGTCTCCTGTTACAGCCTTGTGTATGTCAGGGCAGAATTCACACTTCCCTTGTATGATAAATTAGTATTTATCCTGCAGCAGATATATATATTATGGTATCAATGTGTCTTATGAGTGAGATGGGAGACTGATCCATGACAGAAAGGAAACCACAAGGGAATTAAGCCATTTGACATGGTAAGGGAGGCTATATTGTGAAGGATTACAGATTTTAATATAAGAAATAGCAGTGCCACATGGCAACTTCAGTAGGGTGCTTTAGCATATTGAACAAAACTACTTAACTGAAACAAAAAAAAACCTGGACTGCATTAGAGTATATCTTGAAGGGGTTTTCTGTGTGTTTTTCTTCAAAGGTCATAAAACACCACAGACTGAATATTGCTTTTTACATGTAATGGAAGGCTCTGAGTTGTCTCATTGGTTTCAGTAGAAGGAGATCGATTCATAAAGGCTGACTTTTCATGCAGGCAGTACTGTTATTATTCTTTATTAATTTGTACAGCATCCAAACAGGCACTTTGCAGACAGACACAGCAAGGTTTATTCCCTGAGGAGCATAAGAGTGTAATTTATCCTAGCAGTGATTTTAACAGGCCATTTCAAGCACTTAAAATGAAATATGTGTTGTTTCTAGAATCAGATCTAGAGGAGAGGTAGGGACCACTCCTGCAAAGCTCTGGCTTTTACCCTGTAAAGCTCAAACTCCTTCCTTCCTCTGTCAGCATCTCACATACCCTATGGTCTGTTGACCCTTTGCATTTGTGCTTTGACATGTAGGAAGGAAGAAATCCTTGAGCTGTACAACTGCAGTGCCCTCCAAAATGCCCACAAGGAAATATAAGCTCGTGGTGGAGCTGTTCCCTTCTGATGCTTGTCTTGACTGAGATGCAGCTGTTGTGTAGGTCAGGTATTCAGTTTCCATCCTCAGCAAAGGATAGGAGAAAGCCACCTCATGCTACATTTGGACAGCAGAACACCAGAATTTCATAAATACTTTGAATATTTTCTGTTGAGATGTAGTGGACTGTTATTGTCATGTATGAGTTATTTTTAATAGTGCCATGGTTTTGATTTTTATTTTTCAGGACTAATTCAGTTCTGGTATAAGCAAGAGCAGCTCCAAAGCAAACCTTAGGATCAAATATGAAGTTTCTAAAGTTACATTTTTTATCTCATTTGGCAATGGGATGGATGCTGGTATGTGAGAAGAGGGCATGGCTTCGCTTTTGCACCTTTTTTTGGCTTTGTTGTAATTCTCTTGGTGTCTGTGCTTGTAGGTATATGCCTGTGTAAGGATATACATCGTTTTAAGTGGATGATGACTTGAGTCTAGAAAGTACCTTTTACAAGTCAGAGGTTGTTCACGGCTGATGCTCTATTTATATTTTACTTGAATGAAACAATTGTGAACACAGAATTAGAGAAATGAAGACTTTGCACAGCTTGAAACTAGTTTATCTGACTTTTTTGTGAGTATTTAAATTCTTCTGATTGAAAAAGTAACATTACAATTGGCACTAAAATTACAAGTAATAATCATAATTACGATATCCAGATTTTATGTAACATTTGTATTTCTTATTAGTGGTAGTTTCTAGCTATGATGATAATGCGTGAAATAATTTCCATAAGCTTATGTTCTTGGTATGAAAATATGACTTCAATGCATAGTTCTTAGTGAACACTATGTTATAAAGAATCTTTATTAAAAATGGTCACTTGGGAAGCAATTACTAATAATTACAGAATCCTTCATTATTGCTTTTGATCTTTCACATGCATGGATCTAAACCCCTAATATTCACGTTGCTGACAGTACAGCACAGTTCAACTGTAGCTTTGATGCCAATAAGAACAAAAGGGCTTTTTAAAAATATACAATTCAGCAATTACTGCCACAGTTCTGCTTCTTGAATGCAACTATGTGTGTTCTTTGCAGTTATTGAATTCATACTGCCTGT
Organism: Clamator glandarius; assembly: GCA_033459285.1. Classification (NCBI taxonomy): domain Eukaryota; kingdom Metazoa; phylum Chordata; class Aves; order Cuculiformes; family Cuculidae; genus Clamator; species Clamator glandarius. The sequence goes on from JAUNZM010000779.1 coordinate 1,225,522, forward strand.
TAAATGTATAATAATTTTTCCAGCCCTTATAGTTTTAAGATGTGAATTGTATCAATAGTGATATCAATCATCACTGGGCATTTGCTCCCTGAGTGTGTGTTGCTCTGTGTGCAATATGTACAGTTACTTTTGAACATAGATGAGATAACAGTCAGGCCATTTCATGCCTTAGGCAGGGGACATCTGCCAAGTGTATATTGTACTCTACTGATAGGTCTTCGGTCTTTTGCATCCCCATGAAATTAATTTTTCCTGGGGCTCTAAATAATTAGTCTTGTCTAATGAAAGTACATTCATTTCACAAATGACAGACAGAATGATTCTGGGAATTGGTATTATAGAAAATACATTACATCTTTTTAAACAAGAAATGCCCATTTGCTGAATAAGAATAGTTTTCTATTAATTTTCTTGAGAATTATGAAAAGAAAACATGGTGTGGGACAAACAGATGATTTTTCTAAGGCAAAGATGTTTAATATAGGTCTGGAATGCAAAATGTATCTGTGAAATGTAAGAGACATCTATATGATTCTTCATACATATCTCACATAAATTGTGTAAGGTTAAATATAGCCAACATTGTTCACTCAGCTGTAAACTACAACCCATCATTATTTTTCCCTTCAGACTGTGTAGTCTTTGGGACAAGGGACTGTTCCACCATTCAACATCTCAACAGCATCTCAGAGTACTCCCAGCTCTGTTAGAGGTTGCTGCTGCATTTCTATCTTTCAGCTCACGTGTACTACCTGTACCTATCTGGCAGATACTAGGACAAAATAATTGGCTCTGTCTGGCTCTGGGGCTGAGGAACAGGAGACAAGCTCTTGGACTAAGACTCTTCAGCTTGGAAAAGTCAACGTTGGTGAGATACGCTAAAGAACTACAAAATCCTGAATATGAAGAGGGTGAATAAGGGCTAAACATTCACTACTTTATCCTGGGGAAGGATGAATGTCCATGAGATGAAGCTACTTGGGAGACAAGTTCAAAAGTAACAGAAGGTAAGAGTTCTGTGTGTAACATGCAATGAACCCTTGGGACTTCCTGCCAAAAGATATTATGAATGCAAACATTCAAGGCGAGACCAGGCAAGAACTTGGAAAAGGTTTACAAAGGTTTATTAAACAGACAAAGCACATGAGGCTTAGAAAATCTGCTTGACTGAAAGTAGAAGCTGAGATAGTATGTGGGGGAAGTACTGTAAATGTTTGCCCACTTCTTATTTTTCACTAGGTGTGGGCTTGTGGCCGCTGCTGGAGTCTGGAACTGGGCTAGACAGACCCATTGTTTGAATCAAAATATCCATGTAAACCACAGGTTTAGGGTAGAAGGCACTTACGTTTGTCCCCTACACAAAGCCAGTAGTCTTAAGGCAGGTCCTGGAAAGATGGCACAATTAGAAATCCGTGAAGTTACGCACGTCTTGGGCCTGCAGGAACAGGCTTTGAGATCTGTCTGGCTTGGATGGCCTTTCTTATCCTGATAAAGCCTTGAAGTCATTTATTTCCAGAGGATTTTGAATGCTTGCTGTGCGAGGCTGAAAGTTTGCCACTGTTGTTCTGCATCTGTGTTTCTGGGGATTTGCAGAATGTTTTGGTTGAGTCAATTCCACTTTAAATACACTTCCAAGTTTAAATGGTGACCCCAGCAGCAGATTCAATCCGCCACAAAATAAACAAACAATTCTCCTTCCTCTCTGGCTTGACTCCTGTGACACAACTCCTGATATGCTCCTGGAGCATGAAGTGGCTGTGGAGTTTCAGTGACCTGGCTTATCTTCTTCTGTCAACTTAAACAAGGAAAAACTCCTTAATAAATCATGTAATTACAAGTTACACAGAGATATGTGTCTTAAACACACTGGATTAGGGAGCTCTACCTATCATTTTCTTCCCCTGAAGCAAAAAAATTACCCCTGGTACCTCCTACTCCCCCACCTTGTCTTTCGTCGTTCCCATTCCTGGATTACTTCACAGTGGACTTGTGAGCTTCCTTACACATTGACCAGCACAAATTTTCACTCTCAAATGCATCAACTTTTTATCATGTAGCGTTTCCACCTAACCTCTGGGCTAACCTCTTTGCTTCTCTCTGGAAATTACTCAAAGAAAAGCTGGGATATTCAAAAGCCTGCCTGTATCTCCAACTATATCAGTTAGTTTAATAAAAACATTTGGGTTTTTTTTCCTGCATACTTTACCTTTCTGATATCCTTCAATAATCTCTACTGTAGCAGAACTATGTTGAGAAATGGCCAGTGGAGCAGGAAAACTATCAATGGCTTATTTAAAAACCCTTCCGTGAACAATAGTTTGATCTTAAAATGAGTTTCTATTTTTATGAACTTTGCTTCATCTGAAAAATAATTTTCAGTGGCTTTAATGGTAAAAGATAGTTTTCTACATTTTGCATTTGCCTTCTTGTACAGAATGCTGATGTTTTTTTCTAAGAAAATAATTTGAGATCAAAATATACCTCACACTTTCTGAGCAAATGTGTCTAGGAACGTAGATGGTTACAGATAAGGTAATACCTACATACTCCTTGCTTTTATTCAATATGCGCATTTTAGACCTGACCTTCTGTGCTTTGCAGAAAGGGATTCTAACTTTACAGAGAGGCAGGGTGACGTCCTGAGTTGATGATGAAGTAAGTGTGGGATTGGGTGCTGCCCCAGTATCTGCAAGGTGACATGGAGTCAGCGCAGCCTTGAGTGAGATCCCAAGTGCAGGAAGAACAGCCTGGTGAGAGGCTTACCAGGCTGTGAAGGCATGAGACCTCTTTTGCCTTCTTCATCCTACTAATATGCAAGTATTGCATATAAGCTGCACTCATCACCATACTGAGTGCCTACAGGAATTATACGTCTGTTTTTTTCCCACAAACTCAGCAAAGAGTAGATTAATCGCACTTTCTGTTCCTCCTACTTTTCCTCCTACTCATTCATTTGCTTCGGGCAGCAATAAACTCAGCAATTATAGCAGCAGCAGCAGCCGCCACCACCTTCCAAACAATGAATTCTGCCAAGAAGAAAGGCATTCTTCGAACTTGCGCTATTCTGCCCAGCCCACAGTCAGAGCAAAGTCTTCGGCTCCCAACAGCAAGGAGGCAAATGCACTAAAACAGAGGCTTGCAAACACTCTTGCCTCCTCCTTTGCCAAGGGTAAACACTGAACAGTTTTGCAAAGGAGCAACTGTTTTCTCTCCATGCATTTAAAAAAGTACTTCCCCTTTCTTTCCAGGGACAGCACCTCCAAATGGATAAATCACCAACATTTGAGGCAATTTGAGGCAAAAATCTTGGAAGAAGTTGCTAAGCATTGAGGACATGGGAGCATAAAGTACACCCATACAGGGGGGGGCTGCATTTTACATTGCATTGAGCGTATTTTATCCCCAGTCTCAGTTTTAAAGCATCACTCTTGGTAATGTTCTTTTAGTTACAATGGTGGGAACGCTGCAAGAAGTGACGCATTTTACTAAGCCAAAGCTTTTTTGTTTGCCTGTCTGAATAAATTAAGGGTTTCACTGGCTTACCTTAGATTACAATGTACATACTCTTTGAATAGTTCTTACTCTTCTCAGGTGGAAAATTGGAAAAGGAGTATATCAGGGCATTTTTTCTGTCTCAATGTTCCCCCCCTTCTGCCTCTCTGAACACCTGGGAGGTGGTGCAGCGCCTCTGCTCCATTCCAGGTATAGACCAAATGAAGGATTTATTATTTTAAGAGTATGGACAAATTTCAACCTGTCTAACTCCACATTATATATGGTGAGAATCACCTATCATTCTCTATGTTTATACCAGGCCATGAAATGCAACATTAGCTGATGTGTGCTCGCTGGCCATCCTAAGGCTGATAGCTCATGTTCCAAGAGTACACAAAGAACAAAAAAGGATATAAATCTCCCCCTTCTTCATAAACACGTGTAGAAAGTACTGTAATTCTCCTGTAGGAAAGAAATTTTCATTTCATCCATGTGTGAGGGTGGTCGGTTAAATAGCCAGCACGCTTACAGCTTTAGAAAGGAGGGTAGCTGATCTCTGTGGACAATTATATTACACTTTAAACAAATGAATTACCAGCAGAATAGGAGAGGGTATACCTGAGGCCAAATGTCTCCATAAACCATTGTAATAACAAGGAGACTGATCCTCCTTGTCTCCCATTTGGGCTCTCTGCAGCTGCCTATTCTGCATTGCAGTGCTCATTATAAGCAGAAGAGAGACCCTGAATTTTACTTTTAAACAGCCAGCAACCATTTTGCTGTAACAGTGAGCCATTTATATTTTCTAAGACTTTCCCCACAGATATGAGAACAATACTGTGAAGAATCAGAAGAGCAATTGCCCTGTCTCTTCTTTGAGGGAGGTGACTGTTAACAGCTCATTTACCTCAAGGGCCTTATCTCAGCTGGAACCAAGGGTCTCAGTCCTTGGGTAGTCCTCTAATTTGCACAAGGCCATATGGCAAAGGCAGGAGCTGAGATCAGGAATTCATGGCTCTCCAGACAAACCTCCTACCACCCTGACCTTGAAAATTTAGAGTTCCAAATCATTCTCCTCGTATGCATTATTTAATAAAGAAACTTTTCTTAAATATTCAAGAAGCCAGACACCTCGCATTTCTTCGTTCTATTCTGCTGTCTCTGTGAGTCTCACTCAGAAGCTAAGCCTATTTAAGTTTCCTATAATGATGCGTATTGTAAAAGTTTATTACAACAGAATTTAATGGCTGGGAAGCAAAAGTCTGCAAGCTGGAGCATTATATCAAAGGTAACCTTTTAATAGAAACTTTTGCAGACATGGTAAATTTAATCCGACTCAACTATTTTACTCTTCATGGTGTCGTTTTTATATCTATGAGGCAAGGAGAAAACAGGCCTGATTTCCCCTCTGCCTTGCATAATTATTTATACTTGTGCAAAGTGGATAGAAATTTTTTCCAAATCCCAATGGCAGCATTTTCTATGCAATTAGCAGTGGGACTGAGAAGTGCAGAAGAGATCAAGAAACAGAGATCTAGGGGTTATGGCCCAGCCTCATGCCTCTCAGCTTTAGGCACCTATGAAACTGAACTTCTGCATGGTGTTGCCATAGGTGTCCTCTGTAGTCAGTGATGAGAAAAAAGACCACCTTCAATGGGAAATTATAATCTAAAATGTGCTGAATCAATATCTGCTGGTAAGTCTACCTAGTTCCAGTTTAAAAAGCTCTATTCAGTTGCTTTAGCACAGGTGTTTAGTATCATTTGAGGTGCATAAAGGACTCTTACCTGGCCTCCAGATGCCACTCCAGAACTGCATGAGTTTCCCATAGATCTTATGTCATACATGCCAGGCCTGTGCAGACATCTAAGATAACCTAGGGAATCTCAGATGGCACCAGATGCTTATGATTAAGCAACTGACTCAAGCTTTAATTAACTGGACACTCAGATTCTGAGTGGGTAAACTGAGATGAGGGAAATCTGAAATTTGTTTTAGGCAGTCTTAATATAGCTTTTAGTTCTTATATGGAGGAAGAGCAACTGATTTCTGTCACCACAAACTAAACCATTAAGCTACTAAGAGCACTTAAAGCATCTCTTGGATGCTTTCATTGAATTAGATGTGATCTCAGAGGAGAGCAAGAGCACAGGCTCTAGTGAGATCTTCAAAAATATGCTATGGATTTCCCTTCCCTTCCCTTCCCTTCCCTTCCCTTCCCTTCCCTTCCCTTCCCTTCCCTTCCCTTCCCTTCCCTTCCCTTCCCTTCCCTTCCCTTCCCTTCCCTTCCCTTCCCTTCCCTTCCCTTCCCTTCCCTTCCCTTCCCTTCCCTTCCCTTCCCTTCCCTTCCCTTCCCTTCCCTTCCCTTCCCTTCCCTTCCCTTCCCTTCCCTTCCCTTCCCTTCCCTTCCCTTCCCTTCCCTTCCCTTCCCTTCCCTTCCCTTCCCTTCCCTTCCCTTCCCTTCCCTTCCCTTCCCTTCCCTTCCCTTCCCTTCCCTTCCCTTCCCTTCCCTTCCCTTCCCTTCCCTTCCCTTCCCTTCCCTTCCCTTCCCTTCCCTTCCCTTCCCTTCCCTTCCCTTCCCTTCCCTTCCCTTCCCTTCCCTTCCCTTCCCTTCCCTTCCCTTCCCTTCTTGCCTAGAAATCAAGATATCTTGATTTGCTAATCAGTTCCTGGATATCTCCTATCAAATGGTCTCACACCTCTGTACCTCATCTAGCTTTCCCATAGCTAGAGGTCATGACAGTGACATCCATTCTCAGGAGCTTTGACAGTTTGTGGTGAAGACTGTGTGGTCATTTGATTTTGAGGAGGACTTGTCATGTCTCATAACCTGGAAAGGCAGTGTGTTAACTACGCTGGTATATTTCATGGAAGAAATAGATCTTGTAAGTATTTCCCAGCTCCAGGATAATGCTGTGGATGCATGATCTTCTCTAGCTAGCAAATGCTGCCTTCTGTTATTCTGAGAAAAAAAAATCACAGCATCTGGCTGTAAGCAAAACCAGAAGAGAAACTCTGAAATTCTCCAAAATATCATTGTTACTGATCCTTACTACAGTTATATAAAGCTTGATCTAGCATATATAATAACCTGACATTGATCTGGCAAAGTCCTGGCCCATCTTGAATAAGAATTTAATTTTCTCTGTTGCTTATATTGTCGATCAATCCTTTACTACTTCTGTTTCTTCCTGTTCCTTCTATTACTCAGAAATACTTCCAACAAGAGCTGTCATGATCTATAGTGCACATCCTGAGCTCCAGGTGACAAATCATCAAGAGAGTAAGCCCTAGATTTCCCATGGCCAAGTGAATGCAAATTATCTAGTCTCAGAGCAATCAGTTCTTCTATCAAGAGATGACATTGACCCCCCACCACTGACAGGAATACTCACTATATTAATGTTGAGCCAAGCTCAGTTTCCACACAGCGTTTGACCTTGCTTTCTTATGGAGATGTATATAACTTCCTGTAGAGATGAAGCTAATGTTCACAGGCTGTCTAATAATGTTCTGCAAAAATTATTCTAAAATTGGCAGGCTATTTTAGGGAACGGAAATACTGATTTTCAAATCAATTTGAACCATTTTGCATCACACCATGAGATGTATCGGTCTCAGTGTAGGCAGTTTATTAAAAAGTCCCCAGGAAAATATTGTTTTCTATTACATTTTCTAGATGTTTCTGGTAATATGTTGAAGAAGTGAACTGGAGCAACATTGTGTATGTCTCATTAGTCCAGGTTGTCGGTGGATTTTTTTTTCTAAGTGGAAATCCCCTGTTTAGTTCTTTAAAAGCTTTCTAAGCGCAATGTTCTCTGGACTCTTGTTTCCTTTGGGGCGTTGGTGGTAGATAGCCTTCACAGCTAATTCCTTTAAGTGGAAAGAAGGCCAACTTGAAGGGCAGCTCCTACATATGTGTTTAATTTAGTTTAATGACTTTGATTTCAATTATGACATTCAGATATTTCTATTAATGTTCTTACTTGCTTACTGTGAGTAGGAATCTTGTCCTCATATGGGATTGCTTATATTTGCTTCCAGCAAAAGTCTGCACAAAGCCTTATTTAGACTTAGCTGCATGCACCTTCATAGCTTGAAGGTAAAAGAAGGTCGGGATGAGGTCAAATAGTTGTAGATAAAGGAATTAATAGGAAGCACACACCAGTATACAGCAGCATGTGCCTGGTGTGCATGCATGTTTTGTGTTTGCACAGCACCCTACCTCAAATTCCTAGGTGCTACTGACACGAATAATTGATCTCAGCATTGTGATGGGAGGCGATGAAGGACATCTAATGAAGCTTTCCTAGGTGATAACTCACTTGTCAAAAAAGATGTAAAAAGTATATCTTTGTTATTGGGAAGTCATTAAACAGGATGATAGGCAATGGATTGATAGGCACCTCCTATGATGCAGTATTCTTTTGTCTTTATGATATATAGGCATGCCATTATCATAGGCTCTTGTAACAGTGATGATACTCAGTGAGTGAAAGGGGCTCAGCTGAGCTACTGGAAAGCTTCATTTGCTGTGCAATGAAAGGTCCTGTTCAATAGAGTACACATCCTAAATACATGTATATGAAACTCCACTTAATTTCTGCCAAGGCCTGCACAGAACTCAATGTATCAGATAAGAACCGGGACCCCTTGAGAGACTGCTTATCTTAATGTCACTAACAGGAGTAAATTGAGTTTTCAGTCTAGAAAAGCTTTTCATTCAAAGTCAACAGCTTGACATGTGCTATAGCCCTGATTATGAAATGAACTCATGAACCAAAGGTTTGAAATTATTCTATCTAACAAGAGTGAGCAGGAAGAATCTTTTGGGCATATCCTAACTGCCTGCATCCTTGAAAACAAAGCTGTTAGCAAAAAATCCAAACAAAATATTCCTTGATAACCTTTTATGTTTTCTTCCCAAGCGTGCCTTAAAATTCTCCTTGCCTTGTCCAGCGTTGCGGAGGAAAGAGAAAGAAAAGAGATCACATCCCACTGAAAGAAAGACAAATATCCTTTGTGTGTCTTTCTTGCCAAACTCTGAAACTCAGAGAAACTGCTACTGTTTTCACCAAGGCTTCGTAGTTGCCAAAGATCCACTTGGAACATCCTAAAGCTAAGTCAGGGTGATAGATCTTGTTTCCAGCAAAAAGGCTAACACTTAAGGCGATATATCTTCAACTCCAGTATAATATAAACGAGTCTAAGTGGTTTATTACAATGGGAAGAATTGCATTATGCCATTAGAAGGGACAGCTGTATGTGAAACCAAAATAATTCAACTTACGCAGTGTGCTTCTGTTTAAGCCAGAGCAAAGACAAACAACCTTTGTTTGATTTTAACTGAGCTACTTAGAAAATAAAGGACTGCTCAGTCTGAATAAAAGTGAAGAAATCTGGCCCTACAACAGGAAACTAAATAAACCCAATCATTCTTCCCTGAATACAGGAACCAAAAGAATTTGTCCTTGAAAGCATCTATTTTTCTGTGCTCAGAGGCTATGTTAAATAATTTCCTAGTGGTAGGCATACCAAATTCCAGCTATGTTAAAGGCTACTTGAAACAGTAGAAACATTAGAAGTGAAATATTTAAAGTTAGATCCAGGAGGGTCAGGACTAATTGGTGAATCGTCAAATCACCGAAAGGCAATGTGCATATAAATGCTAATTTTGCACTTTAGTTTGTCATCATAATAAAAATTGATTTTTCCATGCCGTGTGACTAATATTTATAGGCAAGACTTGTCAGTGGAATGGAGGTTATAATAAAAGCTTTTATCTGCCCACATAAGATAACGTTCAGGCACAAATTTACAGTGGTCTCGCTACTCTGTACTAACTCTTCACAGAGTGTCTTTACTAGTGGAATGTATTGCACATATGAAAATATATATCTTGCCTAAGCTGACTGGCATAGACTTCCTTGACAGCCAGCAAGGAGAAATGGGTACCTCCATGATAAAGGAGAGGAGATAATTGTCCTGTGATGCTACACACATTCTTCCCTACAAAAAGAGACATCAAAGGCAAACGTTTTGTTAGTTGGGTGTAAGAGAAATGATTTTCACCTTCTGGACAAAGTAGTTCCTTCTGCACTGCATCTAAGAAAACTGTTTCACACCAAAGCATTTTCAGACACTCCTGGCTAGTCTAGGGCCCATGTTTTGCTTATTGATATTTTATTTTGGATTTACGTAGGAGCATCTTAAAAGAGATTTTTGGCCTATAATGGCCACAGATGACTTATTATAAACATTTTGGCACCCATAGGGATATAGAAGATGCAACCTGAAAATTAGAGAGTTAAATTTATATAAAACCTCCAATAAAATAAAAGATAAAATACAGGCTAAATTACTAGGGCAGAGACAGAGAAAAATACAGGAGTAATAAGAGAGAATAGAAGTGTGACATACAGGAATCCTGGCAAAAGATGACTTTTATTTTATGGAAGCAGTCACCTAACATGAATAAATTTGGCTTCCTAGGCAGGGGTCACTCTTCATCCATCCCTCTATCATAGAGGTAATGAAATTATTTCCCAAGGGAAGGCATTGCGAATGACAGCAGAAAAACATGAAAAATCATTATAATGTGCAGCCGCTGCACTATTTTACGCTATGATTTAATCCATTCCTGTATACCCGACTGCAAGCCATTCTCCAATGAAGCACTCTTGCTCTCAGTTTTCTCCTTAAGGATACAGACCAAGTCAAAAGCCAGCAGGTACAGTGGGCCAAGTGGCTTTGCTTTGAGGCACATCTTGTGGCTTTGTAGTAAGACATGAGTTTATACAGAATCTTGTTGCTTCAGGGTTGACTATTATTTATTTGATTAACTTCTTCCTCTTTTTCTTCCACCACTGCTGTAGTGGACAGGTGGAAAAAAGCAGCACAATGCAGAAAGGCCTCATTGTGATCATTCTTCTGGAGATACGTGTTAGCTCTCCAGTGAATATTAGAGCTTGCTGTTTCAAAATCAGGCTTCTCCGTGGCATGCTGAGTGCTCTTATCCACTACCCAGGACATGCTTTGAGTCAGCTGGAATGCAAAATATGCTTTTGGGGGGTGCGAGAAGACTGTATCAACACTGAAGGGTTTATGATTTAGCTGTATAGTTAATGTTCTTTGGTCAAGTGATTTCATGGTGATTGCTGGGAAAATAATTATTTCCATACAGAGCAGTACTGCTTCATAGTAAGCTGATAGCATGTGTCACAAGAGATAGATCCTCTTGGATGTGGCTCTTTTTCACTGGACCTGAGTGGTCCAGTGACGGTGCTGGGGGTTCTTGTTCAGCTTTCAAGAAATTTGCCTTCTTCTCTCATCACTCCTGTCTATTTATTAGCGGTCCTCATATCTGGCAATTGAGGGAAGAAGATGAGTGGCCAGTTGTTGTAGCCTCTCTCATGCCTTGCTGAGCTTTATACAACCTCACTTGCATGTTAAGCCCCAATGTCACTCATTTTACATAGCAAAATTAGCCACACTGCAGACAGTGTGGTGGAAATCTGACTCCTGAGGTCTGTGTGCTTGTAGGATGATGCAGTAAAGTACAAAGCCTCTGTGACAATCTTCACAGATAGTGAGACATTTGCATACTCCTTGCCTCTCTCAGGTGGCAAGGTGGTCCCCACCTGCAGCCACGTGTGACACACAGAGGTCTTTTGGGTAAGCGTTTCCTTGCCTTGCTCCTCCTTGCCTGTCCCCTCTCTCCAGGCACATGACCTCCTCTGTAGAATTGTGGGACTTAGTAGGAAGGTGGAGATGCAGTTTTCCAGGGCGCGGTTGGTGGGCTGGTCTGCTGAGCTGCACCTTTAGGGTTGAGTGGCGGTTGGACAGCTGAAAGCTCTATCTTGAAGACTCCTGCCTTAGAAGTGCTGCCACTAACTCACACTAACTTGCATTAAGGTTATGCCTATACTCTTGTGAACATTTTGGCCCCTGTATCTCACTTTCCAAGGGCGCTAAGTGTGCTTAGGTTACAAATTCATTCTCAAAATTCAGCAGGTCACAGGACATGTTTTCTCACACTTTTCCAGCCTGTGTTTGCACCTGTCAGAAGATCCGAATTGTGATATGGCATTTGGCAAAATGCTACTTGCAGAGCATAAGTTATTTACCCAGCAGTGAAATATTTTGCTTGACTGAGGTAGTCTTTGATCTAGTGTTCAGGGGTTTTAAGAGTCGTCCAGCCAGTCTCCAGCAGATTGGTAGCCAGAGCCTTTTGTAAGTAATCTGTAAAAGCCAAGTCAGTTTGGCTACCTCAAGGTCTGAAGATTCCTCATTTATAAATTAGATAATTTTCTGGAAAGTAGATTCACATTTTAATCTGCATTTGAGCCCCCACTTTGCAAATCTATTTAAGCAACTTGAATTATTTGGCATTGCAGTAGAACCCCAAAGTACAAGTTAGTTTTCCTGAGCAAAATTTTTGCTTATGCAAATTTGAGTTTTGAATACTGCCAGTGAAAAGCAGAACAAAGAAGAAGCACAACCACCTAAACAGAGATTCCTCATAACATCTGGTTGGCTTTGTTTTTCAAATTGTGAATGAACTGCTGAATAAATGCATAAAAACACTTCCGTACCTGTAGCCACCTATTGTCTAATGAATGTACTATAATTCATTTAGAAAAATGGAAATACTGGAGGGCCCCAGGCAGCCAATTAAATTTTTATCATAAGTTCAGATAGTGCCTTAAGAGGATCTGTTTTTATACCTGCTGACAAATTATGCCTACACTTCTTTTTCTTCCTGAATATAATTCTTGGACAGCTAAGCACAGAGGAACTTTCCATTGCTTTGTTCTGATGTGTTACTATTTTATGAGTTAAAATACTGTAATTCACAAGGAAATGGACTAACGAGACAGGTAGCAAGAGAGGTGCATTCTTCTTCTGTAGCCCAATGCTTTGTGAATCGCTGCTCTTGTAACAATTTTTAATTAACTTATTATATTTCCTATCAGCAGTTCAAAACAAACAACTGTTTCAAAGGGAGTTGCTGACTTTGTGGACCACTCATATACAGCAATATATAAGTGGGAAAAGACAGAATTTAGAGAAACTGCTTTAAGAAGCATTGTGTTGCTAGAGCTGCCTCTTTCATGGCTCCATTTCTACCTCCGGCTTCTGCTTATGCAGCATTACTAATTTACCTTGACAACTGACACTCGTAGTGTTTGCAGCAACAAAATCTGTAGTGACACGGTGACTTAGTGTTTCTGTGTTTGCTGGGAGAGCAAAGGGAATTACACTGTGCATTGCTGCCTGACCCTCATTATGTATTGCATCTGTTCTGGCTGGGTGCTATAAGAAGTGCTAATTCCTATCTTGCCATCTGCCTTGAAATTCTTGTAGTCCTTCAAACCAAAGACACATTTTGCATCGTTACATACAATTTATGCATTTAATTAGGACTCCAACAGTCTTCTGGGTCCCGTGTCCTGACAAGAGGGTTGCAGGTAGTGTGAGAGGGAGCGCAGCTTCTTACTTAGCCATTGGATAACTGAGTGGCAAGACCCTTCTGATGTCTCTTGAGTAAGAGAGCAGCTCTGTGCCTATGCTGTGTGCAGGTGGGGAGATGTAGTCCTGCTCATGGAGCACATGTGGCAGTCCTGAGGCCAGCCTGTTTGCCTGGGCAGCTCAGAAATGCTACCAGTCCTGTCCTACCACCTTTATGCTTTGTTTAATAAACTTCGGGAAGGGAACCTGCCTTTTTATCTCTGCTCTGGGAACAGGGTCCTGGGGCTTGGGCTGGAGGGAAGGATGCAAGGAGGAATCCCACTGCTTCAAAATCCAGCCTTAATTACTGTTTGTCTTCTGCACAGCTTCCACCCCCATGGCTGGCACAGGCTTCAAACGAAGGCCATGGGTGAAAACTTTGAAATTAAATCTATGTTTAACCCCACCCATGTGAACAAGAAGCCCTGGCAAGAGCAGCTCCTGTGCTGATGGCAGTGGTGGAGTGCACAAGCCAGCAGCCCATCTCTCTTTGCCACCACTGCTGCCGCCTTTGGGAGTTCACTTCTCCTAGGCCAGCTCTTCAGTGGAGTCACCATAGAGAAAGAGCCACCAGCAGACAGTATTTTTATTATAAATCATCCTGGGAGAACCCTCCATGTCACTGGACACCGCCAAACAGGGCCAAGCTGTCAGCAGCTCCGTAGGTCACAGAACTGGCTCAGGGAGCCTTGATATGCTTTTGTCTGTCCCAGGAGGAATCCTATCTATCTTCCCTCTGGTCTGCTCCCCCATGTAGGATCTGATTTTACCTGGCACCTGGTCCTCTGAGCAGCTACCAGCAGTGTGGGGGTGTCTGGGGGCCACAGCTGCCTGGGCGAGGGGTGGGGGAAAGGTGATGTTGCAAAAAGTAGTCATAAATCTTCACATTTACTCTCTCTCTGACTCAGGAAATCCCTGACCTGTAAACGTGCGTTGCAGGAAAAGGAGCTATTTTCTGCCCAAATATCTCTGTATGTTTGCTCTTAAGTCGCACTAGTCTGTCAGCACCTTTCTTTGGCCCATCTGATGGAGTCCTGGGCTAGATAAACCTTCACTTTCTGTCCTGGCTTGGCAAAAAAATAACAATCTGCTCTTCATCCAGCATTTCACAGCAAAGCAAATAATAGCTAGTGAGCTCACTGCTGACATTAAATATTTAAAAAGGCAGTTTTTTTAATTCTACTATTATATTTGTATAAAATTATATATAAAAATTATAATTCTATTTCCTTCCAAAGGAAACAAAATCATGAAAGCAGCTGCATGCACTTTACATAGGAAACTTTGAGGGAATAAATTTGTAGGCTGCAATTTTGTAGATAGGTTTTCATTGCTTTTATCACTTGGGCTACAAATAAGAGCTTTTATGTGGGCATACATGCATGCACGTATGACATTAGTGAGAAAATTCTCAGAAGTCTAATTATTAGCAAATGCTCTAGGTTACATTTGTTTAGCTGAATTACTACAGTATATGTTGGAATGCATATTAAGCATATTGTATTACTGAATTAGGAAAAGAACAATGGATACATGGGATCATCTGTTTTTTTTCTGTTGGGGAATGGGTGCGAGACATCAGCCTCTACTTCTCTGAAGAATGCAGGTATGAGAGGTGCCCTTGGTCATGGCCAAGGTGTGAGCACCACCCTGCACAGCACAGCGTGGCTGCTGCTGTGGCTCCTGCCCAACTGTCCTACCGGACATCACAAAGCTCTTCCCCCTTCCCTCCAGGAATAATTAAGATTTTTCTTACAGCAGGCCTGGTGAGGAGGTGAGATTGCCACAGGTCATTTGGAAACATTTGCTAATGGACCTCCTTGGTCCCACTGCTAAATGCTATTTTTTATTATGAATATCACTTGATGGTAGTGCTTACAGCCAGAAATGCTGACTCAGGAAGTCATGAGGTGAAGATGTTGGAGCTAGCAGAGATATTTAGTAAATCTGTCCAGGCTGCACTAATCAGGAAAGAAAGGGATAAAAATTCTGATTAGAAGTGACATCATTGGCTTAATGTAATTTTTTTAAATGCTTTTAAAGATGCCATCACACTGAAGATTCCTATACTATCTACATCTTAAACCTAAACTGTTCAAAAACCCTTGCATATAATATCCAGATCTAATCTTACTCTGCCAACTAGCAAGTTTCCAGGAAAAGCAGTGAGGATCTGTAATTTAATAACATTTAATATAACGTGCAATTGATGCCAAGAGAAGAAAATGTAGAATTAGCTGTACTAACTTTGAAGGGCCTGAAACAAAGAGGGAATATGCATGAATAGCTGGAGATTCCTCAGATAATAGCAATGTCATAAATTTAGAATATTATAACATAGTTTGTAAAGCAAAGTAATTTTATATTCTAAGTAGAGAACAAATATAAAGAGCTTCCCTAAAGCGTGATGTAGATTAATGAATTTAAAACAGGCACATCAAAGTAAGTCTAACAATAACACTGCCCCAAATAAAAAAATATGATGACAAGAAGTTGAAAGACAAAGGGTCCATTTTTTGCTTTCATTATCCTGGTGTAAATCCAGTGTAGCTTTGTTGATCTCTTCTGTGACTCCAGGTCTAGAAAGAGGAGTACCAAAGAATAGGATTTGACTCGCTCTTACATTAAAAGTGAGTAGAGAAAAAAAGCCCTGGGTTTTTTAGGAGATGAGAAATCTTGAAATCACTGAGAGGAAAGCCCTGGAGGAAATGCTCAGAAGGATGGAGCTGCCTTCTGTTGCCGTGTGGTGTTATCCTGGATGTAGGATCTCCATCGCAGTGAATGCTGATCTGCAAAGTGCATGGGGAATCGCTCCAGAAGCCTGGTGGATCAAAAGGGACCTCTAGAGAGGGAAGACTCGTGGAGCCTTTTGAAAATGTATGGAGATGAGGGAGAGTTTAAAGCACTCTTACAGTCACAGCTTCGCTCCAAGAGAAAGCAAAAAGGAGGGAGCGGGACACCTAAGGCAACTGGTCCCCTGGGTCGTCTAGAGTTGTGCTGCCTCTGCCAGGGTGCAGAGCTGGACATGGAGGGGTCTTGGAGTGGCAGCGTGGCAAGTGTGGTGTGCAGCCTGCGTGACCAGGGCAGCCCCAGGGGGGTGACAGAACTGCAGCCACATGGTATGAAGACCTGATCAAGTCCCAAACTGGGACTTGCCCATTGACGGAAGCAGAGTGAGGAGATTACCAGACTCGTCACAGTCAATGTGCCTACATGTGTCTCCTGTTTCCAGCATCAGCAGCTTTAGAACAGCTACAGCTTTGCAGGGAGGTGGCTGAGCCTTTCATCTTTCCTTGCCACAGACCTCATTTGAGGGGGATCACTAGGTTGTGTGTCGCTGCCGCTGCTGCCTCTGAGGTCCTACATTTCCCCACGCAGTGGAAAGGAAATGAAGGAGGGCTCGATAGGTGGCTTTTGAATCCTCAGGATCATCAGTAATGCTTGAGATTCCTGAACATTTCATCTGAAGTGAATAAATGTGCTGATGCACTTGCTGGGGTGACTTTAGCAAATGTGTGGAGATGGTAAGGCACTGAAGCCTGCACACAATGGACAAATTAAATATTTTTGCTGGAAGCTGTTCAGTTGTTACAGTCAGGGAAAGCACAGTTAAGGCTGACACATACACTCCCTTCTGTTAGCTTTATTCTCCATTCTAGTGCCTCTGTTGTAACAAGCACGTATATACATACATAAAAAAGAAGGCTGGGTAATGATGGGACTTGGCATGACATGCTATTTGGGTTCTGCAGCAATCTACTGAAGTGCCATTTGCCGGGCTGCTATTCAACCTGGAGGAATCAGGCAGTCAGCCTATCACATAGCAAAAGATTGCTTAAAAATAGAGAGGACTTGTGTCAAACTTGGAGGAAGTATTGACTGAAGGCAGAAGAGGAGTTAGTGCTTCCTTCAGTGTTTCTAATCTGTCAAAATGACCTACACAAAGAAGCCAACTGCAGACTTCTTACATTTGCTCTTACCTGAAAGTGCAGAGCAGACAGCTAAAAGAAATCAAAGGGATGTCAGATGTACTGTGAAACTGGGTCACTGCACAGCAAATGGAATTTAATGTGAAAATATAAAGAAAATGGTGGGTAAAAACATGAAATAAATGAAGCTAATGAGAACAGCTCACAAAGCAAGGCTTTGGAACAGCAGTTGCCTGGTTTACTAAAATCACTGATCATTTGAAAAAACAGTTTCCAGGAAATAAATCAAAACCTGAGAAACTGCTAAAATACCTGACCACAGCAGTGGGATGCTTGGTGTGAGAGTATTCTTTTCATCAGATGGGTTGTGGTCAGGGAGTGGAGAAGCAGGATGTGGCTCGTGCTCCAATTTCCTTGGATTTCCTTGTTCTCAGCCATTACAGCCAATCTTCTGGAGGTGTGAGGAAAACTGAATCTATTTCTTCTTCTGGAGAGAGCTGCAGAAGCTTATGTCCATTAGAACAAAGGGAAAAGATCCTGGGAGGCCTTGGTAAAAACTCCATTACAAAGTCCACGAGGAATTTTAAAACATCCATTTTTAAAGTTGTGATAATATCCAGCGTGGTTCTTGATCGAACAAAGAGCTCTCTGTTCAAAGCTGTAGGCTACATCAGGGGATTGAGAGAAGAAAACGGGGCAGATCTTAAGCAGGCGGATTTCCCTGGTACGCTGTGGGAGCTTTGGGGATGCTGCATACACACCCTAATACGAACAGGCAGTTGCAGGTCAAGAGATGATTTGGGATTTGACAGAGGAAAGTAGGAATGCAAAACTGGGAAAATTAATTTTAAATGGAAAATTGTGAAAGCTTTTCTCCTTTTCATTTCCAGATCATGGCATTTAAGCTCAGGAGTAACTTCCGAACACTTATTCCAAGTTGGTGGGACACTGCATGCCAACTTTCAGTAGTGAGGAGTCTGAGCAGGGAATGCAGCTGCACGTTCCTCTCCTTTAGACTGCTGCCAAAGGATTTCTAGGGTGGGATGTAGTGTTGGGCCAGAGGATGGTAAAAGTAAGAATCAGCACTTAACTAAATTGGAGGTAGTCCCCAACAGCGACAGGTACAGAATAGAATGAGAGGTGGTGTATACTGGGTGTCTTCACAACAAAACTAAGAATCTATGTACATGCAAACAAAGTAAAGTTTATTTTCAGTTGGCTTTCCAAGCAAAGGCCATCAAGGTAGAAAGAGACTGGTGTTGCTCGGTAAATCATAAGGTGCCTTCTTGAAAGAAATAGAGCGTTAAATAGAAAAGCTAAGTGAACTTTGATGAACCAAATGGCCTATGCTTGTTCCATCATTTTTTATTAATGGCACCAGGTGGCTCACTCTAGGTCTTTGAGTGTATATTGGAATGCTATGCTGTGTCTCTGAATCATCACCTGGACTCTTAAGTGCCAGAAGCCTAAGGTGACTGTGAAAAACTGTGCTCCCCAGGTGTTCTCCAGTAGAGACATTTAAAAAGAGAAGGACCACACAGATACAAAATATGCAGAAGCCCTCAGAGTGATGTACAGATAGAAGTCTTTGGGAAAATGGGGTTTACTGGCTCCCATGAACTGAGTGAGGCTGTTGGGATGTAAACCAGCCCCTCTAATAAACCACAGTGCCAGAAATTGCTCTGCCTTGATAGCTTTTTCGTATCGCTTCCTCCTGAGGACAAGATGACTTTCATGTGGATCCTTACCTGGGAATGGGAGTCAATAGCATGGGAAGCATATAACAATTGTCCTTTGATAGTAAGCCTAAGCCCAACACTCTCCTGGCTTTATTGAAGAAGGCAGCAATTGTAGATAAATGAGTTTTTCTCTATGCTTTCAGCTTTGTTGCTGTCACCTCAGGTGCCACTGAGCCACCACAGCAGTGACAGTTTGTCCTCTAGACAGAGAATGTCAGTTGCCAATGCAGAATATTGATTTCTGCTGATTGCTAATGAGTAGGTTGAACTGTAACTTTGCGTGGAGAAATTGAGCTGATCAGGCTATTGGAAGTGTCACTCGGGCTGATGGAAATTTCCTAGCTAGCAAAGGCAGTTCCCTAGGGAAAACTTTTCACCCTCTCTTTCCCTTGGTCTATGAAACAGGTTTTCATGGAGTGGTGCATCGTCCTAGCCTAGGGCAGGGAATTCAAGGGAGACGATCAGCCCTCATATCAGAAAATGAACCAATGTGACATATTAATATTTTTAAAGCAACTACTTCTGGTCTTTTGACGTTCATATGCCTTCAGAATAGTGTTTCCCATGGATAATGTACCTCCAAGGGCAGGCAATCAGCCACCTCCCATCCCTACTAGATATGCAACTCCCTAACCTTATTTTCATGGATATTTTATCTGTACCAACTGTTAGCCTCAAGTCCCAGATCCTGAAAAAAACTGTTCACATTTTGTTGGAATAGGACTCAACTGTGCCAAAAACAAGAAAAAAAAAAGAAGAAGAAAGAGAAATCCTCCTATATGAGTTCTAAGCGACAGATCCTCTGTCATCCCTTGAGATTTATTCTGCTGAATTTTGATATTTTGATATATCTCCTGTGTGCTTTGATATATTTTTTCCCTGTCAGCAAGTTGCATCATAAGCAGCGGCAGATTCTTTGCAATTAACCAGTACTTTGAAAAGTCATAGTTCCCTTTCTCCCCTCCTTTTCTTCCTCCAGTCTTCATCTGGTATTATTGTTACAAAGTCAGTGGCAACTGGCAAACTAATCCTGTTAACCTCACTGCAGGAATTTCTGAAATTAACTTTCTAGGAAGGAAGCTTACTTCTTACTGCACACTGAGACTTCAGAATTACTCACTTCCCTTGAGTTATATTTCTTTGATATCCCCATGACAAATGCTGCATAAAACTTAAGACAGGTATTTGTGTTAACAACATTAGTCAAAAATTGTATTAGAGTATGGTCATATAGAATAAGACTTGTTCTTCAGCTGGTCAGGACCCACTTCTAGATGCTACAAAGTAACTTCTCAGTTAATTATCTCTATAATCATCAACTTTTTCTCCTCTTTGACTTGATAATAAAAACGAAGGGTGGTCTAGCACCACATTGATCTTTCAGGTCTGAAAAATCTCTGTCTTAACATGCTGTAGCTTTGTACTTTTGTTTCATCCACAGGTAAGAAACATTTGAGTCATGTGGCTCATAACATGGCAAATGGATAGCCAAGGGATATGTTACCTTGTGTTGGCGAGGTGGAGTTCTTGCATGAAACCTGTTGCTAGGCTGATACCTCCTTGTCTGCAGCCTGGCATCTGTGGCAGGAACAAAGGAAAGCAAGGTGGCTTGTAAATAAATTACATCATTTGGATGGTATGAAAGCTGCCTGAAAATGTTTTGTATTCCTTTCCTGAAGGCTTCTAGATGTGCAGAATAGCTATTCAGGATCCTTCTTCTTGTTGCTGTTGTTGCTGCAGGGCCTTAGGTTTGCTGATAACATGTTAAGTGTGACTTACAAGAAGATGCACCAAAGGGATTTGGCAATGTGAAACCATAATTAAGCCTCCACAGAATCTGGGCTTTTGGGCATGTAAGTTATCACAGGGAAAACTTGGTATGACTTTAATGGAAAAATACCTGTGATGAACAAAGAAGAGCTTATAATTAGTTCCTCAGGAACCTCTGTGTTGTGGAGCTTCTTAGCTTTATTTATGTATTTTGAAATCAAGGATTTAACCAGACAATATGGGCTTCTATTACAGAATTCAGTGTTCATGGAGAAGGAGGTGGCTTTGCTCTTGAGCTTCTTCCATACCTAAATGCCATTCCTCTTTTATACTATAACAAAAGGGGACTTGGATCATCAAAATCAGCCTTCCAATATTGCAAACATCTGTATGATGTCATAACACTGGCACCAAAGGAACCTGTTTTCATAACAATCCTGCAGCATTCATTGGCAGCATTGGTTCCTCAGCACGGCACAGGAGGGGAAAGGACTCCGGGTGCAGAGGGCTTCCTGGGGCAGAACAGCTGCTCTCCAGGACCCAGATGTGTCCCTGCCACCCCTCCCAACCCACTAACCGTGCCAGATAGTGAAGGAGTGTGGTGCAGAGCTTTGGAGTACAGTAACTTCTCAGCCACAGCTGGAGGACAGAAGTTTAAACTGCTGAATCACACCAACTGCTGCAATATATGTGCAAGGGAGATGTGGGAAAAGAGCTTCTGCTTACCATCAGATATGCAATCCATCTATTGAATTTTGCCCTTAATAATCTATGATAAACTTATTTTTTTTCTCCACTTCTGTATGTAGCATGGCACTGGGAAGCTATCACAGATCTGATGTTAATGCACAGATAATCAGCCAGCTAGTTAATCACAGCATTCAGATGGATCTGAGCCTGCCCTGCTCTCTGGCAGAGATAAATTAGGGAATGAGAGTGATATAAAACAGTATTCTAAAACTATTAAAACCTAAATTTTCATTTTAGAAGTTATTCTACTAATTACAGTGCTGATAGAAGGTAGAAGCCTTTCCATTCTTTGTATAGAATATGCTTAGATATGTGTATGAATAATTGACACCGCTGGCAGTTTTTCTGTTAAAAAAAGCTACTGTTTATCAATAGAAGTGATTAATATCTGCCTTGTCCCTAAGTTACCTCAGGTTATTCAGTGCAAAGCATATAGCTTCTTCCTCTGTATCTCTGGGGAAACAGGAACCTCATAGTCTCTCCAAAAAAGGAGGCAGCAATTTGGGAGGGTGCAGCTTGCTGGGCACCTCAGCTTGCTGCTGAGGGTGCTGCTGGGCACCTAAATCTGCAGGAGAGGTTGCAGCAGATCTCGGGTCTCTGCTGCTACTCCAGTGTATCTTTGCAAACTTCCCTGCAATGTTTTCTGTGAAGGGCTTCTGTCTTTGTGGCCCCACTCTCTTGTGGGCATGGTGGCAGAATGAAATGCTGGAGCTTGTAGAAAAGTTTGATGGAGTTTGAGTTGTACTTTTCAAGGAAGACCAATGCTACATGACTGAGTCAGTCTCCTTCAAAGGAGATCCTTGCACAGTCCTTCAAAAACTGCATTGTACAGAGGGTTTCATGACAAAGTTTGTGAAATGAAACCCTTTTCATAACCTCATTATACACTCATCATGTCTGCTTTAGTAAAGAAATCTTCCGGGAGATCTTTGGTTTCTTTCAAAAGCAGACATGCTAAATGTTGATATTTAGACATTCAGAAAGGATCCCTCCCTGGGATTCAGCATTCAAGCCAGCACAAAACCTGTGCATCCTCAAAGTGCAGTACGTACACCTAGCATTTAATTCCAAGACCAAATAGACATGAAGTAAGAACCACTGAAGGTCTTTAGAGCAGTTAGGCTTCAAGCTGGCCTTCTGTGTGACATGAATTAGCTGAAGAGTGTATGGGAATTCAAAGTATGCACTGTATATCTATATTAAATTATTTTCTTATCAGGGTGCTAGCACAAAAACTTCCATATCACACCGTACTGAATTCTTTCCTTTCCTGATTTTCAAAACATTTGCTCCATAAAGGGCTTATTTGTTCCAGTGCAGTTGGTGGAATACATTGAGGTCTAATCCCGCTGGCTGAAGGGACTTGCTTCTTCCTTAGCTAAGAAGCTAGTGGTACTTACTAGAAAAAGAGCTTCTGGGTGATGCCAGGATGAATTTGGTTTTGCCTCTTGCAGCATACATCTCGTCATGCCGTTGTGAAGAGGACTGCATATCTGAAAGGGATGCTAACTCTGAAAGATCAGCCTCTTCTGAGCAAGAGCTGGGGGCACTGGCAAAGTCACTTTTGCCACAGTACCATCCTGTCTTCTCATCTCCATGGCTGTTCACCCAGAAAGAAAAGCTGTTTCCAGTCCCAGACTTGTGCTGACAGACTCGTATTTATTTCTCTGCCTGACTGTGACATTGAGGTACCTTGTTTTTTTCCCTGAGAACAAAGATACTCTGATGCACCTCAGGACATTACTATGGAGAGAAGAGCATACACAGAGCCAGTTACAGCAGGAGAGATGTCTTGAAACCTACAGCAGCATATTCTTTAATCCACACTCCAGGTGTCCATTATAAACCTGAGCTATGTTCTCAATTTGGCAACCATCACGCCTTTTTTACTGCAGCACTGAATAACAAAGCATTTAAAAATACCTATGCATAAACTCATGACCTCTGAGAGTTTTTTCAAAACTGTGTGCTTACTACATTGCAGTTTTGGGAGATGGCCCAAAAATCTCCCTGAGGAGAGACCAGAATAGCATCGTTAGAAATGTGTGTGGGTTGGAAGGGATTATAAGGATTCAAGAATGCTCATAGCTCTCCATAGGTAGAGGCCGACTTGCAAACTCGAACCAAACCCCGGTTTCTAAAGTGAGTAATTTTGAAAGCTTAATGTTGCCTTCCAAACAGCATCCCTCTAGTGCTGTTGTTAATTAGTTGATAATCTTCTGTAAGGCTTTATGCTTGGGCACACCTCACTGGGAGAGCCTAAACCACAGTCTTTGCTAGTTATAATAGCAGTTGTGCCATTGATGTCAGTTTGCTTTGGGTCAAGCCCTAAAAGGATATAGTATCAAATTATGTGGCAACTGTGCATTTTCCATTGAAGTCAGCAGCAGCAAAGATGTCTCCCACTGTGCATTATTAAGAAAAGTGGGCTCCATAGAAAAGTAAGTCAGGAAAAACCTCCCAACATCATTTGTGCCATTGTTGGCCACCACCGCTGCTATTTTCATTACAGGAAATGTTCTCTTAAAATTGCAATGCTGCCTGTGTCACCCATTCTCTCGTCACTGTCTGCCAATATTAATAAGTGAGTGACAAAGATGTGTCAGAAAGTTCCAACTCCAACTTTATTTACCCTTGAGGGCAGATACAATCTCAGGAGGAGCTTTGACTCCTATTATGGTGAACTGTGGCTGCAGTGGCAAGCTGATGAGATATAGAAACCCACACTTCCTCAGCTGAAAGTGTTATTAATAATATTCCTGAGAGTTGTTTAGTTATTTTCTAGTTTTTCTAAATTGTAAGGCCACCTACTATGATGATGGTTTAGTATAAATGCTTTGCTTAGGATGTTCTTCGTGATGTGTAAGAGAGATTACTGTGATTGAAAGGAATTGCTTACTGGTGTCTCTGGACCCAACCAAACCCTGCAACTCCCAGGTTCATAGGGCAGAAATGCAGCAGATTTGCCACCTAATGTCATACCAAGTTGTGTCAGGGAGTGAGGACTATGGTCTACTTTGACATTAGTGAGTGGAAGCTGCTTAGATCAGACCATAATGATGAATGCTGGGACCTTGACATGGCCACAGTGGACTGTGCTGGACAATGATCCTTTTCACAAGCAGATAGTGATGCCATTGTTTCCATCAAAGGCAACTCACACACAACTGGATAATGAAATTTTTCCATGCAGTCCCCACAAGAGACTTATTGCTCAAGAAACAAAGATGCATAACAGACTTTTAAGTCTAGAAGTGAGACAGCATCACACCTTCTCATATTTACATCATGGCTAACTCTGCCATCTTTGATAACAATACCAAAAGGACTGTTTGCTCAGAAAACAAGTCCTCATTGTTCAGGAAATTACTATTTAAATTTATTTTATTAGATTTCTATTGTTTGGATACCCTGGCTACCCGTGGTGTGGGAGCACTAGAACATACACAAAGCAGCAAGACTGAAGTCTGAAACAGACTTTAATTAGGGAATGCCATGTTTCATTTAAAAGCTTCTCACCTTTCTTTTTCATGCCATCAAGTGACAATAAAACTAAGGTTATAATTACATCACTGCCTCCACTCCACATTATCTGTGAGATCTCTCACATTTCTTTCCATACTTTTTCCACTCCTCCCTGTGTTTGCTGCTTTCTTAACTGCCTATCAGGGTCCTGGTGCTCCCTTGAATAAGCAAATGACTAGCTGTGGCCCTTGTTCATTATGGGGTGACAAACTCAAGGAATAAACGCCTACAACATGGAAAGTTGCATGCCACAGGGTGTCAGCCTGACTTGGTTGGGTGGTAAATGAGGTGGCCTGAGCTTCCCCACTCTCTCTGGAGCATGAAATTGGACAGCGACTGACTCTGACAGATGCTCACCCTCTTTGGGATCTCATTCTTGCTCTCAGATCCACTCTGCCACATTGCTGCATTATGCTCTTACAAACTACTGTCAAATCTTCTCAGAGTGCTTGATGAACATTTTAGCCCAAGTCCTTTTTATTCTCCCTTTGCCTTTTCTTTTTTCATTCCCATATCTTACACCTGATCTTCCTGCCTTTTTATTTTTTTAACTTTTGGGCACTTTTTACCAATCCTTTCTCTCCCATATTTCTTAATTCCTTCTTCCTCCAAATCTTCCTTGTGAAGAAGCCTGTCAGTCTGGAATGAATTAATAGGCCATTTGTTTCCTGGCCTGCCATAAGTTCCTAGTTCCCAGTTTTGGTCTAAACCTCAGATCTCGTGGTACTCCCATAGGGCTTCCAGGACTTCAAAGATGCTCTGTGCACCCCCTGGCACAGCTGTCAAATAACAGGGACCTCAGACTGTAGGTTTTTTCTGTCAGGGATTTTCTGGCTCTGTGTCTGCTAGATACCTGGCCCTCAGGCTAAATAGTTTTGAGTGGTTACATCCATCTGCGATACTTAGGACTTCTAGAGTATGTTTATTTTGGAGAAAGCTGGTTGGAGCTGTCAAAAACAATCTGAGAAGTGTGTTAACTGTGGCAGTTATGGGGACAAGCAGTGACCCACAGCTTCTGCTGGATCCCTACCCCACTTTTGTTTAGTGAGTTGCATTTGTGTTTGTTCTTTGTGTAACTGTACAGTTGTTACAAGGGAGCGCTGATTCTGAAGTCAGTCATGGTATGTTATTAATAGGTGATAATAAGAGTATAAAATTACAATGAAACTCCTTTGTCACTGAGTTTTGTCTTCTCTTACTGCAGATGATCACATCATACAACATCCTTATTTGAAAGGCAGATCTTTTGAGATAATTGATTGCCTCCTTAAATTAGGAAAATACATCACTGAGAACGTTACATTCATTATGGGATTTTGCCTTTAGAACATTAAGCTGTGGCCATACAGGTTTTCTCATCCCAGAGGCCAGTGCTGCCTCTGGGAGTGGCAGGCTCACCTTCTTCATTACCTCAGGTGGCTTATTCTTGCCACCTCCTTTAAGCAGCAGAAACTTTCATACACTTACATGGCTGGGCAGACTAGGTAAATGATGGAGCTAGAAGCTAACTTGGCCAACCAAAAAGAAAAACAAAAAAAAAAAAAGAAAAAAAGAGAGGAATATTATCTGACTTGATGAGGCGAGTCTCACCATGCAGCTATATGAACACTAGAGCTAGAACATTGACACAGTTGGGAAGAAGAGCCAGGGTAGTGCCAGAAGACCTCTTTTGAGTCTGAATTTAAGCCAGGTTAAAGTCACTCTGTACTGCAGTCTGAAAATTGCCACTTTTGCTAGCCTTCACAAGAGACAAGAATGAACCAGCTGCACTTTCACTGTGTTTTTATCTGATGAAGCCTCTTTCAAGCTTTTCATAAAAGTAGGCAGTATTGTTCCGAGTAAAAAAGAAATTCAGTTTAATGGGAAAAATAGTGGCTGAGCACTTGGTAGTTAAAACCATTGGCACAGGCAGGCACACACTGAATGCTGTGCATTTGTCTTTAGCCCAGGCAGTAGACAGGAGCGCGGAGGTTATGCGACACAACTGGTTGTTCTCTGATTCTGAAGCTCTCTGATTATACAGATCTCTTCATCTGAAATATATCACTGTGACAAGAAGCCATATTCTGCTTAAATTTCTTCAAGCTAGTAACTTAGCAATTTGCCATGCTCCAGCTTTCAGTAAGAATTTATCAGAACTATTTCATGGCAATTTTTGATCAGATACATGCAAACATTTGGTTGCTGCATTCAATGGATATTTCAGGAGCTTTATCACTAAAGCCTCTCAGTGGGTCTGAATTAATTTTTAGGCAGACTGATCAAAAGGAAACCACTATTGGCATCTAAATATAAAAGATTCAGTTTGTAAATGATCCCAGCCCTCTGTAAAACCCAATGAATGGAAATTATTTTGAAGGCTTTAGATATCTTCCTGTTTATTATCTTTTTTATTAGTATTTGTGGCAAGATGCTTGAGCAAAGCACAGGATTAATGTGGCTGATTGATAATTTACTGCTATCATGTTTATTTATTGTATGTGGAAGTTTATGGATGTGCTAAACAACATTGTTTACTGAACATAAACCTCATGATTACTCTCCTGGGGTGTACAGTCAATGGGCTGATCTTCTGGAAACAGTATTAAGCCAATGAAGTCCATTGTTTGGTTGAACAGGAAGCGTACAGCACCTAATGTAGTTCCATAATAGTAGACCCTAAAAATGATACTTGAAATGAAATGATCCAAGTAAGGACAGACATCTATTATGGTTCTTAGTTTTTAAACAAAAAAACACATATTGGATCTGCTATACATAAAAGTATGGAGTCAAAGCACAGCCCAGAGGATATTTGCCAATCCAAAGTTTCCTGGAATTAATACAAATTCTAAAATATGTTTGATCCTGCCTTGGAAGAACGGCTGGATTGTATAATTGGTCCCTTCCAACCCAATGTTTTATGATTCTGTGAAGTCAGTGGAAAAACATCATGGAGCAGATGAAGATTTCACCTTGAAGATAAAAAAGTGCAGGAAGATAAAATGACACCAGGAAAACGTATCAAAAGAAAAACAGGCAAAACCAGTTTCTGTAGTTTCTGTTTTACTGTCCTTCATCTCCTGGTGGGATATTTGCCTGCTGTATTATTCCCTCCAGTTCTGTGATTCACATAAACTATAATGATTTGCTGACTTGTAGTTGTGGCACTTTTATTATCCTTAATAACACCTGTGAGTATAGCTCACACAGGCATTACTTTTCAAGCACAATTGTAGGAATGGAAGAATGTGGTGGACAAGTACTTGCTTCATCTTATTCTTGTCTTTAAAGAAGTACGACTATTGCATGTCACTTTCATAGTTTTGAGTTAGTCTTTCTCACTTATTAGTCATGTTGTACACAGTGACTTCTGCTTTGTTTTGCAGGTAATTTCTGAGTGATTTCTATGCTTCTTAATTACAAAGCGCCCTGTATTTCTTGGTTTCTCATGGGGAAACAAATGGAAAGTCAGAACACATTCACTTAGTGGTCCCAAGCACACAACTCATCATCCCTGAATTTAAAAGTAATACTCTTTAAAGAAACAAAATACTGCCACCAATACAGCTGAGGCATGCAAATCAAAGAAAATCAGCTTGAAAACACAGAATCAAAAAAACTATGATTCATTTTTCTTTTCTCCCTCCTTCTCTCTATGAATATATGCTTTCCATGTACTGTCTTTTCCAACAGAATGACCACCTTGTACTTTTTCCATCATCACATCCTTGAAAAATAAATAGAAGTTGTATTAGCATAAGCCCTATTTGCCAGCTTTGTTTGTAAACCAACAGCTTTTCTAATACACTGTCGATATGTTGACAGACTGCAGTGTGTTAAAATTCTCTTCTTTCATTTCAAAGTTTTTTTTTCCTGGGTCCTTTGTGTTGGTGTTACAACCTCGTGCCTATGAGTGCAATAGGCGCTTTTGTTCCTACTGTTGAGCTGCTAGTGCTAGTGCTTTCTCTGCTGTCTCCTGTTTCTAGTGAAATCAATGGTTTCAGGTCCTCTTTGATCTGTGTTAATTACAGAGGGGCATGAAAGCAATGTTAATTGCTTAGCTTCTGACTCCAATTCTTGTTCTCAGAAATACAGTTCTCCTCCCTTATTGACTTTGTGGATGCAAACACATGGGTTTTATCCACTGATGGGCCATGCCCTTGCCAGTTCTCAGTGACCAGACTTTGAGCAGCAACTTGTTCGGCTCAGTCAAGTGCTAACTGGTGCAAAAGTGGGCTCTTTGCCTCAGAATTGCTTCCTGTTGGGCGTGAAACCTGAGCAAATAATTCTCTTTCCAAAGAGAAAGCTTATATTGTTTCCTGGATGTTTATCCCCCACTGCATAGATATTAATCACTCTATTATGGGCAATATTAATAATTGACAGAGGGCAGGAAATGCAAACAGTTTTAATCTGAGCTTCATACATTTATTTAACAACAACATATTAATTTTTAATGGCATTATGGATTTTTAAATAGAGGAAAGAAATGCGTACACTCATTGGGGTGTGATTGAGGTCTTGCATTCCTGAATGGGAGAAGAAGTTCAGACCTGACCTTGAGGCATTTAGCACAATCTTAAGTAGTCATGATAATAATGAAACCTACTAATTCTTGTAAAAGTATCTTCAAAGGAAACTGTGTTAGGGTGCAATCATTGGAATGTATTTATTATAGGTTTGTTAATTGCTACCTAAACCCTTAACAAGCAAGATAGGACCTCAGACAGCCTTTAGTAAATACCCCATTCTTTGAGGGGCAGGTCATAAACTCTACCACAAATTACTAGACTTAAAGTCTTTTGGGGGACCGTACTAGCAAAAAACTCCAAGCTGACTCTCAAAGCCAAACATGGTGCCAGAGTCTACTGTATTGTAGAATCTACCCTGCTATTCAGAAATAATCAATCTTGTATCTCTGTGTGCCTCAAAGACATTTGAAAATACAAGCTGTAAAAGATTTTCTTATCAGACTTAACATCCCACTCTTGCACAAAGTGCTCTCCAATTCAAACTGTTTCACGTCAGTCTTTTTCTGCTGGCACTGGGCAGTCCCCATCCACAGCTCTTGGTGGCCCCAGCCTTGTGCTGGTGCTGCATAGCAAACTGAGCCAGGGAACTGATCTGGCCGAAAGAAATAACAGGGGAGGGACATTTGCATTTACTCTCTGTGTGGCAGAGACAAGTCACTGAAGTTGGGGAAGAGGATTTACCCATTGATTTAAATGACATTGCTACAGGTTCTCTAACCTCAGCCTCAGGGTGAAGCCCTTCAGTGATGGCACAGTTTTCATTGGCTATGTCAGAACACAAATTCCCATATCTGGGCTCACTAAAATGGCTTTCAGTAGAGATTCTGCAGTCATGGAGACCTAGTCAAAATGTGCTTGATGGCAGGTCAGCTGGATGTCACTGTTACACGATGTCATCAGCAGCAATTGTCTCTAAAAGGGTCACAAGGTCACAAAGTCATGTTTAGTATCTCTTAGTTGAGAAGACTCCTTACCATTATCTTCCAAGATGACCTTAGAGAAGTTAAAAACTTGAATCTTGCATTTTGGCTGGTTCACTCATAAAACATAGGTAAAAACACTTGCCTGCCTCCATCATGACATGAGAGGCATAGTAAGCAGAGAATGCTGAGGGATTTCACTCATTTCATCAGAATCAGACATAAGAAGCTCTAGCTCAGGTCTTTGATCTGATCAATTGACTTTGGGACATTACCCATAACCTGACTAAGACAGAAGCTCTTACCGCCCTACCTTCTGCCTGCTCTAGGGGAAGATTGGTTAGGGGTTTGGTGCTGGCATTTCATTTTTCAGGAAACAATATTGAGATCATTCTAAAGGACAAAGGAAGCATTTGTGAAATTCCAGAAATTGTTAAGGATGGGAAAACATGTTTCTAGATCAGCCGAGTCTTGGATACCAAAAAACCTGGGAAGGGATATTAATTTTAGGTGCTGTGAGGTATGTAAGTGATGATAAGTGGTAACATGCACACATAGACTTTATTTTCGCCCACTTTGATTATCTGGCCAAGGCATGTAGCAAAAAATGTCTACTACATACTTTGGCATGGCAATATTTCCATAGATGTGGGCAGAAGCTGAGCTGCCTGCAGCTGACTATGTGTGGTGGTTTGTGTTTATTTTGTGGTGATTGTCTAAGACAAAGTCCTTTAGGGGATCAGGGGCTTTCCAGCTGTAGGTAGACTGTCAGGTACAAGGTGGAAATTATTCCACACTGGCATGCTGCCATCTCCACTTCACAAGGTCTATTTCTGCCAAGCTTTACTCCTATGAGTAACCTTGTCTGGCTAATTGTCTCTCATTTTATTTCAGTTGACAAGAAAAGCATTTTCATTTAAGTGAGACCAGGTCTTGTGCCTTCACTCTGGTCTGAATGGCTTCAGGATCTGTAAAGCTGCTCTGAGCCAGGTTGTTCTAGAGTTTAGCATGCTTTGTTCCATCAGTGGACATTGGAAAAGGAATGGATGTGATCCATCTGGACTTCTATAAAGCCTTTGACACCACCCCCCACAACATCCTTCTCTCTGATTTGGAGAGATGGATTTGATGGGTGGACTGTTCAGTGGATAAGGAATTGGTTGGATGGTTGCATTCAGAGAGCAGTGTTCTCCAAAATGAGATCCATGACAAGTGGTGTCCCTCAGGGGTCTGTACTGAGACCAGTGCTGTTTAATGTTTTCATCAATGATACAGACAGCAAGATCGAGTGCACCCTCAGCAAGTTTGCAGATGACACCAAGCTGGGTGGTGCAGATGTCACACCAGAAGGATGGGTTGTCATCCAGAGGGACCTGGACAAGCTGGAGAAGTGGGCCTCTGTGAACCTCCTGAGGTTCAACAAGGCCAAGTGCAAGGTCCTATACCTGGGTCAGAGCAATCTGTGGTTTCAATACAGGCTGGGGAATGATGTGATTGAGATCAGCCCTGTGGAGAAGGACTTGGAGGTGCCGGTTGATGAGAAGCTCGGCATGAACCAGCAACATGCACTGGCAGTCCAGAAGGCCAACCGTATCCTGGGCTGCATCAAAAGAAGCGTGGCCAGCAGGTAGAGGGAGGTGATTCTCCCACTCTACTCTGCTCTTGTGAGACCCCATCAGGAGTATAGTGTCCAGTTCTGGAATCCCCAACATAAGAAGGAGATGAAACTGTTAGAACAGATCCAGAGGAGGGCCATGAAGATAATCGGAGGGCTGGAGCACCTCTGCGATCAGGACAGGCTGAAAGAGTTGGGGTTGTTGAGCATGAAGAAAGGAAGACTCTAGTGAGACTTTACAGTGACCTTCCAGTACCTGAAAGGGCTAGAAGAAAGCTGGGGAGGGACTTTTTAAAAGGACATGTAATGATAGGGCAAGGGGGAATGGCTTTAAATTGGAAGGGGGAAGATTTATATTAGATGTTAGGAAGAAATTTTTCACAAGATGGTGGTGAGACACTGGAACAAGTTTCCTAGGGAAGTTGTGGATGTCTTCTCCTTGGAAGTGTTCAAGGCCAGGTTGGATGGAGCCTTGAGAAGCCTGGTACAGCAGGAGGTATTCATGTCCTTGGCAAAGGGGTTGGAACTGGATGATCTTTAAGGTCCCTTCCAACCCAACCCACCCTATGATTCTGAGATTCTGTATAAACTGAAAGGCCTGCAAGAAGATTTAGCTTAAGCAAATATTTCAGTTATGTGGCTGTAAGGCTTTGCAGATCAGAACAGATAGCAGTCTGCTCAGCTCATAACACAAATAGTGGAGCTCAGGGGCATGCCTACTTGTCTGTTAGACACGCACTAAACATCTCTGTTGGAAGATTGAGCAAGATTGCTACTAACATCATTGCCTTGGAAGATGAACACTCCTGCAGTGACAAAATACCCATACTCAGCTATGTGAGATCCCACAGAGAATCTTTCAGAGTCCAAAAGCAGAAATCCTATATCCCTAAAAATCCACCACTCCCTGCCACAACTGTTTCTACCTAAGTAGAAAGTTGGTATAATTTGCAAATCAAGACAAAGAGCAAACAGAAGCACCTTCTGAATTAGTGAAGACCTGATTAACAATAGACAACTATCACTAAAGTCCTGTCATTGTTCCCAGCAGAATGATTTTGTTCAGTCCCAGTTTTGCTCAAGGAAAGATCAAAGGAAGGAGTGAAAGAAAGAAGAGCTATTATAAGCATGAACACCTTTATTTCCCTTCATCCAAAACACTGAAGTCTGTAGGAGTCTTGCACATGCATCTGACAGCAGAATTGAGTCTCATGATTTGTGGCTTCTCAGTCATTTTTTCTTTTCATTTTGAACTCCTCTAGTCATTTCAAGCTTTTGAATACATGTGGCAACACAATGGCTTTCCCTGCCCCCTGCCACTGCCATGATCCCTCTGATAATTCTGTCTCCTGAACCTCATCTGTACCTCTAGACCAAAGTTTAAATAGGGCATTGGCTGTAGCCTTTTCAGCTGCATTTGATGGGACTTTACTGCTTTGGAGTCATGTTAAAGCTGATATATAGCTCAATCTACACTACACACAAAAGGTAATTGTTCAATTTTATTTTTATAGTCCTTCAATTTACAGCAGGTAGTTAGAATTTGTAAAGGCTTATGCATTTCAGATGGCAAAGCCCTATCATTTTTAGTGCAAAGGTTTCCTGTAGACACCTGCACACTGTATTTTAAAAAGCATGGCAGATTTTTTGTTCTGGGTTCTGGGACAAGTTTGTTACACATGTGGTTTAATACGGTGTAGGAGTAATTATACTCTGCGTAGGGTATATATTGCCTATATAGGTAACTCTACAGCTTTTGTCTTTGCATCTGAAAGGAATGCTTTAGAGGTGTCCAGCCACATTAAGAAGGGAAAACATTCTATACCTTATTACTTTACAATATTTCAGCAATAGACTGGCCATTGCTATGCTGTGATAGTTCTGCAGCTTCAGGAATTGCATGTGAATTTTTCCTTGCAATGGGCTATTTAATCTATAAAAATTGCATTCCTGGGGTCTGAGGCATATTATGAGCTTTAGAGACTAGCACAGCCTATGAACACCACCACATGCCACACTATTATTTCCCCCAGAGAAGAGAAATTTTATGTGACACTAAAAGGAAAAAAAAGATGCTGGCTGTGGCGGAAGACTTGGATGACAATCACCTATATTAGATGGCAAACCAGTAGAAGGCAAAGGAGTTCAGCTTTCACAGGAAACTTCACAATATTACTTAATTTAACAGTACTTATTAAATAATAAATACTAGAATGAGAGCCTATAGAGTGTTTCTTTAAATCTTCCCCCGCTAAAGTCTTATGTCTTTGTCTAGTGTCTCACTTCAGTGTTTCTCAGAAGCAAACAACTGTCTGCTCTGATGCTATAAGTGAATTTAATCCAATACCCTCTCACCAGTAATGGTAATAACATCAGAAAAAGAGTTCTGGATGCTCCGTATTGGTGCTAATAGGAAGATCACTTTCAAAATTGATCAGCTGTGTACTATGTATGTGATACAAAATCCCTTATGCTGTTCCTTCCTATGTCTTATTTGCTGCAGAAAGTTTAGGCATAAATAATTTTGTTAGTGCTAATTTTTGGTCTTGCCTTTGTATCATTAATAAATGCAATAACCAACAGCTCCAGCAAGGAATTTGTGGACATCCCGCTGTTAATCTTTTGCCACAGTAAAAGCAAGCTGACTATTTTTTTTCTTTGATCTTGGTCTCTTAGCTACTTCCTGATGCATGACGAAATGTTACCTCTTATCCCATGACTACTCATTTTTCATAACAGTCTCTAGTGAGGGACTTGGTCAAAAGCTTATGCAAGTTTAAATAAATGGCCTCTGATGGTTGCTAAGGGACAGGGTATTTCAGCTCTCCATGTGAAATGTGTGAAATGCAAGAGTATTTGAAGGCCAAGCTTTCTCGCCAGCAAGATATGACAGGAGGGGGATTCATCTTAGCTGCTTCTAGCTGTCTACATGCCATCTGTCTAATCCAAGTTAGTTATCTAGGCTATGTCTTTAGTCACTGCAGAGGGGAAGAAGTACCTCTAAAGGGCAATTCATTACATCCTAGAAAGGTGTGTTTAAAGGTTTCATTTGCTGAGATGCCGACTTCAGTAGTAAATGTGTCTTAAGTTGCTTCTGCTCCTGAACTTGCAATTCCCCTTGCTTTGTATTGGCCGGTACAGATGCTGCTGAGAACATGCTAGAAGAGGGAAACTAAATAAATTGGCTTATTTTTAGCCTCACAAGAGACTAAACAAAATATGAGCATTACCAAGCATAGTAGTTTTTTTATCTATGTTATGTACTTGGTTCTGCTGTTGTTGCTTCTGTCACAATGGTAGCACTAGTGGTGAGGGAAAAAAGCATGAAGGAGGTTGGGCCAGACCGCTTGGTAGCAGTGTGCATTTCCATGAATACAAAACAACTCATGAAACCAGAGACTACATAGTCTCTGTGTGAGAAAGTAATGTTATATCATGCCTTAAAGCAGATTGTCCAAGACTGTGTCCAGATATTCAAAACCTGACAGGACACAGTCCTGAGTAACTTGGTCTAGCTGAACCTGATTGAACAAAGTGTTTGAGCTAAATGATCTCAGGAGGTCCCTTCCAACCTCAGTGTACTGTGTTTCTATGATCAGGGTCTGTCCGAAAAAGAATCTTCTTATGCTGGACAGATCAGTGGTAGGCTTTACAGCCTGGTCCCATAAAAAGTTGTAACAGCACAACTGAGAAGGAGGCAAACTGGACCTTGAGAGGAGACTTGACTGAGGGTGGTAGGGAATGGAAATTTTATAACCCATTTTTCCTGCTGCAGTCAACTTCTTGTTGAGCCACCTTTATAAAATTCAGAGTAATTTTGTTCACATCAGGCACCTGTTTAACTTCAATGATTATAGGGGGAGCCTTGTTGAGTAGCCTAGATTAACTGGCTAACTTTAGATGGAAGGGTCATTGGGCACTGGAACAGGCTGCTCAGGGAGGTGGTTGAGTCACCTTCCCTGGAGGTGTTTAAGGTGCGGGTGGACGAGGTGCTGAGGGGCATGGTTTAGTGGTTGATAGGAATGATTGGACTTGATGATCCAATGGGTCTTTTCCAATCTGGTGATTCTATGATTCTGTGGTTCTATGACTGAAGTTTGGCAACACGAGTGTCACTGTGGGCTACTACACATCAGTCCTACTTGAGGTCCAGAATGTAGCCACTGTGAAGCATTGGCTAGTGTAGCCTCAGAAGGCTCAGGGAAAGCCTTTCAAAATACAGTAAAATCATTTCATTCCTGGGTCTTTTTTTTTATGTTAATATTATGCTTAGAAATCTAAGCTGATCATTGCGCTTTCCTCATTTCCTGTCTCCAACTTAGTTAAGTGGGGACTCCATTAGGACATCACAAATGATGTGGTAATTTTGTATGCTCAGAACCTCTTCACTTATTTAAAAAGAAAGAAGGCAATGGATGAGCCATCCATTATTTATTGATAGCACTTAAGAAAGCACTGTGGTAGATGCTATTGCAAACAGACATATAATGTGATCAAGAAATTAAAGTCTGTGAATGACACTTCTAAAGATTGTTTTGGAAGATCTTTCAAAAGGAAAAATTTCCAAGCTTTGACAGCTTTGAAAGGATTGCTTTGGAAGCTCTTTCTAAACTGCATGAATGTTTATTTTCAGATGTCATGAAAAAACCACATGACTTCCTCTGCATCCTTAGATGCCCATATGTTGTACTAGTTCTTGAATGTGGAAGGCCAGAAGGTAGCTAACCTACCTTCTACCTAACCTACCTTTCTTTATGTCTTTAAGGATGAACTGTATCCCTAAATCAGTGTCTAGGATAGAATAGGACCTAGAGCCTAGCTTCTCCATGCCACCTTCATGACTTGCTGATCTTTAAGCAATACTTCCTTAGACAGACTGCAAATGTGGTGAGTCACAGTATATGAGGATCCAAGAAGAAGTATCCTTCGCTTCTCTGTCTGTAGAAGCCTCAATCACAATGTCTTTTCCTTGCTTGCCAAACAAGACGTATTAGAATTTGACCAATACATTGCTAACTAATGACATAAATATACTCACAGTTTTCCTTTCTTGTGCTCCATATGTCTAATATCAGGAAGAGGTGGAATTTATCATGTATTTATGAAGTGGAGTCAAACTGATAACCAACTGCCCTAGAAACAATGTAAGTAAATTACAAAAATACAGGGCTAAAGTATTAGGGTTGGAACTCATAATCCCAGCTTTGAATGCTCACAGTGTAATGTTTATGTCTGCAATAGTTGTCTAGAAACTCTTTGTAGTCAAGAGGAAGAAGCAGGCACTTCTAGACTGTGATTCATCTGGCTGATTTTAATTGTCTTGCTTTGGCTCGGAAACTTCTCTTTCCCTTAATTGACTGTAAAAGAAACTAGGTGAGTAGAAGAGAGGAGGACATCTACATGGAGGTAAGATGAGTTGTCTCAGTGTACACCAACCACAGTACACATATGCATGTGTGTAGTCTACCTTTCTGTATGTGGGAAAATTTAGTTTCTTCCATAGAAATCAGACTGCTGCAACCCAGCAAACATAATAAAAACTTGAATTCAGGAAATGAGAAAATCAGAGTGTGGCTGGAGGAAGAACATAAAGGAGGAGACTTTACTGGTTTAAAAGCACCAAGACAAATATAAAACTGCTGGCCTCCTGGAAAATAGGTCCAGTCTGTTATTCCTATGAGCATTTCACTAAAAAATGCAAACCCCTTGCCAGGTGAGATATTTGCTTTTAAGTTGCTGTACAATGCGGAGCTGTTCAAACTCATATTCCTCTCTGCTACATGTTACTTTACTTGCTGCTTTTTCTAACTATCTTATGAAAGTGCAGAAGGGTTAGTATGTATAGACTTGAGCCAACCAAGGATTCTCCATCTGTACTTGGAAAGTGCAAGACTGTCGTGTCTCTATGAAATTAGTTTAAGCACTGTGCCAGATTAATGGGACTACATAGTTTCCTATGGGAGCTTGGAGAGAGGGAGACATCAGAAATGTATTCATCTACTCCACTGGTCTGGGAAATGTGTTTGTGATATCAAAACCATTTTTTTTCTGTTAAGTGTTGTGTAAAAGGACCAAATGAAACTATCATTAGTGTGATGAGGTCTACTTTCTCTGTAAATTGGTTGTGACCCAGTGCTAAGCTCCTATGCTTATTCTTGAGAAGAAATTTAAACTTTGCTACTGGGTTCTTTTCTGCTTTAAATATCACTGTATTTATTTTGTGCACAGTCTTTATTTTTTATGCTGCATTGGTGTCTGAGTAAAACTGAAAACTTGTAATAAACAGGAAATCAGAGGAGATAAACTCATGGTACTAAACTTTAGTTTCTCTGGGATTTTGAAAAAAGCAGTTGTTCTGTACCAGTGCTGGAAATACTACAGTTTGTCTTAATACAAAGGAATATCAAAACCAATCAACCTAGAAAATATCTGGTTTCCATTGGCAGGGAAAAAAAATCAATATCTGGTTTCCATTGGCAGGGAAAAAAAAATCAAATAACTGTGAGGTCTTTTTTAATACGGCTCCTTTGTGCTTTCACCAAACCTCGATATTTTCAGGCAAGACTTTCTGCCTTCAGCCACACATAACAAACGAAAGAATATGTTAACTATTCTCCCTGTATTTTTACTGTTGGTGTTGGTCCTGACTTTTCCAATGGCAGACCACAAAGGAGCTGGTGATGAAAAAAAAACCCCAATCTTAGATTCCTGTGCAGAGTTCCTTGGATCTTTCTGAAGCTTTGCCTATACGAAACATTTTTGAAGTGATGAATCAGCAAATTCTGAAGAAAAGAGTAGTTGAATGGACTTTTCTTTTCACCTTTTTTTCTACTGAATTCACTGACAGTGCTCCCATTTATATAAACTGAATTGAGGTATCATCTACACACCTGATGGTCATATTGTGCCTATAGTTTTGTTGAATGTAACTTTTCTATGAAAAATGTTATTATAAGAAATAAATGGTAGGCAGCAAACTGGCACTGTGGCCTTAGTTAAGTCAAGGACTGCTCAGTTGGGGAGAAGCCCTATTACGAAGGCTGTAGCTTTGCCTGCCCAGCTGAAGTGCATTTACACCAATGCACGCAGCATGGGAAATAAGAAGGAGGAGCTGGAAGCTGTGGTAGGGCAAGGAGACTACGATGTCGTTGCCATTGCGGAGACGTGGTGGGATGACTCGTACAACTGGAGCGTAACCATGGTGGGGTATAAACTCTTCAGGAAGGACAGGAAGGGCAGAAGAGGAGGTGGGGTAGCCCTCTGTGTTAGAGAGGGCTTTGATACCCTCGAACTGGACTACGATCAGGATGGGACTGAGTGCCTGTGGGTGAAAATCAGAGGAGCCCACGAGCAGGAAGGGATTGTGATGGGAGTCTGCTATAGACCACCCAGCCAAGAAGAAGCAGCTGATGACCTCTTCTACAAACAACTGAGTGTAGTCTCAAAATCGCTACCTCTAGTCCTTGTGGGAGACTTCAATTTCCCAGATATAGGCTGGGAGTATAATACAGCAGAAAGGAAGCAGTCCCGGAGGTTCCTGGAGTGTGTGGAAGACAACTTCCTCACACAGCTGGTGAGCGAACCGACAAGGGACGGTGCCCTCCTGGACCTGCTGTTTGTGAACAGAGAAGGACTGGTGGGGGATGTGAAGGTTGGAGGATGCTTGGGGCAAAGCGATCATGAGATGATAGAGTTCTCAGTGCAGGGTAAGATGAAGAAGGAGGTTAGCAGAACAGTCGCCCTCAACTTTCAGAGAGCAGACTTTGGGCTGTTCAGAAGGCTGGTCGGAAAAGTCCCATGGGAGGCGCTCCTTGAAGGCAAAGGTGTCCATGAGGGCTGGG
Source organism: Clamator glandarius (assembly GCA_033459285.1). Lineage (NCBI taxonomy): Eukaryota > Metazoa > Chordata > Aves > Cuculiformes > Cuculidae > Clamator > Clamator glandarius. The sequence goes on from JAUNZM010000779.1 coordinate 1,265,130, forward strand.
CGCTCTTCAAGAAGGAACTCCTAGCAGCTCAGGAGAAAGCCGTCCCCAAGTTCCAGAAAAGTAGCCGGCGGGGTAAGAAACCAGCATGGTTGAGTAGGGAGGTCCTAAGAGACATCAATAGGAAGAGGAGGGTCTACGACCTCTGGAGGAAGGGGCAGGCATCCTGGGTGGACTAAAGGGAGGAGGTAAGAATGTGCAGGGAAAAAGTCAGGAGGGCTAAGGCCCAACTAGAAATGCGATTGGCCAAGACTGTGAAAGACAACAAAAAAGTCTTTCTACAAATACATCAACAGTAAAAGGAGGGCTAGGGAGAATCTCCAGTCCCTAGTAGATGCAGAGGGAACAAGAGTAACAGGGGACGAAGACAAGGCTGAAGTGCTCAATGCCTACTTTGCCTCAGTCTTTAACAGTAAGGATAATTGTTCCCTCTGTGCACAACCCCAAGGGTTGGAAGTGAAGTATGAGATTCCCAAGGTCCAAGAGGAGGTGGTTAGAGACTTGCTTGCCCAGCTAGATGCCCACAAGTCTATGGGGCCGGATGGAGTCCACCCAAGAGTTTTGAGGGAACTGGCGGATGTGCTGGCCAAACCCCTTTCCATCGTCTTCCAACAGTCCTGGATGACTGGGGAGGTTCCGCTGGACTGGAGGCTGGCTGATGTCGTGCCCATCTATAAGAAGGGGCGCAGGGAGGATCCAGGGAACTACAGGCCTGTCAGTCTGACCTCGGTACCGGGGAAAGTCATGGAGCGGGTGATCTTGAGTGCTATCAAGAAGCACTTGCAAGAGAACCGGGTGATCAGGCCCAGTCAACACGGGTTCATGAAAGGCAGGTCTTGCCAGAGTAATCTGATCACCTTCTATGACCAAGTGACTAAACTCTAGGATGAGGGAAAGGCTGTGGATGTATCTTCCTGGACTTTAGTAAAGCCTTTGATACAGTTTCTCATATCATTCTGCTTTGGAAACTGTCGGCCTCTGGCCTGGACAGGCCACACTCTCCTGGGTGAAAAACTGGTTGAATGATCGGGCCGAGAGGGTGGTGGTAAATGGAGTTAAATCCAGCTGGAGGCCAGTTACAAGTGGGGTTCCCCAGGGCTCAGTCCTGGGTCCAGTCCTGTTTAATGTCTTTATCAACGACCTGGATGAAGGCATTGAGTCCTCCCTTAGCAAGTTTGCAGATGACACCAAGCTGGGTGGAAGTGTGGATCTGCTGGAGGGTCGGGAGGCTCTGCAAAGGGACCTGAACAGGCTGGACTGCTGGGCTGAGACCAACGGCATGAGGTTTAACAAGGCCAAATGCCGGGTCCTGCACTTGGGGCACAACAACCCTAAGCAGAGGTACAGACTAGGAGAGACCTGGCTGGAAAGCTGCCAGGAGGAGAAGGACCTGGGGGTGTTGGTTGACAGTCGACTGAACATGAGCCAGCAGTGTGCCCAGGTGGCCATAAAGGCCAATGGCATCTTGGCTTGTATCAGGAACGGTGTGACCAGCAGGTCCAGGGAGGTTATTCTCCCCCTGTACTCGGCACTGGTGAGACCGCACCTCGAGTACTGTGTTCAGTTCTGGGCCCCTCACCACAAGAGGGATGTTGTGGCTCTGGAGCGAGTCCAGAGAAGAGCAACGAAGCTGGTGAAGGGGCTGGAGAACAAATCTTATGAGGAGCGACTGGGAGAGCTGGGGTTGTTTAGCCTGGAGAAGAGGAGGCTGAGGGGAGACCTTATTACTCTCTACAACTACCTGAAGGGAGGTTGTGGAGAGGAGGGTGCTGGCCTCTTCTCCCAAGTGACAGGGGACAGGATGAGAGGGAATGGCCTCAAGCTCCGCCAGGGGAGATTTAGGCTTGAGATTAGGAAAAAATTCTTCACGGAGAGGGTGGTTAGGCATTGGAACGGTCTGCCAAGGGAGGTGGTTGCGTCGCCGTCCCTGGAGTTGTTTAAGGTTAGGGTGGATGAGGTACTTAGGAGCATGATTTAGGGATTGGTGGGAATGGTTGGACTCAATGATCCAGTGGGTCTCTTCCAACCTGGTGATTCTGTGAATTTTTTTTTCTCCCATCATTATCCTGTGTAGGAAAACAATCTGTGAACATGATGAACTGTGGTACAGCAGGTCAACAAAATCATTTGCATTTTATCAAAGACTAATGATGTATACTCACAAAAGTTCCAAACCTGTCAGTACCCTGCTGATATAATTTTGTTAATTTATGATAAGAGATTAGGTCCTAGACACCTTGCTTATGCACATTTTCAGCAACCTTCTATGGAGCAAGAAGAGAAGTGTATACTGTTAGGAAGCAAAATAGGTAGACTCCAAAGTGACATGGTCGGACTGCATCAGCCTCTTTGGAGCTGAAGGAATTGGGATTTCTGAGGAAACACTGAAAGGAAGCTCATGTTTTCATTAAGAAATAGAAATATAGCCCATGTGCTGCAGGCCAGTGCTCAGGTGACAAATGACCCTAGAACAACCATCCAAATGCCTTGGAAAGCCTCAGCTCCCTTTTCTGCTGAAGGAAAAGCTGCACTTTGTACATGTCCCCTTTTTTTTTAACAGGAAATCCCTCACTGTGAGTGGCAAAGCAGTGGTTGTATGGTCCAAAGTGTCTGGATGAGCACAGCTCCCTGACAAGAGGGACAGGCTTTGTCTTACATGAATTCATTGACAGTCAAACATCTGCCCTAAAGCTGTGGTTCCTTGAATATTTCTCTTGGCAGAAGTGCTGCTTTAAAGCAGTTCCTGCTCTGGCTGCTCATTCCTCCATCCCGTTTCTCTTTTGGTGGGTCAACACTGCCCCTCATGTGGCTGTGCACTCAAATACATTAACCTAATTTGAGAACTGCAGGAGACAATAACACAGAACAACTTTTATATTTCTTTCTCCCCACCCCCACTGTTTTTGAGCTGGACTGATTCTGTCCTCTGATTCACAGAATGTCCTCTCAAAAAGGTGGGCAGACATCTCTGAGGAGCAGTGAAGTCTGGGGAGAAGAAAGAGGGAGTGAGAATATTGTGTGCAGCCAGTGCCAAAACTATAAACTGATGCTCAAGATAGGTATCTTACAGCACTGGATGAATCATCTTCTAGAGATGCCTGTCTCTATTTGTTCACCATACATACAGTCTAAGCAACTAACTCTAGATGAAAGAAGCCATTCTGGTGCCAAAACATAGAATCATAGAATAACCAGGTTGGAAGAGACCCACCAGATCATTGAGTCCAACCATTCCTATCCAACACTAAACCATGCCCCTCAGCGCCTCGTCCACCCGTGCCTTAAACACCTCCAGGGAAGGTGACCCAACCACCTCCCTGGGCAGCCTGTTCCAGTGCCCAATGACCCTGTGAAAAATTTTTTCCTAATGTCCAGCCTAAACCTCCCCTGTTGGAGCTTGAGGCCATTTCCTCTCGTCCTGTCCCCTGTCACTTGGCAGAAGAGGCCAGCTCCCTCCTCTCCACAACCTCCTTTCAGGTAGTTGTAGAGAGCAATGAGGTCTCCCCTCAGCCTCCTCTTCTCCAGGCTAAACAACCCCAGCTCTCTCAGCCGCTCCTCGTAAGGCCTGTATAGGTGCCCAGTATCCATCATGTGCTTCAGTGTATTCTTGGCCTCTGACTGACACTCTGGAGGATAATGACACTCTGTGTCATAGCTGCCAGGCCTATGCGGATATCTTGACTCTGCAAAGATTTCTAAAACATCACTAGATGTGTGTATTTGGACACTTGAATTGCTCTAGAAGTTCAACCTTAGACAGTGACAGCTAACTTCAGTTAACGAAGTGTATGAAGATCTCTTCTCAGCGACCGCCTCTCTCAGCCTTTCTCACCTAGTCTGGAACAGCACACAGGAGGGGTTATTGCATGTGTCTCCTAGTGAGTTATGGGGAGCAGAATCCAAACACCAAATCTGAAACCAGTGCAGCCGGGAGTAACTGATAAATCACCCCTATTTTTTGTTCTAAAGGCTGGAAAAAAGAAAATAAATTGTCCTTGAATTAGGATAATTCTGTAATGACTATGCAATGAAATAAAGGAACAATTTTCAAGGGAGGCATAGACTCTAAAAGACAGTGCTGTGAAGGGCTCATGGTCTTGCATCTCTCTTCTCTGTGCTACCCTCGGTATGGAAATAGTATGTGGTGTTGTGAGCTTCCAGGAGCATCCTCCAGATTCTGCTTGGTCACCTGGGAAGCAATTTGCTGCTGCCCTGAACTAGCAGTAAAGCATCTCATGTTACTGGCCAGCAGGCTTGAAGGCTTCACCTAGTCCTCTTCTTAGCCGTCTATCAGCCCTGTGAAGGGAGTGGGATATATTTTATTCTGTGCCTACATAATCCAGAGGAGCGAAATAAGGAACGAAGGAGTTTCTTGTTCTCTTGCAAAAGTGTGTGGTCCAAAGTGTAGTCTCAGCCTGTGTATATACATTTTAATTAAGTTTTAAAGGGTAGTTTTGACTAATGAACTTTCTCAGAAATTCTCTTCTTGCTTTACAGTGTATCCATGGATTAAAATCCTTGGGCATGCTATGGAAGATGAGACCTGCTTTAATTATAATGTGTTGTTCACTGGTCATTAAATAAAGATGAAATAAATTGTCCCATTTTCTGTCTCCAAAGCTGGTTGGTTGAGCATATTACTCATCTGGGGAGAGTGCATTGTATTGCCAAGGCTGAGAGCGCACACATTTATCATTAGTAACAGCACAGGGATGAGTAGCTTTCCTGTAGCCTTACCTTTTCTTCATGAGATTAACTTGTTTTCAGCATTGCAAATTCAATGTTATGGAGTAACTCCATACTCAGTCATTTGAGAGTTGAATATGGTTTTCATTTCTGTAGAAGTGCAGGGTTTTCCTATGTTGAACAGTATGTTTTTGAGATTTTACTGTTATTTAGTACTTGTATGATGCATCAGCCTTTAAATATAGGGGAAGGCAGGGTCTTTTCACTATACAGTTAGACACATTCTCTCTTTACTGTCTTCAATTGGACCCATTTTCTTTGCCAGTGAGTTAATGGACACACAGAGTCACAGAATGGTAGCGGTTGGAAGGGACCTCTGGAGATCATCTAGTCCTATTAAAGCAGAGTGACCTACTGCAGGTTGCACTGGAATGCACTAAGGAGGGTTTTAAATCTCACCAGAGAAGGAGAACCTCCCTGAGCAGACTGTTCCAGTGCTCTGTTACCATCACAGTAAAGAAGTTTTTCTCAGCTTAAGGGGGAACATCCTGTACTCTGGTTTGTGCCCATTGCTGCTTGTCCTGTCACTGGGCACCATTGAAACAAATCTGGCCCCATCTTCTTGACACCTGCCCCTTGGGTATTTATAAGCATTGATAAGATCCTCTCTCAGTCTTCTCTTCTGCAAGCTAAACAGACTGAAGCTCATTCAGCCTTTCCTCATGCAAGAGATGTTCATTTCCATAATCATCTTTGTGGCCTCTCCACTTAACTCCTCCCAGTATAGTTCCTTGTATTTCTTGAGCTGAGGAGCTGAGAACTGGACACAATACTCTGGTATCGGGCCTCGCTAGAGCAGAGTAGAGGGTCCCTTGACCTGCTTGCTACACTCTTCCTGATGCTCTCCAAAATCTCATTGACCTCTTTGGCCACAACAACACATTGCTAGCTCATTGTCAACTTTTTGGTCTACCAGGACTCCCATGTCTTTCTTCGCAGAGCTGCTTTACAGGTAGTCAGCCCCTAACCTGTATTGATGATGGGCGTTATTCCTCCTGAGGTGTGGAATCCTACACTTGCCTTTGTTGAACTTCATTAGGTTCCTCTCTGCCCAGCTTTTCAACCCGCCCAGGTCTCGATGAACAGCAGCACAACATTCTGGTGCATCAGTCACTCCTCCCAGTTTTGTGTCATTGGCAAACTTACTGACACCTCATCCAGGTCACTGATGAATATCATTAATGACCTTTGCCAGATTTAATTCCAAGTTGTCCTTGTAGCATCCCTACATAGTCTGATGGCATTTCTACATTCCTCCTAAGTGATCAGTCTCTTTTTACTCTGTAAACTTCTCTCTTTCAGTTGAGTTTTTCCAGAAACTCCTTGCTCATCTATGCAGGTCTCATGCCTCCTTTGCTTAATTTCTTACTCCTTGGGATGCACCAATCATGAGCCTGGAGGAAGAAGGACTTGAAGAGTGCCCAACTCTCTTGGTGCCCTTTACCTTCTACAACCCTCTCTCATGGGATTCCTCCAAGTAAATATTTGAAGAGGCTATAGTTAGCTTTCCTGAAGTCCAGTTTTGTATTCCTACTTATTGCCTTGCTTTTTCCATGCAGGATCTGAACTCATGGTTGCTGCAGCCAAGGCTACCTCTGACTTTCACATCCTTTAGCAGACCTTCTTTGTTAGTACTAAGTTCCAGCAGCATTCCTCTTCTTGTCAGCTTCTCTACCACTTGTGTCAAGAAGTTATCATCAATGCTCTGTAGGAATCTCTGGGACTGTGTGTGCCTAGCTGTATTATCTTCCCAGCAAATACCAGGGTGATTGAAGTTCTCCATGCGAACAAGGGCCTGTGATCATGATGCTGCTTCCACCTGCCTGTAGAAAGCCTCATTGACCTCTTCCTGATCAACAGTGTCTTTTAATCCAAAATCTGACATTGCCTCAAACTCCAAATCAAAGCCATTTAGACGTGTGGGGTCGCTTAATCCCCACTGATTCTTGCCCCCACTGCAAAGCAAGTCTCTTAATTTGATTGATTTAAAGGCACAATGCTGTTAACACTTTGGTTTCTAACAGTGACAGGTTTGTTGACTTCAATGACAGAGATGGAGAGATAGGACGAAGGACTGATGCAAACAAAGGTGATCACTTATACTGCCTTGTCTAATAGGATGCCTTGATGGAGGCCTTGCTTTGTTTAGTGCTTGAAAACATTCCGTGGAGAATTCGTAAAAGGGAGGTATCGGCAGGTACATGTGAAAACAAGGGAGAAGAGCTTCACTGCTATCCTCAGGCATTTGGGTCAGAATTTAACACCTGACTTGCCACTGGAGCTCCTCCAGAAGTCAGGCTTCAAAGACATTGGTGGGTTTGATCCATGTTCCTTTACCGGCCATACTGCTGTGAATCCACAGCAGCAGGACGTGGTTTTCAGGCTCAGATCTCCAAAGGGGCCACCAGGAGCACACTGCCTTTCCCTCAGGTGCTGGAAAGAAGAAGGCTTCTAGGTGCCTGTGCCTATCCGCTATGGGTTACCTGCTTCTGCAAATGAACTAATAACAGGACAGCAACTTTTTACTGCTTCTAGGGCACTTCCCAGCACCTCCTGGTTTCTCTTAAAAGATGAGACAGCAGTCCCTTTGAGGCAGGGGTGATTTTATTCCCACAGTGCAAAATGCCGGTGACATAGGTGAGGAAATCTGCCTTCAAAGTCAGGAGGGAAGGCAGTGGCTGCCTCATGTCTGGACGGCCTCCTGCCAGTTAGCAAGCTGCCAAATGATGAATATTACATTTTATTCCCCTGGAACAAAAGATCCAAATTCTTAATGCTTATGGGGAAAAGGTTGGAGGTAGCTCCAGGGCACTGTGTGAGAGGAAATAAAAAAGCAGTTGTAAATCATTACAGCACAGTGAGGGGAAAAAAAAAAGTCCATTGTCTTTTATTGCAGTGCTAAATCAATGAGAAAGGAGGTGAGTGATTTATCAATGTGGAATCCATATCACTTACAACACCTGAATTTGCTTTCATTAGAATGTCAGTTTTCTGATCAAATGATTTTGCTTTCATTAGCCTTGGTGTAAAAGCAGTCCTGAAATCGCTAGTTCTTGCTCAGGAGGAACAAATCCCAACTGCATCCAAATGGAGTGGTTGTGCAGGTCTTTTTCTCCAGCTAAATGCAATTAAATGTAAAACCCTAACAAACCCAGGGACCCCAAAACTCTTTATATAGCCACAGTGATAACTAATAATACTTAATGCTCTGATTGGCTTTCATCGCTGTCTGAAAGCCAGCACTATGGCAAATACAAGCATAAATACCTGACCACAAACAGCAAAAAGAAACTTGAACTAAGATATTCAACAAAAGCTTTACACAAAATTGTGTGATGGGCAATTTCAAGCATAGAAAGAATACAGTTTTAAAATATTTTAACCTCAGCTGCATAATCAATAGTCCCCTTTCACGTATATCTATACTGTTTTATTGCAGTTTTATGTTTTTATTAATCCCTGATTCTCCATAATGCTGTGGAACCACTTCAGCAGATATTCACATATGCATAAGGTGAATTGCCTTAGTGATTCCACCTAAATGGATTGAAGGCATGAGAGGGACAATGCATAGACAGCGGTGGGGATCTCTTTACAGCTGAATGGATTTTTGGGGGCAGGGAGATGAGAGATTTCATTGAATCTGTCCTGCCGTTGGTTGATTGTGAAATATCATTAAATGTAATACTGGTTTAATGTAATGTAACATAATGTTTTTCAAGTGTTTGCAAAACAAAGGGACACAGGTCCTGTTGGTCAACTCATACACATTTTGTAGTGTGCCATATGTCTTCTTGCCTCTGCTCAGAGGGTCTGGGCTGCTTCTGCACTGGGCATGCTGCAGCAGCTTCTCTGGATGATGTTTATGAGAAGTAGTTTGCTCGTGACAGCTGTGGTGTTAACGTTGTTATGCGGAGAAACAGGGAACACTTTTTGTGGGTGATCTTCCCTTTTTAATTTTAATTCTAGATTTATCAGGAACTCTGGCTTCCTCTTCATGCTCACTGATAAACTGACCTTGAAGTTAAACGACATGGCTCATTCTTTCTGTTTTGTGTTAGATCATAGAATGATAGAATGGTTGGAGTTGGAAGGGACCTTAAAGATCATCCAGTTCCAATCTCCCTGCCATGGGCAGGGACACCTCCCACTAGACCAGGCTGCTCAAAACCTCATCCAACCTGGCCTTGAACACCTCCAGGTATGGGGCATCCACGATGTTGTTGGGCAATCTCTTCCAGTTCCTCACCACTCTCATTGTGCTTAGCCCTTAAGCACTGCAAATATGCCTGGATGGTAGACACGTATGGAGGGGACTTGGGCTGGGTGTTTGGTGTCTGGAGGAGAAGTAGATCTACTACACCATAGAGATAACCCAGGAGGTGCTGAACTGTGACATGGACCTGAAGACATATTTAGGCTTCCTTAGGGCTCCATTCAGAGCTTTGCTGAGGATACCAAAACTCATGGAAGAACCAAAGGCCTGTGGAGAAGGAGTGCCAGAAGCCAAGAGGGAGATAGATTAAACCTATGTAAGAGCTGGATATATTCTTTTTCATTACAAGCCTTTGACTGCTGCAGTCCTGGCAGCATACTTACAATGCAGGGGGGTGTCCCTCTCCACTTTCTGTCTAGGAGCGAGACCCCAGGGCATACCAGATAACACTTACACTTTAGTTGTAGACATTGTGTTTAATACTTGGTTTTTTCCTCCTTCCCTAAAAAGATGTAGTAGAAGGGGGAAAAAATAAAGTATAATAGAAATGTTAATGTTTGCTGAAATTTGCAGAATAGCTTCTACATAAGGGCTAAATAAGTAAGACTATTCAGCCGGAAAAAGAGGTTACTGAAAAGGTTATGTGAATAAAATAGTGAGCTATAAGGAAAAGTGAATAGCAGACCCTCCTATTCATTGTAAAAAATGTGGAATATCAAAGAATATTTGCAGGCAGTGAGTTCAAAACAAACAAAAGAAGGTGTTTCTTCACACAGGTAGTGAGCAACTTCCATAGCAATTGCTGAACTGCCTCTTTTGTAAGAGTAATTCATGGCAAAAACATTGCCCAAGGGTTGTTGAGTGGAAGAACATTGCCTCTGGCTGGGGAAATCCTTGAGCTGCAAAGCCTGGAGGAATGATCTGGAGAGCTGTCTGTATATGCTTGAGCTGTTCTTCTTCAGATGGCCAGATAGTTAACTAGAAGGATCTTTGATCTGAGCCAGTAAATCCACAACTGTGGTCTTAAAATTCATGAAGAATTTCTATCCCTCTGCATCTGTTCCAAAGACCCATGTATAGAAGGGTCATCTTGAAACATTTTTAAAGATGTTAATGTTCTTCCACATGCACATTGCCACTTGCTGTTTAACCCCATGGGTGCATGCTACTGTTGCTATGGCCTGGGTGACTGGCATGCAGAAAAGAATGAAATTCTGTGATTCTTCTTTTAAAGCACATATGAAGTGCCTTTCAAAGCATGTTTTTTCTTTATTCTCTTTTCTTTCTCAGTCATAAAAAAACCCCAGCCATACACTGATGAGCTATGTGCACTGGGCTTTATTGTCTGTTTCTGTGCTAGGGAAAGGCATGGAAAGGTAAAGATAGCGTAAGCTACTGTGGGGAATTCTTGGGTCCCATGTTTTCCAGGGTCTGGCAGCTCCTGATATGAAGATAGCTACTTCAGAGCTGCTCTAATTTATGCTTATCTTTCTAAAGGCTTTGGGAAACAAGTAATAGGAGAGCAGCACACTCCAGTTATGCCCTTGATACACTCCTTATCCTGAGGACCATAAGCATGACAGCCTTTATTCTGTCTGCTCCTTGTGGCTGCTCTTTGAGAAGGCACAGCAAAAGGAAGAGAGACAAGATGGAAAAGGAGTCCTGCATAGGTAGCAGGAGGGTTGTTTTTCCTGATTTGAAATACTTTTGGGATTTTTCTCCTTTGATTTTCCTGTTTATGAAAACACAGCCTCTTTCTGGTGAGCTAAGCTCCATTTGTTTTGTCAGAGTAGGATAAAATTCCCAGCATAATGAAGAATCAAGCCTGCTGGACTGCTGCAGGCAAATTGATCATCAATCCAGAGATTTCCAGAGCTCCTTTGTCACCATGGCTTGAAATTCCTCCATGCTCCTCCTCCTCAGCTTATTCTCTGTATCCTGCATCCACTTCTGTAATTCGTATCAGTAAAACGAACAAGACAATGCATCCCTCCAAAGCTAAAAAACCCCCCAAAAAATCAACTGGGAACCAATTGCTGTGTGATTTCTCTCCTTCCCACCTTCCCTCTCACTCTCAGATATGTTTATGCTTTCATTCCTCCCCAGCCTGCCAGGAACAGCTACTAAGGCATTTGACTGTAATGATGAGTGGCTGGGGAGGGCAAGAGGGTGGTCTCCTAAGCATGGCTGGGAGTTATTACTCCAGGTTAATTACTAGGGAAATTTATATGGTAAACATCAATCAGGTCTTAGGCTCATCCTGTATAAACCAGCCTGTGTCGAAAGTGCATAAGATGACTTTTGTCCTAATATTATTACTGTATTTGTCAGCTGAGTATATAGCCCAAACATATTCTGAAAACGGGAAACTTGAGCAAAAACCCAGCAAATATCCCAGGACTGTGAATGTCAGTCTGCATGTCCAATGGAATATACTTGAATTGCTGGGGGTGAGCAATAAATTATAAAAACCTGGCATTTATGGGAAAAGGGCTAATAATTGATTATAACACGTTGCTCTTGCTTACAGTTACTGAATCATGACAGGGAATTATGGAGTGAAGAATAATATGCATGAGCCAGTTTTGATAGTGGGACTGAAGCAATGTGTTAGGCAAACCAGGCTTGTGGCACTGGTATTTCCTTCATCAAACCAGAGGCTCTTATAAACACTTGGGAACAACTGGATATTACTCCCTGGGACTAATTTCTTGAGAAGGCAGTGTTTTTCCAAATAAAATGCCTGGTGATAAATAGTATTTTTCCATACAGTATACAAAAGAACCAGAGAGGAAGAAAACGGCAAAAATTAAAATATTTAGTGAAAAAAAAAACATGATTGCCCCCTTAAAGTTGGAGCCCAGGCCAAAGATACAACCTACCCTCATCCTTCCCTGCTTTTTTGTTATTTTCCTTATCTTCCAGTTCACCATAAGAAGTGGCTTCAAGTTGTTTCCCAGCGTTTACTCTTGGGGTCCCATGGAAAGTATCTTGTTTGGCCCAAGCATAGGAGAGGGGTAAAGTGATAGTGAGATGACTTGCAACCCATCTTGGCTTCACAGGAATGAATCAGAAAAAAGTGTGTGAGAACAGCCAGGTGATCAGGCCCAGTCAACATAGGTTCATGAAAGGCAGGTCCTGCTAAACTAACCTGCTCAGCTTCTATCACAAAGTGACCTGCTTAAAAAAAGCTGTGGATATAGTGTACCTGGATTTCAGTAAAACCTTTGACACCATTTCTCACAGTATTCTGCTTGAGTAACTGCCTTCCACTGGGGTTTTTTAGTCTAGAGATGAGGAGGCTGAGGGGAGACTTCATCACTGTCTACAACTATCTGGAAGGAGGTGTTGGTCTCTTCACCCAAATGACAGGTGATAGAACAGGAGGGAATGGCCTCTAGTTGTGCCAGGGGAGGTTCAGATCGGACATCAGGAAAAACTTCTTCACAGAAAGGCTTATGAAGCACTGGAACAGGCTGCCTGGAGAAGTGGTTGAGTCACCATCCCTGGAAGTGCTTAGTGATATGATTTTAGTGGTGAACAGGTATGGTTGAACTTGATGATCACAAAGGTCTCTTCCAACCAAACAATTCTATGAGAGCTGGGCTTTCTTCCCTATTTCTTTAAACACCTGCCCAGGTGCAGTGGCTTTGAATGCCCAAAAGCGACACTAGGTCAGCTGGCTTTCCAGGTGGGATTCAGCCCACAGGTGATGCATCCAGCCGACTGGGACCAAACTTTGGCTGAGGGAAGACCTCTGGAATCTGGAGTTAAGTAAAACCAATTAAATGATAATAAGAGGCTCTTAATGAAACTCAGTGATCTGCAGGTTAACAGTTGCAGTGACCAAATCTATTTTAAGAAAAAGACTGGAGAAAATCACCAAAGCTACAAAAAAGTGTACAAGCTCAGGTTTTACTTTGAAAAACTTTATTATTCAAACATATTATAGCACTTCTATGGCCATGGAATGCAGAGTGCCCAACAGGGGGCTTGCAGAAAAGCCCCAGGGCACGCTTACAGCACCTGTGAGCCATGGCTGGGCAGCTGCGATTCCCTCCTGCCATGGTGCACCAGAGCAAGAAGATAAGACATGTCATGTGTAGGCTGCCCAGTGATTGATGATCCCAGATTGACACACTGTGACAGCTCCCCGTTCAGCCCTGCCAGCAGCACAGAGCAGAAAATGTGCTAAGTGTCTGCCTGGTTTTCATATTAATATTCCTTCATTGTAAACCCTGGGCAAGCGCCATGTAGCTGGAGAGGTGGGAAGAGGGGAGGAGGAAACACAGATATATTATTTTGTGATGGTACAGCCATGTGTAGTGGCTGGAGCATCATCTGTTGCTGTGAGTGGAGGAGGGTAGAGGCAGGACGAGGAAATGGTGTGGATCGGGAAAAGCAAGGGAGAGGGAATACTAAGGAAAGAGAGTTCACTGCTGGCTTTTATATGTTTTCTATCAGTATAACCCCCTGGCTGCAGATACAGTCACTCGTGAGGATGATACAGTGCACCATGTCCCAGTGCCGCAGCATGAAGAAAGCTTCAGCTAGGAGGGCTAAAGCCATTTAAACTGCCCCATATGGGGCAGGCACTGCATGGCATTTGGGAAGGCATCTGTGATAGCACTCACACAGAGACAGCAGTGGTTTCCTCCTTATGAAGCCAATTGCCCTGCCTCTACTCTGTCTTTCTATTGATGAGGGAAAAGAGACATGATTTAGAAATGTAATGTTCTTTAGAAAAGACCCAGAAGCGATTTTATTTTTGTTTAGCTGGGGACTGTGAAGTGTTATAGGGAGGAGGAACTGGGGCTGGGAACTTGGAAGAGATAGGGAATTTAGAGACGCAGCTCCTCTGAGACTGTCCCATTTGGAACTTCTTGTGAGAATTCCAGCATTCCTAGTGAAAAACCCGGTTATCACCACAGCTTGGCAGTGAGGTGAGACTAAGTTTCTGCCATGCAGAAGTGGACCAGGTAGTACCTAGCATTCCTCCTCTGAAAATCTCTCCAGGAAGGAAAAGAGGCAGGTATCTGAGTGACAGCAGCTGTCCTGTGGATGGAGGTGGATGTCTATAACATATCAGTACTGTACAGTAGGGTCAAGGGTTGTAGATACACTGATAGCTATAAAATTTACAAGTGAAACACAATCCAGCAGTTTTATAATGGAAGGATGAGTCCCTCTGCTCTTACTGGAGCAGTGCAGAGGGAGCTCTATGCATCAATACTGACATTCCCAAGTGGTTATAATCTGCTCTCACTTTAATAAACAGCTGTCACAAAAGCTTTCATGCATTTAGTGCAGAAAAAAAGAGAGGATAAAGATATATGGCAATTAAAATATTTAATATTCAAATCAGCCTGATGTTCTATGGAGCTGACCCAAAGTGTGTTCTTCTTTGGAACAGTAAATCCAGCCAAGTGGATGCTTTCCTTTCTCCAAAGTGAGGGACAACTGTAGTGGAACTGATTTTCTCTGGTGCCACATACTTGCCATGGTGAAGAATAATCAGGCACTGTCTAAAATACCATTGTAATATGAAACTTCAAGTGTTGTCCTCATTCTGTGCATCTTACCACTTTCTTCAAGCCAATGAACTGTTTCTTTCTCATCTCGCTTTCCTCTGTGATGCCCAGGCAGAAATTACTTTTTCTGTGTTCTTTATAAAAATCCTGCGTTGGGTAAGAAGCACACACCTCCAATTTTGATCAGCTTTTAAAATACTTTAAACCCAGTAAAGAGACAAATAAATCATAGAATCACAGAATGCCAGGTTGTAAAGGACCTCAAGGATTGTCTTGTCCAACCTTTTTAGGTTATATATAGTTTAAATGAGATGGCCCAGAACACTGCCAAGCTGAGCCATAAAAGTGTCCAGTTTAGAGGAATCCACCACTTCCCTGAGGAGATTATTCCAATGTTTAACTGTTGTCATGATGAAAACTTTTCTTCTGGAATCCAATCAGAATCTCCACAGAAGCTATTTATACCTATTCCCCCTTGTCTTTTCCATGTGACTCCTTGTAAAAAGGGAGTTTCCATCTTCTTGGTAGACATCCCTTATATACCAGTGCATGGTAATAAGGTCCCCTAGACCTTCTCTCAAGGCTGAACAAACCCTGTTCTCTCAGCCTTACTACATATGGTAGGTTACCTTGTCCTCTGATCATCTCAGTAGCCTTTCTCTGGACCCTCTCCAGCTTGTCTGTATCTTTTTTGTATAGCAGTACTGAACACAGTACTCCCAAGTGCATCCTGTCAAATGCTGAGTAGAGTGGGATAATGAATTCTGTATCTCTACTGGTGATGCCCATTCTTGATGCACCCCAGCATCCTATTGGCCTTCTTTCCTGCTACAGCACACTGCTCACTCATGTTGAGCCTTTTGTCCACCAAGACCTCCATGTTCTTCTCCACAGAGCTGCTCTCGAGCCAGGTGGAGCCCAGTCTGAGCTGCGCTCCAGAGTTATGTATTCCCAGGTGCAAGACCTTACACTTTTCTTCACTGAACTTAATAAGGTTTCCGCAAGTCCAGTCTTCCAGCCTGTACAGGTCTTCCTGGAGGGTAGCTCCTCCCTCTGGAGTGTCACCTTCCCCCCTCAGCTTGGTGTCACCTGCAAACATCATCAGGGTGCTCTTGATCCCAACATCCTTACAAAGGTCACTTACAAAGATATTAATGAGTGTTAGGCTCACTATTGATCCCTAGGGGACCCCGCTTGTGAGTAGTTTCCAGTTTGAGAAAGAACTATTTACCACCACTTTCTGGGTATGGCCTGTCCCCCAATTCCTACTTTGCCTACTTCTCTTGCCTCTAAAAGAGATAAACTGGGTTTTTTTTGTATTTAGGAAAGTGTTCTTGAAAAACTCTCAGCACTCACTAGCTCCTTTATCCTTCATGGAAGCTTCCCATTGGATCCCCTCCAATTGGGCCCTGAGTGAGCTGAAATTTGCTCCTGTAAAATCTAAAACGTTGGTCTCGTTGGTCTTCAAACTGACCTTCAGGATGCTTAGCAGTATTTAAAACTCCACAAAGTTGGGATCACTGTAGTTGAGGCTGTCACTAACTGTGACATTGCAAAGCAGATTTTCTTGGTTTGTGAGTAGTAAGTCCAGCAGTGTCCCATTCCTGGTTGGCTGATCTAAAATTTTTATGAGGAAAGAGTCTGTACACATTCAAGAGGCTTTATGGATGACACGTGAACTGCTGTGTTGTTTTCCCAGCAAATGTCTGAGTAGTTAAAGTCACCTATAAGAAGCAGATTTTGTTGACTTGAAGCTTGCTTAAGTGACTCAAGTATTGCTTTGTTGACCTTGTCATCTTGGTTTGGGGTTCAGTAGCAGATGCCTACTGTAAGGTCTTCCTTGGAGACGACCACTCTGATTTTGGCCCAGAGGCATTCAACAGGGCTTCCACAATTGCCATAGTTGACTTCTATACATTCAAGGTTCTCTTTCATACTGAGTGCGACTCCTCCACCTCTTCTTCCTTGTCTGCCTTTACAAGACAGCCTGTAGCCATCCATGATGATCCTCCAGTCATGCGAGTTGTTCCACCATGTTTCAGTTATTCCTAAGATATCATGCTTTCTGATCGGGCACAGAGCTCCAGTTCCTCCTGTTCATTTCCCAGGCTGTGTGCATCAGTATACACACACTTCAGGCAATTGATCTTTTGATTCTCATTTAGGAAGACAGGTAAGGTTGGCCTAGTTTATTCCCCAATTGGTTGTAGTGGTAATGGTGGTGTGGTCATTGCCATAATGGGTCCCTCCACCTAAGTCCTTCAGTTTAAAGCCCACCTTACCAAGCTGACCAGCGTATTGCCAGCAAAATGGCTAATTTAAAGACAAATTAAGTGCTCAAGAATGCATTTATTTCAGGGTGTTTGTCAATTTGCAGGTAATTTTGGTGGCTGTGGTTTTAGGCAGAACAAGTGTGGATACTACCCTAGTTAACATACAATACAATACTAATGTAATGCCAATTACAGATAAACATCTTAATTAAAAACTGAGGAAGGCATGCTTAGATATTTTCTAGAAAGTAGGATTGTAATGTAATCTGATTCTTTATGAGTGCAATGAGAAATAACATAATCTTGATGTTCTGAGACTTTTCATTTGGAAACAGCATTTATTTTGAAACACTGAAGTCCTTCTGCACAAAAGTAGTTCTGTTTTCAGAATAACTGTCTATCATGTTTACAAAAGAAGTCAACTTTTGTACTCAAACACAGGACATATGACTATTTTATAAGTCTCAAATTGAAGAACATGTTTTCCAAAAAAGGCAAATAGACTGGCCATTGTAATTATTGAACTTCAAGACATTTTTGGCAAATGCTTTACACGATAGGGCTGTTGTGGTCACACAGTCATCTTATTCTTGCTTGCCTCTCACAAATGCCTGTTAATAAAATGCAACAGCTGAATTCAGACCTGATACAGGCAGAGTTTCTACGTTCCCTGCTGCACTCAGAGTCAGGTGGGTAAAAGCTAGAGGATCCTTAATGATATTCTGCTGAAGATAGTCAAAATCAAACAGCAATCGAGTTTAACATTTGGGCAGGTATTTCATAACTATCACTGGCTGCATCCTTAGGTGCTACAAATCAGCATGGCTGTGCTGGTTTCTCCTGAGACTTTCAGGCACTGCTTTTCTGTCACTTTCTAAAGTGGCTTTTTATGCATCAAAAGGCTTTGAATCAAAACTCTAAGGAGTATGTAGGATGAAAAATGCAATGAATTTAAGAGCAGCTACCCAGGAAGATAACTTAGCTCTAAGAACTTGCTAATAAAGTGCTCGATGAGAAAAGGAACTGATATTTGAGACTAACAAGCCAACAATGGAACTCAAAGGAAATGTTTGAGGCTCTTCGATGTCCCAGTTGATTTTTGATGCTGAAAAAAGAGATCAGACAGTAAGAGCTAGCTGCACACTGGAGACTAGTGTGAAGCATGCTGCGAAGTCTGTTGTCCAGCTGACAAAACAGCCAAGCCATTACAAGACAATCTGGCTAGCATTATATCTTTTAATATATTTCCAGACTTTAGTTTCTGAAACCTCCAGAGGATTGTGAGCCTCCAAGGTCATCAGGGTTTTGACCTTTCTTTTATTGCCATAGCAACCAGACCTGTCTTTAGTGTTTAAATTAGTTAATCAATTGCAGTCCTTGATTTATGCTGGTTGGCAGCAGCCATCCTTGAAAGCTATTTCTTGACTAATATGTGCTTTTATCACAGGAGGGTATTCCCATACCTCAGTTGAATAAGACCCTTTGATAGAGGAATTCACTTCATCATCTGAATTCAGTACCTCCTCTGGGGCCAACTAACATGAATTACTATTATAGATATTTCCTCCCCGCTCCGAATCATGTTAATTCTGGTTTACAACCCTGTAGAAGAAGATGGGGGGGCTGGGGGTAGGGGGGTCACTTAATTGGGAAAAAATACAGGCTCTAATTACTTCCATAAAAAAGGAGAATGCTCCACCTGTGAATTGTATGTAAGTGAAATTGCAATGCACAAACATATTAATCACTTCAAAGAACTCTTTTAAATGAGGTCAAAATATGAACCATTTTCTATTTAACTGACATATTCTGATAATTCTTGATTTTTCTGAGAAACAGCATGGAATAAAGGATTAATGACAAGGTCACTGACTAAAATGCCTTGAGACCCAGGACTGTCAGTTGATTTACTGAGTGGGTTTTGGTACATTAGTCCAACTCTCTACAGTTCAGTTCCCTGAATTATAAAGTACAGATAATACCTACCTTACCTGAGTGGAATTGGAAAGGTTAAGTGCTGAGTGTTTTCCTGTTTGAAATCACAGAATCACAGAATAACCAGGTTGGAAGAGACCCACTGGATCGTCGAGTCCAAACATTCCCACCAGTCCCTAAATCATGCTCCTAAGTACCTCATCCACCCTAACCTTAAACACCTCCAGGGACGGAGACTCAACCACCTCCCTTGGCAGACCGTTCCAATGCCTAACCACCCTCTCCGTGAAGAATTTTTTCCTAATCTCAAGCCTAAATCTCCCCTGGCGGAGCTTGAGGCAATTCCCTCTCGTCCTGTCCCCTGTCACTTGGGAGAAGAGGCCAGCACCCTCCTCTCCACAACCTCCCTTCAGGTAGTTGTAGAGAGTAATAAGGTCTCCCCTCAGCCTCCTCTTCTCCAGGCTAAACAACCCCAGCTCTCCCAGTCGCTCCTCATAAGATTTGTTCTCCAGCCCCTTCACCAGCTTCGTTGCTCTTCTCTGGACTCGCTCCAGAGCCACAACATCCCTCTTGTGGTGAGGGGCCCAGAACTGAACACAGTACTCGAGGTGCGGTCTCACCAGTGCCGAGTACAGGGGGAGAATAACCTCCCTGGACCTGCTGGTCACACCGTTCCTGATACAAGCCAAGATGCCATTGGCCTTTATGGCCACCTGGGCACACTGCTGGCTCATGTTCAGTCGACTGTCAACCAACACCCCCAGGTCCTTCTCCTCCTGGCAGCTTTCCAGCCAGGTCTCTCCTAGTCTGTACCTCTGCTTAGGGTTGTTGTGCCCCAAGTGCAGGACCCGGCATTTGGCCTTGTTAAACCTCATGCCGTTGGTCTCAGCCCAGCAGTCCAGCCTGTTCAGGTCCCTTTGCAGAGCCTCCCGACCCTCCAGCAGATTGACACTTCCTCCCAGCTTGGTGTCATCTGCAAACTTGCTAAGGGAGCACTTGATGCCTTCATCCAGGTCGTTGATAAAGACATTAAACAGGACTGGACCCAGGACTGAGCCCTGGGGAACCCCACTTGTCACTGGCCTCCAGCTGGATTTAACTCCATTTACCACCACCCTCTGGGCCCAATCATTCAACCAGTTTTTCACCCAGGAGAGTGTGCGCCCGTCCAGGCCAGAGGCCGACAGTTTCCGAAGCAGAATGCTGTGAGAAACTGTATCAAAGGCTTTACTAAAGTCCAGGAAGATACATCCACAGCCTTTCCCTCGTCCAAGAGTTTAGTCACTTGGTCATAGAAGGTGATCAGATTACTCTGGCAAGACCTGCCTTTCATGAAGCTGTGTTGACTGGGCCTGATCACCCGGTTCTCTTGCAAGTGCTTCATGATCGCACTCAAGATCACCCGCTCCATGACTTTCCCCGGTACCGAGGTCAGACTGACAGGCCTGTAGTTCCCTGGATCCTCCCTGCGCCCCTTCTTATAGATGGGCACGACATCAGCCAGCCTCCAGTCCAGCGGAACCTCCCCAGTCATCCAGGACTGTTGGAAGACGATGGAAAGGGGTTTGGCCAGCACATCCGCCAGTTCCCTCAAAACTCTTGGGTGGACTCCATCCGGCCCCATAGACTTGTGGGCATCTAGCTGGGCAAGCAAGTCTCTAACCACCTCCTCTTGGACCTTGGGAATCTCATACTTCACTTCCAACCCTTGGGGTTGTGCACAGAGGGAACAATTATCCTTACTGTTAAAGACTGAGGCAAAGTAGGCATTGGGCACTTCAGCCTTGTCTTCGTCCCCTGTTACTCTTGTTCCCTCTGCATCTACTAGGGACTGGAGATTCTCCCTAGCCCTCCTTTTACTGTTGATGTATTTGTAGAAAGACTTTTTGTTGTCTTTCACAGTCTTGGCCAATCGCATTTTTAGTTGGGCCTTAGCCCTCCTGACTTTTTCCCTGCACATTCTCACCTCCTCCCTATAGTCCACCCAGGATGCCTGCCCCTTCCTCCAGAGGTCGTAGACCCTCCTCTTCCTATTGATGTCTCTTAGGACCTCCCTACTCAACCACGCTGGTTTCTTACCCCGCCGGCTACTTTTCCGGAACTTGGGGACAGCTTTCTCTTGAGCTGCTAGGAGTTCCTTCTTGAAGAGCGCCCAGCCCTCATGGACACCTTTGCCTTCAAGGAGCGCCTCCCATGGGACTTTTCCGACCAGCCTTCTGAAAAGACCAAAGTCTGCTCTCTGAAAGTTGAGGGCGACTGTTCTGCTCATCTCCTTCTTCATCTTACCCTGCACTGAGAACTCTATCATCTCATGATCGCTTTGCCCCAAGCGTCCTCCAACCTTCACTCAGTTGTTTGTAGAAGAGGTCATCAGCTGCTTCTTCTTGGCTGGGTGGTCTATAGCAGACTCCCATCACAATCCCTTCCTGCCCATGGGCTCCTCTGATTTTCACCCACAGGCACTCAGTCCCATCCTGACCGTAGTCCAGTTCGAGGGTATCAAAGCCCTCTCTAAATGATACCTTCTTCTCCATTCCTTCTTTGTGAAACAAATCTATTTGCATGAGTACAGGTGCTTGCAGGTGCCCAAGATGTTTTAAGAGAGTCACAGGTTCATATGGATAGGAAAGGACATCTGGAAGTCTCTAGTCCAAGCTCCTGGTCAAAGCAGATCCAGCAAATTTTTCAAGCTATATCGGGGCAAGTTTTGAATACAAGTTTTGAATGGAGTTCCCACAACCTTTCTGGACTTCAGTTGACACTGCTGCATCTCTACAGAGATGTATTTATGAGGGCTTCATTCTCCCAGCAATACTTCTTTGCACAGTAACATATTTCAATAGTTTTCCACATAAATGTGCTTAGACAATCACTGAAGTCAGGCTTTGGCTGTCTCGTAACTGTGTAGGCACAATTAAAGAAATTAACAATCCATACTCTCTATGGCACCTCTGTATTAAAAATAATTTCCAAATATTGGTCATGCTCTTATCTGTGAGGAGGCTTTTCTTTCTCCTCCAGTCATTGGCAGGAGTTCTAAGAATGACAAGCATGGAGAAACCTGGGAGTTTCTTGGTAAACTACTAGGAAACAAAGATAGTGTGTTTTCAATTTTGGGATGTGTTCTCAGCTAGACACTTGAATCTCAAACCCAAAAACATTGGGTTGAAATAGTGTACATGTACTTCTTGTAATGCCCATCAATACCTATTACTCGTTTGGCTTTAGAATTGGATATGGGCTCTGCAATTTGAAAGCCTACATGCTGCTGAATTATGAAAAGTGCTCTGTACCTTAGTTTTCACTAATGCAGAGTGAAGCGTGCTGTTTGTAGAGTAAAAGAATAATCTCTGCTGTCCATTATGGTGATTCTTTCTGTTGCCTTAAACCAGTGGCCCCTGAGGACGCGTTCGCCGGGGCTGGCTTCTGACAACATGACCTCATCATTATGCTAAACCAATGTTCTTCCTGTCTTTACACAAATAGTCTTGCAATCCAAATGAACACAGTCTTTGTTATTTTAAAGAGTGACTGGTACCAAAGCGAATAATTTTTCCTTTGATTAGCATTTTCAAAGTATAACCTTCATGAATTTTCCACAGAGGCTGCTACTGCTGCGTAGTGTATCTGGTTGAGTTTTAATCATTTAGTGATTTAATGATTTAGTGATCCCAAAATGATGTTGTTCTTGGGACTTCTTGGAAGTTATGACATGATGGCCAATGAGGACAATGGCTTTTCCCTGATGTGCTCACTGTGTGATAGGATTTATTTTTTATATTCTCAGTTTAGTGCAAAGAAGGCTGCTGTTGGGGGAAGGTGAAATGTGCAATGGCAGAGTATCTGTGAGAGATGTGGAACTGAGTGCCAGCTCAGAGAATCAATAAAACCAGAGTAATTTTCATATGCTTGCTTACAACCTTGGACATATTTCCTCTGTGGCTCTAAGAGGGCTTTCATTTGGATAAGTGCCGATGCAACTTTGATCACGAAGTTGAGGCTTTGCCACTTGTATCGAGTTATATCAAATGAACTGACAAGCACCATATTTGCAGTTCCTCTGGAGCAACACCATCCATTTGCATAGGGATTAATTAGTTATGGTGCTCAGAGAAAGGATTTCAGTAGTGACTTAAGGAATTTATTCCTTAATGTAAAATAAATGAGGAGGGAGAGGGGATGGAGATTAGGATGCAGCTTGCTGTTTTATAATATTTAAACTTATTGCAGGTATTTGAAATAGTTTGAATATTTCCTTGGCACCAGCCCTGAGCCTTTTAATCTGATCTTATTTTCTGATGCTACTCTGTGGTCAAGGGCATCCAGGCCCTTTATGAAGTTAACAAAACAGGTAAATGGTGCTGGTGCTGTGCCAGACACCATGCATTCAGTGACTGTCAGTGATCCTCACTGCTGCAATATGCACTGGGAGCAGTGACAGCATGGTTTTGGTTGGAGTCAGGGATGTTGCTGGTCATGTTTAAGAAGTAACTGTAAAAAGAAGCAACTTTGGCGATCTCTCTTTAAAGAGGAGGTAAACCAACAAGATTTAAGAAGACAAGGTCACAGCTTCTCAGGAGAGATTTATCTTTAACTTCTGAAGTCCTTCTTGGCTTTTTGGTCTGGCATGGACTGTGTCTCCTTTTGAAGCCACACCATAGCACTGCTAGTGTGTGTCGTATGAAATACTCAGGCCTTGGTCGAATAGGAAATCCTTTAAATCACTTGGCAGCAGCACCCCTTGTGGGAGCAAAACTTATGTGTGAAACCTATCTAATGAAGAAAGCAGGGTAAGAGGAACCTTACAAGTAAAAGGTAGGATGTAGTGTTTCCTTATTTCAGATGTCCGGTACTAAAGCCATAGAATCATAGAATCACTAAGTTGGAAAAGACCACTTGGATCACCTAGTACAACCATTCCTATCTACCACTAAACCATGGCCCTGAGCTCCTCATCTACCTGTCTTTTAAGTACCTCCAGGGATGGTGATTCAACCACCTCCCTGAGCAACCTCTTCCAGTGCCCAGTGACGCTTTCTGTGAAATATTTTTTCCTGATATCCAGTCTGAACCACCCCTGGCAGAGCTTGAGGCCATTTCCTCTTGTCCTGTCCCCTGTCACTTGGGAGAAGAGGCCAGCTCCCTCCTCTACAACCTCCTTTCAGGTAGTTGTAGAGAGCAATAAGATTTCCCCTCAGCCTTCTCTTCTCTAGGCTAAACAACCATCAGCTCCCTCAGCTGCTCCTTGTATGACTTGTTCTCCAGCCCCTTCACCAGCTTCGTTGCTCTTTTCTGGACTCGCTCCAGAGCCTCGACATCCTTCTTGTGGTGAAGAGCCCAGAACTGAACACAGGATTCAAGGTGCGGTCTCACCAGTGCCGAGTACAGAGGGAGAATAACCTCCCTGGACCTGCTGGTCACTCCGTTTCTGATAAATTTTCTAGAAGCAGCTGTTACAACAGTAATTTTTGATTGGAAAATGCAACCTCAAAGTTGATTTGGATGATTGTGGTTTAGACCCAGGATATTTAAACTCCAGGCAGAATTAAACCAATTTCATTTTAAAAAAAGAGAGTAATCTAATCTTTATAGCTGTTATTCCCTCTTCATGTTAAGTACATTAATTTTATCATATAATTTTCTTAAAGCTCTGATTTCTGTTATCGACCATCTTCCCTTCCCAACACAACATTCACCACCGCAGTAGCCGAATGTCTTCCACCATGTGTCTAATAATTTCCGTGTATTTTCATTTCCACCCTCTCCCTAGGATCAGTGGAATGTTTATTGGCACCATTTTGCACGTAGCAGGAAGAAGTTCCGTTTGGGCTGTGATTCTATTTTCTTCTCAGTCTTGATTTTCAGTTGTTTCTCTCCCTCCGCCGTGTACCACCCCCTTGAGATTTCCTTTTTCTCTTTCTTTTTCAATTTGCTCTAATAGCCTTCAATGTCTTCAGTCATTCTCGGTGCATCTCCACCTCACAAATATATCTGATCTGAGATGATTGATCATGGCATAGCAGTTTATTTTCTCTAAGGTATACATAGCTGAGTAGGATTTGATGGGCTTCAAAGGACAAACTCTTAGAGGAACAGCAGGACATTTAAATTCTCTTTTTGGATAGGATCATAGAATCATAGTAGCTAGCTAGATCAGATAGCTAAAGGAATTGTCAGGAAAGCAATAATAGTGATATAAATAGGTATTACAGTGAGGGCAGTGTAGGGAGAGGAGAGGATTTACTTGTAAAATGCATTAGCAGGGGACTCCTGTACTGTCTGGCACTTGACAGTGCAGGTTACTGTTGAAAGCCTGTTTTTAAAACTCACTGTAGCCATGCTGATCTCTTCATTCAGTGACATTTCTAGCAAGTGAAAGCTCATAACATGTTGACTTTTCCAGATTAGGTGAGGACAGTGTTTCCTGTTGATTAATGAAACCCCAGCAGCTAGATAGGAATGGTTGGGCTCGATGATCTGGTGGGTCTCTTCCAACCTTGTGATTCTATGATTCTATGACTCCAGTTCGTGCAAGTCTCTGTACTGAGCAGTGTTCCTCCTACTCCTTCCCCTGTTCTGAGTAGCTGTTGTGTTGAAAAGCTTTTAGTCATCCAGAAAGTATTTGGGAGCTTGCCCTGAAATTGCTGAAGATGTTTTCAGGATGAGGGTCACCAAGGGGAATAGTGAAGAGCAGGAGAATTCTGAAAGGACTCGAGATCTCAAGCCAGGTGCTGCCATTGCTGCCAGAAAAGGTGCAAGCCCCTGTTCCCTAGGAGAGCTAAACTGCTCCCCTGAGTTGGTTTCAGTCCTACTTGTAGAAGTATGAAGTACTTAAATAGTCATTGCACAGGGATGAAAAAATAGGAGTTACCCTTCCCAAGCAGACTACAGGCTCTTTAACTCTTTGTCTCACTGAATAGTTATTTTGTCCAGGCAAACAGGGACAAATCCAAGCCCTGGGATTTGGCTGGGATGATCCCTGTGTGGCATAAGGAAGGCAAGCA
Source organism: Clamator glandarius (assembly GCA_033459285.1). NCBI lineage: Eukaryota > Metazoa > Chordata > Aves > Cuculiformes > Cuculidae > Clamator > Clamator glandarius. Next base: position 1,290,832 of record JAUNZM010000779.1, read on the forward strand.
GGGAACAAAATCTGCTGCTGAGGTGCCTTGAGTGGATGTGTGAACTGATGGGCTACTGGCATTGCCCTGGTGTGAATATGCCAAAAACAAGTTTTTCATGGCCTTTGCTGTTTTTCAAAGTGCTGACACAGAAAGAAATCTGTTTAGGATTTTTGTTTCATTGACAAATACTAAAAAAATGCAACATATTTTTGGCTTTGTATGATTTTATTTTTTTTTACAAGTCAATACTGATTTCATTTTTTATTCTGTGGCCAAATATGAATAAACCTACTATAAGTAATACAGAGGATTACTCAATAATGATTTGTCTCTGTATTTTCATTGCTGAGCTGTTTCTTTTCAACTCTGATATTTTATTCACTTGACAAGAAGCTTTCATTTTATAGTTTAATGCTGTTAAACAAGCTATCGTCTGGTTTCTCATTTTGTAATGCTGTTTAGCACTAATGATTCATGCAGACAATGCATTCACTGCGTAACAGAAAAGAAATACCATGGGGTTTGCTAGAAGAAAGGTAATGCAATATTTGAGATCCTTGTTCTCTGGAGAAAGGAAACTGTAATTGTTTCCATAATGCATCTGCCTGATGACTTCCGAACTTCTTGGTCTGTGAGACTGAGCTCCTTCCCCTCGCTGCCTTCCCATAGCAGGCTGAGTTCAGTCCCGAGCAAAGTCTGGAGGACAACCTCATGTTTCCAGCAGGGAAAGGGGAGTATAGCTCAGCCTTGGAGCTGCTGAGTGGCTGCACCCACCAGGATGGACTGTGGGTTTATGGGTGGATGGTGGCAGCTCCCTGGGTTTCTCCTCAGGGCAGCTGTATTGCCTCAAATCACTGTAGCGGTTCATGCAGAGCTGTAAATGTCAGGAGGTTGGATGTCATCTTTGTGGCTTTCCTGCAGTCTGCGGAAAAGTCTTGCTCCACCTGTGTAGTCCCTTCTCTGCTACTGTGAGTATCAGGAGCTGCTGGAGTTCGGTGGATATGACTCAACACCATGCTGCAGTCACAAGAAGTCATTCTATCTGTAAGGTAACTCAAGAGTGAATTGCTTGAATTTCAGAGGAATACTGTTTAAATCTTCATGGCCTGCAATGAAGAAGGCTGACCACAAATCACAGTCACAGGTGTATTTTTCTGAAATCCAGAGGGCATAGACCATGCCCAGTAATTCCAAAATTAACCAATGATTATATTGCTTCACTGCTGGTGGGGATCTTCTTACAGAAGGCTGAATTTCAGAGGCCAAGTTCTTAATACTAGGGATATACTCAGCTGAAGTGTGTTAAGCCTCCCTTATTTCATTGGTGATGCCTGCTGCAGTTTGCGTTTCTGGACACGCTCTGGAGGTACTGCTCTGCTTGTCACCAATTAGTTATTGGGATAAAAATCACGTTGTCATTCCACATTTATTAATTTTGGATCTTTGCACTACAAGATCGCTGGCGGTACCAGAGGGATCCAGGACAGGCAGTACGCCATGGTCATATTCCTACTGAATTTGCCAAGGTGCACACTGAGTTTTGTGCTGACTGTTGGGTGACAGATGACACATGGTCCAGCCTGAAGTTAGAGTGCTTTAAGTCCTTTGAAAGAGAGTCATCAAAGAAAAAATAATTCTTTCAAAATTCTTATAAAATTTGAATAAATATAGTGAGCTTTTATCTATTTAGTACTTCATGAGTGTGCCTGTTGCACTGTTTTTCTCTGATAAAAGGCACTCTAAAACCAAATATATAGTCTTGTAGACCCATGCCCACATTTAATCTGACAGCATAGTTCAAATTATGAATATATAAATTGCCCCCTATAACCACGATTCACGTGCTTTATTGGAAATTCCCTTCCGCTCTCCTCTCTCACAACTCTGTGGTTTTGTCATCTGCTAAGAGATTGTTTCTTTAGACAAATACCTTTCCAATAATAACTAGAGGTGGCAGCAGCCATGTCAAGGATACTAATGAATCCTGCTATCTGTGCTGTTTAGCTTAATCCTGACAATACAGCTAAGAAAGCCAAGCACTGAACAGAAGGGATGGAAAATCTCCTGATTCAGTATAATGACAGATAGCATACTTTGTCCTTTTGCATATCTTTGTGGATGGCTAAAGTTATGGCTAGGCTTGGATTATGCAGTGTTTCAACCAAAATATTGCATTTGGTTCCTTCAGACATTGAGTCATTTGAAAGATAGGGGGACATTTAATCTTACACCCACACAGACATCTTCATTTCCAAAATGATACCTCTCTGGTGTTTAACAACTCTCCAGCCTGTGTTAAGACTGAATTCTGAAAGGAAAATACACCCGTCAGCAAGGGAGTACTAAAACTTTCTGTACTTGTTCAAACATCATTGTCAGCATCTGTGGTTTTTGGGAGGTTTATATGTGCTAAGTATTCTGGACAATACTCTTTATAGCCTGGGAAATCTTTATTATGTGCATTTCATGTAGCCACTCCTCTTTCTCATGAATTCTACATCAATATTTCACTAGCCAGATTCACCAGGAGCTGGTTCTCCTGGGTTACTGATTTCCTTCATGTTTGATCCCTTTTGACAAGTCATCTGTGCCTCTTGAACTTGCCTCAGACCAGCTGAAAAATGGAATGAAAACTAGACACTCTGGAAATTGCTTACTTTATTTTATTTGAGCTCTCCTTCATAGACGCAATTCATTTTTAAAACTGTCTGTGTCGTAGATGAAATATCATCTCGATTCTAACCTCTTTACTGTTCTAATGGCAAACTTTTTATGGTTAGATTTTTCATGAATGATAGAGGTTTTGAGTAAACGCTGTAATGTCAGTAACTATTAGAACAGAGAGTTGTCAATGAAGTAAAACAAACATGAAGTCTAATTAGAGGTGATTTTGAGCCTTGTTAATTATGTAACCTTAATGGACCCAGCAGTGTCAGAAAGTGTCAGTAACCGTTGTGAGGATCAGAATATCCTCACTGGCATTTGGCAGGTTGCTGGACTTTCTCCTGAAACTGCCCCCAAAGAATCATCTCACTTTCGCATAACAGTAGACCAGGAAGACTAGAGCTATATAGAATCACAAGGAGACCTAGTTAAAGAAGGCAGCCATCTGCTTAGAAGTTCACAGGATATTGTTTTACCTTCTAGGTTATTTTCTGCCGGTGCCTAAGAGAATGAGGATATCTGGGGGGAAGCAAATGAGAACCAAGGCTTAGAGGTGGAGACTGGGGGGCAGCAACATGTACCCTGGGCTTGGGTTGTCTGCTACTTCAACATCCTCCAGCAGAATGAGACACATTATAAGGTTTGTTAATGCTTATTTACCTACCCTGATAAGCCTGCCAGTGAAATAATCCAGGAGGATCAGCTCTCCACTTACACCTGGACTTTTGTTGATTTGAGATCCCATGAGATGAGTGGAGCTACAGAATCTGTAACCCAATCCTGAAGAATTACCACTAAATCCACCCCCTTTGGAACCCTAAAAACTCATGCAGGTGGCTGCAGGCTGCAATCTAGATCATTCTTCTACTGCAAACCTCTCTCCATGTGTCCAGCTGTCACTGGGAAGGGTAACACAACCGTTACTGCCAAATGAAATAATGTAGTGACTCTCCAGTTTCTTCTAAACATTATCTGTGTCTTACTGAGTCCTGGTGGAAAAAGTTTAACTTTTCCTCTGGGAATAAATGTCAAAGTGAAACCCAACAGCAGATATTTTTCCCAGAAGTTTGATCTCTGCTATTTTCTCTGAAAAGGGACATTTTTATCTTTTTTTTTATTTTACGTTAGTTTTTGTCACGTTTTTTTTCTGTTTGATAAAAAATGACAAAAGCTTATAGGTAGATAGAGCTGAAGATGAAATGGTAAATGTAATCTTTTCACTAGCTGCAAGTCACTTTGGAATATGGTTTGTAACATTAACAGTGTCTGTATAGAAGATCATTGAATAGTTTTGTCCTTTCCATTCTTTGGCAACAACCAATTATAGCTTCATTCAAACCCACTTTTTAAAGACAGAACGCCTTCTTGGGAGAATGACCTTGGTTTGGTGCCATAGATGTAGGCACCTGTGTTGTATTCAGAGCTGCTGGTTCATATTAAGAAAGGCTCAACAAGGTATCACTTCGGGTGCTATTTTTTGGATCCAACAATATAAAGAGAAAGGCAATAACATAAATAATTGCCTGCTGTGAGATGCTGGGGACTCCCAAGTTGCGTGGTATGGCGTGATCTCCAGTCCAGGCACAGTACTTCGTGCACAACCTGCCTCTGCAGTGGTTACCCCATTTTGGTCATTTGAGCTCTTTTAGGATTTTCTTACAAGAAAACAACTCCATTCATAATTTCTACTGCCAGAGAGGATGTTCACATGAGAACTTATTGCTGCACTGTTAAATTAAGGCAAGGCCATGCAGGTGGTATAGTCATCAGTACCAAGTAAGAGCTGTCAATGGGTCCTCCTTTACCATCACCCAGCTGCATCTGGCCTGCACCAAGGGAGAGGTGCAGCATGGCACAGGCTCCACAGTCAGAGCTTCACATGCATGACATTTTGTCAAAGAATTCATATTCAAAATAGGTGACTTAATTTTATTTCAGCAGAAGCAGCATTCCACACATGTTAGCTAATGATCTGTTAAGCTCAGTAGTGGTTTCATTAGCTGCTCCTTGGGAAGAGTGTGTCATTGTTATTGTGTTTGGTCCTCCTATAAAATTAAATCATTTAGTATGCAAAGGATGGCCATTATCATTTGTGTCTTGAAATAAAATCAGGGATGAAAAATACTGAGATAAAACAATTAAAAAATGCATTTTTTAATCCTATAAAATTTGAACACATTGAAATTCACAGATTTTAGTTTCAAATTCTGCTGAATGAATAACAAAAGCTATCAAACTAGTTATTGGTATAGTTTTGGCTTAGTAGTTTCTTTTATTCAGTTGCTCCTTTTGTATATTTCTTAGCAAAAGGGATTTTTGAGAGAAACAGAAAAAAACAACAAAGGAGGGAAGTAGGAGAGAAAAAAGAAGGAAGGAGGGGAGGAAGGAGAAAGGAAGGGAGAAATGAAGGAAAGAAAAAAGGAAGGAGGGAAGGGAAGAGGGAGGGAAGGGAAAGGAGAGGAAGGAAGGAAGGGGAGGAAGAATTTTTTGTGTGGTTTAGCCATAGATCTATTGTGGTTCCTCTTGCTGGCATACAATGCCTATTTTAATTTTCTTCAAACTGAAAAACAGCAAAAGAGTTGCCATGCTGAAGCTGCAGACACATCTTTCTGACTTTAATCGTTTTCAACACGTTATCTCTGTAACTGCTTGTCCCTGCTGCTCAGTACTTGCATTATTCAAATATGCACTTTACATGTGACTCTCCTTCTAAAGTTTGTCAGAAACTATCAAATTCACAATTTCAAGTATAAATTTGTTTTACTGAAATGTCAATTAAAAAGACTTATCTGGTTTCCCAGTTAAAATATGACTTTTTCAGACTATTTTTAATGCATACAGGGCAAATATAGGGGAACCCCCCCCCCCCCCCCCACCATTCCAATTTTAAAATAATTTGCAAGAGTATTAGTACTCTTTTTTCAAATTGATTCCACTGGTTTCTTCCCATACCTTTTCCCAACCACCTGCAATGTTTCCTTCAGATCCTTCACCTGCTGAAGTTGCTCTCCAGTTGCTCATCTCCTCTATTGTCCCCATAAATACTTAGTTCTTCTGCAGTGCTCATGGGGAGGCACTTCAGCAACAATGACCTAAAACAACATTCAGGTGAATATTTTTGCTATCTGAGTAAGGGTACGACAGAATATAATGATTTTCTTACCTCTTTACTGGCTTGTTGTTTATTGATGTATGACTTTTAGTCAAGATAAATGAAAGTCAATGACCTATAGGCTCATTTTAGTCAGTTTATGAATGCTGTTAATATTGGGGCCCAAATTCTGGTTGATTTATAGCACAAAAAGTTGAATCTTTAAAAATCAAGGATAAGCTCTCCTTTATATTTTTTATAAGACCATGTAATCACTTCTTTTCCTAATTTTGATCTTTGAAAGAAGAAATAAGATGATCTGTCATCGGTGTTTCTTATACCTGGAGAATCCATCATGACATACAAGCAAAAATGGTTTGTTTTCTGGAAGCTACTGACTGCAATACAAAGGACTAGGTCAGGTTCATAGCATGAGCTCTGTCAGGCTCTATATAATTAGTGCAGGTTTAAAAAAGTTAAGTCTTGATGATCTAACAGTGTTTGGTGTAAGATTGGTTCTTTCCTAAAGTTATTCTTGTTCTTCCTTTCACATTTTGAACTGTAGAAAGTGAGAGGGTGGGGAGGTGAGAGAGGCAGGGAATCTAAAAGCCTTTTTCATTTTTAAAAGATTAAGGCATCCTCTACCTGCTCTGCTCCTTGTGATGCCAGTAGAAATTTTTTATTTGGTGCAAAGGTAGAGCAGTGGCCCAAAGACTGCAGAGTATTAGGAAAATACAGACTTCCTGCTTGCTCATTAAGAGTATTCTTTTCTTATCTACAAATATATGCAGATAAGATGCTAATTACATGGATCCATCTGTTGTATCTAAAGTGTCATAAATGTAGATCCTAAGTTTAAAGCTGTTCATAGAAGCTTATTATATTTCAAGTCCTTAGTGTATGATTTTTTAGAGTACTATTTTTGCATCTGAAGCAAAGTTTAAGAACCTGAGAAGGCCTGGAGGTTGCCTGTTGGGTAATTGTGAACCATATTTTCCCTCTCTTTTGGGAACATCCATGACAAAGCATTTTACTCATCCTGGCCACAGCTCCTGCCATTTTTGTGACATCTGCTCCCAGCACATGGACTATACATCTATTAAACACTAAGTGAGGCAGGAAGGAGGAGATGTTTTCCTCCTTTCTTCAGCAGTAAGCTGTTAACCTGCTAGAGAAGAACTTCTAGCTGAGCATTTCAATAAATTGATTTGCCATGTCCGATTTGTGGGTATTTTGTGACATTCGCTGCCACAAATAAAGCCTTTGAAAAGGAAGGAAAAGGAAAGAAGCTTAGCTTTGAAGTACATTAAGGCCAGGTGGCAGAACTGGGAGCTCTTTTTATGCAGCTGGATTATCAGAAATATAATGGAACTTTTATTTCAGATTTTGCAGCAGAATAACAATAAAAGGAATCAGGAGGAGATCCAGGTCATGCATTGCTGCCTCAGTAACAGAGTCCCACATGGTTAGCATTCTATGTTTTAATTCCAGTTCAAAGCAACTCCTGTAACATGTCTTGCTTACAGAACACAACTAAGCATTCACATTTGTCTTTTGAGGATGCACCTAACATTGGTGATTGCTTATAAGACATCTCTTACAATAAGACATCTGAGGTAACACAGTGGTTTTTCCCTACTTATTGCCCCAACACCCAGCACAAGTCCAGACCTTAACAGGCTTCTTGCCTTTGCTGTCTCTCCCTCAGATGCACTCTTGGAGAACAGAGTGACAAGAAGACAGAGATATTTACAGGCTTGTAGTTTCCTTTTGTGATTCAGCAAGGTGTGTTACTTCATGGAGATGCCAAATATATTGCAGCAGTTGATAAGAATTTCCGTTAGATGATATTAGAAAACACTACAAACCTTCCAAAGAAGGGAAATGACAATTTTTCAAGCAAGGTGAACCGACAGAAAATAAAATCAGGAGAAATAAATCTGCACACTGGTGTTAAGTCAGGAAAAGCAGGACAGAAGTACTGGAGCATTGCAGTAAAGTGGCCGGGTGCCATCCTGTTCAATTGCTGTGTCCTACAAACGAGCAGTGAGCTAGTTTCCATATAATCACGTGGCATGTGAGGAGGCCCTTTGATGTGGATGCTGGCTCTGTCCTCAGTTTTACTGCAAATCGATATTTGTGTCAGGTGAGGACAGGTGAGGTGCACATGGGTTGAGATCTACTAATTCAGAAAGATATTTTCTTAACACCATGATGAGCTCCATCTTGGCTTTTTGAGGAAAAAATGTTAAGGGCAATATCACTGTATCTCATACTGCAGTCTTGCTTTTACATATACTATTGGTATTAGCCAGAAAATTTGCTGAGGGTATCTTAGAAATCTGTGTGTACTAAAATGTAAAGAATCAGTAGTATTTGTTTGGGAAATAAGCTTAGCCTTCCTCCTAAGTTTCTCAGGCCTGTTGTAGTGGTGGAAATTATTGTTTGCTTTGATTCTTATTAGCTCACTGTCTTTTTTTCTGAAATATCTGAATATTGAAGCAACTTCCAACATATGACAACTCACACTGTCATCAAGGGAAAATGTGGCTGAGTTAAAGCTTAGTTCAGATTCAGGATCTGAGGCTCTTGAATGTTCACAATGCACAAACTTTAAAAACAACGCAAGCCTCGCCTACAATGGGCCATCAGATGTGAGAGGGGTCTAAGGAGTGTTCTGGGATCTTTCATTATTCTCAATTTTTGACGTTGCATTGAGTACTACAAAACTTTGGTCACAGAGAACTATTTCTTGTTGGAAGTCAGCCTACAGCAAGACAGCGTGCTTCCTCACAAAAGTTTGTGGCTACTGGAAGTGAAATTGTGTGAATAGGTTCACAGACAAGTTAAGAAAGATTTGACAGAAGATAGGTAGTGCCTACTGAAAGCAAGTCCTACTACATCATCCGAGCGCTATCAGGGAACGTATACCAAATCTGAACAGCTTCAATCTGGCAGGCCACAGCTATTAAAGCTACAAAGGAATGTAATTGATTTATGTTTTGCATATTGACTGCTGCATTTTCTAAAATACACTTTCCTGTACTGCTGCTGTCACAGTGCACTTGCCATCAGCTTAATACTCTCAGCTAACCCACCTTGTGGATGGAGCAATGGAAGGGGAGCTAATGCAATTTGACACTCAGCGTGAGACACTCCAGATCTGCAGCAGAACCCAGCTCACATAGTTTGAAAAGGCTTAGCAGAGGTTCTTCCCCCAGCTCCCTGACTTGGGGGGGGGTGTGTTATATAAAGGACTTTTTAATATTAAAATATTTCCTTTTTTCTGCGTGGTCTTTAAAATAAAGCCTCAGGGGCTGTTAATATCTCTGATGTTACTGCTTTGAAGACTGCATAAAATTATTTTAAAGAAGAAAGCTTTTAAAGGATTCATCCATTTCTAACATTGGCAATCAATCTGACTTTGTAGCCTTAGATGTAAGTGGAAATTTTGATATAATGGAAGTTAAAGCAAAAGATTTTACGTGACAGTTTGAACAGATGTGTATTTCTAAGTGCTGAATTTTCATTTGTTAGGATTTCATTTAGTGAAGGATGCTCTATAAAACGGCAGCTCTCACTGCATCTGAGTGTAGATTAAGTGTAAAAGATCTTCTTCTGCTTTTTATGTAGCTGATTCAATAAAAAGTAAAATGAGGTTTTTCTACCTAATAGTGAGGAATCCACAAGAAATTTAGCACATTAGCCCCTGTGTCAGCCTGAAAGGGAAAACTAGGCACATTAAGCAATATCTTTTTTTCGAAAACTAGAATGAGATGTCTGATAAAAAATGTAAAAGATGTTTAAATTGACTTTGGTCTATTGGGACTTATGTATTGTTGTGTGGAAGAGTTTAGGAAAAAAAGATTCCTGTTTTGCAACATGGTTTCCTCATTTCCTTTTCTGAGAATTCAGAATAGAATAATTCAAAAACTTTGAATTTGAGATTTTTTTCAAGGTTTTGCAAAAACAAAAGGACCATTGGTTAAACGAAAGGCAGGTGAGCTGTGAGCATTTGGTGGCAGTTTGAGGCTTTTATGTTATACATTAGAAACATCAAATGATGCTAAAAAGAGAGGAATCAGACTAGTAATAGTCCCTAATATGGTTGATGGGGCAGTCACCACTGGCCAAGAAATTTGCACTTTTCTTGTGAGATCCTGGAGTATACAGGTCCTTTTGGGCATGATCTTTCAGAGGAAGGTTGTTCACCTTCATTTTAGTGCAGTGATCCCATCTTCAGTCAAAGAAACATTTTAGAATGAGAAGAGAAAAAAGTTTCTTGGACAAATGACAGGTTCCAGTATAAAACTTTTCAATCTATCTATTTTATTCCATCAATTATAACTGAGTTCCACGTCTTGGTTGCCCCAAGGTTTTTGTAGCAGCAAGAGTACTATCACCGCAGAAGGAATGGATGGCATATTCCTCATTTCCAGATCAATACAGATCTTCTGTTATTCTTGAATAAAACTCAGTCTGCTCTTTTAGCATCCTTTCTGTCCCTTTCCATCACTTCTTCAATGTTTCCCTAAGATGTCACCTAAGATGATCATATTTCAGAATCAATTTTCCTTAGAGTCACGTTTTGGAGTTTCTACTTTCATTATTCTAAGGAAAGAAATATGAGTTAGAAATCAAGACTGCATCTTATCTTTCCATGATATTATAATATCAAGTCTTTATCTGTTCATATTTATGTCTACACAGCTGTAGATATCATTGGGAACCATGTTTCCCATATGTCTGACATTATATTTGCATTTGTGTTACTAAATCTGTTTAGATTACTTATTTCCTTCCATGTCTTTGAGTCACCTCTTCCATTTACATTTTTGGTTTGTAACATCATGTAGGCTGCATACCATATAGGATGGCTATATACCTTTGACAGATGAAAATTAATGCTTTACAAAAGTCTACGTGTAATAAACAAGCTTTCTGGTTTCACATCATATGGTACTTATGTGATGTCTCAAAGTTTTAAGCTCATCATTTGCAGAGAAACAATAAAACATTTAGCTGTATTTTGAACTGTTATTCATTTTTTTGACAACCTGATTTCATGGAAGAAATATTAATCAGGCTGATACAGTAACCAACCTCTTAGAAAGACAAACAGACTTTCTCAAAATGCAATCTACTGTAATTGTTACATCTGTTTATATTTGATTTATTTATGCTTGATCTGTTTGTTTTATATATTGATACGGAATGATTCCCACTTATCTATTACAAAAACTCTGCTTTGCAGTCATTGCCAAAGAAGCAAAGAAGGAGTATCCAGCTTGACAAATCAGGAGTAGTGAGAATACCTGAAATATCTGTGTTTCTTTAAGTTGCAATCCCTGGTCCAAGTTCACATCTGGTCTAACTTTGCAGTTCATAACAACATCCGTTTCAAAGTGCATACTGCAAAATGTTTACCTTTGAGAAGGGGACTGAGTCCTGCTCCTTCCCCTGTGTGTGTTTCTAAATGTGGTTTGGTATATTTGAGTAAACAATAAAGGCCAGTGGAACAATAAAAGTCTCCCCTTCCCTGCCAGTGGTCCCCAGTTCTTTGGGATTATCTTCTCCGATGAGCCGAGCAGCAGTGTTTCAAATGCACTGTGGTGTCCTGGTCCACAGTCACCTCCCCACTAGCGTCTCTGGGTTAAGCCACGGGATGTGCATACCCATCCTCATCCCAGCATACTGTCAGGACACAGCAAAACTTACACATAACAGAGGGGAAGAATGGAAGTTCCTCACAGTCCCGTGCTCAAAGCATGGATCTGCAAACAGACATGAATGGAGGCCCTGGATTGGTTTGTCTGGTGATGGACACATGTCCCAGGACAAAAGGCAGGCATCCCAGGAGGTCTGATTGACCTGAGATGCTGAGTATGATCTAGTATCTCTCACAGTGTGGAAGACTGAAGAAAACAGCTGAGACAAATTAGCAGGGCAGTATAGCAAAGATTGCAGTTATGTGTTAAGAGATGTTGAAATAATGTTTTCATAGTTCTTGCACTGAATAAGCATGGCAAGGCAGGAAGGGGTGTCCCTCCTGGCTCCTCTCCTCTTGCCTTCAAGATTCAGCCACTGTCTGGTGGCAGCTTTTTGAGTATGGATTTGATTCAAGGCATCCAACATGCCACCCAGAATTTATGCTATGTCAAGGGGACTGTAATCTTCTGTTTAAAGTGCCTGTGAAGAAAGGCTTCATGCAAGTCAGGCACTCTGTTGCGTTAGTGAGTGTTTATTGCTATTCTGATAGAGTGCTTTCAGGTATCGTAACTATTGTCAGACCTGAGCTCTGAGCAGGGAGTCATAAATATCCAGGGGAAGGCTGCTCATCCTGCACAAGGATCCACTCTGCATGCTCTCTCCAGTGAGATTTGGCTGCATATAAGCACAGCAAATGTGAGCATCCCTTGTAGGACTTCTGGGGTGACATAAGGGTGAGGAGAGATTTGCCAACACAAGTGTTTGGTGTGGCACACCATTTGGAGAGGTGCAGAATGAAAAAGAAGGAGAATGGGGAAGATGTGCACATTTGTAGAAAAAGCTTTGTGATGATGGAGATGTTGATTTAACCTTGCATTCTCATTCTTTGCAGTTGTTCCAGCTACACCAGATTCTGACCATTCACCCAGAAAAAAATTTGCAATCAGTATTGAGGAAACCGTACTTCAAAGATTAAGAAAGGCCTTTTTCTCTCATCTTTGCATGTACTAAAGTCATGTCAGACTAAGCAGTGAGTAGAAATAGAAAATATAACGTGTCCCTCAGCACTGAATAATTTGCATGATTTAGTTAGCATCTTCTTTTACCAAGTGAGAAAAAACACTTTATAACCCTTTTAAAATCTGAAATACTGGTGTTTGCCTTGCTATCTCAAAGTAGATGTTCAGGGTATACCAAATATAACAAGAGCTACTTTACCAGGTGTTTTCAGCTTAACGTGACACAGAGACTAGCTCTTTGTTTTCCTAATGTGCTGGTGTGCACTCTGCTCTCTGAGTGGAATGAACTTGGAACCAGATTGGTCACTCACCTATAGATAGAGCGGGTTAATATTCACACGAAACCAAAAATAATTCTGATTTGAGTAGGTGAAGTTTCTCAGAATATGAAATAATATACTGAGTGAAAGCTGTAATTCATGTGGCACAGTCACTTACTAATGACATTTCTAGGTTGTTTCTGATTTCAAGACATTGTGCCATAAAACTTTAATGCTTTTTATTAGAATAAGCATGTGTTTTATATGTAATGATCAGCAAGCTCTAGGGCATGAATGAAGCAGTAAGGGGCTTGCTTAGAGGATTTTTGTTGTATGATTTATTGTGCCTTAGAATTATTTTTCAGAACTGACATTTTTGGATGATAAGTATTCTTCTGCCTGGTAATGTGGCTGGAAACAAAACTATGCAGAAAATAATGTGCTTGAGTATTGTACAAATGCAGGTAATACTGTATTACAGGGGAAAAAAGCATACTCAGGAAAGTTATTTTGCGTCACAATATGCAACTGTTCAACGCACTAATTTCGCACAAAGGGAGTCCTGTGATGAAGGTTTTGATTCTTCTTAGAAAAACAAAAAGTAGCCTTACATAGAATCATAGAATCACCAGGTTGGAAGAGACCCACCGGATCATCAAGGTCAACCATTCCCACCAATCTCTAAACCATGCCCCTCAGTATCTCATCCACCCATGCCTTAAACACCTCCAGGGAAGGCGAGTCCCGTTCCATTGCATAATGACCCTTTCAGTGAAGAATTTTTTCCTAATGTCCAGCCTGAACCTCCCCTGGCAGAGCTTGAGGCCATTCCCTCTCGTCCTGTCCCCTGTCACTTGGGAGAAGAGGCCAGCACCCTCCTCTCCACAATCTCCCCTCAGGTAGTTGTAGAGAGCAATAAGATCTCTCCTCAGACTCCTCTTCTCCAGGCTAAACAACCCCAGCTCTCTCAGCCGCTCCTCATAAGATTTGTTCTCCAGCCCCTTCACCAGATTTATTGCTCTTTTCTGGACTCGCTCCAGAGCCTCAACATCCTTCTTGTGGTGAGGGGCCCAGGACTGAACAAGGAGAGGTCTCACCAGTGCCGAGTACAGGGGGAGAATAACCTCCCTGGACCTGCTGGTCACGCTGTTTCTGGTACAGGCCAAGATGCCATTGGCCTTCTTGGCCACCTGGGCACACTGCTGGCTCATGTTCAGTCGGCTGTCAACCAACACCCACAGGTCCTTCTCCTCCTGGCAGCTTTCCAGCCAGGTCTCTCCTAGTCTGTACCTCTGCTTAGGGTTGTTGTGCCCCAAGTGCAGGACCCGGCATTTGGCCTTGTTAAACCTCATGCCATTGGCCTCTGCCCAGCAGTCCAGCCTGTTTAGGTCCCTTTGCAGAGCCTCCCGACCCTCCAGCAGATCGACACTTCCACCCAGTTTAGTGTCGTCTGCAAACTTGCTAAGGGTGCACTCGATGCCTTCATCCAGGTCATTGATAAAGACATTGAACAGAGCTGGACCCAGCACTGAGCTGATAAGTCCTGAAAAGTCAAGGTTGTTTAATTTTATTCAGGTACCACAATGCTGAGGTTTTAGTGGTTAAACCAGCTATCTTATTTGGAAAACTTAAGAAAACTTGCAGCTATGACATGGTACCTCAAAGACTGCTGCTTTAATGAGAGGCATACAGATGTCTGTTATTCAAAGCACTAGATAATCATCAGTGTCTGAACAAATTCAAACTGATGTCAGCTTCTGCTCATTTTATTATGCAATTTCCACTTACTCCATCTGTCACTCATATTATAAAAAGGAGATGTGTTGATAAAATAGAGTATTTACATACTTACTGGAAATAAAACTTCAATAACCGAACAATGGTATCTGGTTTCCGCAGCCATGGATGAGAACCATGGTGATATCTTTCTTAATGCAGACATGATCCAAAGTGCATTGAAATTTGACAAAAGCTTCTTCATCCCTGTAGTCCAGCTCATTGCTGCCAAATCCTTGAAGCTATCACAGCTTAAAAACTAGCCCCACATTATGTTTCGCTTGCAGCCCTAATAAACTACATTTTACTCCTTCTGACTTGTGTCTGAAAATGTGCCTGCAAATTAGACTTCATAGATGCATTAGTAGTGTAATTTGGTTTCATAGCAGGTCCCCTCACAGCATTTTTCACATCTAGGAAAGGAAATTAGTATCTGATGCAATTTTTTAATGTCCTTAAGAAGATTGAGGGAAAAAATAAACTCCATTAATGAGACACTTCATTGTCACAGAACCCAAGCTTCTGCCTCTTCCTAGATTTTTGTTGCCAATGTATCACTTAGACTGGGTGACATATGATGGAGAGAGCACCTAGAAATGAAGAAACATCCTTTAAACCCATTATCCCTCCTAGAACTACTTTAAATCATAGACTTATAGAATCATAGAATAATTAGTGTTGGAAGGGACCATAAAGATCATCTAGTTCCAAACCCCCTCCTATGGGCAGGTTCATCCCACTAGATCAGGTTACCCAAGGCCCCATCCAACCTGGCCTTAAACACCTCCAGGGATGGGGCATCCACAGCTTCCCTTGGCAACCTGTTCCAACAGCTCCATATCCTTCTTATGTTGAGGATTCCAGAAATGGACACAGTAGTCTAGATGAGGTCTCACAAGAGAGGAATAGAGGGGCAGAATCAGTTCCCTCTGCCTGCTAGCCACACTTTGTTTGATGCAGCCTGGGATAGAGTTGGCCTCCTGGGCTGTGAGCACACATTGCTGGCTCGTGTCGAGCTTCTCATCGGCCAGCATCCCCAAGTCCTTCTCTGCAAGGCAGCTTTCAATCACATCATCCTCCATTGTGTATGGAAATTGGGGATTGCCCCATCCCAGGTGCAGGACCTTGCATTTGGCCTTGTTGAACCTCAGGAGGGTCTCAGAGGCCCACTTCACCAGCCTGTCCAGGTCCCTCTGGATGACATCCCATCCTTCCACTGTGGCAACTACACCACTCAACTTGGTGTCATCTGCAAACTTGCTGAGGGTGCACTCAATCTTGCTGTCAATACCACTGATGAAGATATTAAACAGCACCAGTCTCAGTACAGACCCCTGAGGGTCACCACTAGTCATGAGTCAAATCCTCTGATGGTACGATCTTAGTTGCTGAAAATCCCCACCTCCTGTGCTGAAGAGCCCTAAAATGTATGCAGACACAGGCACAGGCCAGCTCTGGGTCCTGATTCTCCTGGTAGGTTGGATTAGGCTGTTATCACCCACTGCTGGACTGGAGCATGGTCTTTGGGGGCACATGGGGCTGTTACGGGAGTTATAGTTCACCAGCATCCTGAGTCATAACAAATCACAGCTGGAAGTTCAAGACAGGAAAGGGAAAGGCAGAGAAGAAAGAGAAACAGAGCTGTTGGGAGCAATTCATTCACTAAGGAACTTCTGTGAAGGACAAGAGGGATCTAGCTGGGCTTGGATGTTCTGCTTAAGACCAAGTAAACGTCTTCCTTTTCTGTTACAAGGACCTTAGGCTTAATGTTTAATGCAATAATAAACATTACATTAAAATAATTGGCAAAGTAATGCCAAAAATAATGTAATTCTCCCAAGAATAGGCAAAAATCTCACCCAAGCCACGCACCTAAAATTGGTCATGCAGCTAATGCTCCTTGTCTGCACTGTTTTTTTTCTTGTCTGGCTTTGCTGCTGTGATTTGACCTAATTTAGCTCTGTCCATCAAATGGCTACTCACGGTTTCACAAGGCAGAGAGCAGGGCTGCCTGTCCCGTCCCTGGCACTACCTGCAGACCGGTACTTTTTAGGAAAGGTGCTGCTGTGCTCTACATCCATAAGAATATCACAATAATCTCCTTGACTATCATGTTGATGTCAAGCAGCAATATTAACTCTTTTTTTGCTGCTGAGGAAGGAGACCCACAAATAAACTCCTTGGATTTTATTTTTTTCTGAAATAAGCATTTCATTTGCTCCCTGGAGAAAGCAATATTCTTCACAGGAGCTGAAATAGGATTTACTGTATATTAATTTTTTTTTCCTACTCTTCATCCTTACCTTCTTCCATCTGTATTAAATCAGTTGCACTGGCTGACCTAAAATGTGTTGGCTAAGGTTTTCCTGAAACTCAAGAAAACATAGTCTTATTGAAATAAAAATGGCAGATTAAGGCAAGGAACTTTGTGATTATTTTTTTTCTACTGTGGGCAAAATTGGAGTTTTTGATGACTCTTTGCTAAGCAAATGTCGTAAGTGTTTCATTTCCTGCTGATGAGTAGCAGTCACCAGTGCTCGATACCACCTCCTTGTACAAGGATTGAGCCAGCCTATTTCTGGACAGCTCCACCTTGAATTGTCATCTCGAAAAATGACATTATAAATATCATCCTGTTTCCCATCTCCCTTTCAATAGCTGAGGAGGGTGACTGAAAACTGAGCAGGTACAAGGAGACACAGAAATCGATCCTGGCTTTCACAGGATCTGGGTGTAGTCAACCCCTCTCTAATGACCATAGAGGCTGCAGACTGGATTCACTGGAAATACCCATGAAACGCAGGAATCGCATTGACCGTTAAATATCCAGGGCTTTAGTTGCCCCATATCAACCGAGCTGCAGTTACCTCATAGTAAGCACTTCACCTACCACAAATGCAAAATATCTTGACTTACCTTGACCTTCTGTCATTGTCTCTCCCACTGGTATGAAGCAGATTGTTCCTGCAGGCAGCTCACTCCTACCTTCTGAGTCAAACTAGTATTTTAGTAAAATATAACACCAGCTTTCTCTCTTTCCACTCCCATGAAAAAGCATCATTATTATGAGTGTCTGTAACAGCATCATCTGTATGAGGAAAGAGGCATAGCTGGTGGACTTGCTTTAGGTAGTGATAACAGACCAAGGGGTGTTCCTGGTTTCAAATGCTGGAGGAAAAAAAAAAATCTATTGCATAACATTCACCAAAGCAAAAGTGTTTCTTAAAAAGGGCAAGCTGCAAACTGAGTCAATTCCACCACGGAGAACACTTCAGAAGAGAATACAAATCCCAATTTCTCTGTTCCCGCTTTTCATGAACCCTGCTGACAGGAGACTTTTACTGACATTTATCTTCATCATTCACTTGCAGCATTCACCTTCTGCATTCAAGAGGCATTTTGACTGACAGAGAAAAGCAAAACGAGACAGATGTACTCACTGGGGAAGGCTTATATATAATTGAACAAGTAAACATTTGCAAGCCACTGTTGTTTTTATGATTATAACATTGTCTTGACTTGTGCTCATAGGCTTGTCAGGAGCTGTGTAAAGCTGAGTACAAAGCGGCTTCCCCCTAATTCATTGAACCGCAGCCTCTGGGCATGCATGTGATTGCCAGAATGTGGTGCTTTGCACACCCCTGCTTCGAAGCATCACATCTTGGCCTTTTAATGTGGCTCTGCTGAGGAACAAGACATTGCACCTAATGCAGGGACTTTATGTTGCAAACTGTCCATCAAACTCTTTTTTATGGTGAAGAGCCAATAAAGTAAGTTATTTATGTTCCTATACCATTCCGCCTTTGGGAAATATCCAAAATCAGATGAATTAGTGTCAGCTGAGTGGCAGGGTAATGACAAGGGAGTCCTCAGAAGGCCCGTCTTGTGACAGTTTATAAGGAATTAGAAAATGTTGCCTTTGCACAGCTTTGCAGAGGACTTCTAAAATGCAAAATACAGTAAATCTATTTGATGATTGTCAGCGGCATATTTTCAGTACTACAGCTTGCAGAGAGGAGCTTCCACTCATATGAGATTTGGAGGGATCTTCACCCCCGGATGGAATAATGAGTTCTGACTTTTGATAATGCTCTTTGTGAGTACAGTGCCTGTGCTCAAAAGGAATATTGCAGGGAGACCACCCTTCTTGCCCTGGGAGTTAAGCTCTCTTCAGTGGTATACATCGCTTACCATGGCAATGGAAATTGAATTTTCCGCTCCCTGAGCTCTCCTGGATACTTAAACCAGCCTCATGTAATACTATTGTGGTCAGTGTCATTGCACCACGGAAAACTAGATGAATGAATAAATTACAGCCGTGGCATTTTGGATTGCTGAATTGCATCCAAGCCTTTTATTGCAGTCATGAACTCCTTTTCTGATGACAGACAGAATGATGCTTATTAGGCAGTTAGGCAGATCATTGTAATGAATGAATGAATGTGAGAAGTACAGTAACAAGACTGTATATCAGAGAACTGAGAAGGGATTATCTCTTAAGAAACCTCTTTCCAACACCAATTGCCTTTTGACTGCAGGGCCTCTTCATATTACACAACAGTTTATTCTCCCTTATTGATGCAAGTAATCTAAGTTTATGACTCCTATCTCAATCTTTTCCTCCTTGGCCTTTTAACTGTCTTTTATATAGAAGCTATTTCCATGTTCTTGAAAGTTTGTGCTCCTTCAGCTTTCATCCTGTTCCTGTTTCATATGTCTCTGAATATCCCTCAATGTCACATCTGCAGTGCTCAGTTCCCTCTTTGTCTCATTTCTGTCTAGTTGTCTTCAAGGCTTTTTCCTCAGCCATGCTTACTGCATTGTTCTGCAGCCAATCTGCTGTGAGCAGCACTGCACATCCCCTTGGCTCTGCCCACATCTCCAGGATCTGGTCACATGCCAGACTACTGTTTGGATGCCTGCTGTTCCCTTTATGTATCTAGACTGGACCCCTCACCTATGTGGGTCATTTTGCACAGACGGCTGAAAACAAGTTGCCCTGGGCTAGTGTTTGATAATTTGTCCAGGCTGATTTACTGGCTGCCTGGGAGTAGGTGGCCCTTTGCCTTTGGCACAGAACCTACATTACCCATTGGTACACGAGTTTGGAGAGTTAATGCTGGCAGAATAATAACACTATATGAAAAAAGTGATTTTTATTTTTCCAGTATAGCTCCCTGAACCAGTTCATGTTAGCCTGAAATTGTACAAGGGAAGGGGCAAGAGGGGACAAGATGATATGATATAGCTGGTGGTATAGAGTATCTGACTTTCCCTTTACATGATGGTACAACATTAGATCTGCTCAGCTGTGACATGTAATGCATCCCAAAGTTCTATTTTGTGGCCTGTTAATCAGCATAAGAGCAGGCTGTTTTGGGGAGGATGAGTCCCATTGGATGCCCCTCATTGCCACTTCTGCCTTTTAATGCAACTGATTGCAGACTGTGCATGCTGAGATGGAGCCCTTGGAATCCACCCAAGGGAAAGAGAAGCTTGATTGCTAAGCTCTCCATGCATTGCTAAGCTCTCCATTCAATATTTTCCCTAAGGCAGTGGTGAGCTGTTATACTCCAGAGGAGGCTGCTGTGCCTGGGAATGCCACTGGTGTTGCTTTGTTCTGCTTGTCCTCAAAGTGTGCTATTAGGTGAACAGGAGGATGGGGGCAAGCTGGGTCTTTGTGACTCAGCTTGGGAATGAAAGGTTAATGTGATGGGGCATAAGATCGTCATGTAGTGTCAGGAAGCAATGTTGTCTTCATGTATTTATATATAAGAAGTGTTCTAGGAGATCTTTTAAGTGCAAATGTGGTTGCCTGGTGAGACATAGGTATAAACCTCCATTTAATGGCTCTCCTGAAGTCAGACCAGAGTGATCCATTTGACTGTGGAATAGTTGCCCCAGGAAAGACATAAACCTTTATTGCTTGGAGACTTTTGAAATTGCACTGGACACACCATGGCGTTCAGCACAGATGAAGGCAACTTGCTTCAGGGAGCAAAGCACAACAGACTACTTCAGGGAATGGACCATCGCTCATGAGGGAGGGTACTGGATGCAAATTGTCCTTTTCTATCTCCAATTGGTGCAGCTCTGTTGGATCTGTTAGATTCAGAGACCTGGAATACAGTGATCTGCTGCAGAGTAGCTTAAGCTGATTTAAGTATTTATCACTTGTCAACTTCTCATTCTTGACTCTTTCACAGAATCATAGAATCATATAATCACGAAGTTGGAAAAGACCCACCAGATCACCGAGTCCAACCATTCCTATCAAACACTAAACCATGCCCCTCAGCACCTCATCCACCCGTGCCTTAAACACCTCCAGGGAAGGTGACTCAACCACCTCCCTAGGCAGCACGTTTCAGTGCCCAATGACCCTTTCTTTGTAGCCCTTTGTCCTCAGAAATTAAAAAATACTTATTTTCTACAATATCAGTTCCCAAGCAGCCATGTAAATGCTTGTGGCAATATGCTGCTGGAGCATTTGAGGAAAAAATGTCGATGGGAGAGTTGTGAGCAGAAGGGTGTGGACAGGGAGAAGGAAGCCTTTCAAACTGTCCCTTGGTGGCAGCCAGGTGGGAAGATGGCCTTATGCTGGTTCCTATTGCTGACCTTGTTGAAGTCACCCTGACACTGCTAACACATTTTTCAGGGGAAAGGTTCAGTCCCAGGCTGTAGACACCAAAACCTTTCCGTGGTTAGTTTTTATGTAAAAGCTGATTTCCAGGCACATTTTAGCCAAAAATAGCAGGTACTTAAGCTATCTAGTTTTGTTGTTATTGCTACCTGCAAATATAATATCATACTTAATTTATGCTCATTTACAAACAAAAAGAAGACATATTCATAATCCGTGAGGTAGAGTATTGTATCTGTATCTGACACTTCTGCATTGTTTCCCAGAATCATGTTGTTCCCAACTGATGTAGGTAGCCTCTGAAATTACCGTAATTGGAAGAGCGTGCAAAATGGAAAAGATACTGAGGATTTTGTTCATTCCTGGTGATGTAGGATTTGTCAGCCTGTTGGATTATATCTCTTCATCTCATTATCTGGCCAGTCCCTATGGCTTCTGCAAGAGGAACACTTTTTTGTATCTCAGACTTTTCAGCAACTTGATCTGCTAGGTTAAATGGCTAATTGAAGGTGAGTGCTTCAGTGTACCTTAGTCAAACCCTTTAACTGAAACAGCAGATAATTCCTTTGTAGCTGCACACAATGATAAATGTGACTGTTTCCTTTGTTTGTTGCCATCCTCACAGCAAGCTGCAAAGGACTGATGATTCAATTCCATAATCTATCAGGTCTCAGTGGCAAGACTTGAACTTAACTTAGTCTAAGGTAATTGTGTTATATAGCATCAAATAATTATTTATGTTGCAAAAGGCCTTCCTCTTCTGTATTCTCTCTTTCTTTCTACTCATTCCATATCTGTATTAAGCTACATGAGGATACTGGGAGGTGCTGTAGACCCAGATGCCTGCTGGAACCTCAGATTATGTAAGTAGCTGTGGCCATCTAGTCAGTAACTGGAGAGATGTGTCATTTAGTGAATAATGCTTAGTTTTGGTACCAAGCATTGCATGTTCAGGCTTCCACAGACCATATCACAGGCTGTAAAGTTAAATGTGTCCTCTCTTCCTGGGGCAAGGGCTGTGGTAGGCTCTGTCCTTGGAAAAGTTGTTGTGGGGTGTTTTTTTTTGTTTTTATGTTTTTGTTTTTAAGTTGTTCCCCTTCCGTGTTAAATAGAAGGATAGAAGGATAAAAAGTTGAATGAGTTTGGGTCCAGCCTAAGTCCACTAATTAAATTACATGATTCACCCAACTGGTTTACTTTTGTTCAGGAAAGCACTACACAGAGGCAAGAAATCCCTGTGCATTCTGGAACTATTGTCCCCTCTTCTTCATGCAGGGAAAAGAAGGTTTCAAGGGGCAATATGAGAAACATAATAATTGCTCAGAATTCCCTGGTGGGGACAGCAGTTGACTTTAGCCTTCATGACTCCCATGTCTCTGTAGTGATCTTAGTAACATTTCTCAGTCATTATATTTGCAGCTTTTTTGCTTCAAAAAGCAGCATCACGTTAATTAAAGATAAAAATAAAGCAGTCCACCAGGACATTATATATGTATATACAACCCCATATCTTTCACACATTGCTCACTCTGCTTTTTAAATTTTACCAGCTTAGGGACAGTTAGAGTTGCTTTGCTTTCCTCCAGAGCCTTGACCTGAGCACTAGTGGTGTCTGGAAGTTGCACCAGAAAGGCATAGCAGGCAGGGTGAAATGTGCCCTTTGCACCCTGGTCCTTTCTGCTTCATTACCATGAAAAGCCTACAATTGAATATCAATGCATTTGTATTCAACCTGGCTGTTCTGCTTCCAGACCTCTTTTCTTGTCTGCATCTGACAGGATGTCATGAGGAAGTGACAAGACAGTGACAGTTTGTGTGTCATGGTCCACTTCTATTTGAACTTGATTTTTATCTAGTAATGAATCAAACCATGGGAGTCCAGTCTGGGAAGAAAAGAAAGCATCCTAAGGAAGCAAGCTGAAGACAGAAAGTTTTTCAGTTGATTTGTAAATAAGAATACATTACAATGTGTTTTTTCCCTCCATACCAGACCTCTATATTCTCACAAGGTAGACTGGGTATAAAAGGGGGTTTGCATTATTTATTAGTGTGCCTCTGTCACACATAATGAGGGCTATAAAGTATGTAAGAGTTTATAATTGGCTATCTGCAAGAAGTAATCCTAAGGGGGCTGTGTAAGGATCAAATAAATTACGCTTCATTATAGTAGTTATGCCAAGGATATTAGAAAATTGTTTTTAGTTGGAGGAAGAGAAATAAGGAGAAGGAGAAAAAGAAAAAAAACCACAAAACCCCCTCATTACTTCCCAGACTCACTTCTGTCAAAGCTTTAGCAGTTTGAGGCAAGATTTCAGTCCTCCTTTTTAAAATTCCTGATGTGTTCAAGATGCTAAATAAGCAGTTGCCAAGATACTTGTACAAATAATACATAAATGGAGTTTATCTAAATTGTTTTATTAATAAACTTTACTAAACTCTCCCATGTAGTTAAGAAGGAATCCCAATTCCCCACTATCCACCGTTGGTGCATCAGCTTTCAGAAATGAAACTTTTATCTCTTCTTCTCAGAGGGATATGAATGCCTGCTCTCCCCCTGCCCCCCACCCCTTTCCTGAATCTAATTATTGTTCTGATAATTCAGAACAAGGATTCAGTAGAAGTAAAATACAAAGGAAAAAATGATGACCAGCTGGTCCGGGAAGCTGTGATGGTATCATTTTAAAATGATCATTTACAGTTCAGAAAAGCCGGGATGAAAGGGATCTCCATGTTTCTTACTTAGTTATAGGGCTCTTCTGGATACAATTTGTGCTGCAGTAAAGGTGTCCCTGGAGTACATGAGTTCAACAAGGTAAAGTCTTGTCAGATCCAGGAAGGATGGAATATCTCTTCCCTTAAAGCAGTTATTGGGTATTATTCTAATTTTAAATAGAAAGCTAAAGAATAACAAAGTGCTTCTCATAGTACAATATACTTGATTTTGAACTATTTTCAGTGGTGGAAATTGCCTGTAGAAATAATGAGCTAAAGACTGTGGCTAAAGCTCTGGCCTCACTGAAATCAGTGGCAAAACTAAATGATTTCACAGGGGCCAGTTTTCCCCCATTAGATCTACTTCAATGTGTAGCGTTACAAGATGGCCTGCAAGGTTGCATGTGATTTTATATGCATGTTATACTGAATACTCTCCCAGGTCTGAAATTACATCCCATAGCCCTTATAGTGTCATAGTTGTATCAGTCCCTATCCAAGTCATAAAGCGAACTCACATTTTGGAACACATTGTTAAAGAAATGTTTTGTATGGACAGAGTTGTGTGAAAACTATAGAAAGAAGGAGCCAACTGCTCCAGTCTTGGGCTTTTTGCTGAATGCGTAACTCTGACAAACAACTTTGGCTTGGGAACATTTGCAGGTAGTTTTATTTTCATCACAGCAAGGATAGATCACTCATATCTGAAGTATTAAGTGGAAGGGGTTCAAGCAAGGATCAGCAGCACAAGTAGCCATTAAGCAGAAGGATGCATCATAGGAGTCAGCCGGTTCTGGACGAAGAATGCAAATAACGGTTAGTATACAAGAAGAGATGAAAATAAGGGACTTTCTCTCTTCCTCCTTGAAGATGATAAATAGTCTAAATGCCATCATTAGTTGCTTCTGCAGCCATCTAACATTCATAGAATCATAGAATCACCAGGTTGGAAGAAACCCACCATATCATCGAGTCCAACCATTCCTATCAAACACTAAACCATGGCCCTTAGCACCTCGTCCACTCGTGCCTTAAACACTTCCAGGGAAGGTGATTCAATCACCTCCCTGAGCAGCCTGTTCCAGTGCCCAATGACCCTTTCTGTGAAAAATATTTCCCTAATGTTCAGCCAGATCTCATAGTTTGTTCACTTCCTGTTTGTTTCCATTTTTTTCTTAGATTTTCTCAGTCCTCATGGGAGATCTAGCCAATGCTACTATTGCTCCTTAGCACTCATTACTCTTAGGTTCAAATAAGAATGCATTCTTGTATCTAGCAACTGCATTCTTCAGTCACCATATTTATCCATTAAGCCAATGATCTGGTAAATTGGAGCAGAAATATTAAGTGCTGGGGATGGCATCAAGCTGCTGATAGGCTTTTATCAAGAACAGCCTTTATAGCAAAGATGTACTTGAAGAGTCTTCTACTGTTTATGAAGTATCATTTCTGAAAAGTTTTTAGGAAGGGAGAACAGTAATGAGCTCCAAAAGTTTTGCTAGTTAGTGTTGCCATCACCTTAATGGTCTTCATTTAACTTCCCTTTCATTTCCCTCAGTTGAAAGCAATGGATTTAATTCATTATTCATCTGCTTTGATAGTATTTAGGCATTGCTTTTTGTTTTTTGAAGGAAAAATTCCAACAGCTGTTGAAGCCAGCAACCACAGAAATCCTCTGGATAGAGAAAGCTGTATGGAACAGCCAATTCTAGCAGGAAAAATTTGGACTGCTTAATCCATCAGAGGGAAAGGTGCTGCAAAGGAAGAAGAAAATAAACTAAACTCTCAGAGCTCTGGTTGAGGAATAAATTGGCACAAGGAAGATATAGATTAGACAACACAACGTGAAAAGCCTCTGTTGCAGACACAAAGCTATGAAAACAGATTGTCTTAGAAGGCGGTGGGATCTCAGCTGTGAAAGGCTTTTTAAGAACAAATTAAACAAATATTTCTTTTGGAAGGTACAAGTAGAGCTTATTTCAAAATGTGATCAAAAGTGGGCTCATGAGGTCATTATGAGAGAAGCATTCCCTTCTTAGTTCTTCCCTCTCACACTGGTTGTTGCTACAAGAAAGAGTTAAGTATGTTTGCAGTGTTGGTAAGATTGTCCATATGGATTCCCTCTGGAGAGAATAAGCAGCAGTGCCAAATCTGTCTGAGCTGCAGATGTGCAATACATTTGTAACCAACTGCAGCTCCTATCCAAAATTATGATTTATCACATTTTGTGGCAAACTGAAAAATGGGACTGGTTTGAGGGAAACTGACTTGATGGAGTATTTTTTTCCTCTGCAAATTGGGTCAGTTTTTGAGTTTAAATGCCTTTGGGCAGAAAAAAAGAGACAATTCTGTATTTTTCACTTGTGTTTTAAAATTAAAAAATATCCTTTTCTTGGGTATGTCAAAGCAAAATTTAAAGCATGTAAAAATCATGCAAAACAAACCACAGACAGTCTGACAGTATGGAAACAGTATTTGGAGTGTCACACACTGAACCATATCATCTCTCTTATTGAAAAAAGTAGCTGAGAACAGGATTGCTCTTGGATTAACTGAGGAAGCCATACAAATTATCAGTTTCACGTGGAGTCTATTTTTGCTTAGATTTGACTCCATTTCTTTTGATTCTACACTGTAAACCTCAGTTTGCACAAAGGGAAACTGCACTGAGTATACCTTTGCTCATGTATAGATGAATTCATGTGTTTAGCTGCATGTTCTGCAAGTAGCCTTGTGGATGCAGAGGGTATTTTAAAAGCTGCTAAAAGCACTGCAGCTTCAGCAGAAGACAATAAATTAAACTCTTCTCTCCTTCACCAGTTCCCATGTATTTCACAACCCTTAGCTGTCTATGACTTATCCATCAGAGCTCTACACCTTATGAACAGAGATACGTTTGACAGCCGCAGAGCTGTGTATCAGCTAAGCTGATGTGTATATTTCTGCACACATCAGAGTAGAGGGAGTCTTAAACCTGTGTAGCACAATTGAGAATAGTATAAAGGGAAAAGTGATTATCGGCTGTGTTTGGTGACTGCCATTGACTTTTATAGCAGTTTATATCTAAAGAAAGGCTTTCCAAATTCATTTGACTTGAGGGGTCTTACAGACTCTCCAGTAGAAATGTGGACCCATTCAATCTTTTTTCCTGGTACAGATTGCTTAATAGCATCTATGAACTTGCTTGGAAATACTCCTTGGTCTGCAAGAGGGTCTGCAGACTATGTACTGAAAATGCTACTTCAAAGTCTTCAGTATGCCTGAAGTTTTACTGAGATGTGCAGTGGTTGATCTTCCATTAAATCCTTGGCAACTCAGATGAAAAAAAGCAAAAGCTTGGTATGCAGCATTTCCCCCACTGGATGTACGCATTACATCAGTTCCAGTTCTCCTGTCACCTTGGGGATATGCCATCAAAGGGAAGAAATTGTCTGGGCAACCTTATCCAACATCTACAAACTAATGTTTTCACAGACTGGTGAATTAATAGTCATAGAAAAGCAATTCTTTGTTATTCAATCCATGTCTTAATATTTCCAGAGGTTGGGAGAATCTAGAATAGAAATCATTGGAGTGATGCTCAGGAGTTGGGCTGCTGCAGACTTTTCCTTAATGCTTATAATCCTGGTCTGCCTAGTTTGTATTGAAAAAATATGGCAGTGCCTGTCCATTTATCCATTTGTCTGCTTTGGCATCTTCAATAATATGGGATATATTTCCTTTATTCTCTCCTCATGGTCCTTTGTGAGATCATTTAATGTACTGGGAGATACTTCAAGTGTGGAGCCTCTGCAAAGGTTCTGGCTATTTTATCCTGGCCTCCAGTTGTTATTGAAATATGTTTTAACAAAAAGGAATATGCCTTATCTTCTACTACTACTACATGGAGGATTATGTATTTTGGGAAGTTAGATATTAAACCACCTTTTATTAATCACAGCAGGCACCCTTGTGTTTCTAATTGAGTGATTTCTATTTAAATACACTATGTCATATGCCATATGCTGCTCTAGACTCTTTGAACTGTCAAACATTTGATTCTGAGCCACAAAACGATGGAGTGGGTACACAGATGGGTTGTCACATAAAGAAGTCTGATGGCATGTGATAACGCTCAGGCTTTTTTTTTATTATTATTATAAAGCTTACAATGTACAAGCAGTGTTCATGGCTTGCCAAACAAAAATGATCTGACAGTCAAACTCCAGATTGTTTTCTGGACTTCTTCAAGCATTTCAGTTCCACTCTGCAGATTCACTCTGTCTTTAACTAGACCATGTCATATCCTTTGCAGAACAAGAGATGTCAATCATTTTATTATAGAACAAACTCTGGGAGGAATGATGAGAGACTCAGCAAAGGTAGTTCTGAGTTGGTCTAGCTCTGTGGTAGCAATTGAGGCAGATTAAGGCCATTTTGAAGCAGCAACTTGTTTCCATAGAAATAACTTCCTTCTTTTTAAAGTAAAACATACAGGTTTCCACTCAGGAGCAAGACAATTTCTCCTTTAATCTTTTCTCCTTCCCTAACACTCCGGTCATTTCCCATAAAGGAAGAAGGAATTCATGACAGGAAGTGAGGCATTTGCAGCTTAAGGGCAGAATGATGACAGGCTAGAAGATAAGCAACAAAATAAAGTGTAGGTAGCTTTGAGCAGGATTCAATTATGGATTCATACACTTTTTGAAGGTGTTTACAATACAGATATTTTCCCTTGAGGTAGGTTTCCAAGTTTACATTATGATCGATAGATACCTACCGTGAAACTCATTAGCCTGAATCTAGATGCTTTATAAGGTTAGAGATACCCTAGGGTCTGCAAAACCTCTGCGTGGGCTGGCAGGTGTGATGGAGGACTTAGGGGAAACTTGCATTGGTCTGGAAAGGCATCTGGAGGCCAAGTGAAGTACTGAAGAGTGCTTAAACTGACAGAAGGTGCCTGTGTTTGGGCAGCCAAATGCCACTCTGAGTGTATACTGCCAGTGGAGCACAGTTCAGTAGGTAAACTACAAGTGTCTAGTACCATTTGGCTGCTCTTGGCTATCTCACCTCCAGCTGCTATTCCAGTAGCAGATGGCTTTCCTTATTTGCTCTGTGTCATGTCCACCAGTCTCGTGCGAATGTCTTTACTGTCTTAAATTCAGGTGCATTTAGATGTGTACTGAATGTAGACCTATGCATATGTATTCTTTAGGAAGAGAAAAATAGCTCCTAGGCTCCATTGATTGTACTGACAAGGGTCTCAATTTAGTTGCTGCTGCAGAGGCATCCCCATCTGAGGTACCTACAAAGGAAGACCCATGCTCTTCTGGAGAAGGAGCTGGTCTACATATGAACTACCCAGATGAAATGCAAGCAGTCCTATGTGTGCACCCATAACTTGAGCCCCAGCTGCCTAAGGCTGAGGTGCCTGAATGATGTAAAAAAATATTCCTGAAGTCTTTCATGTTGGAAGGGACGTCTAACCTGCAGGTTCAGCCTTGAATCAACATCACAATAATCACTCTCATACCTCCGGGTATCCCCTTTGACAAACAAAAGCAGCCAAGTCCAGGCTTATCCAGACTGTTTACTGCTGTGCCTTGTGTCTAAACACTGGCAGATTCACAGTCTTGATACTCCTCTGTTTACCTCATCCATGGGCACATAACCAGTACTGCATGAAGCCTGAAGGAGAAAACCTGGTGATGCTAGAATATCTCATATCCAATTGTCCACAGCCAACACTTTGATTAGGAAAGATAGCCATGGTGAAAGCCTCCTTTTTTGCCTTTTTCTTTTCCTTGTTGTTTCTTTTCCCTGTGTTTTGTGGGTTTTGGTTGTTTATTTTTTTCCCAATATGAACCTTGATCTCTCATTCCCTGGGATCTGTGGAATTTCTATCAGAAGATATTCTACTTGATACCAAATACTTACGTCATCATTGGTTGAGAGAATGGAATTGTAAGAGGGCCTGTGTGATATGGCAGTAAAGGAGTCACATTGGAGTCTCTACTTCAATGAGTAATTCCCAAAACAGCTGGTGAATCCTCCAGATACTGTGACTCTGTGGCCAGCCTTAGCCCTACTTAAATGTAACCAATAAGATATAAATTGCAGTCAGGTACCCTTTTCCTTGGATCTCTCTAAATCCTCCTGCATGTGAAAGGTGCTATATAATAAATGGTAATAAGGACTTTTCAATGAAATATCCAGCTACACACTGTAACTCAACTAGTTCTCAAATTTCATATTACTTCTCCTCCTGCATATATAAAATAGGATTATATTCCTGGATTTCTTAATACCTAGTGCCAGCCTGTGCAGACTGTGCAGCCTGCTGCTTTATAAACTGTAATTATAAGAAATATTTCCTGGGCTGATTTTTGGTAGTTGAAAATGATGGCAGCTGCCTGCCTCCCCCCCCGCCCCGTACCTATTTTGCAGGGTTTTGAAATTGATTCTAGGTCTTTCCTTTCCATGGTAGCAGCTGCCATGGTCCTGTCACTTGTCCTTTTAACCAAGTGGCTTTTATTAATTCACTTCCATTTAGTAGCAGCTCTGTGTTTGACTTCTCCACACTTCTTACTTCACTGATTTCTTTTGGGTTTCTCCCAGCTCCCATTCCCATTTTATGAAAACTTCAATACTGCTTTAAAAATGCCCTAGGCCAAATAGAGCAGACAAAGACATTAGCTTTTGGGTAGCAATGTAGCATTTCTGGGTGGTGAGATTTCTCCTTCTGAGCCTGAAGCACCTCTATAGTAATGAACACACCACCTCTGATCAAGTGAAAATCAAAGCAAAGTGATGCTTCATCTGCTGGAAAACTCCCATCAGCAGTATCTGCTGCTGTGTATGCCCAAAGTCAGGGAGAAAATGAGGGCAGTGACTCTGTCATGATACAGCACTTTCCCGTGTTGGATGCTGGCAGGCTTTTTAATGCCTTTTTTAGGCTTCCTCTGCCACTGGCCCTACTTCCAAAGAGCTCTGGGAAGCAGCAGCAGGCAGGTGGCAGCTCTTCGCTGTGGCATTTTGCTGAGGTTTGGAGCTGAGCAGCTGCCAGGCAGCAAGTGCTTATGGTGTGGAGTAACCCAAAATAACAGAAAAAGTCTCATTTGAAGGATGTGGCTTGACAGTCAGAAGGAGGGGAGCTAAGCAAAGCCAAAAGCATTGAATTAAAACCTGGCAATCGGAACCAGAAGTGAAGGGTGTTGGGGTTTTGCCCTTGCCTAAAACCCATGATTACTATCTCCATCATGCTCAAGATGAAGCAGTGTTATGGGAGGTGGGATCTGCAAAACTGAAGGTTGTAACATTTTCTATTTCTTGTTGTTGTTGTTGTTATGCTTCATTTTGTTTTGCATCTGGAGTCAGCAAAGTCTGTAGTGGAAACACCTTCATCTTGAGCAAAGCCTTGAACTGACTTGCTCTCTCCCATCCTGTGACACTTGTGAGGAGGAGTGGGAGAAAATCTGGTGCAGCATAAATGCCCTTTCTGTGTGCCCTTGGAGACCCCTGTCTGGACACTCAGACAAGATATTCCCTTATTGCATTCATTCACATTGTAAGCCATTATTTTTGTCCTCTCTCAAGTGATGCACATTCAGTTCAAGCTCAGTAAAGAACCAGTCAAATTTCCCATGTTCAGATACTACTAACTCAACAGAGAACTATAGCACAAAATGCGGATCTCATGTTTAAAGCCTAATAAAAGCCCAGGTCGGATGCATGCCTGTGTTTCCTTAGGGACAGGTTCTAAGAGGAATGCGATGGACTAATGTACTAATATTTCTTTAATGGAAGAGTAACAGAGAAACCAAAGGATACAGTGATGATGTGAAAAGCAGTAGTAGGAGTGTGACCTTAAAGAGGGGAAGCTTCTGGGTGAAGAGCTGGGAGGTGACAGTATAAAGAGGTTGTCCCTTGAGACCTGAAGTGAGGCTAGATTACTGCGGGCATGCGAGTCAGGCTGACTGCATCTGGCACAGCTCTTCTCTCCTCATTCCCCGCTTTGTTCTGATGTGTCCTGATGCTTTGCGTAGGCTCTGGAATTTGTCTGATCCTGTTCTAACACATCTCTATCCCCTACAGTTGCTATTTGGTTGCAGCTCCTAGAGTTTCTTGAACAGAGACTTCAGCAGCAGCCTTGTCTGCTGAAGTGTTTCACATCATGGTTTTTAACCAATTCCTCCTTAACACCATTGTTTGTTGGCTAAGGTACATCTGAAAGAAGCAGACAATCTTCATGTGGCAGCTCAATTCTACTTTCACGCTGCAGGCTCACTTTTATAGCAGGTAAATGCTTTAAAACCATTACAGCGAGGAGAGTTCTTAAATCACAAGAACCAAAGAGCCAAAGTCTGTGCTGCATCTAAAAACTGGGTTTGTTTTGCTTGTAGAGAATACTGTACCTTCAAGTGACAGATGGGAATGTGAAAACTTTCTATCATCCCTGAAGATTCAGATGGGCTAATAGAGAGAAAATATGAAAGGAAAAAATCATCATTAAAATGGTCTTAAAAGGGATGACTTCCAAATTACTGTCTGTCAGCTTCACCAGATGGTCTGAATATCTGTCAGATGAGCAATATTCATGAGAAATGCCTAACAGATAAAAATGGCAAGGTTTCTTTTTGGTCAGGTCTGAAAATGAAAGGGGAAGAAGCAGAAGATGGAGGGAAAGAAAGGAAGAATGAAGGTATTTTGAAGAACATTTTTCTTACTAAAAATGTGACTATACAAAATGCAGCATTCAGTTCTGGTTTTATTTTCTCTCTGCAGTACACATATCAAGCATGACACTTTCCTTTTATTTTTCTAGGTGGAAATACATATTAGGTTTTCACAATGACACTGGGCTCCTTGCTGCTTGAAAGGTTTCCCAGACCCTCTATACTATACCTGTGCAGACCCCCTCTAACAACTGGCCAAGGAGGCCCTTCATGGTGCCAGGGCAGTCCCTTTCACTGGATTCATTGAGTATAACTGTATCTGGAGCTGGGGGTATAAAGAAAAGGAATAAATTTTCCAGCGCACCGGTAGAAAGCTTTTTAAAAGCCCATCATCAAGGAAAACCACCATTGGTTTAGTTCCCATGACAATGCATTTTCTAGCAGCAAGACTCTGAGGCTAAATCCAAAGCTGAGTGCCTCATTTACTGCCATTACTACCTCTCTTTATTAATCAAATTGATGGTTTTCCCCATTGGACTTACCTGAATCATGTGATTAGATTTACCCTATGCAAGGGAAAAGGAAGGACACCGGGGAAGATTTGCCTTTATTTAACAGGCTTTTGAGGATGCTGTGATCAGATGAGCTGACAACAAAACAAGAATGAGCCATATAGCAATCAAGGGCACACCGTGACTGCTACACTGAGAAGAGCTGAATCTGTATAACAGGGCTTGCTAGCTATCAACTGAGAGGACAGTTACAGACAATTCATTTATGGTGTGATCTCTACATGGGTTATTTAACGCACATCAGATCTTTGGGTGGAAGCTCCTATTAAACCCACAGCAGCAGTCTGAGGATTGTCCACTACAGGGACTTGCAGGCTTCCTTTTTTGTGCATTGACTTTTGCGGATTGATCTTGGTCTTTCTGAGTGCAGTCATTTTGCCCATGGCAAAATTTGGTTAAAGTCTTTTGGTTTATTAATCCTTCCACACTTATTGTTTGAGACTTGTCTATATCTAAGCATTCTTAGCGATATTAATAGTGGTTAATATTTTACCTCTTGGAGTAAGTTGACTGCCGTATGCCAGAAATCATTTCCTTATCACTTCAAAGATGAAACACAGATCTGTGCCAAGCCACTAATGGAATTACTGCCCCTTCCTTTTTGCCCCCCATTCCACCATATGCACCATATGCAGAACCTGCTATATATGCAATTCTTTTCAATCAGGAGCTTCACTCCACACAGACAAGATCATCTTTCAAGTTCTAAGTGTTACTGAAATACGATCATGCATAATACCCACAGCAAAAGTGACAGGGAAAGCAGTCTGAGATGGACAAGGATTATCTGAGTAGTTTATTATTGAGGCATCCACCCACTGACACCCTGGTTTGTAGTTTTGAAAGGTATA
Organism: Clamator glandarius; assembly: GCA_033459285.1. Classification (NCBI taxonomy): domain Eukaryota; kingdom Metazoa; phylum Chordata; class Aves; order Cuculiformes; family Cuculidae; genus Clamator; species Clamator glandarius. The sequence continues at coordinate 1,324,765 of JAUNZM010000779.1, forward strand.
GATCTGGGCAGCTCCTCATTTAGCACATAGCCTTGTTTTAGCTCACTTTTTGAAGGTATCCAGCCCTCTGCATGGACTATGCATGGCTAAGTGGAACTCTGTTAAATATTGAAGCTCAGTACTTAATTCCAGCTTAGTGTTACTGAAGTTGGCTGCATTGTCAGCCTCATGGCTCTCTCCCTCATGCCCCTCTAGCGCATTAAGCCAGCTGCAGCGCTTGCAACAGCAGTGATTCACGAATCAAGGCGAGGAGCCTGTTTCATTCCTGAATGCAGAACTGCTCCACAAGAGCTGGTCTCTGATAATGCTAAAACAGCAGCCAAGTGCCATCACTTGGGCCAAGTGGGCCCTATCCCACTGCCGGGCTCGCACCTCAAATCTGCACCCACTTCTGTGAAGCCATTGTTTATGGACCTGCACATTTCCTTCTCTTTTCTATTTCTTTCCATGACTGTAGTGGATAATGGAAGATGACAGATGATGTTAATTACAGCACAGTGGTTTGGTTTGTTTTTTTTTTTTTGGCTTTCTTCAAAAATGTTGTAGGCATCCTAAGCATTTTAAGCAGCTCTAAAGATGGGTGTGGTATCCTGAGTAGCATAGCTGCCTAAATACAGTAACTATAGGGCAGGCCAGGATGTGACTCTTGAGCTAAACCAGTAACTGCTCTCTACCAAAGCTGCAAAATTAGCTTAAGGATTTCTGTTGGGTTTGTGGCCCTTGGATTTAACGTAGGTCTTTAAATGGAGGTTGCAGCTATTCAGCAGGACCTGTATTCTCTGTGATTAAACAAATTGGCTGTAAGCATGTATGAATTATTAGCAGTAATAGTATGCAGTCTTTTTGCTTTTGAAGAGTTTAATCCACAACTTTAGTTCCTTATAGACAGGCGTGGATTAATTTGGAGGGAGTGATTGACTTGAATGGACTGAGAGGCTTTTGTCCAAGTCTGATTGACTCTATCAAGGCACACACTACACTTTTGGTGTATAAAATAAGGGAAATGAAATGCCAGCCTGCAGCATCACTGTCCATGCAGACCATGGTGGTACCAGCCCTGTGAGAGTCATGCAAAATTCTGCATGAAAGCCATATATATACATATATATATGTAAATACCTTAAGGCATAAAGAAAAACTTGTGAAATTTTGCCTTACTGTCTAACAGACTCTAAGCCTTTGTGGAAATCTTACCCTGAAGGCCAGTCCATGAGTCTGGCTCGCACCTTGCCTGCAAGAAGTACTGGGGAACACAACTGCTTTGTCAATAGACCTAAATCCACAACAGGCACATGCATACCGCTACAGGGAAAGACTTGAAAGTGATTTAAAACCAGATGAAAATCAGTCATATCAAACAAGGTGTCAAAACAACAGCTTTAAGACTTGTGGCCAGTTGGTAGCTGTGACAAAATTGGTATTTATAGGCATAAGCCTTTTGTTCAGATGGGAAAAAAAGCCCTGTGCTTCTGGCAGCCCCCTTGCTCACTGACAGGTTTTGTGTTTGCTAAACAGAGCATGGGAGCTTGTTTGTGGCTTTATACCTTGTCCTTCACACACAAACATGCTGCCACTCATGCTTTAGGGCCACGCAGCAGTGCTGCTGTTAGGCAGCAGTTCCTTGTTTGATCTCATCATTGTGGTCAGCGTAGGCTGTTAGCAGAAGAGAAGCTGCAGTGCGCAATGGCTGGTGATCCACAAACAAGACTCAGCACAGTCCATACTCAAGTGGAGAGCCAGCTATTGCAGGGGTAGGGAGGTTTTCTTCACGGCACACTAGGTCACTCTTACTGGGTTTGTTTGTTTCTGGGAGGCAGAGCTAATGGTGGGGCTCAGCGATAGACGCTTTGAGCTGATTATTAGACAGTGTAGACTGGCTTTAAGGGCAAGCGTTAACTTATGAGTGAAGTAGTTGGTCCTTTGGAGCTGTTTAACATTACAGTATGTTTGATTTCTCATGGAAGGTCCTGATTCTGCTTTCCCAGGATGTCCACAGGTTTAATTTCTCTAGATTTACACAGGTTGATCAGAGAGCAGGATAGACATTATCTGTCTCTGTCTAAGCAAGCTTTCAGTTTGAAGGTGGTTATTTTGTGGAGCATATAAGAATTCTGTGGTTTTGTGAAAGAAACAAGAAAAACTAGGATTATTTTGAATATTAATTATACTTATTAATCTAGAATAATTGCACTTTAGACCAACGTTAAAGACTGAGGCTTAATCCAGGTCAAGGTACATTTGTGTGAGGTATTTTAAAAACCCAGATTAAGTGACATAGCTTGACACTCAAAATTTAATTTGACTGAAACTAGGCTTTGGACTTACTGAGACAGACATGGAGAAACAGGAAAGAGGGTATGATAAGGGAATTACGAAGTCTGGCCAGGGAAGGAAATAAGTTGCCAAGGTCATTGTATCCAGTGCAGCAGAAAGAGTGATCAAGTACAAGGTGTTTGGAAGAGCTGTGAGCTGTGTTTGGAAGGTGGCAGTGGAATGTGCTGTGAGAGACGTTCGTGGGAAAAAAACCTAAGCAACAACCTGTTACTGCAAAGAAGCCTAAATGGAGCGGAAAACAAAGAGCCCTCTGTGAATGCAATGGGCATTAGACAGCTTGCCACCTGAGGAGAGTAATTGGCAAGTGCTGAGTAAGGGCTTGTTCTGGGTATGGAGGGGCAGCATTGTTATGCTAATAGTCCTTTCACTTGCCCGCAGTGCTGCTGTTGTGTTTGTTCTCCTGGAAGATTTAGGTAGTAGGCTTTCTCAGGACCTTTTTGTGAGGAAGGGCTGGCTGATGTTTCAGCTGGTCCAATGTAGAGGGCTGCAAGACTGCCTTCCCTTCTGCTCCCTGCACACATCTCCCTGCCCCTCGCAGTGGAGCTCTTTTCGAGGTCTCCCAGAGACAGGGAGTTCAGGGGCACAAGTGGATTGAAACCAACCCAGCCAGGGTGGTTCCCTTTTGGTCAGAGCAGCTTCTGAGCTGTGATCTGTCATGGGAATTGTGGCTGGTGTTGAGAAGGGGTCAGAACCACAACAGGGCTGGCCAGGAATTACACAATGTAGTGATCTGTGAGGCTATTTCTGTCACCTAAGTGCTCCTCCCTGCTTCCTGAGCCGTTCTCATCATCAGTGGTCATGTTCATCCTTGTCCCATTGGGTCCTGTCCATTCCTAGCACATCAGCCATGCTGTCAGCACTTCACAACGCCCTTCTCGCTTTAACAATTCAAGTGAGAATCAGCCTTTTGTCAAAGTGTCTTAAGTTGTCTTTAATAAGTGTAGACCCAGTTTTAGCCTGAGTTCTCTTGTCTAAGAAACGTTTTTCTGAGAATTTAATTAGAAGCGACTCTCATTTACATGGATCCTACCAGCTGCCGTTTGCTCTGCAGCCCTGGGGAAAAAAAAATCAGATGATACTGTGAAAGCCATTAGCAAAGACATTAGAAGCAACCATATCCAGGTCAGGCAAAGTTCTCAAAATACCTAACATTCAGGTGTCCTTAATTGCTTTTCTCCCCTAACAGCTGTTGGGTGAACGCACCATCTGAGAGGGGGCTGCCTCAGGGATACATTTTCCATTATGTGATGCAGATATGGGGAGAGGAGAAGGCAGTGACTGCTCAATAAGGAGAGGAAGAAGTAGGTATAAGCAGCAAGAAGAAATTCAAATTTAGTGGAGGAAGATCTAAGGAACTAATATTGGGCCCTAAATGGGCAAATGTGCTTGGAGAAGCAGCAAAGGAGTTGCTGACCTACTTTGTTAATAGCTTAGATGCCAAGAGAAAGTTGAGATAACACTTCAGGTGCGTCTTTTAGCAAGACAAGAACACAATAAGGTGATTTATGTGTTTTACAGAAGTGTCAGAAATATGAGAAGCTTAGGTGTCTTGAGGATGGAGACAGTAAAAATGCACAGCTAGCTCCAAGACCAGAGTCAGAAACACTGTCAGGACTCCTGTTAATGTGCTGTGATGTCCACATTGTCTCTGTCACCATACCCAGAACTTTGCTGCGCTTAGGAGCACGGCAGCGGAAGGGTTTTGCTAGGGAGTACATTGTCCTTATTGTCCAGAGAGTAAAAGTCAGGTGGTGTGAGGTCAAGGGAGTTACCCAAAGTGACAGGTGTAGGGCTTGAAACCTTGTTCCATTCATGTGCTCTACTTAACAGGTAAAAGGCACCACTGCAAACCTATACGGCAAACGTACACTGCAAACTTTTTGAAGACTTGCATGTCTTTATGGCCTGCAAAGTGTCAGGCCTGCCTAGCCAGTGATTCATTTCTAATCCTGCAAATAAGATCTGACACAAAAGAGGTAACATTTAAGTGCTGTAGCATACATTGAAATGTTCTCTCCAGGCCATCCCTTAAGAAGCTTTGCCAGCTAGACCCGCTTTCTGGCAGCTGCTGCAGTGACAGCTGAGAATGCAATATGATAAAAATGCCACTTCTGCAAAATGATCATGCCCTATTGGATGAATCCCAGCAAGATCTTGTGAAGGGAAAGACTTGTCCAAAACACATCTGTTTGGGGCCACATGAGGGCTGGAGAAACCAAAGCATATTGTGAAGGTTAAGCCAAGCATGATAATAGGTAAATGGCCTCAGTTTTTTAGTTGAAACAATTAGAGAAAACTTTGTGGAATGTGTACCTGTGGTATGAATTGATAAGGTGACATAAAACCCTGTCTTATGAAAGGATGAAAACCAAAGGAAAATGACAATGCAGTAGCACAATTGTTGATTTGCTTTTCCTGCTAGAACCATAATAGACCCTGGTTGATTGTTATTTTAATTAATCAGAAGCAATCGTCTTTTGAATGCTATGATTAACACAGCTTCTATTTAACTCTGTGTTGAATTCTCCAAACAGTATATGTAGCAGTTCTGAAGAGTGGAAGGGGAGTCTAAAAAGCTCCTAAGTGGAAACACCAGAAGCTTAGAGTGGCTTCTGGTGCTGAACCTCCAGGGCTGCCTCCAGCCCACAGACCAGTTTTAAAACGATGAGCAGAATGCAGCAGTAGAAGTCCAAATAACTTTCTACTGGTTTTAGGAGAAGAAGAGTGTTGGGTTTTTTTCTCTGAGATCCCCAAATGGCAATTTTACACTTTGATTCCCAAGTGGCAGCCTGTGTTTAAGCTAATGGCAATTGCTTGTATAAGCGTTTTTTCTTCTCTCCATAGGTTTGTTGATTGGCTCTGGTTGTGCCCTCTATCCTCTTGGCTGGGACAGTGAAGAAGTGAGACAAACCTGTGGTAACCTTTCCAACCAGTTTGAATTGGGTGAGTCATCATCAGAGTGTCTCAGCCACATTAGACTCTTCGATGTGTTACCTATAAAAGCAAACGAGAACATGAGCACAGTCTTTGAGAAGCAACCTAGTTGTGTGTGAAAGTGTATTCATGTTGTGTCACTCTGGTACGGTACTGAGGCAGAGGATTTCAGATAGATTTCCTGGATATATTTTCTGTAAGAATATTATAAATAAAATGAAGGAATGTATTTATGTGTATATTTAAGTCATCAGACCTAACAGTCTTGCAATATGGGAACTAACATTCCTGGAGATCTTGACAGGGCAGGCAGAGGCATCACAGCATAGGTGAAGGTAATTCACAATGAGTGCAATTAGCTGTCTTTGAAGTTTGGTGTGCTTATGGCATTCTAACCTAAGCTTAAATAGTATGGCGTGGTTACTCACATCTTTGGGAAGCTGGTAAATAACACTTGCTCCCTATGTAAGCCTCTTCCCTAAACAAGCTACTGGTCTTAGTGGTGATGTCTGCACTGAGTGCTGAACAAGAGCGAGGGATGCAGCCGAGTCAGGCTCGCACTCACTTGATAACCACCTCTAGAGAGCAAGGGCCAAGCAAAGAGCTAAGCAGCGTGAATAATCTGGATCTGATATTTGTATGCACATCCACATCCTTGTTTAGCTAGAAGGATAAATGCAGCTGCTGATACCCTAGTTTGTAAGTGCTCTTTGATCTTTCATCACTTGAGTAAGAGAGGGGTCTATCATCTTTCCGAAGCAGAAGAGTCTTAGCATCTGGACCCACCACAGGCTTGGGAGCTCCCACACCCAAGCACAGGCACACACAGGTCCCCAATTCTGGCCCCTACAAGATAAACCTTGCGGTTAGTCTTAGAAAACCTTTTCCGTAGTTGCCTGTGCAGGACTTGTGGTAGCCTGGCAGTAATCCCATTGCAAAGAACAGTAGATGAAAATGGTCTCCTAGGGTTAAACACAAGTCTGCTACATTATCTTCTAAACTGGCATTTCTATCAGGTTTCAGGAGTAAGGAGTTTCGTTTCCGTCTTAGAGACGTTTCTTGTGGAAATATGCAAATGAACTGAGGTTGAAAGGAAAAAAATATTGCTTTGGGAGACATGTTGGAGGTCACCCTTCCTTACTGTTCCTGTGGTCTTTTGGAGTGCGTTTGATTTGGCATGGGACCAGAAATTCTCATTACCAATATCAGCACCTGTCTCTACCACTGCCACTGATGTTGTTACCAGCAGCCACTAATGGTAATGCCCAGGGCAATGTGTAATATGCTCTAGAAGCTTTACCTTGTTGTTCTGAGCTCTAATATCCTTCTGTGCCATTGATATTAAATTTTACTTTCTCTGAAGTATAGTAAGTTCCTGCAATGTTTTTATTCCTCTAATAATGAAGAGATATGAATATGGAGAAGAGAGAGCAATGAGAACAGTGTGTATCCAAATAGCTAATTAGCAGATAAAATGCCCCAAAATTAAGATTCCCGGCTCCATGGGAAGGTATCTCAAGGATGAGTAGGCAAAAACCAGCAGTAACTGTTGCAGGGAACAGTCAGGTTCCTCACTGTCTACGCTCAATCCTGGACAGAAGCCTGAAGTTTTTTCCTAGCCAGCCTATTTAGCAGCATCCCCATTTGAAAGGCTGGCTAGCCCCTTGCTGGTGCACACTGCTGCCTGCAATTCTGCACCAGGCACGTAAGCAGTTCTGCCTCTGTGATTCCTGCTTGTGTCTCCTGACAGCCTGCTTGTTCCCAGGCTTCAGTCACTGCTCTCCCCAGAGTGCAGAAAAGTATTACCTTTCCATGTTATTTCCTCTGCAAACTCACAAGAAGGTGAGTGTTGTGCTCCTTGAAGACAGTACTTAGGCAGTTACAAAATGTGACTTTAAATACCCAGAATCAGAGCAGAGTCTCTGAGACCACCTTTACCATCTCAGTCTTGACTCACAAGTCAGACATTTGCATAAATTGAATCACTCTGTCATTAAAGTCAGTGAAGAAACACATGTGAAAAATTTCAGCTGATAGCTTTCCTTCCAGATACACATAAGGACCTTAAGATGTATTACATTAACTGAGAAGGCGTGTACTCTTACTATATTTTCTGGACCTGGAGCATGCAGGGCATGTATTATGCATGCCTAGACTTGATGGGAGTGCTGGTCTTGCCGATCTGCTGCAATCATATGTTAACACATTAATTAACAGATTATAATGAGAGTGGAATTTGCTGTAGTGATTTCCACCAGGCACTAAATATCTCATTTCCACATACATTGGCAGTGAATTTAAATGCTTGGCTAGGATTTTTTTTACTTAATGTCAGTGCTTGGTTGATACTGTGTTAGCAAAGTCATCTGAAAAGAAGAGGTATCGTCCAAGGGCTATTCAACAACCACACTCTCATCATCTGTCGTAAATAACTCTAGGTTGCTGATAACCCAAATGCTTCATTTTTTTTCTGCGTCATTAGAGAATAGCTTACTTGTTATAGCCTATAGCAAAAAATGATGTTTCAAAGACTTAATCTCGCTAAGTCTCAAGACAAATTTAAGTAATTATTGCTTTCATTTGAATATTGAATTTGATTAAGCTGCAGTGATATGCTTTCTATTCCTTAGTCTGTGAAATAAGTTGTCTCAAGAACCACATATACACATGCTGCACTCAAAAGCTGCTCTTAGAAAAGCTGAGCTGCCATGGGCCCTGCTCTAGTTTCCTGGTAGGAGAAATGGTGGTGGTCACAGTGCTGGTGCTGCACGTCCTGCAGCTGTGGGTGCTAGAGAAGATGACACTAAGTGCCTAATTCAGCACATGTTACTCTTAAAGGAGAGGGTGTTCAAAGGGATGCTGATCAGCAGACAGCACTCTTCGAAGACAGCATAACAGCTGCTGCAGCTTGGGCCACAGGAGAAACCTCAGTGCAGTCAGGAAAGGAAGGTCAAAGCACACCAGGTTTGATCACAGAACAAGCAAAGGTGGAGATTCAGGAGCATGTGAAATTCATTCTGGAGTTGCAAAAGATGAGGGGAAAAAATGGTTGAAGTTGGAGGTTGAAGAGATAACCCAGAAGCTGCACTCTGCATTGTGGGAGGATAAGAAGGACAAGAGGCAAGTGCAGAGAAAGGAATGCAAGTACTAACTTGAGAAGCATCTGTATTGTGCACTGTGAAATGTAATGATAACCAGAAATATTCCAGAATTAGCAATTAAATGAATATTTTTGCTTTACTAAAACAAGACAAATCCCCACCTCCTGTAACATGCCTGTAACTAGATGGAATAAATAAATAGCAATGCTAAGAACCCCTAAAAAATCCTAATCCTTAGTGGGTATGCTAGATAAGAAGTGCTTCTTCATGTCTTCGGGCACTCTGAAAAGGCATTAGACTAACAGGCACTCTGAATAGGGCTGAGATAGCCCGTATTGTGAAAAGGGGACTACCCTTACCAAAAACACACACTTCTGTGGACATTCCGAAGTAATATTTAAAGCCTGCAGGAAAAATAACAGTGCCTTTAATTTACATGTGCGTGGATTTAGGTATTCTTTTCTACAAAACCTGAGTTAACATTATAAGTTACCCCACAGTTTCCTGCTCTTTTTAAAATTGGATAATTATTTTTTTTTATTAAGTGAACTATGTCCAAAGGATTTACTTAAACATTTATGTATTTAATGGGGCTAATTTTTTCAATCAAATTAACGTGGTTGTACAACTCCATCTCTACAAAAAGGAGTCATCCTTCAACTGAAAATACCCTGCCAAGGACAACCTCATTTGTTGATTAAATTGCATTCAGTATATGAGGTGGTTTGCTAATGAGCATGGGGAATAACCTCCATAAACGTGCGGACAGAGAGACTGGTGCACCTGTAAAAGGGGTCTGCTGTCTGGTTTTGTCATCATGAAAAAAAAAGCACAAGGCTTTGACAAATGACTTCTGGCAAATCTTGTTTGGGTACTAAGGCCATGACAGGTCTCTGTCTTGCTCCTCTGATTGTGGTTTCCAGCAACCTGGCAGTCAGCAGGACTTGTACAGAGGTCTTGGGGCCCCATTCCGTATTGCGGCAGACTGTCTCAGATCACTGTTCCAACAGCAGACTGTGAACTGGAGCAGTCTTCTGCTGGTGTTTTTAGGGTGGAAACTCCTAGAAACAGTGCAATATAAATTAATAGGGGCAAGAAAAACAGATATTTATGTTTTTAAACAGTACAGTTGTTTATTCAGTGACTGAGTCAAAGTCCTTAGTCAAATTTGGTCACAGGCTAATGCGTAAGGTGGAGACTGCAGTGCTCAAATAGACTGCCTTTCACTTTTACCAGGTGTCTGAGGATGGATCGAAATCTTCTTATCTCTTGTCATTGTGCAAGCTGTTATTGTCATGCTGCATTATTTACACCCTGGAGTTGCCCACAGGCCCATTCAGGACTGCACTGATGTGGCATAGCAGTATAGAACTGCTGACTGAAGAGTGTGAAAGGGAGTCAGGTCTACACAATCCCATGATCTGCAAAACAAATTAGCAGGCAATTTCCCAAAAGCATGCTTCTTTATAGCTTATCGTATAGCACAGATTCAGTTTTGCTGACCTAGAGGCACTACTACTGTTTTGTTTTCATTTCTAAATGCGCCATACAAGAATTACAGCTGAAAAATGAGAAGTTTAGCAGGAAATTCACTAAAGTAAGGGACCTACATTAAGGTGAGAACATGTGTTAAAATGAAGATTGCATGAGACATTTGCAAAAACTTCCACATTTTGCAATATTTAAACTCTGTGAAGAAATCTTCTTCTGCACGCCTTTTTTAAAGGTCAGTGTGAGTGTATACATGTGAATACGTTAGTATTGGGTTTAAATTTCTGAAATCAATATGAGACTTCACTTTAGGCCATTGATTCTCTTAGCTGTGTATGCAGAGACTACTCAGTTGTTGCATTCTTGTTTCTGTTGTGATGGGTGCAGCTAAATTCCACAGCGGGTCACAGAGAGGACATGGAATGCTCAGTTTAACTCACAAAATCGAGCCTCACTTGGCATCTGGTGAGACAGCACTACAAGACCAATACCTAACAGCTCAAGCAGCAAAATGGTCACTTACAGTAAGATTGATTTATCTGAATGTAGATGACTTCTGTGATTGTAGGTGCCCTAGGAAATTTAATCTAGCCTCCAGCTACCACTTCCCTGCCACCAGATGTATGAAATTGTATCATACACTAACCTTAATAAATTGAAAGAATTCTGACACGAAATTTAAGATGAACTCCAAGTTGAACTACTTGGAAAAAATGCTTGTCTTCCTCTGAGGAAATACGGTGTGTTTGGGCAGTTAGGGCTCAACCTGAATGACCAATGCTCCACAAGTTTTAATGTCCTACCCCTTGTGTGAGAGATTACTTTTTATGTCATACATTTCCTGCCTAGGACCTACTTTTTCATTCTGCTGGGTTATCATTTGTGCTAAGAAGCATCCTACAAACATGACTTGGTGTTTGCAGTATGCAGCTGCCTTCAGGACATCTCTTTTAGTTTCATGATGATTTTATTTGCTGTTAAAGTCAGTGAAAATCACAGATCCAGCAGCAAGGGCTTGCATGGCTCATATGTGGCCATTGGCGTGCTGTGCCCTGCCCATCCGCCTGGCATCTGCTGCTGCAGCCTGCCTAAAATGCATTCTGTGCTTGTTTGAGTTCATGCCATCCTCACAAAGCTGGGAACAGCTGCTTGCCCTATTTCTTCTGCATGTCCTCTTAGATCCTCTCCAGTTGTTTGATGTTTTCTGGCTGTCATGCTCTACCCATTTGCATAGAGACATCCTAGACCTGAGGACCCAGCTGCAGCAGCAACCAGAGCAGATGGCTCCAAATGCACACCTTAGCTTGCCCTCTGTGATGGTCCATCCATTTGTGAACTGCTGTGAAAAGGCTTTCCTGGCTGAAGGGACTGTCTGGAGAGAAACATAAAAGGCTGGCTCCCATCCTGAACTAAACAAGCAGCAGAATTGCCTTCAAATGCACTCAGAAAATTCTGTATTGAGGGATATTTGTTTCCAAATATCATTACTGTTAAGCTTCCCCTTTGCCATTTTTAAAGGGCTTGGAATATCTTAAAAAGAACTGCTGATTTGATAATTACTTTTGCTGTAGAAATTTAGAAGTAAATGATCTTTGAAGCAAACAGTGCAGTTACTAAAACAACAACATAAAACCCCCGCAGAAAGCAGTGAATTTAAAAAAAAAGCTTTGTCAACTAGTCAATTGGCCTTAGGTGGCGTCATTTCAGCATCTGGCTAAGTACTGACATACACTGCCAAAACGATTGAGAAAAGGATTTAGAGGTAAGACAATTTATTAGAATCCTACTAAAGGCAAGGCCTTCAAAGATGTATGAGCAATCTATCTGACAAAGCCAGTGTGTTTTATTTGCAGATCCTCTGCAAACAGCTCAGAGATTTTACCAGTTCCGTTTTTTGACTGGAGTTGAGCACAATCTTTACAAGCATAACTGAGCTGCACCTGCTGAGTTCTTAGATAAATGCATGAGTCAGCCTACATGCTAGTAAAGAAAGTGTTCCATCAAGAAACATTTCCTCTTTAGTGCTACCCACATAACTTCTGTTCTTAAATCTTTACAAGCTTTGATAACTATTTCAAGGTCCACATGTATTCTGCCTAACATAAGGCACTTAAACCTTTCTTGCCGGATTTAGAACACAGTCATGCAAAGACCCTCTGCAGTCATAGAATCATAGAATCCCTAGGTTGGAAAAGACCTTTGAGATCTTCACATCCAACCGTACCTGTCTACTACTAAATCATATCCCTAAGCACTTAATCCACCTGCTTTTTAAACACTTCCAGGGATGGTGACTCAAACACCTCCCTGGGCAACCTGTTCCAGTGCATGATAACCCTTTCAGTGAAGACACTTTTCTTAATGTCCAATCTGAGCCTCCCCTGGTGCAGCTTGAGGCCATTCCCTCTCATCCTATTACCTATTGCTTGGGTGAAAATACCAGCACCCACATCTCTACAACTCCTTTCAGGTAGTTGTAGAGAGCAATAAGGTCTCCCCTCAGCCTCCTGTTCTCTAAGCTAAATACCTAGTTCCTTCAGCTACTTCTCATAAGACTTATTCTCCAGCCCTTTCACCAGCTTTGTTGCCCTTCTCTGGACACACTCCAGGACCTCAATATCTTTCTTATAGTGAGGGTCCCAAAACTGAACACAGTATTTGAGGTGCAGCCTCACCAATGGCACGTACAGGGGAAGAATCACTTCCCTGGTCACGCTGTTTCTGATAAAATCCAAGATGTTATTTGTCTTCTTGGCCACCTGGGCACACTGCTGGCTCATGTTCAGTCGGCTATCAACCAACACCCCCAGATCCTGTGACTTTCAAGCCACTCTTCCCCAAGCCTGTAGCACTGCACGGGGTTATTGTGTCCCAAGTGCAGGACCCGGCATTTGGCCTTGTTGAACCTCATGCCGTTGGTCTCAGCCCAGCAGTCCAGCCTGTTCAGGTCCCTTTGCAGAGCCTCCCGACCCTCCAGCAGATCAACACTTCCTCCCAGCTCAGTGAAATCTATGAACATATTAAGGGTACGTTCAATCCCTTCACCCAGGTCATTGATAACGATATTGAACAGAACTGGACCCAGCACTGAGTCCTGGGGGACACCACTTGTGACTAGCCTCCAGCTGGAGTTAACTCCGTTTACCACAATCCTTTGGGCCCAGCCATCCAGATAGCTTTTTACCCATGAGAGGGTGTGTCTGTCCAGACTAGTGGAAACCACCTTCTCAAGCAGAATTCTGTGAGAAATGGTGTCAAAGGCTTTACTGAAGTCCATGTACGCTACATGTACAGCCTTTCCCTCATCCATTAAGTGGGTCACCTTGTCAGAGAAGGCAATCAGGCTTGTTTGGCAGGATCTGTCTTTCATAAACTCATGCTGACTGGGCCCGATCGCACAGTTGTGTGTGCTATGTGACAGCACTCAAGATGACCTGTTCCATGATCTTCCCTGGCACCGAAGTCAAACTGACAGGCCTGCAGTTTCCCAGATCCTCCCTCTTGCTCTTCTTGTAAATGGGAGTAGCATCTGCCAGCCTCCAGTCAAATGGAACTTCCCCAGTCAGTACCTGGTGCTCTTTTTTACTTGAAAAGGGGCAGAAAAACTAGTTGTTTGGATTCCATTCATAGTTAAAGGGAGAAAAATAGGTGCTACTAGAGCAGTGCTCACGTGTTATACTTCAGATGTCTCCCTTAAGATGAAATGCAACACACTTTTGTAAGTGACTTTTTCTCCCCGTTGTCCACCGAGGGAGTCTGAAGAAGTAGTCCAAAGAGAGATGAAATGAATTTTACTTCCTGCAATATGTGAGCTTTATGCAGACTTCTTCCAGAAGGCTGGGAGAACTCTTTGTTAGCAGGACATAAGCTATTTGCTCTTTGAATTTTGAACATTGTAATTGGCACAAGGTATTGGTTACTCTATTGTGCCGTGATAAATGCACACCTATAGCAAATTTGAGTTTGACTAAACAAAGTTATGTGATTCTCCAAAGAAAGATGGATTTGGTCATACGAGTATCTGCATAACAGCAGACTAAAATGCCTGTACAATTTCTTTGACAAAATAGCTTGGTCTGTGCATGCATAAAAAAATCATATATTTTTTAAAAAGAGGAATGCATTGAGAAAGTCATATCCATGCAAGAAACTAGATTCACCAAATTCATTTTGTATTAAGGCATTTGTTTGGCGGCAATTTTACCTTATATAGTGTTCTTCCTTTGCTTCACATAACTACTTTAATCCTTTCTGGATGCATTCCAAGTTTTAACTTCTTTTCCTGCTTTTGCAGCTGATTTCACATGACGCTTTTTCATTGTAACTCTGTCAAGAAAAAACTCTTCAGCTATTTAATTTATCTTGGCTTTGTTTCAAAATAATTGTGCTTTCTTATTAATTAGCTGATTATCTTTTGCATTCATTTGTGCCTTTCATATCTCCAAATCCCTGTATATCCCTTAGCACCACAGTCCCTACTTTTTTCTCTGATTACTTTTACACTGATACACAGTCCCTACTTTTTTCTCTGATTACTTTTTTTTTATGTGATTGATTACATGAATTCATATTCCCTATAGTACTGAATTCTTATGTGAAGCTGTTAATGAGAGTACCTGCATGAGTTTTTGCAAGTAGGAATTGTAGTTTTTATTTTTAAAGGTATAAAATTTGTATTCTTCAGACTGGCTAATACTTAATCTTGGAAAATAGGCTGTACTTAAAGTTAAACAATTAGATTTTGCCAAATACACCAGACTGAAAGCCCAGGATAAGTCTTAATATTAACAGCAAAGAAGGTGCAAATATTTAAGATACTAAGTCTTGCAATTAACAAGTTTGCATCCAAGACACTTTCATATTCTGGATATTTTTCCATAACTGTCAATTATTGGCTATTTTAGATTAAAATCATATGTTATTTCCAAGACCTTGATAAATATGTGTGATAGTTATTTATAAGACATCATGAGTAGAAATCCTGGTAAAATTCTGTTTTGGCAACTGGATCCTGGCACAGCTCCATGGTAGTATCCACAGATTTTCTGCTGCCAAATTTCACTCACTCCCAAATTTGTTTTAATCTTTATAATTGAAGAGGAGCAAGTAGCTAAGGAGTACATAATTGCCTTGAAGATCATGTTAGAAATCAAGAAAAGTTATGGAAGTGTTTTGTAATAAGCCCATCCATCATTGCAAAACTAGCATTCCACATTCTTTGATTTCTTTCGATTTAGCAAATATTGTTTTATGTTCTATGAGACTCTTCTGCTGACTCTTCTTTTGATAGTGTTCTCACTCACCTTGCTTTTGTCCTTTATCCTCAGGGACTGAAATTTCTTTCAATCCTTTTACAAAAGAGAGGAGTGTAATGTTCCCATTCTTTCCTTCTTTTATTTGCTTGGAAAATGGCCATCCAGCCCTTTAGCTGCAAGTTTTGTTATTCTGTGATTTCAGAGTTCATCCCAAAACTCTCCTGCTGCAAATCCCAGTAAAAGAAAGGTGAAAGGTCCAAATAGCTGGCTACAAAATTACCTGAGCTGACTTGGTCAATCCTGCGTCACTGAGCAACCAAGAGGTCCAATTCTTAATGCTCTCGTTTACCAAAAAAAAAAAAAAATCCATAACTGCCAAAATGCTGAAGCCACAGCTTCTCCCTCCATAGTGACCTGTGAGGAAAAGACTGATTTGTTAAAAGCAACATCAGTTCTGTGCGGGGAAGGAAGCTGCTGTGATGTGTGTCTATCAGCTATAAGAGTTTTTCAGCTGGTGGAAATTTCCTTTGGCATGACATCTGATCCAGCCCATCTTATGAGCAAGAACATGAACACATTCTTGCATGCATGTCTATGTCCCCAGCCGACTGGCACTCTTCTACCTGCATGTATGTATTCCAGTGCATCCTTGAGGAAAACAACAGCTTGGGGGGGAGGGGGGGGAGGGAGGGGGGGTGTCTGAAAGTTGACATGATTTCTCTAATTATTTTAATTTGATCAAGTAATCAGTTAGTCTTGCTATTTGTTTTAGAGTTTTGACATTAAAAAAATAGGAAACTTCAATGCAACATCTTTAATGTTTAATGTAATGGGTCTGTGAAGGCAAATTGATCTGTTTGGTGGTTGAATTTGAGCTCCAATTCTGCGAAGCCCATAACCATTTTCATACCACTGAAAACAGGAACAATCACACTGATGTTAGTGCAATAAAATTTGAATATGAGAAAGGGTCCTTCTATGATACTCATTATTATAATATAAAAATATAAATCTATAAAGCAATACTCATCTTTTCTAGCTTATAACTTTTCTGTACATGTATTTCATTTTATTTAGTGTTACATTAATTAGTCATCAACCCTGCTTTTTATAAAGCTTTCTGTTCCTCTCAAATGAGCGCTTAATATCAAAGCGGAGGAGAAGGCATTTTAAAATATATGGTGCAACTAAATTGTCCAATTATTGACAGCCAACAGTCTTACTCAGTGAATTAATGTAGCTCATACATGTAGTAAAATAAGAACATAAGGGCAGAAATATTAACTCCAAAATATTTTTTTTTCCTTGTGCAATACAGGATTATAAAAAGGATAGCATTGTTTTGTTTTGACATATGCCTATGCAGCATAGGCAATCATTCATTGCAGCAGGTGAGATGGATTTTGAGATGGATTATCCCTGGCCTTATAGCTGTACTTAGTTATGGACCTAGGATTTAAGCTATACCTACAATGGAAAGTCCTATGACCACAGGCTCTATGTCCTATGCCTGCAGGCTCTTCTTCAGCACAATAGCTTCAAATGCTGTTCTGCTCAGCATCGTCCAAGTACAGATCAAACTATTTTACGCAGGGCCTCCCATTGCTCCTGACACAGACTGGAAATAATGGCTGGGTTTATTGGTGTGTTATTCTTGCTCTAAGGTCAGGCTCCAGGCTCTTTCATCCATTCTCCTGCACTCTCCCATTCTTTCATTTGTTCATCTTGACCTAACTCATACTTGCGAGCTACATTGCATTTGTTAGATCAAGAGGTTGCCTGCCATGCCTCAGAGCATTAAGTAGGGCAGTGGTCCTTCGGGTAAATGGAGCATGGTGTGAAGAAATAAACATTATTCTCTTCTGCCAAGACTGAATGCGCATACTGTAGCTGTTAAGCACACCTCCGATGCTGATTTAACAGTTCTTTCTTCTTAATATATATCAGGTAAACTCTCCCCTTCTTCCACTGCGAAGGCACAAAAGTTGAAATCACACCATGCACAAGTTCAATTTATTTTATTCTGTTCCCCTTAGGTCATAGCTTCAGGCAGTGTTACCAGGTGAATCTTCTAGCTCTTTTTAAAGCAGCATTTTGACATTTATTTTCTCTACATGGAAGCATCACAATGTGAAATATTTTCTTTTCCAAGATATATCTACAATTCTAGTAGTTCTAGAACAACTTTACAATTTAAAAAGACCTATAGATGGAGTCCATCTTATCACAAGATAGGCTTAGCACACCCCACCCTGGTATAAATGTGATCATTTTCAAAGTAATCCAATGGTTTTAGGCATCTGGTGTGAGCTTAAATTTGGGTTTGGAGTCTCCTAGCAGAAGCTATAGACATTCTGTGCTTGTACACAGGCAAAGCAATAGATGGTCCAGAAACAGGTCTCTCCGGGGACTAACTACTGTGCAATTGGGCAAAGATCAGAATCAGTGACACTGTCAGGTGCTTGCAGCTCTACACAATTTCTGATGATCTTATCTTTAGGAAGGCAGACTCTCTGTGTGTTTTTTTGTAAGGAAGCCAAGAATGTTGTTGATCTACAGAGCATAACAACATTACAAAACCAAGTAAATCTCTCTGTCTGCTCCAGCACCTGTTTATTCTGTGAGTCTGTGATATTCCTTTGTCACCAGGAGCCTCCTGGCTGGGACTGATGCCTGTGTGAGGGGAATGTGGACAGGTTCCCTGCAGCCATGTCCTGGGTTATAGTCACCCAGAAGCTTGCAGCCAGGTCCAGTTTCAAACCCTGTCACTGAATGATAGAATCTCCAGGTTGGAAGAGACCCACCATCGAGTCCAACCATTCCCACCAGTCTCTAAACCATGCCACTCAGTACCTCATCCACCCAGACCTTAAACACCTCCAGGGAGGGCAAGTCAACCACCTCCCTGGGCAGACCGTTCCATTGCCTAATGACCCGTTCAGTGAAGAATTTTTTCCTCATGTCGAGCCTGATAGCAGAAGTGGATCCACTCAGCTCTTTCTGAAGGGAACAGGCACTGGCCCATGTTACATACAAATCCTCAAAATCTCAGTCAAAAATAATCAAAATAACCTCAGATGCTGCCTGGAGGAGGGAAATAGAGAGTGGGAAAAACCCTCTCCTGATCACAGTCGCTGCGGAGGGTGGTGTCACAGGCTCTCTCTGGGCTGGACCGGCAGAGAGACACCTGCCCCATGGCTGGCACGCTCATGTGCCAGCACCCTCTGCTTCTGCTCCCACCTGGCATTTCCTCCTTTGTGGAAAATAGCAACCAACCAAGCAACTGAGCTCAGGGGCCTGCCTGCTGAACCATTACAGAAAATTAAGGGAGCATTTTAAATAGCTTGACTTCTCCAACTGCTTGACTTATGCTGCATGTTTGCTGTCTGAGGTGGATGTGCAAGCCAGTAGCAACCTAGAAAAGTGCTTTCTCCTGGATGGTCAGAAAGAAGGGTGGTGGTGGTGCTTGCTCCCCTGGTTAATGCCGTGTCATGTCATTCTTTTTCCTTTCAGGGACCTGCCACATCGGCTGGGCCTATTATTGCACAGGCGGGGGTGCAGCTGCTGCCATGCTGGTGTGCACCTGGCTGGCCTGCTTCTCGGGCAAGAAGCAGAAGCAATATCCCTACTGACCCTGGGGCGCAGGCGCTGCCAGACACCCGAGGAGCTTGCCGACATCTTCTGGATAGCAACAATAAACAAGAAATTTTAAAGTGATTTCTCTCTGGGATGGGCATGGGGTGGGACAGCGGGTGGCCCCAGGGAGGGCAGGGTGGTGCGTGGCGGTGCAAAGCCACTGGGACAGGCTGGACAGGGACAGGCTTTCTTATCCAAGCCCACCTGTGGTCTGCTCAGCAAAAACATAAGCAAAGAAAAGTCTGCTTTGGCGAACAGTAAAATTCTGCATGCACCAATAATTGAGAGGTTGGTGAGGGGATGGTCGTGCCGTGGGGCTGGGGTAGTGCCCAGCAGCCACTCGACAAGGTGCTCCCAAAAGCACACACGCACACACAGATGTTGACCATGGCACAAAATGAGTAGAAAGGAAACTTCTTTTTTTTGTGTGATCCTTCTTTTTCCTTTTATTTTTTTTTTACTTCTCTCTGATGGTTTAAAATTCAGTGTTGCAACACTTTTTAATCTATACGTTAAACTTAATAAAAGGACCAATAAGCCACTTTATCAGTGTTTTGTATACTTTCCACACATTTTTCTTCTCCAAACATTTAGCCAGTGCTTATTCAGCCCTATATAACTTTTATTAATCCTCTGTGTTTTCAGCATTATTACAGAAATGCAACATAATTACTTGGCATATATATAGCCTTTCCCTATAGTACTTTAATGAAGTGCAGTAAATGGACATTTTTCTGTCCATTGGAAATTCCATTCACAGTACTGTAGAGCTCTGTTGGTTACGTGTGACTAACAGGAAACTTCTTCCAGGCATAGATTTCTATTACTGTTATGTTTAGCTCATTGATGTCGTACTGTGCTGTACCATGTTTATTATTTCAATATTCATTTTTGTAAAATATATATATAATATGTGCTATTTTATGTTTGTATTTGAAAAATCTCTGTAAATAAATTTTTCCTTGATCAGTACTTGCAATGCCTGGTCATGTCACTAGATGAAAAATCTCTGTTCTCAGATCATTATTGCAAAAAATCCTACAAACTAATCATGACTGTTATAATCATGTTGTATTCTATTTCCCTGTAAAACACATACATTTAGGGTTCAGTTATATTGCCTGAGGACAGACATCTATTGCATTTTGAGGCATTGTAGTCTAACTGCTTGATGCTATCATGTGTCCTCCAGGACTCCAGGGAGACCTTCCACCTTCTGGCCTGGCACACAGTGCTGCCTATCCCTGTTCCGAAGACTGAAAGATAGTATCAACCTACCAGACAGTATACCGTGCATCAGGCACTGGCACTTTGCACACAAAACTCAAAGCCAGTATTTTATTTTATTTAACAAAATCAATGTGAACTTAGAGCATGGGAACTTGTAAAGAGTTTTCAATCATGAGGTTAAGTGATGTCATTTCCTTTCAAATTTGTTTTTCTGCTCTTGTTTTCTCAATGTGATATTTCTGTCGTGTATTTCTAAGTTACTATCTATGTTCTAGCTGCAGTTCTGCTGGCTAATAACACTTGTAGATGTTGCAACTCTGAAATCATGCAGTTGCTTTGTACGTTATGCTGGGTAGGTTTTCTGAGGTACATGGAAATAGCTATGTCCATTTACAGTGATCAATCCTTATATCACTGAATGGAATTTTGTTGAGTCTTATTATCCACTAAGCACTATTTGCTTTATGGTGCTATGCACTGAAAACAATTGTACCTTACGCCTCTCAGATTAGGCTCCAATCACCCTATCGCATCTGACTGCAGTTCTGTTGAAACGCCCATCAACCATGCAGTGGGGGCTGCTTCTCTGCACGCTCTTCCTGTGGCACCAGCAGCAGTGGGACATGGAGCTCTTCCCTTCTGTTCATCCCTTCTTGTGAGCAGTCAGGACTGCAGGAGGTCAGTGGCATTCCATATACCCTCAGAGTAAGTATGAATATGTCTGTTAGGGTTGTGGATTGATGCTTTATTAAAACCGAAGGATATATAAACACAAATTGGCTGTGATACTCTTGCCTCCAGTAAGATTTTTGACAGATTACAGAACCGAAAAATGCTGTCTTTGTATAGTATGCTACTGTGGAACATGCCTTTCCTTCCACTGAAAATACAGTTTGATGTATAAAGGTTCTGTGAGTTGACTATAAAAATATAGTTGTTATTATTCTAAATTTGACCCTGTCTAGATTATATCCTCGCCCATGCATCACGGAGAATATTTTGACATATTTTAGATCTCCCTATTCTCAGGTTTGGGCTTAATAAACTGTAACTATTCAATTACTTCATGAAGAAAATTATTTTTTGTTATAATGCAATATAATTATAGCATGACTGACTTTGTTTGATTTTATATACAATCTCCTCCTTTAAATTTGGGATCAAATAAAATGCCAATTTTTAATAATCAAGCCAGTGGTATATGCTGCACCTGCTTTGTAGCTGTTTTTCCTGTAGCCTCCAGCTGCTTTGTATGTGAATAAACCAATCACAGCTTTATTAGGCTTGTCCATATTTGTGCATTTTGGCTCTGATATCTCCACTCAGGGAGTGTGAGGAGATTGACTATTAGAATAACACCCTAAGCTGCCTGTCTGAGACTCTATGGTCAGGCACACCTTGTCTTATAGAGGACACCCCATCCTCTCTCCAGTCAGCTGAGGAGAGAGATATAGGAGAGAGAGGGGAATGGCAGCAGGTTCCCACCTTGCAACACATGAACCCCATGCAGTGCTACAGGGTTAGGGAAGAGTGGTTAGAAAGCTGCCTGGCAGTGAAGGACCTGGGGATGTTGGTTGACAACTGACTGAACATGAGCCAGCAGTGTGACCAGGTGGCCAAGAAGACCAATAGCATCTTGGATTTTATCAGAAACAGCATGACCAGCAGGAACAGGGAGGTGATTCTGCCCCTGTACTCAGCACTGGTGAGGCCATACCTCAAATGTTGTGTTCAGTTTTGGGCTTCTCGTTGCAAGAAGGACATTGAGGCTCTGGAGCGAGTCCAGAGAAGGACAACAAAGCTGGTAAAGGAGTTGGAGAACAAGTCTTATGAGGAGCAGCTGAGGGAACTGGGGTTGTTTAGCTTAGAGAAGAGGAAGCTGAGGGGAGACCTTATTGCTCTCTACAACTACCTGGAAGGAGGTTATAGAGAGGTGGATGTTGGTCTCTTTGCCCAAGTGACAGGATGAGAGGGAATGGCCTCAGCCTGCACCAAGGGAGGTTCAGATTGGACATTAGGAAAAGCATCTTCACTGAAAGGGTCATCAAGCACTGGAACAGGCTGCCCAGGGAGGTGTTTGAGTCACCATCCCTGGAGGTATTTAAAAGACAGGTAGATTAAGTGCTTAGGAATATGATTTAGTAGTAGACAGTTATGGTTGGACTTGGTGATCTCAAAGGTCTTTCCCAGCCTAGGGTTCCTATGATTCTATGATTTTGCTCTAGAATAAATAAAATTTGTTGTCATGATTAACAAGCCTCACTGCTACAACCTCTAGTAACTTTGAACTGGACAAAAGATTGCTTTCAATTTTTCAGTTTTAAAGTACGAAGTGTTAATGAAATATTTACAATATTTACTATGCTTAATTTTCCATTTATTTATTCTTGAAGATTAGGAGCTTGGCCTTATATTTGTCAAAAACAAAGAGCTTAAGCTTGCACAAACTCCTAAGTCACTCAGTTCTGCCCTTGCCATTTCTGGCAAGCACATCACATAATCCTGTACATAAATTAATCAAGCTCTATTTTAAAATTATTTAAGCATTTTTCCCCTTACACCTACATTGGGAAATTTACTCCAAAGTCTCACTGTTTGAGTAATTAGACACTTCCTAAGTTCATATCCATGCCGTGTTCTGAAGCGTACTGTCAACACAGATGTCAGAGGTCACAGTCCACTTCCAACAAATACTCTGGGGGCAGCAAGTTTTATTCGTCACTCCAGACAAATATAGGGGCTATAAAGAAACAAATCATATGGTCACAAACTACCATCATTATCAGAAGCTATCTTAGCACCACGAGATAACTCAGGTAGGAAAGGACTTCAGGAGGTCTGTAGTCAATACGTTCCTCAGGGTTTTATCTCAATAGGCCTTGAAAATATCCAAAGATGGAGATGCATGACACCTCTGGGTAGCCTGTGCCACTGTCTGACTGTCCTCATGGGGAAACAGCTTTGCTTATAACGGATCTCTTGTTTCAACTAATAGCCACTGTCTCTTATCCTCCCATGAAGAGTTATCGTGAAGAGCTCATCTCCATCTTCTGTCACCTCCCAGTAAGTACTGGGTGGCTGCTATTGGGTTATCGTTCTCCCCTACCAGTTATCTTTTCACAAGGCTGAATAAGCCCTGATCTTTGGCCTCTCTGCACAGGACAAATGCTCCAGCCCCTAACTAACTTGGTGACTACCATGGTACCAGCTGCCATTCATTGATGTCATTCTTCAATGAGGGGGCCCAAAACTGGATGTAGTATCCATGTGTGGTCTAATGTGCTGAGTAAGTGAGGACAATCACTTGGTTCAGTAAAATAGCTCTGCTCCTATCGATGCAGACTAAAAGGCTGTGGCTCATCATTGCTGCCAAGCCACCCTGCTGGATGCTGTGCAGCTCACTGCCCCCAGGTGCCCATGTCCTTTCCACAAAGCTAGTTCCTAGGTGGGCAGCCCCAGCCTGCATCACTGCAAGAACTTCTTCCATTACAGTTGCAGAACTTGGCATTTGTTCTTTTGAATTTCATAAAGTTCTTGTCATCCCCTTCCTGCAGCCTGTCTCAGCCCCTCTGAATGGCAGCCCAACCCCTCAGTACATTGGCTTAGCCTCCCAACTTGGTATCATATACAGAACTGATGAGAGTGCATTCCTCCATCTCTTTCAGGACACTGATAAAGCCATTTAACAGGACAGACCAGCAATACTCTACCTACCACAAGTGTCCAGGTAGAGTCTGACCAGGAACCATGACCCTCTGAGCCTTGTCATCCAGCCAGGCTTTTACCCATCTGGTTGTGTACCCATCCAAACCATCATGTCCAAACCTGGCTACAAAAAACCTAAGGAAATCTGTTAACAAAATGCCTTGCTAAAATCCATGCAAATTACAACTACAGCTCTTCCCTCAATCATGATTCAGTCTCAGTCATTTTACACTGGAAGGCCACTGGGTGAGACTGGCAGTTTGTTCTTGATACATGCAAATTGACTGCTCAGAGTCACTGAAATGAGGTCAGACAGAGCTATCAGTAGAAATAAGGCCCTGGGATACTGTTTTCTTTGTGTCCTTAGCTTTTGTTTTGTATGAGTAAATAACAGAAAAAACATGGTCATCAACAAATCTAGAAATATGAAGGCTGGGAAAAAAATGTGAGCTCCTAAAGTTGGGAATTTATTTCATATGTAAGTTTGATTGAGACAAGTCGAGGTATTTGGTGTAATAATTTATTTACATTACTTCTATCTTTGGGAAAGGCTTCAGAAGAATACATTTTAAATAAGAAATTCTTGTACCCAAACCCCAGAGACTTGGGGGCTTTCTTCATCCATGCAGCACGGTGTGCAGCACAGTGTGCAGTGACTCTTCTCCTGAGCACTAACATGGTATTTCCTTGGAAAATGTAAATTCTGTCATTAAAGCATTAAGTCAAGGAGAAGCTTTTCTGCATAAATATGAGGCATGTGAAGGCCCTATCTGGCATTTGAGAGGACACAATGAGAATTAGATAGCTCCTGAGGTGGGTTTAACCCGTCTGTTCCCTTTTTCTTGATAGATAATGCATAAATCGGTTGCAACTGCAATTTACCTGTCATTCTAGAGCTTGAAATAGTCTATGAAAAATATCAAATTGAATGACAGGACACATAATCTGTACATCAACATAAGCATTAATTCTACTCTACACACTTAGCCTTTCAGGGAGACAATGGTGAAATTAGATATGCCTTTTTTAGAAATGACATTTTAGTGTAATCCCTTAAGCAGACAGAAATTGAAATACATGCTTTTGAGTAAGTATTAAGTGTTTTTATTATTGTTATTTAAATAATGATGGATCAGAGAAAATGAGGAAAATTTTGAAACCATTTCAAGTTCATTTCTCTTAGTGGCAGGAAGGACGGTTATTAGACTAAACATTAATTGGTGGCCTTTTTTTCATGTTCCTCACTAAGAAAGAGAATGTTCATTGAAAACTATAAGGGTGTTTTAGCTGGGTAAAGACAGACTCTGACTCGTTTCATGATTTTATGACCTTTTAGTCTGCTAAAAGTATCTGCTAAGAATATCAGTGTGTTAGGGATGTTCTATGTTATGCCAAGCATATTAAATTAAGACATCACAAGGAAAATGGTTTAGTGTTTGATAGGAATGGTTGGACTCAATGATCCAGTGGGTCTCTTCCAAGCTGATTATTCTGTGATTCTGTGCACATATGGCACAACTTCATTATACATATCTACATGATCAGGGCCCAGCGTATTTTATTTTCCTGCCTGCCTAAGAGCAGATAAATGACATGTCACTCTGCTTTAAGCATCCTCCATCACACATGAATATCTTGTGGCCCTCAAATATCTCCTCAACAAGCACTGCAGGACATATTGAGCATTCCCAAAACCAACAGCCCAAGGAAAGAGTCTGAGTCCATGAGTCTGTAACCACTCAGGTAACTTTCCAGACTTTTTTCTCATAGGACATACATGGAGGCCACTGCCTCATTTCCCCAAGAGAACACAATAAAGACAAAGAGTGCTCCTGTCTTGCTTGTCTCCCACAGAGGCAAGCCCGCCTGGGGCTGAGGGAAATGCTCATGTATAGCTCCCACAGCGTCCCTGGCATATGAGACCACTGAACCAAACGTCAGCTCCAGGGGCGGAGGGTAAATACAACAGCAGTGGCCAAGGTGTTTCACGTGCTGTATGTGTTTCCAAAAACTGCACACACCCCTACTCTGTGCACTTGGATGTCTTCATCCTCTTTTCATTGTCCAGGAACTACAGGGAACTTTGACTCTACATTTGTTGGAAAAATCAATATTTAAGTACATTTAATAAATAAAGGTTGTTGGGCTCTGTAGGCAGAGTCATACTGCAAAGCACTTTTGCCCCAGCTCATCACCAAAGAACTAAATATTTCATCAGGTAATGGACAGCAGCTTCCTATACAGGATTTTCAGTGGGTGGTTTTCTAGAAATTCCGCTGCTCCTCAGCCCAATAATTTTATCCTGTTCCCTAAACCTCTGCCAGATGTGACTATTTTTCTAAACCTTGGCCTGTTGAAAGTGTGGTAGCTGCTAAAGGGATAGGAAGCAGATGATGTGAATACTTTGTTTTCTGTTAGGATTCCAGTCATTTCAATGGGCTTGGACTAAACTCTAAGACTTCGATCCAAAAATTGTTGGAGCCGATGACAAAAAGTCCACTGGCTTAACTCAGGCACAGAATCAATGGACAGAATTCCATAACTATTCAATGCCTGGCTTTGTATGTTCTTGTAAACTTTTTTTCCTATGGAAAGAAAAATCGCACAGACACACATACATTTTATAAACAAGTAAATCCCTTTCTTGGTTTTGTAGTTCACTAAATGTTTCATGTCATCTGAGAATGAGCCAAAACAAGATCCTATAAATGTAAAATCTATGTGGCATGTAACATTGTCAATTAGTATTTATTTCAGAGTTATGTTTTCAAAAACCAGGAACTTTTTTTTTAAAAAATAACACTTTGTATTGATTTTGCAGACAAACAAGCAGACAGATTTGGATAATAAAGTATGTTTTTCTGTGAAGCAAGCCAGCTGTGTGTCCTTATCTTGCCTGTTCCAGAGGAAGAAAATGAAAGGTGGATTAACATAATGAACGTTTCAAAGGATGTAAAGTAAAATCTGTTGTATGATGTAAAGCTGTGGTTCTTAGCTGTATTACCAGGCTAGGTGGGTCCAAAATGACTCTTTCTATGGCTGAATGGAAAGAACAAAGAACAGAAAGTAGAAATGTGGCCATACACTGGAGTGTTTACTGAGGATCTCACTAGAGGATGGTAGTAGATGCTCTACACCTGTCACTCACGGTGGCTCAGTATCTCTCCATATGAAGCATTTGGGGTATTCTCCTCTATGTTATACCTCCAAAAGTATCAGTAGTTTTCTATCTGTACAGCACCTAGGACAAATATTTCCCAAACTATCAGTAGGACTCCTGGGAGGTGCCCTAAAATTAACTCCACTTCACAGCAAGTCAAGAGTAAATGTTAGTAAAGGACTTTTACTGAATGGTAGTATGTTTTGGTAGGGAAATAGAACAAGGAAATCTCAGTTAAAAACCAAGCTATAATTAGAACAATACATTTGAAAGGATAAAATACTCCTTGCCTGGAGCTCAGTGGCCATATTAAGAATTACAGTGTGAGATACTTGTTTTCAAGTAGCTGTCAACGTATTATTTGTTTTCTACACTTCTGGGATTTATACCTGATTATGGTGACACAGGGATTAAAAAGACTGAGTGTATACCTGCCTCTCTCGCTGGCTAAAATAAAAACTCCTTTTGAAAAGAAACTATTTCACCCTCTTCCTGCATGTTGATTTCAGCAAGTCTGTGTGTCTTGCAGCCACCTCAGGAAAAGGGGTAGAAATCCTACTCTTCCTCTTCTCAAAAGCCTGTAGATGCCACAATACACTGCAATAAACTAAGTGCCTCATTGTCCAAAGTTGTTGTTATATCCCACTCCTTTGCAGACCATTCAACAGCGTTAGCGTAGTAGTAGTCATCGCTAATACCCTTTTTTTTTGTCAGGTCCTGTGGGTAACAATACCAGAAATCAACCACAGGAGATGGAACTATCCATGGTAAGAAAGAAGAAGTTATCTTTTTACAAGGGAGCCGTATGTAGAAAATAAAGTCAACAATGCCCCTTTGTGCAGTGACACTTCCAAGAGAAGGCACATTAAATGTTTAGATCTGTAATGAAATATTAAGGAATCTGCATTTGTTGTCAATGTGTAGAAGTGGTACTCACCTCTCTCTGAAGAGTGAACCTCATTTTGTCATGTACGAGTGAGCAGTTTCACAGCTCCTTGGTCTGTTGGTTGTTATGCCTGCACATACTGTCAACATCAAGTAATGTGAATTATAGGGCAGATTTCTGGGCCAGTCTGTCTCTCAAGGGGAATCTGAAAGATATTTTAGCTAATAGTGTCAGATCACTGAAGCATACCTTTTCAGGAACCAATTTTGTGTGACCTGTAGCCTGCAGTGTTGCTATGCTTCACTTGCAGCAATCAAACAAGCAGTCAGAGAGATCTAACAGATGACTAGACAGAGACAACTGAAAAATGATAGGGGTCTGCAAAGAAGACAAGCTGAAAACTTTTTTTTAAGCAATACTGATAATGCAATTGAATGAAAATAATTGATATTGAAATTCCCAGCTTTGCATAAGAAGACTCATGTACCCAAGTCTCATGTACCTAAGCAGTAATAGTTCCAAGCCTGACAACATTAAAGAACCCTCAGACACCTGGTGTGAATGGTGGGGTTATCCTATGCAGTGATAGGAGTTGGACTTGATGATCCTTTTGGGTGTGACAACAGAAGAAATGAGATGACAAACAACGATCAATATGATCTGAAAGAAGCCGTTTATTTTGGGTTAACTGGCTGCCTTTATACACCAGGCTAATTTTCGCATCAAACACTG
Source organism: Clamator glandarius (assembly GCA_033459285.1). Classification (NCBI taxonomy): domain Eukaryota; kingdom Metazoa; phylum Chordata; class Aves; order Cuculiformes; family Cuculidae; genus Clamator; species Clamator glandarius. The sequence continues at coordinate 1,353,229 of JAUNZM010000779.1, forward strand.
ATTGGATGATTCTGTCCTAGTAACAAGCATTCATTGGTCACAATCCAACCACACAACCATGTTGCCAGGGTACATTTCCCGCCTTCAACAGTCAGCTTCCTCATTAGCATAACACAACAGAGTTGTTATAATGGTTTTGTATCTTTGAGGACCGTGGCTAAGGCTTTCCCAACTCCACCCAGCCTCAGTGCTTGGGCTGCTCATTGAATGCTGCCACTCACCATTTGGGTCTCCTCCAACTCAGGACATTCTATTATTCTATGCTTCTATGACAAGAGAAGATGACTTCTGCTCATTTTTTCAGTAACTTCTGTTCTAGGCAATGAAGGTAGTTTTGTATCCAACTTATCCAATATTAGCATGATTGATATTTAATTAAATGTTTATTAAGCCTCACACTTCTCCCTTCTTCTCCTCTCCCTTAATTCTACTCTTACAAGACACCGATCTTCCTTGTGGAAGCCAACATAATCACTACTCCCTATACTCTCATTCACTACCTGGACATTTCAAAATTGTAGTTTTGAAACAGGCAAATGCTTTACACAAAAGATTCAGCATATGCACTTTAGTTCATATGCACTTTCCTTTGGGAGCCACAGCAAAACTCCTGTGAATACAGCACTCAGTTCAGGGTACTTCACTGGCCTTCGTAATTAGGAAACATTGCTGCCTGAGCCTCATTCAGACAAATGATTTCAACAGTCAAGAAGTAAATGTACTTAGCTGCAAAGTATACTATTCCTTTTTCATTGCTGCTAAGACAGCAGGACCATTCAGAGCTGCCTTCAGCACAATTATAAAATGTTCTGAACTGCTTGGAGACATTTCAGTCAATTTAAACATTTATTTCCTTTCACAGCAATTCAGAATGAAGGTGCTGACAGTCCTTAAATGTATGGCTCAAGAGTACAGCAGTTCACAACCCAGCTTCTAGCACAGGTGACTTTAAGCTGCCCAGCATTTTAGGTAGTACAGGTATTGCTCCCAATACACCACATGATGACACTTTAACCATCTGAAAACACCAAGGATGTGAAGAAATCACAGGAACAGTGGTAAATTAAAAAAAAATTTCTCCTTTACATCATGGGCTTAAAGAAAGACCAAGTCCCTGGCACCTGATGACTGTAGACTATTGAACAATGGCACTTATGAGATAAGGAATTAAAAAGAGATGATTGAGAGCCTTTCTGCCCATCTCTGATAGTGCCATTTCTGATAGTGCCAGTAGCTAAGCTGCTAAAACAATAGACTTGGACTCTGGCTGCCACCATAATTGCCCTGAGTACCAGCTGATCTCCAGGACGCAGCAAAATGAGGTCATCCTCCAAATAAGGAGGTAGCTGTTTCCATGCTAACACTACTTTTTTCCAGTCTATTTACCTCTACCTTTGCACCTGTTTACCCCTCAACGATCTCCTTATTAATTCAATTGTCCTTTTAGGATCCTTATAGTGCCTAAGAGCATACATTGTGGAAACATTTTACTGTCTCCTGAGTAATGGAGTCTCTGATAAGCAATTTGTTTTGTAGGAAAACAATGTCACATCAAATAGTTGAAGGATATTGTAATGAGTTTCCCACATTGTCAGCGTTCTGTTGTATCCCTTGGCTTCTTATTAGTACACTGCTGTATTGAAAATTGTAGGGAAACAAAATTGCTGGAAACATGTTAAACATGCTACTGCACTTCAAGGACGTAGTTGTTGACTTTACCAATATTAAAAGCAGAATCTGGTAGAAACCTATGCTTTTTACAAAGAATATGAGAGATGGCTTTAGGATGATGGACACTGTTACATTATTACTCCCTAGTCTGAAGATGCTTCTTTTCTGAGACCTGACAGAACTTAAGATTTCTTAAGGAGGCTTTGGATTACAGGCACAGCATAGGCTCCCTCTTGTGAGGTATCCCTAATGAAAAAAGAAGTCAAGGAACTCTCAGCTGTCATCTGATCTCAGATCAGGACTAAATCTCTAAAAATCCCCATAACATTGGGACACTTCATAGCTATGTTTGATTTGTGGATCAACTGCCTGTGGAGAAGTGGCATCTAAAAATAGCAGAACGTGATGAAAGGACACACTGGGGAGCTCTAGCAATGGAGGAGAAACCTGAGAGAGGCAAGGAGGAAATGGGACTGCCTTCTGAAGTGTTACTGCTGGTGACAAAGTACCTGCTTATTCTTAGCATCATAAGTTCAGCACAATGACAACATTTTGGTTCATGATGTGAAAGGGCTGAACTTAAAGGGAATCAACCAAGTTTCCTATAAGAATACATCTTACACGCTCAGCTGTGCTAAGTTAAAGGCACGAAATGAACAATACTGACACATCTCTGAAAAGCGACTCATGGCTTTGGGCATTTGCAGTCTGAGGAGTGAGAGTAACTAGCCTGGACAACACATTATTCAGATATTCTATTGAAAGAGGACCAGACCATGCAGATTAAAAGGGAATCTGTGAGAAAGGGCTAATACAAACCATAGCAGTGTCAGGATCTACACAACTACAAGCACAGTGAAGGCAGCATGAGATTTCGCATGGCTAGAGCAAGAGAAGCAGGGGCTTTGGGGCTGGTTTTGTTCCCACAATATGCAGGTGTGCTCCATAGGTGCAGTGTCCCCTTGGCGAGCAAACCACCAGTGTCTAATGCCATGAGGAAAGTTTCACTGTGACATGTGCCACCAGAGACACCCAGCTCCAGCCCTGTTCTCTTTCATGGCATAGAATTCCTGTGGGCTTGGTGCAGATGGAGGCTGGAAAGTGGTATCTAGCTCACGGCTTTCCTTCAGTTTCACATAGCCCTTGCAAGTCCATGCTGAAAGCAACTCTGCCAATACCCTAGAAATGCCCTATGACATCCAGCAGTCACCGCTGAAGTACTCGTTGCTTCACTATGGGACTGTGTAAAAGCCATCCCAAAAGTGAAGAAAAAACATCTACCGAATACATGTCTGTGCATACATCTGCTAGAAAACCAGAAGTCATTAATGAAGCTTGAGCATCTTTCCTCATACTCATGTCAGCATATACAGTGTTTTTCCATTGGCAGGTCTCAGTGGACTTTGTAAAGGTAGTAAACAGTTCTCCCTATTTGAGAATCAGGGAAAATGAGGTGGACATTTATGTAGTCTTGCCAATTACTGCCTTTTCAAGCCAAAGGCAGAACCAGGCCAACAAGCCAGATGTCTATTTCAAATCATTGCCCTTCCCATAAAGCATCACTGCCTTCTGATAGGGACTCCTTCACTTGCATCCTCCAGGTTTTGTGAAAGTGCCTTAGCTAACAGCTTCCAAAGTTTTCCTTCTATGACTGTGCTCCTCTGAGTGCGGAAATTTGCTTTCAGGTGATGCCCGACTTGACACTAGTTCTCTGCCTGGATGTGGTTGTTATGACAGCTGCTCCCAGTTTGGCAAATCCTCATCCTGCCAATACTCTGCAAATACAACTCTTGCATATCTTGTATTCTCTGAGAAATCAAAATAAGTTTATGTTTTTAGTCTTTTAAGCTTCTCATGCCTGTGTCTCCTTTTGTTTGGAATCAGTGACGTTAAAGGAGCCTTGTTCTGCCAATATTTTAACCACAGGTTTTCAGAAAAGTATATCCCCACCTCGGTCTATGACAGATTTGGAGTGCTGTACTGCTTGTGCTGCTGAGAAGAGAGACTAAGGAATCTCTTTTTATGGCTTGCCTTTGAAATAAAAACCCTTTCACATAAAAATCAGGAAGTCAGCACTACTTGAAAAATAAATGTAGTTTTAAGTGCTCTTAACTGGCAATAGTTACAATAAACCTTCCTCCTAAAAAATCTGCTGGGTGTTTTCTGATGATGTGAGCTGGGGTGCTGGATGGGCTGTCAGTGTGCATGCATATACAGGAATTGACACTCAGAGATGTCAAGAAAAATAATTTTAGCAAATGTTATAGCCCACAGAGATATATATTCTTGCATTGTCCCCTGTTGCCATTTTGAAGCATACAAACATACATAACACTCACACAGGCATTCTCTTAAAATTCTTGTCAGGTCTGGTCATCACATCTCCACTCTATTAAATAAATTAAACTTGGTTTCCCCTTGCCCCCTGATTCATCTACATGATTTGGATGCTATAACTTTTCTTCCCTACCCCAGTCTATTTCAGTCTTCTTGATTTGCTTTCCAAGGCAATTTTGACTGAGTTTCTTGCCCTCAACTCAGAGTACAGGTAAGAAACTGATGCAAGGTGGATGCCATGGAACAGGGAGTCCATCCTGGAGATTCTGAAGACTGCTTACTTTTATTACGATGTCTCTGGGCAAAGCCACACTAGACAAAAGTGACTGTCTCCTTGGGTACTTTGGGTACTCACCAGGGTACAATAGACACTGCTCTGCTCATCAGCCCTTCACAGATTTCTGGTTTTGGATATCTGAGTCAAGTACCTTCCCTAATCATTGATCTTTTGCTCATCCATGAATTCTCATGACTCCTCCATTTCTGTACTCTCCTCTTCCCACTGATAAAATAGAGGTTAACATTCAGGGTAGATCTCAGCCTATCTTTACTGAGGAAACCAGCTGAGATAATGGCCAATAGCAGAACGAACCATTCACTCACATCTACCCTTCCGTAAGCCGTAAACTGACCCCTCTAAACCAACAGTTTTGCCTTGCAAACCACCAGTCAGCTATGCAAATATCATTCTGTCTTACTCCTGGCAGCTTGTGTGCATGGTTTAAGTCTTGAAAAAAACCCCAAACCACTCCCATGACTCTCATGTTGGACTTTGGCTTCTTATTGTATCATAGTGAGCAGAGCTCCTCATGGGAAGAAGCTTTGCAGTGTCAAGGAGGAGAGAGATGTCCGCCAGCCAGCCATGGCTGCCAGTGAGTACTCTGAACAACATGCAGCTACTGGTCCATTAAGACTGGTACCTTGCTTCTCTGCAAACCACTACATTGGCTCAGGGCACAACTTTTGCACATGAATATCAAGGGGGGAAGCTGGTGGTCTTATTGTACAGTTTCAACAGAGTTTTGTCAAGTTCCTGATTGACTGCCAAAGACCATGAGGCTTAATTTCTCACCTTTGAGTTTCTGTCCCCCTCAGGATCTCCCCATCTGCCGCTTTTCATCGTGCCCAGGTAAAGCTACGCTTGCCAGCCTTCTCCTTCCAATAATACTGCACTGTTTGTTTTGGTTCCTCCAGATTGTGCTGGCTCTGACTCTATGTACTACGACTACTGACTCATGGTTCCGCTGGTCATCTCCATCTGATTCCAAGGTTTACATCATTTTCTGCTCTTTGGAGTTCTGCACAGACACTTTTGCATCATAATACTTAGCAATCTATTAATGTGGCCACCGCAGAGATCCCCTTTTATATTTACAGAATCACAGAATAACCAGGTTGTAAGAGACCCACCGGATCATAGAGTCCAACCATTCCTATCAAACACTAAACCATGCCCCTTAGCACCTCATCCACCCATTCCTTAAACACTTCCAGGGAAGGTGAATCAACCACCTCCCTGGGCAGCCTGTGCCAGTGCCCAATGACCCTTTCTGTGAAAATTTTTTTCCTAATGTCCAGCCTAAACCTCCCCTGGCAGAACTTGAGGCCATTCCCTCTTGTCCTGTCCCCTGTCACTTGGGAGAAGAGGCCAGCACCCTCCTCTCTACAACCTCCCCTCAGGTAGTTATAGAGAGCAATGAGGTCTCCTCTCAGCCTCCTCTTCTCCAGGCTAAACAACCCCAGCTCTCTCAGCCGTTCCTCATAAGGCCTGTTCTCCAGCCCATTCACCAGCTTTGTTGTTCAATTTAGTAATATCACTCATCAATACAGGATTTTTTCAGTAAAGGAGCCTAAAAAAAATAAATAATCTGCATAGTCTGCAGGGAAAAATAGTCTACTGAGATTTCATAAACAAGCAAACTGAACTACATGATTTTTTCATATATTTTCCAGACTCTCAGATTAAAAAATAGCTAACATAAATTCTGATATGTTATTTGGTTAGTGCTTATAAATGAGCTTAGGATGGTGCATGGTGGAAGAGAAGCTGAACACAAGACAGAGTGGAATTAGCTTTATCCTGAGGCCCATTGCAGAGTGTAACTCTCACTGTAGCTTTACAGCGAAGTAAACTGCATTGTCTTCATGTCTTCTTGGGAGTCTTTACACCTATGAAAGGTCAAGGTAGCTAATAGGACCTTAAGTGGATCAGCTATATCTTCCCAGCTTAAAATAGAGACACTTTGACAAGCCTCATGTTGTGGTTACAACTCAGTGACATCCTAATTTAGGGCAAGCACCCCCTAGCTCTTTCTTCAAAGCCACTTTGCCCCACTCGTGGACAGCAGGGACCAAGCCTGCTGAGCCCAGCACTGGGATGGATGGGCTGACAACTTGCTCGATGCTCCCTTTTCTGTTTCCCACCAGAGGATCAGAGCCTTTCGAATAAAACAAAAGCCCCAGGCTAAACCCCCTTCCCCTGGAACGTTGCCAGCCTACCATTCTGCTCTCCCATTCCTCTTTTACCTTCAGACTGGCCTTTTTGCCTATGTCCATTGTGCAGCCCCTCTCTCCTAGCCCTCCATGTGTCCGGTGAAGCTTGGGAGACACCTGGGCCAAACCCAACACAGCTTTCCCTGGCTGCTCCATGGCACTTGCACTATGTTCACATCCTTGTGTTGACATCGCTCCCCCTGTGAGGAGCAGGATAGTTACCTTGTGCTCTCACTGTCCTGCCCTCCTACCTCTCGCTGGGTAGCCCTCGGGTACGTGCCTATCTGCTGTACCTAAACACAGATTGAACACAGCAGGTGCCAGAGCTTTTGGTAATTGTGCCCCAAGGCTGTGAAATTCTCTGACAGCAAATCACCCTGCCAAACACAGGCTGCAATATTTCTCCCTCCTGAAGCATGTCAGGCAGTGCAGTCAGCACTTGGATCCAACAGCACTGTGTCAACCCAGGAGGGAGAAAGCTGTTTTATGAAGATGTCTGCTGCCTTTTCATCTGCCAGCAAATTCAAGGATTGAGATTCTTTGCCCTTCCCTCCATCCACCATCAGCTCTTCCTTGGACTGTGTTTTTTTCTCAGAATTCACTGTAGTTCAGGTGTCATTGGCAATTATTTCCCTTGTCTGGTCTAGCCAGGTTTCAAACAGAACAAAATGTTATTGCTAGATGTTATAGACTTGTTTATTTTCACATGGGAGAAAAAGAGCAAGTGAGAGACAGGTCCATCCAGGAGTTCTGGCTCCCGGTGACTGGCTCCCAAGTGAAGACAAGTCCTTCTAATCAACCATCAGCTGATAAGTTTAATTAACTCTGTTTCATCACTGTTGATCTTGGCTTTTTGCCTCTAGGTCCAGTAAGGATCAGAGCCAACATACCATCTTTTTGAACAGAGAATGCTGTGCCTGTAATGTGACCTAGGTTGCCAGCAATGGATTTTATGTATTTTACTGAATGTTTTCTGTGCTTCTTGTTAAGGTGAGTGCTCCTGGGTCAGCAGAGTTACACTGACAGACTGGATCTCCCAGTATTTCTTCCCTGTCAGAAACTGACTGGAAATATATATGACTGAAAAGCGCAAGATACTAGAAGAGGACTGGTGAGGAGAAGGGAAAAGAAAGGTAGCCTGAGGAACTGGAAGGACTGTGGAGATATAGCTATGAACAGAGATTTAGGTGTCTGCTCTGGGGGTTGTGTCCAAGGCACTAAAAAATGAAATAACTTTAACAGGGCCTTTTTTTTTTGCATTTAGGCATATATATGCTATAGGCAGTATTTCAGACAATGACAGCGTTGTCAAGGCCTAACAATGAAACCAGAGGGATGTGACAGTGACACTGGTCAAACATTTCCAATATACCAGCTGGACACTGGGCTGCACTCTAAATGTTTTCTCTTCATTTTTCAGGAAGCACATTTGTGTCCCTGGCTTCAATATGGATTTGTTGAAGCTGTACAAGGAGCATGTTGCTAAGAAACTCTTAAGGACTGTTCATAAAATTTCTCCATTTTTTGTTCCCTTTCTGTCTCTAGTCACCCAAGAAAGCAGCAACAGCTCCTTTTGGGATTATACTTAAGTTTGTGCTCAGGCAGGACCATGTGCTCTCCATCATGCTTTGAAGAATCACAGAATCATAGAATGGTTTGGATTGGAAGGGACCTTAAAGATCATCTAGTTCCAATCTCCCTGCCATGGACAGGGACACCTCTCACTAGACCAAGCTGTTCAAGGCCCCATCCAAACTGGCCTTGAACACTTCCAGGGAGAAGCCATCCACAACTTCCCTGGGACACCTGTTCTAGTGTCTCACCATTCTCATCATGAAGAATTTCTTCCTAATGTCTAGTCTAAAACTTCTTGCTTCCAATTTAAAGCCATTCCCCCTTCTCCTGTCACTATATGCCCTTGTAAAAAGTCCTTCCCCAGCTTTCTTGAAGGCCCCCTTCAGTTACTGGAAGGGCACTATAATGTCTCCCTGGAGCCTTCTCTTCTCCAGGCTGAATAATCCCAATGCTTTCAGCTGCTCCGTATAGTGCTCCAGCCCTCTGATTATCCTCATGGCCCTTCTCTGGTCCCATTCTGGCAGTTCCATCTCCTTACATTGGGGATTCCAGAACTGGACACACTATTCCAGGTGAGGTCTCATAAGAGCAGAGTAAAGCAGGAGAATTACCTCACTTGACCTGCTGGTTACGCTTCTTTTCATGTAGTACAGGATATAGTTGGCCTTCTGGGCTGCAAGTGCACGTTGCTGGCTCATGTTGAGATTCTTACCAAGCAGCACCTGCAAGTCCTGCTCTGCAGGGCTGGTCTCAATCATGTTGTCCCCCAGCCTGTACTGAAACTGCAGATTGCCCCAGCACAGGTGTAGGACCTCGCACTTGGCCTTGTTGAACCTCATGAGGTTCACACAGGTGCACTCTTCCAGCTTGTCCAAGTCCATCTGGATGACATCTAGTCCTTCTGATGTGACAGCTGCACCACTTAGTTTGGTGTCATCTGCAAACATGCTGAGGGTGTATTTGATCTCATTGTCTGTATCATCAATGAAAATATTGAACAGTACTACTTCCAGTACAGAACCCCAAGGGACACCACTAGTCATGGATCTCCATCTGGACATCGAGCCGTTGACCACTACTCTCTGGATGCAACCATCCAATCAATTCCTTATCCACCGAACAGTCCACCCATCAAATCCATATCTCTCAAATTTAGAGAGAGAAAGATGTGGGGGACCGTGTCAAAGGCTTTACAGAAGTCCAAGTAGATTACATCCATTCCTTTTCCCATGCCCACTGATGTGGTCACCCCATCACAGAAAGCTACTATTCAGACAGGACTTGCCCTTGGTGAAGGCACATTGGTTGCCTCTAATCACTTCCCTGTCCCCCATGTGCTTTAGCATATCTTCTAGGAGAATCTGTTCCATGATCTCCCCAGGCACAGGGGTGAGGCTGACAGTTTGGTAGTTCCCAGGGTCATCTTTTCTATCCTTTTTAAAAATAGGGACAGTGTTGCCCTTCTTCCAGTCACGAAGGCTTTCCACTGATTGCCATGACCTTTTAAATATCATGGAGAGTGGCTTAGCCACCACATCTGCCAATTCCCTCAGGACTCTGGGATGCATCTCGTCAGGTCCCATAGACTTATATATGCTCAGGTTCCTCGGGTGGTCATGAGCTTTACCTTCCCCTACAGTGGGAGGGGCTTTACCCCCCTAGTCCCTATCTTGTTGCCTATTAAACCGGCAGCAATGAGGAGAGCAGTTGCCATTGAAGACTGAGGCAAAAAAGTTGTTGAGTAACTCAGCCTTCTCTTCATCTGTTGATACGAGGTCAGTCCAGGTTTGCATGGCCATGGCAGGACACATCCTTCTTCTCTGTGTAGCTCTGCAGCTGCAAGTGGGACTTACTTCCAGGGCAGGCTGATCTCCAGCCTTGGCAAGTCAGGAAGGGCCTTTCAGTTTGTCTCAAAGTTTTCTGCTAGCTTTTGGGGACGCAAGTGTTGCCCAACAAGCTGTTCCACATAGCCACTGTGCAGCCACAGAGCTGTGCAACAAGAGCAGAAGACTTGCTCACACTTTATTTCTGGGAACTCTTCCATAATCATTTGAGAAAATATTCACTGAGAAAAGCCTTCCCCCTCATGCAAACTCTAATGTATTGCAGTAACAGTAATCTATTATGTAGATTTTATGGATCACTTATACAAATTACAGTGAAACCTCAGTCCTAACTGCAGCTTAAAATAGACACAGGAATAACAATACAGCAGTAACAGCAATAAAAACAACAACAGCAATAATAATAATGACTTCATAAAAGAATATATCCCTTAAGGTTCCTCCACTATGTGAGTACTTCATAATAAAAAGGTATTTTTAACCTGCAAATTATTTAATGCAATATTGCCTTTATTTTTTTATGGCTTCAGAAATATCACTAAGGTTTACAGAGTCCTACAGTATTTCAAGGAAAAAAAACCTATTTTCTTTCAAGCCATCAGATTGCTCTTGTATGAAAAGACACAGTTAGATTTGTGTTTTTCATTTTGTTGAAGATTCTGTGCATTAATATGTCATCCTGCAGAGGAAAACATCTCTTTTTAACAGTGCAGAGTATTAGAGGTCTCCCAGGAGGAAGTTTTTGGCACAGAAGATTCGCTGTCAATGTAAGCAGCCCATGAAAGTCCATATCCATATTGTGGTGACTATCATCAGGGCTCTTCCTTTTCTGAACAAGCTGAATATCCTGAAGAGTCATGCCTAACTGATCCAAGCTCAGAACCAAAGTGCATTTTATTTATCCAATTTCTTTAGCCAGTGCTGCTAGAAAAGTTTTACAAATTATATAATGTGCAAAGTGTTCTTCCTGTATCACCTCTAAACCAGGAGGCATCTCTCTTTATTCTGCCTTTCCCCCGTGAAGCCTTTCAAAAAAATTGATTCAGTTTACACTGGGCCCATTTCTTCTGTGCTTCCTGACTGAGACTCTTTTCTAAAAAGACAGGCAAATCCTCTCAGGACAAGTTGCAACATTCTGCAAATAGTAGTGAGGGAACACCCTTCAAATCCAAGCATCTGGAACTTTCAGAGGATTTAAAAAATTCAGTGCCTTTGCCACTCCTCCCGACTTTTACCATCTTTTTATGCTCATGGACTATGTGTGGCAAGAGGCACACAAGGACTGTTTCCTGGCTCCTCCCTAAATATAAATATTCCATCAACTTCTCTCAAGGGCTGCTCACTTTTTTTCAGTTCCTGGAAATATTTTAGAATAATTCTTAAGTTGAACTAAAGTAAGAATAAAGAAAAACATTTCTACCCACAGACTTTACAATTAGGGAGATATCACTGACTGCATTTGTACATTTTCCTTTCCTCTTGTTCTTTTGTAAAATTAACTGGGTATTTATTAGCTCAGTGAAGAGATCCTAGTACTTTGAAATCACTCCTAAATGTTTTAAAGATCTTTCCTCCCATTCAGAGGACTGACATGTTTAAATTGTCACCAAGCAAAGATGGATGGGTTCATTAGGAAGAGTCAACATGTACTTGCATAGGGGAGGTCAGGTTAAAAAGAGTGGATGCTTTCACTTAGAGGCAGGAGCCTGGAGCTTGGCTACCCAGTACTTGTGACAATGTAAATCGCTAAAACAAGGGCACATCTTAGGGGTGGAGACAGCCACAATAACACGGTTGCCAAGGCATGTAGTGCAAATGTGCACTGGTAGTTGATGATGGCATGTCTGCAGCTCCCCTACCTTTTGTACTCGATGTGCACTTTCCTATAGTTAAGGCACAATAGAGAGACATGGTTTCAATACTAGACTTGATTAATAACCCCTTTTCTCTGCACAGCTATTGCTAGCCACATGCATTAATTAATCTTCATTATGGTTTAATGCTGCAGAAGGTTGTAATTATTCCTAACTACAACTGCAGGTGGGTAAACTGAGGAAGAAATCTATAGCGATCAGCATAGGGGGCAATTCTGGAAATGATAAGCTTTTGACTCAAACCAAACAGTCAGATTAAGATGTTCTACAGCAAGATTCATGTTACTTAATAGTTAATGTATGACTTACAGGAGTTATGTCCTTAGCTAATTTTCTTTGATGTCAGTGAAGAGAAAAAGGCTTTTCAAGGGCTTGATCCTAATTTAGGTCCTTACCCTGGCCTGAGATTAAATTATCCCTGGTCTATGCTCCTTGGCAGTGCAAGTTTCTAAAAAAAGATTGATTGTGTTTATCAGATTAACGCTGTACCGAGTCATGGCCCCTCCATGCACACATGGATAAACCTCGGCCAGGCCATGTCCCCAGATGCTGACATGTGATTGCAAATACCCTTTGTCACTTTGTCAGCAAGCTTGTTGGTGTGGTTTTGGTTTGTGCCAGCCTGCAGTCTCCTAAACTTCACCCAGGCGTGGTTCTGTGACTGATGTGGGTGAGGAGATGTTGACACTGAGCATACTGAAATAGTTAGAAGAGACTTAGTGAAGCAAGGAGAATGTACCTCCATGGACGTGGACATGGACATGAACATACCAGGGCACTTACGCTTCTGGCTGGTTTCACTTATGGGCCTAGAACTGGATTTTTATCTACTTGGATTTCTGGAAAACACAGCTATAATTGCAGCAGCCTTCCATCTGATTTAGTTTAACATGCTGAACTCTTCTTCCATGTGTGTCTTTCAGACCATGCCACGTGCTTATCCAAGAAAACTGGTAGACCCACCATTCTGACCTGAACTCCCCATCACCTGAACGATGTGGAGTGCAGATGATGCCAGGTGGCATTTCACAGTTGGGCTGAGTGATTATGGCATAAAGGTGCAGCATCACAGTAGATCTGACCATTGTTCTCTGTTGGCCAGTCTCTAGCCCTAACTTTGACATGGCAACTACTCAGTGCCTGTTGCAGATGGCATTAAAGCCTTCAGTCAGGCAAATCAGTCCTGTCTGCCTCCATAGGTCTCATTTGTACTTGTCACTCAAGATCAGCCATCAGCCTCAGTTCTGAAGAATGACACTCAATGCAAATGCCGTGGTGCTGTTAATTTGGACTGCTCTGGCTGTTTCTGCTCTCTGATTATGCTGGATCCTTTCAGAAGTCCTGGCCTCACCAAATTCCCTGTGAAGTCTTTGCTGAGATCTGCAAAGAACCACATTTGAATTTCTCACATGTTATTTTCTTTGACCCTCTCATCCTTACATCATGAGGCAGGAGGAACAGAAGCTCTGGCACTGTTTTTATCATTATATTTTACCTCTTTTATTCAGTGCTGGGACACCATTTTAAGGTCAGCAAGAGCTGCAAAGCATGATCTGCTGCTGCCTTTTGCATTGCCAATGAGCAGCTGTTAGCCAAGTCCACAGCTTATGGACTTCGTGCTTCATAACCAGGTTCTCAAATCTAAACCATTAGCTGTAGTTCCTTGGATCACTTCTGGAATAAATTTTAAATATTTGCAATGCTTACTGTTTCTGAGTCCTCTGGAAAAGTGGTTGCTTTTTGTGACAAATGCAGTCATCAACTCAGCAAGTTCATGCATGAACATCTGTAGCAGGGTCCTGAGGGGTAAATCATCAGGACCTGGTGGTGTAGGGCACATGAGTATTGAGATTGTAGCAGCACTTTTCTTCTGTCATCTCTTTCTTCAGGAGTACTTCATCGTGGCTATTGGGGAGGAGACCCAGGGAACTGCTAGCTATTTTGGTGGTTAAATTTGAGTCAGAGAATTCTCCTGATTCCCATCAATCTCCTCCTTTTAATCAGTTGTTCCTTCCTAGCCACTAGACTCACTGATTCTAATTGGGCTCCTTGCTTCACTTATATTTAATTTGTCTCTTATTGTTTCCTCTTTGTTCTCACAAGTTGTTTGTTCTTTGGACATCACCTCGGATCTCACATGAATTTATGCTTCTGTTTTCTGGCTTTATTTGGATTAGATTTGCATATTTTCAAGGTTTTTTTTTTTTTGCTTGTGTTGCAGATACAACCCTCATGTGGAAAGCACTTTGTGTCCTCCAGCATGGAAAGTGCTGTGTAAAATGAAGTGTGGTATGTAAAAATTTCAATTAAATAATCTTCCTAAGGTTTGATGTTACAAGAATATCTTCCTCTAAACATTTTAAAGTCTTTTTTTTCCTTGCTTTTGTGCCTGCATCAATGATGTGTTCTTAACAACCATAAGAGTCACTAAAGAATCCAAATCTGATATTCCCTTCTCAAGTTATATATACTTTAAACAACTCCCAAGATGCAGCAAGAGATTTCTGATTCATTACTTTGCAGCATATGATTTGCTCTGCCATGATGTCGCTAGTTAGTTGTTGACGTATACAGGGTTCACATCTGCAGTTTTATTGCCAGAATTAAATCCATGCAAATCTTTTTTTTGGTGTATTTTGTTGGTTTTTTTCTAGTACAAGAACTTTGGACCTCCTAGATTTTTTTTTTTTTATTGTATACTCCACAGCATTATGCAAGCAATTATTGCTTGCTGTCTGGAAATCTCAAATGCATACCACCTGCCACAGCATCCATTAGTCATCAGTTCCTCTATCACAAGTTCGTTGGTGCTAGGTGACTATAGCCAAAGTAAATAGAACATGTGACTGAAGAAGTTAAACACACTGTAGTATTTGTTGGTTTCATCTTTTTTTTGGAGATTACTCTGTCAGCAATCATGCCAAGCAAGGACATTTTGTTCTTTTCTTTCTCATTTTGTTGGCTTACCAGTCCTAATGTTATGAAGGATTTTAACACAAACATTTACATTTCAGCTAGTTAGGGCTCTTTTCAATAGCTTTCAAGCTAATGCACACAATGAACTTCTTGGCAGAAAGACTATACAAGTTTTTTTCAAATAAGTGTACGATGTGTGACCTGTATGATTTTAGAGAATTGTGCTCCTTGCTGTCTTATATGTGCCCAAAGACCATGAAAAAGCCGTATCACGATCCATTCTTTGTAGGTCCTGTCCTGTGAGGTTATTCCAGATACAAGGCTTGAGTTTATGCTAACTCAAGATAGAGGGAGAATGTGTGCCACCCTGAAGTTGATGGCAGAGCTCCTGCTGATGTCAAACAGGCCAGGATTTCACTCATAGAGACTTGGCACTGGGGAAGTGTCAACATGGGCTGCTCCAGTAACATTCTTATTTTGTCAGTGCCAAAGCATCCACCCACTCTGTGTCCAAACAGGAGAAAAATCCAGATGGTGTCACATCACATTGACATCCAGATCCATTTCAAAAGAGTTTTAGAGCCAAATCTGATCAATATATTTTAAATGTTTGACTCTAAATTTTCTGTAACACTCCAGTAGGCAGTTCTTAGGATAGATGCCACAGCTAACAGGAT
Source organism: Clamator glandarius (assembly GCA_033459285.1). Taxonomy (NCBI): domain Eukaryota; kingdom Metazoa; phylum Chordata; class Aves; order Cuculiformes; family Cuculidae; genus Clamator; species Clamator glandarius. The sequence continues at coordinate 1,368,616 of JAUNZM010000779.1, forward strand.
ATGCATAATAATTATCCTCAGCTGAAACAACTGGCCAAGGGCTTGGCAGGGCTTCCCTCCCTCCCTCCCTTCCTTTCTCTTTTTTTCTTCCCTCCCTTTCTTCTTCCCTCTCTTCCTCCCTCCAGGTCTGGATGGTAGACATCACAAATAAGCAAAATAGGAGAGTCTAGTGTCCAAGAGAAGAAAAGTCTTCCCCTCTTCCCTCCACCACCCTGCATGATTCAAGAGTGTATCTTGTAAGTATCATGTTTTCTGAAAAGGAGAAAGTCTGCTCCTAAGGAAGTCAGAAGCTTATCTGAGCCTCTCCCTGGGTAGAAGCAGAAAGAAAAGCTCAGGGAAGTCACTGGCTGGCAATAACTGGCTTTGCATCCTTCAGCTCCTAAAACCTAAAGGTGAACCTGTGAGTTTTATTAAGAAGCTAAAGCTGAGAAATTCTGGGACCACAGAAAGACAAATTTGGCTTTGTCCCACTGTCCTTGTTGTCTCTGATGGAAAACAGGTATTGACCTGAGTAGAAGGATAAGTCTGAAGAACTTCCAGAGCAGTGTTGATTTTGCTTTGTTGCTTAATGAAACCTAAATGCAATTCCAATTAAATTAAAATCGAGTGGAGTTGAACACGGGATTCTGAAATGTAAAAATGAACAGCTTTTCTCTTAAAATCTGTAGTCCCTAAATGAAAATCTTGTTCTAGCTTTTTTTCAATCTCATATAATTTTATAATATTAATAATAGAGAAGAAAGTGCATAAATCTTCCTTGAGCTTCATTTTAAACTTGTATAAATGACCATAGCGAACTTCATGGACTAGAAACTGTTTTAACTGAATCTGGGGCAAATCCAAAGCAATTCCATTTATTCTGATAAATTTCTTTAAAAGGAGAGCTAAGCCTGGCATTCTAGCACCAGCGTTTAAACTGTTTGCAGTCACAGCAAACACAAACTCCACTGAAAGCTATAGTCTTATTGGAAAATTTCCATATCTTTTATAGTCTGTGTGCAAAATAGATCACTGTGTTCCCAACAGTTAGTCATTTTTGTTTCGTAAGAATGCTCTGCACATAATTAAACACTTCTTGAAAGTTAACTATAGTACTTACTGCTAAGATTTTGTGTGCATTACAGATGTTCATGTTAATATGTTAAATCTATTCTAGCCATATTGTTCTTAATGCTTTCAAAAATGTCCTCAGCATCTTTTTGTAGCACTCATGGCCAGAGGGGTGGAGAGTCCCATCTTGGCTAAAATAATGCATCTTCCATCCTTGGATCCTGACCAAAGTCTATGTAGCCTTGTGATCAATATGTTAGTTGCATATTTAGAAGGTAGAAAATTCCCCTTCTGCTGAGCTTATACATTAATATTTTCCATCTCTTGCTCTTGATTATGGTTTTCCAATTTTCTGTAACAAAATGAGACAAAACCCACTCAGACATATCACCACATATGTAATACAGCCAATTTATTGTGAATAGAAATATAAGTCTGACATTTTATCACATTATGGAAACACAGCAACCCTATTATAGACAAGAGAAGAATTTCACTTGCAGTTTTGAAGTAAGATTTTCAGAAACAAGGAACATTTTTTCCATGTTTCATTTCTCAGGTTTTTGCTAATGAGCAGAAATTCCTACTCCTGTAAAATGTAAAATTGAACACTGAAGAAGTGAGGGTAAAAAAATCATTATTGCTGATATTTGGCCTGTTTCTTGAAGGCCTTCTTTTGCCCCTTTTGATTAGCAACATGCACTCAGATCTGCAGCTGAGTATGTGTTACCATTTAATTTTTACCAGTAGCCCTAGTTACCACAGGACCCTAATGTGACCTTACTTTATAGCTATCTGCAGACACTGTATGGATAGAACAGTGAACTGCATAAACTTGTGCTCCCTACTGATCATGCAGAACACTTCTTTCTTTTTTTGTCCTGAGGATTTAGGAAATCATTATGACCTTGTGAAAAATCTACCCTCAAACTTCTTATAGCCTGCCATGGTTTTGTTTTGACAGGGAGGAGGTTTAACATCTTTGGGACACTAAATTATTTTAGAATAAACTTGCTTAAAATTGTGTGCAACTTCTTGCTTTGGTGAAATATAGTGTAACACTTACTATGGGTTAATGCCCTGAAGAGATATTTTCCCACAATTGTGACTTTTCCATATTTGGGAAACAAGCTATCAGAAATATCCTTTTCTCATTTTTAAATTTTGATCTCTTGAGGCTGGAGCCATATCACTTATCTTCAAGTGCACACATGCACATCTGAACTAGTTGTGTAGATTCCCTGTATAATCTGTAGAAAGAAACGGCTACATCAAGACTATCATTCATCTGACCACCTGGCCACAGCACATCTGTTCCTCTTTGACTATGAAGGGAACACTGAAAGACTAGCACAAAGACATCTGCATTATACATCTGCAGTCTGGTGAGATAGTTTTCACATGTTGCTTCCTCTTCACAGATTCACAGAATAACCAGGTTGGAAGAGAGCCACCGGATCATGGAATCCAACCATTCCTATCAAACACTAAACCATGCCCCTCAGCACCTCGTCCACCCATCCCTTAAACACCTCCAGGGAAGGTGACTCAATCACCTTCCTGGGCAGCCTGTGCCAGTGCCCAATGACCCTTTCTGTGAAAATTTTTTTCCTAATGTCCAGCCTAAATCTCCCCTGGCGGAGCTTGAGGCCGTTCCCTCTCGTCCTGTCCCCTGTCACTTGGGAGAAGAGGCCAGCACCCTCCTCTCCACAACCTCCCCTCAGGTAGTTCTAGAGAGCAATGAGGTCTCCCCTCGGCCTCCTCTTCTCCAGGCTAAACAATGCCAGCTCTCCCAGCCGTTCCCCATAAGGCCTTCACTTTTACCCTTGTAGATCCTTGGCACCCACAGTTTTCACTGGATAGCAATGGTGGCCAGCTCTGGCCTTGATTATGCCTTCGATATTAAGTTTAAAAGGTTAGGAACATCTGCATATGGTCATCTGTGCTGTTAATGGATATTACAGTGCGTGGCCCATCTTTGGCCCTACCAGCTCACAATTTCTGATGTAATGTTGGGGCACATCCTAGTAATCAGAGCAGACCAAGGATTGTTCCCAACATGTTGAATGCACAAGACCTTCTGGTTCAGGAGAGGAATAGATTGCAGTGATATGAATATAAAGGTGTGATTGACTTTGTTCCAAAGACCAGGTCTTCCTAACCTGTTTTATTTGCTAGCCCATGTGTCTCATCCTTGTCAAATCAAGTATATAGTTATTTGGTTCAACAGCAGCTCTTTTCTAACACTGTTTTATTCATTATATTTCATCTTGCTAAATACTTCTTTTCCTAACTTGGCTTTTTGCTTTCGTATGTAAAATGTTTTGGATTAGGTATATATTTGCTGACATCTCTGTAGGAGGTGGTAAATTGTTGACATTAAATATCAAGACAATTATTTTTGCTTATGGAGCACTGTCTAATGTCTACAGCAGAGCAGCAATAATTTTCCGTAGGAGTATTGTCACTTTTGATCATACTCTAGTGGTTTATTCTTCAGTATGACACCTGTCTCTTTTCCTTTTTCCACTGAGTTTATGTAAGATATGCAGAAAAATGATTGATTTATATTCTGTGTTTTGAAGGAAAGCAAATGTTTGATTATTCTTTTTCTTACTTGTTTTTAACTTCTACCTTTCTGAAAATATTCTTGTCCACAAAAAGGAGTTCTTTAACATCTCACTTTTTAATGGTTGCTAGTTATCCTTTTTTTCCCCACATCTTCTGATGTATTAATTCAGGAATGGAAAAGCAGATTGAAGGGCTCTAAGTAGATTTGCTGACTATCAGCAACTTAAAACCCTGCATCTAGACCACAGTCTAATTTTTCCAGAAATCTCAGAAGCTCCTTCCGAGGCCTTGAAGATGAACTGAGAGTCTGAAATCCTTAGAATGAATGACAGAGGGTCAGAGAAACACTGAGCTGAAGCCAAATACTTGCCAAACTATGTGAGTCTATGCTAGTTCTGGGTCATAGTGACAAAGTATGACATGCTATACATGGTCTGAATAGTTAATTTCTAGTTTTTTTTAGTCCATGAAACCAGTCACTGTCTTGGGCAGAAGATCCAGTGTTAGTATTTCACATTTGATCCCTCAACTCCCATAGTCTCAAGCTCTCAGTAATGAGCCTCAGTATAAAACCTGTGCTGTAATTGCAGGCTCTCATTTCTTGGTACACATCTTGACCTGCAGAATAGCTGAGTATCCTCCATATTTCTCTCTCTGACTGTTTGTTAGAACAATTTAATAAAATGCTCCAAGCACTACCTGGATATAAAATTTAAGTGGGTCAACTTCTCTGAAAAAGCTGCTGAGTTCTCTAGCAGTAGGAAGCAATAATCACTATTCATGAGCCTTGCAGTATCACTCAAAGACCTTGTTTAGATTAGACAGATCTATTGTGCCAGCTACTCTACAGAGACATAAAAAGCACCTCTCCCAAAGAGCTTGCGACCAGAATTTTGAGTAGGCAAAGTAATGGAAGGGGTAGAGTAAAGACAGGGAAAAAGCAGTAGTGAGATTGAGACACCAATTAGTAGAATATTTTAGATGCATTGCCTTTATTCACTTTTTAGTGAGGTAATGCGTGAAGCCAAATTGTGCTGATACAATCTGCATTTTGTAGAGTTTGGTACCTGAAAAACAGGCATTATTGTCTGTGATTTCTTGATTTAGGTGGATACTTGTCTTTCCTGATAGCAGTTAATGACCCTTTAGGAATGGCAGGTAAATTCCTTCCCAAGTCTGGCAGGGATACAAAGCTCTTTTCCTCATGAGGGAAGGCAGAGAATGGGGAGAGATGCCTCAGTGGCTTCGTTGTTTCTGTATGCCTGATCCGTTGGAACAGAAATATGACAGACACCTATGGAAGGACATCCTTGTCTGCTGCAATGCTTCTGGGCAGGCCATGAAGCCTAGATACACAATCTTCAAACAAATTTAATTTATGACCTACTCCTGAATAGTTAGTATTATCTTTGATCAAAAACATGGTTGGATGGTGATGATGACAGTGAACGTGATACATTGCTTGAATTGCAAGCAGTGTTTCTCAAAAACAAATAGCTATATAAGAAGCTTATACATAAAGAAGCTGTGAAAACTTGGAAATGATGCAGAGAATAGTGACAACTTTTGAGGAAAAGAGAAATGCCTTATAATGAGAGATGCAAGGACATCCCTTTGCTCATTGCATACAACACAAAGAGGAAACCTGCATTCTAGTATGACAAGAAAATATTCAAGTTATTATTATTTTTCTTAACCTGTCAGAGAAAGACGCAGTAAAAACTAATGTAAGGCAGTTAATGCCAGTCAAATGCAAGTTAGGAGTAAAACATGAATTTTCAGCAGCAAAGATGATTAACTGCTAGAGCAAACTAAATGGGAATATCTGCCTTTGACTTTTTCAAGGGTGTTTTAGTCTATGGCAAGTGTCACTAAGACTGTGTGGTGGACTTCACCTGGGATGGGAAGAGGGGAGACAATCTGTGTCTTATGTAAAGATTTTTCTGCATTATCTTCTAGGTTCCTTCAGATCTCATAGTCTAAGGCTCTGGTGATGTTTTCTGCCACAGAGAAGAGTTGGATTTGAAAGGAAGGAGGTAAATTTGTAATGGAATTGTTCCTAAGTGCCCATGGTATTCAGGGTGATGTTATGTACAATGTTTCCTTTTCATCCTCAGTTGAGCAGAAGTACCAGGAAGGAACTGGGTGACGAGTTCTTTTGTGTGGGTGTTAGCCGTGCTGAAGGAGCAGGTATAATTTCAGTGTATTTATTCTTGATTTATTATACAAGAGGGTGAAGGTCTATACTTACAAGATGTTTCCTTATATGTATGAAAACTCTAATCTATACAGCAGATATTTTAGGGCGTTCAGATGTTCATAAGACACTTCCAATCCCATTCTGAATCATACCAGTCTAAGGTTGCAGTACTGAGGAGTAATTTCAGACTTCAGCTTTGAAAAGCATGGTTGTTTTTCTGCATTTTGAGATCCACATCTATGCAAAGCAACAAGTACAAATCACGTGTGATGCAGCTTGAATGAAAAAAAAAAACCCTACAGAATTATTGCCAAAAGCAATTTTCCAGTATATGTTTGATGCATTGTACAATGGACCCTCTGCCGATAGTACCCAGCATACAAGAAAGGTGATATAAATGTCTGGTAACAACTATAAAGATGAAGCACTGTGCAATAAAGACCAGAACTGTGCTGAACAAGACAGCTGAGAACAGCCCACACAGGAAGCAAGAGAGAGGTCATCACTTGTCATTCATGAAATTATGCTTTAAATCGGAGATAGAAGGTGGGAGAGGAGTCCAGTGTGAGGTGTTTGCAAGTGCACCGAAGGGAAGTATCTTAAAGTTCTGAGAGATAAAATTGATAAAGAAGTGGTGTTATGAGGCAAAGGAAGGTATTTAGAGTTTCTGCAGTCTCAGCAATTGAACTGAGTTGTAGCTAGTAGGGAGGGCACGAATATTGCCATGATTTAAGAATTTCTTTAGTGTTTGCTTTCTTGCTGATGTAATGAAGTAATGAAATTTAACAGTTACCTTCCATATGAGATGAAAGGTGAATCAAGTTCTTTCCCACTGTATAGATGCATGCTCTCCGCTAGGACTGATAGCAATTTGAAGCACTTGCAGCTGAAGTTCTCTTCAGAGTATCTTACATTCAGGTGATGAAGCCCTGCAGCATGACTGTGAGGCACATGAGAAAACAGCATTACTCACATTTCTGTGACAATGGGTAAGACAGGTACAGGTAAAGGCTTTATTGTGGCCACAAGGTTATAAAAAAATGGGATGGGGATATTGGAGTTCGGTCTCCTTGACACTAAAAAATAAGCTAATGAATATGGCCTAGAGGCTTCTCCTATGGTTTGGGAGCAAAATCATGCAATGAACTGTGGTCAGTATTTTTAATAGTTTGCATCTGAAAGGTTGATCATGTCTCTGCAACGAACCATCTTATGATGTGTTCCAAGGTTTTGGCCTTGTATAATGTACTATAAAACAGGACTGTGGCATTTTGTGGATGACATAAGAAGGACTGCAAAATTTTTCAGAGATTAACATTCAAAAAATCTTGACCAGTGGTTTCAAGGAGAGAAAATAAATAAAATGGATGGGTTGCAATAAGGACAATCTACGCTCAGACAATAAAAGGGGAAAATTCTGGAACAGGAACAATAGGCAGCTGTCCTTGCAGAAGTATCTGAGACCCCTGGAGAAATGAAGCTGAATGGCTACTTCCAAAACCCAACTACAACCCTAGGAGCTCCAAAGTGAACAGGAGCCTGACAGATAAAAGGGAATTACACTGGAACCTAGTTGTGTCTGTACTTGAATTTAATTAAAATTATTAATTAATTTTAGAGTAGAAAACTACTTACATTTTTCAGGTAGAGCTGAAAGCAAGGCCAGTTTCATGTTCAGGAAGGATTAATTTACTTGGATGTAGCATAGGTAAAGCATGGGGAACCTTAATCATAGAATCACAGAATAACCAAGTTGGAAGAGACCCACCGGATCATCGAGTCCAACCATTCCTATCAAACATTAAACCATGCCCCTCAGCACCTCGTCCACCCGTGCCTTAAACACCTCCAGGGAAGGTGAATCAACCACCTCCCTGGGCAGCCTGTTCCAGTGCCCAATGACCCTTTCTGTGAAAATTTTTTTCCTAATGTCCAGCCTAAACCTCCCCTGGCAGAACTTGAGGTCATTCCCTCTTGTCCTGTCCCCTGTCACTTGGGAGAAGAGGCCAGCACCCTCCTCTCTACAACCTCCCCTCAGGTAGTTATAGAGAGCAATGAGGTCTCCTCTCAGCCTCCTCTTCTCCAGGCTAAACAACCCCAGCTCTCTCAGCCGTTCCTTATAAGGCCTGTTCTCCAGCCCCCTCACCAGCTTTGTTGCTCTTCTCTGGACTCGCTCCAGAGCCTCAACATCCTTCTTGTGGTGAGGGGCCCAGAAATGAACACAGTGTTTAAGGAGTGGTCTCACCAGTGCTGAGTACAGAGGGAGAATAACCTCCCTGGACCTGCTGGTCACGCCGTTTCTGATACAAGCCAAGATGCTGTTGGTCTTCTTGGCCACCTGGGCACACTGCTGGCTCATGTTCAGTCGGCTGTCAACCAACACCCCCAGGTCCCTCTCCTCCAGGCAGCTTTCTAGACAGGCTTCTCTGTCTAGAGAATGTGCCAGCAAATACAAAAGCAGCTCTTGGGGCTAAGATACCCACCATGTCATGCTAGCCCCCATTTTATTTATTTTCTGTTTTAAAAGGGCTCTGTTTGTTTATTTTTCATTCCTCTAGAAGAAGGTTTCCTGGAAGAACCTTCCCTGGAATGTATTACTAAAAGGAACTAGATTCTATAAAAATGTTAATGACCGCATCAAATCTTTTTTGGTGTACTCAACTCTACTGTAAGCCCCCCCATTGCAGAGTATGCATAGGTCTAACACTCATTTTAATGGAACTCTTTCTCTGAAGTGCTGCCAGAAAAGAGGTCACTTTCGAAATATCATGTCAGAAGTTTCTTCCAAATTGTATAGAACAGGAACTCAGACTACACGAGCCCTGATTTCCAGTATAGCTTCTGGGCTGATCCTCTGTTATTCTAAACATGACAGTTGTGTCTTCTCAAAGACTTCAGCTGAATGTGCTGCAGTGCAGTATAATTAAAACCCCTGTTTGGGAGATGGGTGGACTGATTTTTACTAGCTGGCACACAGCTATGAGCATGTTTCTGTTCCAAAAGCTACTGTAGATGCACTTGAAAACTTGTATTGCCTGAGGTACTCACATTCCTCATGGTTATTTCTGACGCAAGTATGGAACAGTCACTGAAAATGTGAGAAGCATGTGTAAAACTGACAAAAACATGCTTTTCATGACATTCACTGGACTTTCTGTACACAGCAAAATGAAGAAGTATATGCTATATTAGAATTGCAATCAAGGAATTACAGTGTCTTTAATAGTCTTTCTTTATGCTTAAAACAGGTTGCAGCCTAGGGTGGTATATGCAAAACACAGGATCAAGTATTAATTCACAAGACATTTAAAGTAGGTTTGTTTTCCTCCATTTTAGCAGTGATAAAACTTGAGCAACCCTGTTTATGAGGATGTGATGGTGGCAGGAGGCCCAGTTCTGATACACAGCTAAGCAAAGCAGACTTCTGTCCATATCTTCAACACCAAACGTGTGAATTGTTGAAAACGTACTTTAACGGGAAACAGTTCCTCGGCTTTCACTCTTCCTGGCTTCAGTGAATGAAGAAAACTGCTGGAGTTCCCACCTCCAGCCTGGAAAAGTTAACCAACTTTGCATTGAAGTGAGAAAATCTGACAGGATGAATTTTCAAAAGCATGGATGAATAAATAGGAAAGCCTGGAAGAAGTTCTTGTTTTCCAAAAATGAATTTCTGAGGCTTGATTAGTGGTTTTCAACAACATACTGGATTCTGCCTTCAGGAACTTTTGTTCATAGCTTTTAGTATTAATGTCAGGCTGCTGAAGCATTTGTAACGTTAAAGTCAGAATATTGGAATCTGAAGGAACAATACGGAGCTTTTGGGTTTTCACATTCTGTTGTATATGAGTGGCAAGTAATTTCCAAAATGCCCTGAAACCAAGAGACAAATTTTAATGGCACTGTTTTGTCCTTCAGGTGCTTTTACAACTTGCTGACTACAGCCCCCAAATCCTGGCTTAGCATGCTAAGGTCACAATGTAAAAAGTTAGATATCTCTCTGAAAGAGAACAACTTTTTCAGCCTTTTCAAGTTTGTTGTCAGGAAGCTGAAGCTGATATCAAAAGGCTGAAAAAAAGAAAGAGATCAGTCATTTCAAATATAGGACCAAAATCAGACTTTGGCTGTCTGGATGGATTGGCAACCTGAATACACCATTTTACAATCTAGAGAAAGCCTCTTGAAGACAACAGTTGAAAATTACAGTGAAATAGCTATATGCATGTGATTCTACTTGTTGGTTAGTTAATGCAACTTTGTACTTATTTAACTCAGTTTCTGAGAGGCAGTAAGTGCAAAAGCAGAGCTGTCATGCTGTGTTATTGTGTGTAAGACTTCTGCAGAGTTGGAAATATTTTCTCAAGGGGACTCCCAGAGTTTTGCAACACAAACCATAGCAGGTACTGCCTGACCTCGTTTACCTCGATAGAAAATGAGTGTGGAATTTCTCTTAGTTTTTATAAATAACACCCTCCACAGCTATATTTCGTAGAATATAGAAGATTCTTCTTGATAATTGTTCTTTTTGGTAACTGATTAATAATTTTGTAAATGTATACATTTTGCTAGCTGCTAAGATCATCATAAAATATGATGTACTGTCTTAGCAACAGTTTCCTGCTTCCGGAAAATTATTGTGAAGTAACACATTCAGTATTCTCCAAGGCTTCATCAGAAGTTAATGTTCCTATGCACACAGATCTCTGCATTAATGTTATCTGGAGAACACTATTATAATGAAAAACTGGAGTTCTCCAGTACTGGGGAAAGCAAAATTATTTATATGTCTTTATGACTGTATAAACTGCCCTTTATAACTTTGTGACTGTACAAAGGAGCCCTGTATTGCCACAGATGTCTGAAAGGAACACAAGTTAACCAAGAGTCTGAGTCCAAGCCTGCAAGACCTCAGAAGTAAGACTGTGCTTAACAAATACTTTAAGCCAGCATAGACAGGTCCAGCCCAGAAAGGCTTTGCTGCTCATTCTCAGCCTTGCAGCTCCGCCACACCTACAACTGCGTGGGTCCAAGGAGAGTGGGAAGACCGCTTCATCTTAAAGTTAATGTGGCAAAAAGGAACAGTGAGTTTAATTTGATACGAGGAACTGCAGGGAGAGAAATGAGGGGCTCGGTGGGTGAGATGAGACTGCAGCTTTGGAAACCAAAGTGACAGCATGCTTAGAAACCAAATATGGGCTCTGACTTCAGCTGCTAAAAATTTACATCAACTGTTCACTATGTTTCTTCGGCAGCCATTTCCCTTTACTTCTTAATGATATGGGAGATTTAACCTCAACAGAAAAAGCCATTTCCATTCTGCCTGAGAGAAATGCCTTTCCTTTACTTTTATCCTCTAGTATTTTTTGTTTCCGTAAATTACTAACTCTAAGTCAAACCAAGACAAAATGCAAGACAGTACTGCTGAGCCCTGGTTCCTCTCCAGTGTTGCACACAGCCAGTATTGATTGCTAAGAACAATCACTATTGCTCTTCTCATTTTGGAGAGATTCTTCTCCATGCAGATTTTATTTTATTTCCTGTGAGCATGTGTTAGCCAAGGTAAACAGAGCAACGAACACAAACAAAGTAAATACACAAAGCTTATGACATTTTTTTTAAGTTGGGCGCTATTGATCCTGCTGAAACAAACATATAAACAGAAAACCCTGCTTGGCAAACAGCATTTTCAAGCTGAAATATAGCTCTTATTTCTCTAATGTAGAATCTGCAGAGGAGCCAATGGTGTTGTAGAGGAGAGTTTCTGTAGCAACTAAGTAGACCTGCAGGATTTTCACAGCTGACAAGAAGGACTACGGTGAAGGACATTCTGTCCAAATTCATATTTCTCTGCCACATGGACACTCTGGCTATTTCCACATAGCTCATGAAGGACTGCCTCCAGTCTGGCTCTTCCTCTGGAGTGCTCTGAGACCTTCTGTGCTCCATAGGCAGCCCCAGCATGCTCCCCCGTGCCTAGCAATGGGTACAGGTCTTGGACACAGCCAGTCTTGACAGCAGTCTCAGAGACACCCTTGTCAAAGTTCTGATTTGTACAATGCATTTTTCAGGTGCACAGGACTTTCCCCCTCAGCCTGGGAAGAGGATTTCCCAGCTCAGCTAACTCAATGTTGATCTGAAGTTTGTGACATGGACTTTTCCTCACCAATACTTCTCTGAAAACAGCTTTCCATCATAATGCACTATCTCACTTCTGTCTGTTCCAGGTGAGGAAGGGCTGACATCAAAAATATACGATGGCAATACCAGGCAGATGCAGTTGCACTGTATTACCGGATGCACCTCGTAAGAAAATTTTGATTTTCCCTCTGGAGATCTTCCCCTGCTCCCCCACAGCACAGCAGGCTCAAAAGAAATCTTGAATTTATCAGTAAAACAACTAGCAACTTCCTCATAGCTAGAGGATCTTTCTGTACATGGAAATAGTTGAGTTCAACCAGCTACACACCACCTGGAACATTTTCACTGCAGCAATCTGTAGCAGAGGAGAAAGTAATCTTTTTTTATCTCTCTTAAAATATCACAGTAATGGTCCCACTAGCTGAATTCAGAGATTTGTACCAGTGGTTTTCTGGAGGCCTTGTTTTTTTGCTGCTGTTTAGTTGATTGGGGGGTTTTATTTTTTATTTTTTCCCCTGTAAGGCAGTAGTAAACTCCTGTGTCTGCAGAGGAGAAACTAGGGAAGAGAGTCCTTACTGTCTAGGTACTCACAAACAACAGATCTCTAGGGGAATCTACTCAGCTCTGATTAGGACCATCAAGGGAGCAGTGGTAGTGTGAATATAGTTTTCTGAGGTCACCTTCTTCAGAGATCCTCTTCATTTACATAGCCAAAATATATTCTTAACTCCTAAGCAGAAAGACCACTCCAGTCTCAGACTGCAGTTAGTTATACCTGGATTGGCTCAAACAGAGTAATCAAAGACAGGCATTTCTGTCCATACCCTGCTTCGCTGCCAATGGGATTTCCTTTGTTATAGATTTCCCATTGGTGACATTAGGATGTCTAGGAATCAAGAGCTGTTGATGTTGTGAATGTTACCCTGGAGAGTTATCTGGCATTTTCTTTCCAAATTAGGATGCTTAGCAAGCCAGGGATAGAGAAACTAGAACTGGACCCATTGGTACTGCAGATGTTATAAATACAAATGGATAGCTGAAGGTTGTTAATTTTTATGAGCATAAAATGCACACACAAGAGAAGAATATAAACCAACTATAAAGCAGATGCATGGGTTTCTGTAACACTGTGCTCATAATATTATAGTGAATGCTGTGAAGTTCTCTTCTTCCCCATGCTTATTTATTTATTTGCTTTCTAAATGTTTGTGTATAAATTCGGATCTTATTAAAGCTATTGGTTGAAAGCATTGGCTGTAAAAAGCTCTTGAAGGGGCTGGCTCTGCAAAAGCTTTCCTCCTGACATCTTTTGGAATGCATCTTGATTGAGGTCTGAGATGTTCTTTCAGATCCCGTGGGACTGAATATGCATCCTCCTTCAAAAAGAAACAAACAACAAATCCCTCCAGTTCTCTTGGGAATGAATTAATATCTCTTTTCTTTGTGGTAAGGGAGCATCAGAAATTCTATATCGTTCTGAATATTGTGAAGCTTCCACTGAAATGATTTTTCTAGGGATAATGCTGTTTCAACAAAATAATTTCCTGAGGAAGTCTGGCTTTCCTTCTACACCTTTCTGTCTTCCTAATTTTGACTTCTGAAAAAACATATCCCAGATATAATGGTTTTAGTCAAAACTGATTTTACTCAAAAATAAAGCAATATGAGCTACTGAAATGCTTTGATGTCAGCAATCTGAGGTTAAAACACAGCATAAATCTTTTTAACTGAGCCCTGTGTCTCATCTTAGTACACAGGGCTCTAATAATTTGCCAAGTAGCCTCATCCAAGGGGAGAATGAAGACTTGGCACTGCAATTGCAATTGTAATATGTGCCATGGATCCTTGGACAGATGCACCTCACTGTCACCTTAATTTTAAGTAATATCTTTCAATTTGGGGAAAACAGAACATTTCATTTCTATGTATGAAAAAAATACTTCACCAAGTTCTCAGATCTGTTTTCAGAACTTGTTCTGTTCTTTCAGCATTTTGGCCTGATTTAAGAGGAAAGAATGTGTCAGAAATGGTGGAAAAGGGGTTCCAATTTTTGTTGAAGTTCAATGTCTGTGGTGCTGTGCCATTTCTCACTACCTCACTGTCCTTATCCTAGCAAAATCTGCACAGACATTTTGGGTTTTGCTGAAGCAAGGGATGTAGGATTTTGACCATGTGAGAACAGATAAAAGTATAACACAAATTCCCACTAATATGTCATGTTGAACCATGGTTATTTCATGCATAAGGCAGCACATTCACCCAGGGAATGAAGAAAGTCTTGAAATTTCATATAGATGGCTTTCTGAGAAACAGGCATTAGCTGAGGTGTGAACTCTAGTGCTCAATAATATTCACCTCATCTTCTTGAGAGGAATAATTCTTACTGCAGCCAGAGTAAAGGAGGCTAAATCTATGCCCTTCAGACCTATACTGTTGGATAGACTGCAAAGATGGATTTTTTTCTTCCTATATACCTATCAAAGAAATTTCAGTAGTTAGTCCACTGAGGTACTACTGACCTGAACAGAGCTCTGAGAAATTAAAGGGCAAGAGGTCTGGTCTGATCTCTAATGTATAGATTAATTACAGTGTGAGGGCCACAGCAGAAGAGCACAGTTGGTAAATTTTCTCGTTCCTGAATGTAAGAGTATAAGAATGAGGCACACTACTCTCTGTCATTTGTATTATACAGCAGTCATTACCATACCCTGCAGAATTAAATTTTGGGTTGGGCAAAGTACGTTTAATAATCTGGAGATGAATAATACCTTTAACTCATTTAAAAGCAAATGACAGTTGCATGGTCCTTACCATCCCTGTCTTTATCCATGATTAAAGGTTTGGGGTATTTTCTTTACTGCAAGGAATATGAATTAACACAGAGAAGAAAATTAAAATCTATGCTCTGCGTATCAGGAGAATTCATATTTCTCATGTGTATTTTAACAGAAACTTTGCCTGAATTGAACTACTAGGATTTGATTGAGTTTGTCATGGTTTACCTTGAAGTACCACAGACAAGTTTTGTTTCTTTGATCATACATGTAATTTTAGAAACACATGAAGGGTCCACAGTTTTGGAAAGCTGCAGTGAGGGTCCAGCTGGTCTGCCTGTATGTGAACGCGCTCTGAGAATGGGTCACAGCACTTTCCATGACCATAAGCGTTTACATCTTCCTTAAGTTCTCTATCATTACATAGCTTGTGCATGTGAATTATTGCTTCCACAGAGATCTGTGCCGATCAGGCCAGTACCCTGAATAAGCAGTTGTTGTATATATCAAAAATTATATTCAGGATGTCTATCTGGAATTACCTATTTCTCTTCATCAACAATGGAGAGAATATGAATCTATGAAACCTAGATTGTTCAACCCTTAACCTTTGAAAGCTGAGTGAGATAAACCTGACCGTTTATTCAAAGGCTGGGAGTATGGTAGGTTGATGTAACCTAGAACAGAGAGTACAGTAACAGACCAAAGGCCTTCCTTGTGTTAGTTCTTGCTTCAATTTTTTTTTTTAAGTAAAAAAGAAGGAATACAAACCAAACAAAACCCAACTAGGACTCAGTTTAAAATTACCACTAGTAAAGAACTGATCACCACCCTTGGTGAGTCATTCAATTCTTTAAGTACAGGTAAAAATTGCATCTCAGCTTTACCTTTAGAGGATTGCCTGACAGGCTGAGACAAACGTGATCAAAGAGATCCTTTAAAGATCCCTGTATATAAACTGCTTGTCTTCTCTTTGACAGACTACGTAGACAGAAGTCCTGGATCCATCCTGTACAGGTTGAATTCAAAGCCTTTCTTTGAATTCTGGATAGAATACTTCTCATCTACTTAAAACTGTCTATTAAGTTTGAGTTAAGCTCATTTAAGCTAAAATCTGAGACTTCAAATGTGAATGAAAAATAGGTGTCAGCATAGGGGAGAAGAGTTTCTTAGGATTTCTGTCTGTTAGTCAGTACTGATAGATCTAAAAAATGCCTAACTTGCAGATAGTTAAAGCTATGTGAATAGAAATTTATATGGTATATCGAACAGCAAAATCATTCCTTAATGGATGACTTTACAGTTATGGGCTGATTCCTCAGTCCTTCTCTTCGATATCAAGCAACTGAAAAAGAATTTACAGCCTATTAACAAATTAACACCAAATATGCCTGCAGACATAGAGGAAGACTGGGAAAATTCTTCAGAAAATCATAAGTGTCAAATTAATTACAAAAAATGGCTTTCTAATGCAAGTCTCTGCTCAGCCATAAGCAGAATGTCTCTATAGTGGTACCATGATGTTAAATATTCCTTTTCCAACTTTGGGGTTATTTGTTTTATTTATTTATTAGATAATATAGAGATTCCAATGACCAAGTTTATAATTGGATATGAAATCTTTCTGCCGCAGTTAGTTTACTTTTAATGTTATAAACAATATTAAAAAAGACAGAATGCTTCATAAATCATGAAGTTTCTTCCCTCTCATTTTCATGAAATGAACCCATTTCAAATGATAACATCATGCCAGCTAGTCTTATCACTGAACACAGCTGTAAGCTTCATAAATGTATGCTGTGGCCTCCCAACTCTAGCTCTTTCTGAAAAAGCCAGTAGTAGAAAATTGATATGCAAATGTATGTTCTGTTTCTTGTCCTTGGAGTAAGTGTGGCAATGTATCACCAATTCAGTGCTACTTGCCAAGCATTTCTTCACAACATGGATAAGGGAAACTCACATCCCCTATCACGATTCTTGAATGTTGCATGTAAAGCTTGCTTAAGCATAGTGATATGGAAAACTTCGGGGTTAGAAGGAGCATAGAGATAAATATGAAGCCATAACTTAAGGCTCCTATACAGACAGAACTGTCTTCCTGTGCTTTTCCTGAAGCCATTCCTGAAGTTATGTGTTGAAAAACTACATAAATTTTGCTTTATCTTAGTTTTGGAAACAGTTGTTGTTTGCCCTCTATGACCCTACCTTTTCTTCAGAGTTTCTGCTGTCCAGGAGACAATTCTTTGGAGATATGTCTTGCTCTTCTTGTTTGTGGAGGTATGATAAATACTGCTTTTGCAAGAAATCCCAAGCAGCCCATGCCTTGGTCCCATTCCCTTCTTCATTTCCCATTCCTGTCCTAGCACCTGAACATACTCTAGTTCCCTCCATACTGGACCACAGCATGTCCACAAAGGCACAGCTTGTCCTCATCTTCCAAAGTACAAAGGAGCACCTATTCATAGAACTATAAATCATAGAACATCTCAAGGTGGAAGTGACCCATAAGGATTATCAAATCCAAACCCCTGCTCCTCACAGGACTTCTTAAAAATGAACCATATGACTAACAGTGTCTTCCAGATGCTCCTTGAACTCTTACAGGCTTAATGTCATGACTGTTTCCCCAGGTATGCTGTTCTGGTGACTAATCACCCACTCTGTGAAGAACATTTTCTTAATGTCCAATTTAAACTTCCATTTCCTTGTGTTGTATCACTAGTCACCAGAAAGAGATCACCACCTCTGCTACTCCCCTTGAGGAAGTTGTAGATGGTGATGAGGTCACTACTCAAGCCTTTCCCCTCTCCTCCTCCCCTCCCCTCCCCTCCCCTCCCCTCCCCTCCCCTCTCCTCCTCCCCTCCCCTCCCCTCCCCTCCCCTCCCCTCCCCTCCCCTCCCCTCCCCTCCCCTCCCCTCCCCTCCCCTCCCCTCCCCTCCCCACTTACCTAGGCACATAATCATATATAGTTTGTGTCTTAAGCATCTTGGCTATATGGCAACCAGGACACTGTACCAGTTGCCAAACTATATGGATAAAAACTTGTTTGGCTGGCAACTGAAAATGCAAGTGCTGCCCGCGGTTTAGCTAAATATTTTGTTATTTGACTTCATCCTGAGACAAGACAGGATTGGTTTCTCAGACATGCAGAAGAGGTCCCTGTAGAACCTCTGCAGTAACTCTGGGTAATTGGGTACAAATGGGAAGGAATCCAGCCTAGTGGTAGCCTTTACACTCTATTACAGGACTAACAGTTTGAAAAATCTTGTAGCAACACCATGTGCCTAAATTGAACCTAGCAGCCAGAGATACTATGACAGCAGGTTGCCATAGTGCTTAAGAAAAACCATCAAAAATGTCATTTTGAGCAGAAATTTGTAGGTATGATAGCCTGAGAGGAAGCAGCTTTTCTGGGAAGTACAACTTGCCATTTCTTCCTGTTGAGAGTAAAATCTCCACCACTGAGTACCATCAAGGTAACACTTATATTTTTGCGAGGCAGAAAGATTCACCAATAACATTGTCTTCTCACTCACAAGATAGCACTGAGTAGTTAAATCCTTCAGTCTTCCTTGCAGGAGGTCTGGACTTGCAGTCTCTGACTGGGCACTGTTCCCTCAGCTCTACGTGTTGCATTTCATACATCTAAGGTGAACAGAAAATGGATTTCGTGTTCTATGTAGCAATTGCAGTCAAGTGGAGATGACAATAAGTATGAAGACTGTGGTAGACCGGAGAGGCTTGAAACAAGCTGCAGTGTTGCAAACTGTTCAAGTGGTCATGTGTGCCTCTTATTTCAGCTCACGACGTTAGGAATTGGAAATAGAAAACACAGTGTGAGTTATGTCTTTTTTCCATGTGCATGACTTAACCACTTCTAAAGCAACCTATCTATCTAAAATAAGATCTTTTCAGGTTCCAAGTGCAGAAAGTGGCTATTTTGATAAGTGTCTGTGAGCTTCAAAAGCCATGTTTCAAGGAATGTAGAAAGCAGATTTTGTACCTCATTAATATCCTGTTTTGGATTTCTTCCCATTCGGCAGAGGGACTCCTGATATGCTTTGGACTTATTCAGCTTTGCATAACCAATTAAATATTCACTGGCGTAGTGACATTTCCTTCAACCCATATGTGCACTCCAATCTTCAGGTTCTGGAGACAGCTGCTTTCTAACCTAATACATATTATTTAATTCTTTATTTAAAGAAAGTGGAACTGCTTCAAGTGGAGGGAATGAAATGAACATCAGAGATGAATGACTGCTTCTGAAAATGAATTATTCTACAGAATAATTTCTGGCTAACCCTACTGTGTTTCAAACTATACACCCAAAGTTCTGTGTTTAGAAAAAATATAGTCCAAAAAAGACATTTCTAGTAGATGGAGTATATGTACTAGCTTGTTGTAATATTTAATCTGGACTTTATGGTAGGTGGAAACAGAGTGGCTTAAATATAAGAACAGGAAAAAGGTGAGACAAGAGGAAGCTGTTCCTTAATGTCTGAGTTCCTTCTTTAAATGGCAGCATTGCCTTCAGACTGAGCTACATCTTCACCTCCAGGTTTGACTTTTAGCTGAAAGCTCTGTGTAAGTACAGACTAAAGAAGGTTGAGACCAGTTGCCTGGGTCCATTATTCTCCTGTCATCTGCTAGGAAGATTTTTTTGCACCATCTGCTGAATCATGTCCTGTTTGAGATGTAGACTGGTTCTAAATGATAATTCCCTGCTATCTACAGTAAATGAAATGAAATGAAACAAACTATTATATGCTAGTACAAAGTATCTGTATAGTATCAAATGCCATTTAGACTTGGAATCCAAGTTCTACTACATCTAACACATTTTCCAGGCTCAGGGGGTAGCAGAAAGTAATGAAGCAAAGACAGGTATATCAAGACTAAAGAATTTCCAGGCTGGAAAATTCTCACATGGGCAATTGTCCTCCCTGCAGCAAGCAGCAATTTAGTATTTGCCTTTGACCAGTTATAATCAAGACTATTTGTTGGTACAGTACGTACATACCTTCTGGGGTCCTGCAGAGGTGTAAGTAGGAGTTGTATCATCTACAGTCATGAGAAACTTAACCATAGACTAGTAAGGTCCCATAGCAATTAGACATTT
The DNA here is from genome assembly GCA_033459285.1 of Clamator glandarius. Taxonomy (NCBI): domain Eukaryota; kingdom Metazoa; phylum Chordata; class Aves; order Cuculiformes; family Cuculidae; genus Clamator; species Clamator glandarius. Next base: position 1,388,468 of record JAUNZM010000779.1, read on the forward strand.
CCTTTGGACTTGACCCATGAATGACCATACAAGCTAAAAGTGGGAAGCAGTTGATTCATCTTCAATTCCTTCTTTCCTAATTATTTTAAGAAAACAAAGTTTTCAAAAAATAAGACAGAAAAAAAGAGCAAAGCCTAATAAGCTCATGCAAAAAGAGGCTTGGTTAGAGAAATTAGACTGCCTTTAGAGGCAAAGAGACCAGTAACACCGATCACATCAAGGAGATAGGCTGTCCTTGTCTGTCTCAATCTTTCATTTCAAGAGAGAGCAAAAGGTATGTTTCTGAAGTGCAATTTAGTATCAGCTGAAGCTATGTTTAAGCACCTGCTACAGATACGCATGTGACAACTTAGATAACAAGACTGTTTCTTAACTTACCAGTTAAACTACCATTTCTCTCTATGGTTTTACTTGCACTGCAAATGCAGTACTAGACACAGACAGACTGTGCAGAATCTCTCCTTTTAATAATCAGACAAGAGAAGAAAGGAAGCCAACTTTACTTCTTTCATTTATTTGCCGGAGTAGCTGTACATATATAGCATCACCTCTGTGGATCAAAGTAGCCTACCTCAGCCTTTGGATGTTCTCTCTTTACATGCCTATTGGTATGCAATACAGGTGATCGTTGAAAGTCATTTGACTGTGCATAGTGCATCACGTTGAGTAAAACTGTGAGTGTCTTCTGTTAAAAAATACAACACATGAGAAACCAGGCAGCAGCTAGTACTCTCTGACACTGTTTTACTCCAGTGTCTTGATATTCTAAGGAGCATAGTCAGTACAGAACAAAGATGATCATAAACGATTTTTTCTTCTGGGGTAGATATCAATAGGTAAAAAATAAATATTAACTGTTCAAAGATTCCTTTATTTCCATCTTTCTACAGATAATTTTGTGACGGATGTTGTGTAATCACCCATAGAAGTCTTGTAACTGTAAACCTGATCAACACTTGTAACAATATTTCTCAGGAAGATCCTTGGTTCTAAGAAATGCAGTTTTGCAGCACTGCTATACTCAGTTATGCTTTGAAGCATGTGGATAAATTAGACTAAGGTTATTTCATGCCTGAAACACTATTCTGAAACACTACGTTGGGTCTTAAAACACCCTTGTGAACTACCATACACCTGCCATGAATTTACACTGCATCCTTGCTTTCAAGCAATTAGAAAAATAATTTAAATACAGACTAGATAAGCATGTTGAATGCAAGGCTTCAAGTGGAAGCAAGGTAATGATGGTGGCTACACCTCCTCACTTGTTTTGTGCATTAGAGCTAAATTGGTTTTCAATTTACACCTTTCTTTTTATTTTTAAAAGTTGAAAATGAACAAAAGCCAATTTCTAATATCTAGTTCCAGTTTTCAAAGATATCCTCTCAAATTGATTTGGCCCAGTATTTCAGACTAAGGGTGTTTTATATATATACGCACACAATTATTTTTTTTAGTTCAGTTATCGTACTCACCTCCCTCCGAAATTAATGAAATCACTGATTTACACAGTCGTTTCCTTCAAAGATCATTCCTTCAAGAACTGGTTACAGTCTGTTTTTGGAAATGTGGAGTCTATGTCTTCAAAACAGCATATTACTTACTTTTTTCCTCAAAGCTTTTAAGCTGAAGTTTAAATCAGTTGCAGAATTTGCTTACATGTGTTATGCTCTGTGCCTCTCTAAGCTCACTTCTGACAAGTGGAAGTGGCTCAAAGAGCCTATAATGTCTCTGCTCTGCAGATTTCTAAGCCCTACAATGCCCTGAGCCTACACTACACTAGTTATCTTCAATACAGATAGCTATTTCCTTTTCTAGACTGCTTGATTTAAGTGTCCACTAAGCACTTTAAAGTTAACTCTGGTAACTGCATGACACTGAAGCTATCTCTTAAATCCCCCCTGACCTCTGCTTCAGGATCTCCAACATCTACCCTGGACAGTCCCTCTTGGCCTACCTCAAATTTCTCCTTTTCATGGTAATTTCAGTTTTAGCTGGCTATGTCTAACCTTGGGAGGAATCATGCCTTCTAGTCTGATTGAGGCTAGCTGGGTGGGTGGATAGCTTCTCCCCTAAAATGGAGATGGGAAAAAGACAAGAAAAACTACCTCAAACATATGCAATTAATGCTGCATCATCTATGTAATAAACCATTTGTCCCTAGCTGTTTAGTTCTTTATAAATCCACTTATAGCCTCCTTTTATTAAACTCTTCATATTCAGACAGGCAATTCAAAGCTGAGCAGAGAAATCAAGCCATATCTAATATCATTCTTGTTCAATAACATCAATATTTTCCTTGCTGATTATAACAAGTGCTACTGTACCACGTATAATAGCAATTAGTCTGCTCATCTCTTTTTTTGATTACTCAGTCTTCTGCTGTACTGAAACTGCAAATACCTAATAGGCTCAGATCCTGTCCCACCCTTCATGAGCCTGAAAAGTGTTCATGAAAGGGAGAATCTTTCCTATCTCTTTGAGGTCAAAGCTAGGACCCAAAATTGTTATTAATGGTTTCCAAAGGAAACTGTATGCAGCTCTGTGAAACTAAGAAACATCCCTTGGGGAACTGGAAGGAAGAAGAGATGAGAAAATAAGGGAGAAGGTGAAAAAATCTTTAATGATATCCTGGGGAAAAGAAAGGAAACATTCTGACTCCTCAGGGCTACAGTCCTTTGGGAAAAATGTAAGCATGGTTACATACTCTTCCAGAAAACATAATCTTTATTATTACTGTGCTCTGAGATCACTTTCAAGTCAGCTGCTTCCCAGGAGCTAAGCACTCATTTAAGTCATCTTGATGTGTGGGGATATTTTGACAGGCATGGGTACTCCCCAAGGAACCCAGTCAGTACTCCCTGAGCAGCTGGGGCTGTGCTCTGCAACCATTTACTGCAGAGAGAGGGATCTCATTGTGCCAGGGACCCCCCTTCAGGCTGTGGGCCACATGGTGAACACAAGCACCCCAAGACCCTCACCTCAGCACCCTTGGTATACTGAAACCAAAAGGGTGCTCAAGAGCTCTTTATTTATTGACTCCACTTATGGACAAAGGATGATGGGCTGGTTCAGTGTGACAACTGGTTATGTTTTTCTGATCACAAGAGCTGTTAGTTGAAATACAGAGTGAAGCACAGACTCATGATGCTTTGGCAGTAAAAATGCTTTTGTGAATCTTGGCCACCAAAGGGAGAAAAACCCCATCTATGCAACAGAGTATCTTTCAGAGGCTTCTTATGAAAACAGACCATCTGGTTTCGCTGCAGTGCATTTGTTAGCTCTCCAGCCTACTACTGTTTCCCTGCTGGGTGACACATGCTGAATCTGTCACACATCTAGAATAAAATTATAAATAAACAATGGTATATTCAAATAAAATAGAACTTCCCTGTAGTAGGCTTACAGGAAGCAAAAAAAGAAGCAGAGTCAAATCCTTGTTCTTTTTTATGTGGGAAAGTAGGTCTCTTGCTCAGTGCTGGAAAGAGGATTTGTACCTTCCTGGAGGAAGATGCCTTTTGCTGAGTGATGCTACGTGTAAGTGTTGTAGATGCAGACCTAAAGGCATTCTTGCTTGCAACCACTTGGACTAGTTAGTATGTCAGCCACAGTCATGGCTCTTTTTTGCTGTTCACTGGCATGCGGTGAAAAACAGCTTGTAGTACTCCAGGTTTCAAGAGAAACGAGAGCAATGGGGAAGCAGCAGGGGTCAAGTCTGAAAACAAGCTGGTAGCAAGAGCAGGAAAGAGAGCCCAAATTTCCAGCCAAACAGGTGAAGTATGGGATTGCACTTGTATCGCTGCGAGGATTTTGAGTTTTGTCTCAAACACTGAGAATTCCTCTCTTTTTAACTTAAGTGATCAAAGTTCTTCTGTAACTTAGAGAGGTTGTTGGATCTGAGAAAGCCAGCTGAACTGCAAGATAATATTTCATACTTTTTGTCTCCCAGTCCCCTCATTCTTCGAACATCAGAAAAAAAAAGCTGGAGAAAAATTACATGCCGGATCCCTGGCACCCAGTTTCACCCATAAGCCATGCCTTGTATGTCTGTGAACTGTATAGCAATAAAGTGATACTTTATAGTGACACCTCCTGGGAAAGACAGAAGCAGCTTTCCATAGGCCTGCAAGTCAAAAGGTCATGTTAACACTGGCTGCAAGCCAGCGCTCTGTAGGAAATAGCTTTCTTCAGATGGAGAAGGCAACAGGCTGTGTTAACTGGGATACTCGGCTTTTCTTGCTTTCATTCCTTAAGTCTATATCATTCAATGCCTATACAAATAATTTTGGGAAACACTGAAAAATTTTTGCAAGTTACATTTCCCAGTAGAGGTGCTTTGCACAGGCTGCAGTGCTCAAAGGCTAAAGGCTGGGTTGTTAAAAGATTAAAGAGTTATTCAATTGCAGACAATCTTCAAAAAACAAGCCCACTGAGTCTGGTTTTGCCCAGTTCAAATTTCTGCACCTTATTTCACATCGTAGTGTAAGAGTGGAATTGCTTTGGATTCATGTTCATGGGAGTAAGAGATAAGTTGTTCTCACAGGGGTGAATGGATGTATCCTGAGGCATAATTAGGGTCAGGGGTGTCTGTATATGTGTGTGTGTGTTTGTGCATGAACAAACTATACAGCTAGGATCCTCTTCCTCCACCTATCCACACCCACAGACAAATACACACACAAAATGTTGTATTGGTGATTTAAAAATAGAAAATTAAAGAGAAGAAAATTGTAGGAGATACCCAAACTGCTGTGCTACTCCATGGAAACTTTAAGCTGCTTTCGAGCAGCCTGCCATCTAAAGTAGTGGCTACTTGGCCCACCTGTTGGCTCCAGGTTTCTGCTCACCCTTTCTAGTGCTGGGAGTCACAGCATCTCACTAAAAGCTAATCACAAGGTTGCAGTGGCCACAGAAAAGCCAATATTTCACAAGCAGTCCTGGGAAAGTCAGGGGAGAGAGGCAGGCAGGACTGGCACTGTTGGCATTAGGAGTGTCTTCAGTTGACACAAGGCTGCTTTAGGATATCACTCTCATTTTGACCTTCTTTACAGCTGTTTTTGGAGGGAGAAATTCTCCCAGGGTCACTGGAGTTCCAGCACTGACATGTTCCTTCAAACTCCCCAGCAAAGCTGTGCTTGGTTAACCACAGCATGCCCATACCCAAGTTTCAGATGAGCATTTTCTAATATTGGCCACTATTTTCATTGTTAAATTCAAACTTGGAAACATCAGAAATTCCCTCCACAGCTGAAAATGTCCAAAGACCATAATAAAAGATCTGTTGAGAAGCATACATTTCTTCATTGACTATATAAGGAGTTAAATACCTCTTTCAAAGCAATGCAGTGCACTCACATATTGAGGGTGAAGCAAGCTAGAGCCAGGAAATTAAAATAAAATTAAATAAATGGGGAGAGGAACAGACATCTCTGGGCTTGCCCCAGGGCATCTCCAATGACACGATGCTGGTGGTGCAGCCCAAATTTTCATTCCTTGGGCACTCACAGTGGATGTGAGAGGCTTGGGTCTGAGACCATTCACAGTTTGCAGAGATTTCCCATCTTTCACAGACCAGGAAAATGTTCAGACCTGCAGGCAATGAGGCACACCGATTGCGAGTGAGCTGCTCCTCTCCTGGGAACAAAGCAGAGAGAGCAAAGGGAGCCTAGGTGGGATCAGGACTGGAGCACCTGACCCTACAATACAGGACAATAAATACATTTTTCTTCTGAGCAGGTAATGAAAAAAAATTATGCTCCACTTTAAGCACACAGAAAAATCTTGCAGAAGCCAAGAGTGACAATTCTTTTCCAAAATATGGCTGTCAAATGGCTTGTGCTACACGTGGCTACCTTCACAACCACTACCAGGTAATGGAGAAAGGGCAATGTTAGCTAGACTTTCTAGACCTATGTGCTCACATCCCAGAATGAGTTTTTGAATACAGTCCTAATTTGTTTTCAGCTTGGGGCATCAGGAGAGTTTACCCCACTGAGCCCTTGAATCTGTCACTGTTAAATGGAGTAACATTCGAGTACAATATCAAGCAGAGGTGGTTAATCACAGCATGCTCATACCCAGATCCAGCAAACCAATGTGTATACACAATCTTAGAGGTACCTCAAGGGGGCCTACAAGAAAGCTGGAGAGGGACTTTTTACAAGGGCATGTAGTGATAGGACAAGGAGGAATGGCTTCAAACCAGAAGCGGGAAGATGTACATTAGACATTACGAAGAAATTCTTAACAATGAGGGTGGTGAGGCACTGGAAGGGGTTTCCCAGGGAAGTTGTGAATGCTCCATCCCTGGAAGTGTTCAAGTCCAGGATGGATGTGTCTTGAGCAGCCTGGGCTGGTGGGATGTGTCCCTGCCCATGGTGGGGTGGAACTGGACAATCTTTAAGGTCCCTTCCAACCCAAACCATTCTATGATTCTATGAATCCCACGCTCTGACAGAGTCACCCTGTGTGCTTCCTGATGGTAGTGTCCTCAGCCAGAATTAATTTGGTCTTCCTGTGAGTAGCTGGAATGCAAATTTCCCCTGGAGCACGCTCACCTCCCTCTCTCCTACCAGACAACCAGGCAGCTGCTCTTGTTGGGACTGAAGTTTTGTATCTTTACCACACCAGAAGATCCTGACATGCAGCATGGATGCTGAAAGTAGGGGCTGCTTTCTATTATTTGGATCAGACTTTGCTCTCTGCTCTGCAGTGAATCAAACTCCAGGATCAAATTCTTGTCTCTGGCACTACTCCAACAGATGTGCGAGGGGGTTTGCTTATGTAGAGACAGACTTGTCCCCACGTTCCCGTGGGGAGAGTTGGACAGCATGCTCTGGAAACCATGAGCAACAGGTATTCTTGTTGGAGTGAATTGCGTTTGCCAGGTTTAATTTATTAAAATAAGAAACATATTCATCCATTTCCTACTATGTATTGTTTATAAAACCAGTGGTGCAGCATCTCTGAAGATGCATGAGCCAGCGGCTGCACATGATCCACCCTGGGATTCAGGCTGTAACAGGAAACCCAGAATGAGAATTTTCTCTTAAATTAACTTTTGAAACTGGATCTACATTGTGAAATATTTGGATACTGAGCAATGGAAGAATGTGGAACATAAACACAAGCAACTGCTTCCTCTCAGCATTAGCAAGCTTCAGCAAGCAGGCTGGATGCTGCTGTGGTACAGGGCACGTGAAGAGACAGATCAGAAAGCAAGTCTTGTAAGGGTAAATTCGTAATATACTTCTTGCCTCCAGATAGCCATTGCTCCTAGTTAGTGAAGCATTTGTAACTGAAAATTGATAATAGTGCCTTTCCCTCTCAGGTCTCTATGACAGTCCTTTTTTTACTGCCTATGATTTTGCTGGGAAGTATTATTTGACTGTTCAGAGGGTGGTCTTGTGTCATCTGCTACATCCTGAATATTCTGCTCAGAGAAATCTGACTTAATCAAGGATTGCTTGGGTGTCCTACTGAACCACACTAAGATTTAACTTTCAAAGAAAAGAGGGCACGCTCTTTATTGCCTCTAATCCAGTAATGGTCCAAAGCTGCAGGGAGCCATCTCAGACCTCAACAAAATATATTGCTATTTCAGCAAAGGAAGCAGAAAAGCATTGTGCCCTTCTGGAAGCGATTCTGAGCCAGCAGGTCAACAATAAAGAAAATAATTTTTTTTCCCTTTTTTTTTTTTTTTGCAGGTAGTATCCCAAAACCTTTATCTAACTAATGGTGCATACTTCTAAATTATAGAGTTTATACGCATCAGCAGTATCTTTGATCTCTTCAAGGGTTCAAGGGTGGCTTGGCAAGGAAACCCTCAAGTAAGAGTAGGACACTGAATTCCTTGGAAGAAAAGACTGAGTTTAGAAGTTGCCTCATCAAAAAGGCTCAGCATCAGAGTTGGAAACCAGCTGTGAGCTTTAGAGTCATCACAATGTTGCAGTGAAATCTTTAAATAGCACATTGACCTTCAGGGTAGCTATCAATGGACCCCCTTGTGATACACGCACACCTGTCTGTATGGCTGCTCTGGCACACAAGCCTACTTACTGCTCCACGTCATCCCTGAGGAGCAGTAAACCAGCAATGATGAAAAGGCAAAAACTAAGAGACAAGAGTCTATGTGTAGCGTGTGGATCACACACTCAGCCCTAACTCTTTTCTCTTGTGAGGGTGCAGGGGTATCCATATTTGCTGAATGCTTGAAAGATTACTTAGTTTGAGTCAGGCTGCACTTATTCTTTTATTACCAGAGCAGAAATGCTACGAGAACGTAGCCCTGAATAATGCCCTCCTGCCTTGTGATTATTTTCTAATGTTCTATTCTCACTTAATTCCCACTGAAAAATTACATTCTGGAATCACAAAAAACCCACATAGTAGAAGAGATACCATTTATTTCAGGCTACAGGAACAGTATTTGAACACTTCCTTTTTTTCCTTTTCACTTCCTCGCATTACCTCCCCAGTCTTGTTCTAAATACTGGCAGCAAAAGAAATGTACTGTGAGATGTTCTTGTCCCAGTCAAGACAATGGCAAAGCTTCAACTGACTTCAGGGAGACCACAGTTTTGCCTACAGTCTGCTTCAAAACAAGGAAGCAGTGGGAGGTGGTTGTGATACAAGTTGCTTTGCAAAATCCTTTCCAGTTGTGAAATCTGGTTTCCTTGCTCTGTTCTCCTCCTTTTTAAATGAAAAATTCTTACTACTTTCCAACACCTGCAGAGGGTGTCTCAGTGAAAGGTGTGGCAGTAGAGATCCCACTAGAGACAAACCAAACTCAGAGGCACCCAAGGCACTGTGAGGATTGCAGATGTACTGAAGCCCTTCCACACAAATAATCATGCTTATTCTCATCTCTATTTTTACACATGGAGGAGGATTCTCACTGACTTGGGTTCTCCCATCCCTGCTGACCATGGCTTTGACTTGGCCAGGCCAGCCCTGACTGAGCGAAGTACTTCTGCATGTTTATTTTTAAGCATGAGTGTTGTTTTGAAGCAGGCAAGCAGTCCCATTGCCTTCATAATTCTTGCATGATACATTCTTTGATGAATCTACTGTTGCATAGTTATTACTGTTATTTTTAATCTTATTTATTTTCCCTTCACCTCCTGGCCTTTTCCCTCTAACCCTCTCAGTTTTCTGATAACATACGTATTTTTAAGTATTGCATATTTTTGTTTCTCTAAGTTTGAGTTTGTATAGACCTTTAATTCACAGTGAAAGGGAAGCAAATAATTAACCAATATTACAGTATCTTTTCCTTCTTTCTTATTAAGGGAAGATAGATCTGTTTCATAAATCTATACCATCATTATAGTACTCCAGAATGTACTTATTAAGAAGAATTATACAGACTTAATGATTTTCATTTAATTTCTCTCTTTTATTCACTGTTAAGAATGTAAATGAACTAAACACCTAAATTACTGACACAGTTCTGTATAGATGTTTTGTCTGGCATATTTTGGTAGACAGCTTCCCCATTGCAAGAAAATACTGAAATTATTTTTCTTATTTTGCTCATTAGTTATCACAGGTGAATAATTTCTAGGAATTTAACATACCTTGTGTGTATATAGAAGCTGAATTTTATACCCAGCATGACAAAATTCAGCAGAGATACTACTTGGTGAGAGGAAGTTTAAGGTTGTGCATTCAGTCTTGCCTTCGCTGAACTAAAATTAGATCTTCTCTGAACTTCAGTGCCAGTGCTGTGTAAAACCTGGGCTGAAAATAAGAGCTACTATCTCTTTAGTGTTTAGGAAATGCCCTTGGGCCAGGCTTTCTGATAATATGTTGGAGCTCGTTTTCTATCACAGACTAAGATATCCACATCCATCCTTCTCTCCCATTTTTATTTCTAACCCTGAGCTATGCTAGATGTTTCATAGGTTCCTGAATGCATCATAGCAATGTGAGAACTGCCCTGCTTTGTGAGTCCACAAGTTCACCTGGCCTAATACCTGACCTCCAACAACTACTGACAGCAATGGCACAGGAAAAACTTGAGAATGATGCACTTCTTCAATATACCTGAGCAAAACTGTGGGTGAGAAACTGTCTTTGGTGACAAAGACAAAACCTAGTGATTTTGCGTTCAGTTACTCCAGTATATTCTTCTTCCATGTAGTTGTTCAATCAGCTTTTTTAACCCTTGCAAATTTTAGCAATCACAACACTAAAGTTTATAAATTCTTTAGTGCACTGCAGCAGGCAAAGAAATATATTTTGTTCCTCTGATTTGTCAGGTGCTCACACTTATCCAATAAACAGAACTGAAAGAGTAGATTTGCTTATAATAGCAAATAATCAGACCTACTAAATATGGGAGTAATAGTGGGATGATTTGTGCCCACGAGCACACACATGGGGTCCATCAGCCTGGCTAATGACAGGGTGTAAGTGGCAAAAAAAGTGTTTGCTGGAGTCCAGTCTGTTGAAAAGCACTGTAGTTTGGCCATATATCAAACATGCACACTTTTTGGTTCAAGAACAGAGGTGACAGTAATAAATCCCCTAAAAACACTATCCGTCAAATGTAGAGGCTATATTGTTCTTTTATTTTAAATTATAACTTCATTTCCTTATGACAGCAATAGAAATCCTTTCTTCTATAAGGGTTCTATTTCTTGTAGGTAGCGCTGTGCAGATGAATGATGGGAACCCTGGAGCCTGGATTTTCTGGCTTTATATTTTACAACAAAGTACTAATGACTAGATCACTTTCTAGATTTATATAATTATTTACTTGACCCATACGCCATTTCTGGGTTCAGATATTTTCCTACCCACACACTTTTATGAATATTCTGTAAGTGTAAATGTAAGTAACTCAGAGCTGAAATTAGGCCTTTGTAAGTGCCTCCACAGCACAGCATGTCAGAAGTGTCATGCAGATGACCATCTTCCAGTTTTAATCATAATCACCACTGTAGTAGTAACGTTTAAAAAAGGCAGTCACAGTAAGCGGTGCAGGGATGGTCAAAAGCTATTCTGAAGCTATGGATTGCTGCAGCCTTCAGGCCAGGAGGTGACAAGGACAGAGGTGAAGTTTGTACCTAGAAGTGACTCCATCAGCGTGGATAGTAACAAGCCAGGGCTGGATGCAGACACAGCAAAGGCTAGCAAGAAATTGCTCCCTAGCCATACTGCATGAAGCAAGCATGCAGAGTTGAGAAGTGTTAGTTGTGAGGGAAATATGTGGCTTTCTCAGCCACTCATTAAATCTACCCTTCTAAAATTGCTTTTGGACAGTTTCTCAAGGAGAACCCAGGGAGAGGTCTGGAATAGATGGTTTTAAGCATTGTGTTTGCTCGGTCAGTGCTTCCTGCCTGGCACTCAGTTGCTTTGAGAGGCAGCGTAGGTGACTCAGAGGTCTGGGCACGGCTTGTGGTTTCACTTCACACAATCCACAGACACATGACATTTTCCACATTATTACTGAGTTATGGTACAGTGAATGATAATGACCCACACTGAAATGATTTCCTACACTAAGCAAGGCAGACCATGACCCACAAATTCCCCATTTTCTTTCTCTTGCCTCTATTAAAATAATTAATCACGCTGAGTTAAAGCACACACAGCCTTGCAGTGAGGTTGCAGTGAAATGATACATCACAAAGGCTATAGAAACATTCTAAACACAATATTGTCAGCAGCACTTAAGAAAACAAAGAAACCAACAAAAAATACAGCCAAAAAACCAAACAAAAACCCCATAAAAAAATAACCGCTCAGAAAAAATAAACTAAAGAAGAAGTGAGAAGCTCATTGCCCAGCTTTAAAATCAGAAGAACCCTCATTGATGCATAGTATTAATATTTGCCAAATGGGGGACTTAAGCAGGGCGTACAAGGGCCCTGCAGGAGGTTTATTTTGGTCAGGAGGAAAGCAGTGGGTAACTCTGGAGAGAAAAGTGTTGTGTCCTGACACATGTTGAGAAAAGTCATATTGCAGCCTCACAATGGCTGTCATGGTTACTGATGTCTTCTGTGTAAGTAACTGCTGGGTATGTCTGTGTCAGCCAGGACAGTCCTCAAGGACATAACCAGGGAAGCCAATGCCAAGAGATCCTGATGCTCACATAATTTCTCAGTTTAAAATCACCATGCACTAGTAAACAGACATTTCTGCTAGGCTAGTAAAGAATTACAGCACCCAGTCTTCATGAATATGAGTGCCCATTCTTGATTAAGCAGGTCAGTGAAGAGCAAGTAGCCAGGTTGGACATGCTCTGCCAGTGTGGGTGAAATCTTGTTTGCTCCCAGTCCCCACTAGTCCAAGGGTAAGCACATAGTACACTCACAAGTGAGCTTTTGATGGTGCTGCACTGCTGCCAGATAATCACAGAATCATAGAATTGCCAGGATGAAAAGACCCATTGGATCATAGAGTTCAACCATACCTATCAAATACTAAACCATGCCCCTCAGCACCTTGTCCACCCCTGCCTTAAACACCTCCAGGGAAGGTGACTCAACCACCTCCCTGGGCAGCCTGTTCCAGTGCCCAATGACCCTTTCCGTGGAATTTTTTTTCCTTATGTTCAGCCTGAACCTCTATAACCTCCCTCTATAATCTCCCTCTATAAGCAGGGACAAGCAGCAAATCCCTTCCCAGGAGTAAGAAAATGTGGTGGTGGTATTTTGGACAATCAGAAGAGGTGCTCACAGACACTGACCTGGGGCTCTTAAAAGAGGATGCTGAGACTGAGGGATTGACGCTGCACTGTGCAGTGGGGAAGGATTTGTCTGTTTGTCTGCAATTAATGTCACATACACTTTCTGGTGATGAGATAGTGATGCAGCAGGAGACCTGCTGCCCCTGCCTGTCTGCTGAGCTCCTGCCACTCCGCATGGGGCACAAGTCTGGTGTGGAAGTTGTCTTCATCAGCACTGTGGTGAAACTGGGTTGGACAATCTGCTACAGACAAGTATGGTATACCACTGCAGTGAAAACACATTCAAATATCCACACTCAAATAGGAAAACATTTTGTTTGCTGGTGGAAACAACTTTTTCTTCCATACACTTGGCCTGCTTTATGTAATTTAGTGGTTAAGATGTGAATAATCCAGGGGACTGGAATAGCTTAATACTATCAGAGCCAGAGACAGAATTTCATGCATTGAAAAGAATATTGCTTTTCTTTAAATGTATTTCTCCAAATAAATTCTGACTCTTCTTTAGTGGGTATTGAGGAAAGCAGGAATAATCCTGGAGGAAATATATCTGTTGCTAACTCAAGATGCCAGGTCAGAGGTATTTACTAAGGTGATCTTTAAAGCATGAAACTACACAGAAACTTAAAAAATTTTAGTAAGCAACAGGATACTATGTTTACAATAATTTCTTTATAACATCAAGCTTCATCATTTTCTCTAACTGAGTTCTGCTGAAAAACAATGGTTTTGATCACATCTGCTTTCTAATTTCTGTCCTCTAGTCAGTCAATCAAAAAGGATGAAGTGGTACCAAAAATAAAATAAAGGTTCTCTGGCTATGCAAATAGCTGGAAATTAGCATGGACTAAGTTACAAATAAATACACACATGTATGATTTACAGGAAGGAGAAAATGTGCTCAGAATGCAAAATGCAGCATAATTTCTGTTCATAGTATAACCCCGGAGTGTTATCAAAGTAAATGTGGTACTTTTTAACATGAAAAGGCAACAAAGTTCACTCTGTAGTTAGAGTTTTAATTGAAGAAATATAGAAGCAGAAGAGAAATTGCTGATGAAATGATGGTGCATCCCCAAAGGAACCTCTACTGGGGATAAACAAAAAGGACTTAACTGTTTGGATAGAATCCAAATAAACTTTATGTTTCATATTACTTGTTTATTTTTGCACCAGGAAAAAAAAACTAAAAAAACCCTACCAACCTGTGTTTGCACCTTATTAATGGAAATCAATTAGAAACAGTCCAAAAATCAAATAGGAGCCAAGCGAAATGCACAGCTGACTAGAGGCTCTGAAGGAAATGTGCTTTTTGTTAACTAGGCTATTAGAGAAAAACAAAATATAAAAGCAGTAAGAGCTTCAAAGAAATGCAATGGAAGAGGTCCAAATTCCCAGCAATACACTGGGCTGAAAAAGACTCACTGGACCTTCTAATTTATTTAACACTTCCAATTCCTACAAGTGCATCAGTTATAAAAAATACAGCACATATTAAAAAACACATTAGATTTCTTTGAAATTAAAGAATGGCTGCTGGATTTGAGCTCCTATTTTTCCATTTAAAAAACACTTAGTATAACCAGAAGCTGAATAATTTGGGATACTCAAAGCAGGGGAATGCAAACAAAAGATATCTTGGCCACTGAAAGATTAAGAGTAATAAAGGCTATTAAAAAACTTTGACTTATTCAATTTCATGTTTTAATTCTGCTAGAGATTTCTTTGTTCCCTGTGAATGTAAGTTTTGCCCTACTTTTAAGGGCATGATGCTGAACTTTAAGCACACTCCCTCTGCATGACAATGCAACACTGGCTCCCACTGTGTTAGGGCCATCTTTGCTAAGCTGCCATGTGAATCCTGAGATGGGGATGTGACTAGGAAGGAATAAATACTTCAGCTTTCCTGCAAAGTCCTCAGACACACAATAGCAACAGAGAAGATGTTGCCTTCTCTCCCATTCCTCTTTTCCTGACTCTTGCCTGTTGCATCCTCTGCACCTACAGGCAGGTGGCTTCTGGCATCTCAAGGTGCAAAGCCATATGCATCTCAGAAGGGAATCAAGAGCAAGTTCTCCATCAGAACAAAGTGGCTTGCGTGCATTGGCTTCACTGCAGCGAACCCACAAACTGCAGAGGATTCAGATCATTTGAAAATCTATAAAATATTTTGAGAAAGCAGGAAAACGATAGGCATGTGTGATGTGTGTGAAGAGGGCCACAACTGATGGCTATTAGTACAGAGGGAAGGGGGAACTGTCTGCAGATGATCAGGAGACTTTTCTTTCTGTTGCTGCCAAGGCAGTGCCTTTCATCAGCATCCAATCAGTGCCAGAAATGCCTTAAAAGAAAGAAGCGCTTTGGAGCAGAGTCAGCAGAGTCTTTTTGTGTATCATCCCAGAACACAAAGAGGCCCTGGCTTTAAGAAGGGCCTCTTAGGTACTGACATGGTAAAACAAATTATAAAAAATAAAAATAATTTATAGTATTATTTTTGTAGGTAGGGATTTTCCCCATCTTCCTCTCCCTCTGAAACTTGCCAAACCAGAGATGAAGACAATAGCTTCCTTGTTAGTGCTGCAAAAGCAAGGAAGGAGAAAAGATTTTTTCATTGTTGTTGTTATTGTTGGAGGAGATATCAAAGAAATGAAAAAGAATGTTTATGTTCCCATAGGCCTTTGTGTATCTCTGAGAATGTTTAAGGCAGGAGAAGAGCCTGAAGAATACGGAGGTATGTAAAATTCAGGTTCAGCTTTAGCTTCTCTGCTCTGCACAGAACATAGGTGAAAGTAAGAAAGTTACGAAACTGTGGAGAAATAGGGAAAAAGTGAGGGAGAAGATGTCTGGCTGGTTAAGGAGCGACAATAAAAGGAAAAAAACATATGAAATATATTTAGTTACCATCAACATTAACAAGTTTTGTTACAGCTGGTTTAAGTATTTAATTTAAAATACTTTGCCTGAAAAATGATATTAAAAAAAATGTTTAGAAAAATAGAATTTCAGTATTTCCTTTACTTTTAATGAAGCCTAAAAGCCAGGACTATCTTGGAATTTGAATTTTAACTCTTTTACAGACTAGAGTAGAAAGCAAGATAGAAATCTAACAAAGAAAGAGAATGAAATGAAGGAGAAAAGAAACACAATAAATGAAGGTGGGAAACTTCAATTCTGAACATCTTGACAATCGTAATTTCTGATAAAACCAAAGAATCATAGAATGACTTAGGTTAGAAAGGACCTTAAAGATTATCCAGTTTGATGCCCCCTGCCATGGACAGGGACACATCCCACCAGACCAGGCTGCTCAAGGCCCCATCCAATCTGGCCTTGAACACTTCCAGGCATGGGGCATCCACAACTTCCTTGGAAAACTTGTTCCAGAGTCTCACCACCCTCATTGTGAAGAATTTCTTCCTAATGTCTAATCTAAATCATCTCCACTCCAATTTAAAGCCATTCCCCCTTCTCCTATCACTACATGCTCTTGTAAGTTCTTCCACAGCTTTCTTGTATACCTTCTTCAGGTACTGGAGGGTCACTATGAGATCTCCTTGGAGCTTTCTCGTCTCCATGCTGCACAATCTCAACTCACTCAGCAGGTCCTCATAGCAGACATTCTCAATTCCTCTGATCGTCTTCATGGTCCTTCTCTGGACCCATTCCAGAACTGAACATCGTACTCCAGGAGGGGTCTCATGGGAGCAGAGTAGAGTAGGAGAATCATTTACTTCAGCCTGCTGGCCACACTTCTGTTGATGCAGTCCAGGATACGGTTGGCCTTCTGGGCTGTATGCTCACTTTGCCGGCTCATGTTGAGCTTCTCATCAACCAGCACACCCATGTCCTTCTCCCGGGTCTGCCCTCAACCATGTTGTCCCTCAGCCTGTATTGAAATGGTGGATTGGCCCTGATCAAACAGTCCACCCATCAAATGTACATTTCAAAATGTACATATAATTGAGCAAAAAAGTGTTCCTATTAAAAACTAACATTATTCTTAATTATTCTGCACAGTACCAGGCTCATTTTTCAATGACAACTTGTTATTATTATATATTACATTCATTACAGGAGAGCCCAGAGGTTTTCAAATTTCTGTCACACTAAGTAAGTACAATATTTAGGATAGATTATCCTTATCTTCAAGAACTGACAAGTTAACTAAGGACAAGATGAAACAAGTGGGCAAAGAGCACAAGAAGAGAAGATGGAGAGGATGAATAAGACAAGGAATCATAGTGAGAACAAGGGGAGCAGAGCTGCAGGGATTCACCCCATGTCTCGTATGTGCCTTCTCCTTTGACTTGTATACAAACAAGCCATGGGCTCTGGTGTGTTCCTGCAAAGTCACTTTCCCCATGATAAGCGAATACAGCAGGACTGAAAGGGGAGATGATGGGCTGGGTTGTAGGCTCTCAGGTGATGCAAGAAGCGTGTCGAATGCACAACAAATGGCATACAAGCCACTGCCAGAAAAAGGGTCAACACCGAATTGATCACACACTTAAAAAAGACAGTAGGATGGCAGAGGTACTGCATAATTTCTCCTTGTGCATAAGTACATTTCTAAAACATCCAGTGATTTAGTGGACGTAGGAACTTGCAGGTATGAATGACACCTCTTAGGTGACAGGAAATTCAGGATTGCCCTCCATTAGCCACAGTTTCCTGCTTCCCTGCTCATACATGTCTGTGTTTTATATTAGAAACACAGAAGGACAGAAGGGCTCTAAACTCTGTCATCGTGGTTGGATCAGGCTCTCAGTTCAGTGCCCCACCACTGGGTGGTGGGAGACTTTTCCTTCAGTCTCTCTGTAAAACTTTCCATGATGGCAGAAACAGAGACTCTGTTTCCCCATCTACATTAGGGCTCTTTTTATCCAAATATAGAATCCTAACATTAGAATTATAGAGTCATTTATGTTGGAAAAGACCTTTAAGATCACCGAGTCCAGCTGTAAACCTAACACAGCCAAGTTCACCACTAAACCATGCCCCTAGGCACCACATCTAAAGTCTTTCAAATACCTCCAGGGATGCTGACTCAACCACTTCCTTGGGAAGTCTGTTCGAATTTTTTGCAACCCTTTTGATGCAGAAATATTTCTTAATCTCTAACCAAAATGTTCCCTGGCACAACTCAAGGCCTTTTCCTCTTGTCCTATTACTTGTTAGCTGGGAGGCAAGATTGACGCCCATCTCACTGCAACCTCCTTTCAGACAGTTGTAGAGAGCTATAAAGACTCCTTTCAGCCTCCTTTTCTCCATGCTAAACAAGTTCCCTTAGCCACTCCCAGTAAGACTTGTGCCCCAGATACTTCATCAGCTTTGTTCCTCTTCTTTGGATTCAGTCCAGCAGCTCAGTGTCTTTCTTGTAGTGAGAGGCTCAAAACTGAACACAGGGTTCAAGATGCAGTCTCACCAGTACAGGGTGGACAATCATTTCCCTAGTCCTGCTAGCCATGTTACTTCTGATACAAGCCAGGATGCTGTTGACCTTCTTGGCCACCTGAACACATTGCTGGCTCATATTCAGCTGGCTATGGACGAACACCCTCAGGCCCTTTTCTGCTGGGCAGTTTTCCAGCCATTCATCCTGAAGACTGTAATGTTGCATGGGGTTCTTGTGGTCCAACTGCTGGACCTGGCACTTGGCCTTGTTGAACCATTGGCCTCAATCCATTGATCTATCCTGTCCAGATCCCTCTGTGGAGCCTTTCTACTCTCAGGCAGATTGTCATTCCTGCGTAGCTTGGTGTCATCTGCAAAGTTACTGAGGGTACACTCAATCCCCTCATCTAGATCAATGACAATTATATTAAACAGATCTGGGCCCAATATTGAGCCCTGGGGAACATCACATGTGACCAGACACCAGATGAATTTAACTCTGTCCACCAAAGTCCTTAGGCCTGGCCATTTAGCCATTTTTTTTACCCAGCAAAGAGTACTTCTGTCCAAGCCATAAGCAGATAATTTCTTCAGAAGAATGCTGAGGGAAACACTGTCAAAAGGCTTTATTACAGTCTAGATAGAAAAATCCCACAGGCCTTCCCTAATCTACTAAGTGGATCTCCTGCTCATAGGAGAGTCTCCATTTGTTCCTAGTTTCCTTGTGTTAGCCTGTGAAGTGTCAACTGTTGAGGATGAAACTACTGCATGTTGCTTCTCAAGGTTGCAGTTGTGCTTCACTCATTTGTAGATACCCATGCCCACCCCTCATCCTAAATGCTGTGAAAAGCTGAGACCTTTCTGCAGTCTCAGACATTTGGTGCCCATGCACCACCAGGCACTGCCATGCCTACTGCCCATCAGGGACTGTCTCATGCACTGAGAAAGAATGGTGAGAGTTCTCATTATCATTTACCAAGACTAAACCTTTGCTATCTCCCTATGTATACAGGACAATCACTGCCAGCTACTTTGGAAGCACTACTGTGTTTCTTGTCTGCTAACACTGAAGCATTTATCGACCTGAACTTCTGTAAGGCCTTTAACACAGTCCCCCAAAACATCCTCTCTAAACTGGAGAGATATGGATTTGATGGATTGACTCTTTGATGGATGAGGAATTGGTTAGATGGCCACATCTAGAGGGTAGTGGTCAATGGTTTAATGTCCAGATGGAGATCAGTGATGAGTGATGCCCCTTAGGGGACTGTATTGGGACAAGTACTGTTTAATATCTTCATCAAAGACATAGGCAGTGGGATGGAGTGCCTCCTCAGCAAGTTTGCAGATAATGCCAAGCTGAGAGGTTTGGTTCATGTGCCCGAGGGCCAGGATGTCATCCTGAGTGACCTGGACAAGCTGGATAAGTAGGCCTGCCTGAATCTCATGAAGCTCAACAAGGCCAAGTGCAATGTCCTGCACCTGGGTTGGGGCAGTACCTGGTATCAATACAGGCTAGGGGATGGAACGATTGAGAGTAGCCCTGTGGAGGAGGACTTGAGGGTACTAGTGGATGAAAAGCTGGACATGAGACAACAAAGTCCAACTGTATCCTGGGCTGCATAAAAGAAGTACAACCAGTGGGTCAGGGAAGGTGATGAGGTAGAGGAGGCTCTGCCGTGGTGAAACCCCACCTGGAGTACTGCATCCAGCTCTGGAGCCCTCAGTACAGGAAAGACATGGACTTGTTGGAGCAGGTCCAGAGTGGACCACAAAAGTCATGAGAAGGAAGGAACACCTCTCCTATGGGGAAAAGCTAAACAAGTCGGAGTTGTTTAAGCCTGGAGAAGAGGAAGCTCTGTGGAGACTTAATTGTGGTCTTTCAGGTCTTATAGGGGGCTTATAAGAAAGATGGGGACAAACTTTTAGCACAGTTTGTTGTGAGAGGACAAGGGATGATGGCTTTAAACAAAGATTGTAGATTTAGATGAGAAATAAGAAAGAATTTTTTAGTGCTGAGGGTGCTGAAACACTGCACAGGTTGCCCAGAGAAGTGGTGTATGTCCCATCCCTGGAAACATTCAAGGTCAGGTTGAGCAGGGCTCTGAGCAACCTGATCCAGTTAAAGATGCCCCTGCTCACTGCAAGGGCATTGGACTAGATGACTTTTAAAGATCCCTTCCAACCCAAATTGTTCTATGATTCTGTGAAGAACTGCAGCTGCATGTGGCAACAGCACTATTATCTTCTAGTCAGAGAGCTATTTTACAGAAGGGAAATTCTATTACTTACTGCTCTGGGCTACTTGCAGGAAAATGTCTGCTGGGGAACTCTTGGTCATGCATAAAAGGTCTCAAAAATGTGTACCCAACCTCTTTTATTTGTTTTAAACTATACTAACACATGATCTTGTGACTTTCTCAAGGCTTGAGAAAGACAAAATTAGAAAAAGAAAATATATAGGGATTTAACTTTTTTATTAAAACAATGAATCATAGTATGTGTGAAACAAAAAGTTTTATGGCATTTGTTTGAGATTTCCCGTGGTTGGAGAAACACCCCCAGCAGCAACTGCTTAGAGTATCACTGACCAGAAACTTCAGCACTAGCAGATTTATGCCTTTTCTATTACCTGCAGCAATAAACTGCCTCAAACAAATCCTCTTGTTCCCTATCTACAAATTGAATTTCAATAAATGTATGTAATATAGCCACAGGAAAGCATAAGGCAGGGTCGTTTGCAGTCTTAAAATTTTACATGCAGCTCCCATTGACTGAGAAGTTTGAATCAGATATTGTCCAGTCTTAATCTATCTGCACCCTCTGGGATAGGTAAAGCAAAATACACCTGAATCAAAACCTTATGCTACAGTCAAATTAAAGGCATAAAAGAACAGGGTGCCTTTTCCAGACTAGGGGAAGCACTACTATGGGCTTGAGACCTTAAAATTCACTGGCTGGTTAGTTATAGGAGAATCTTAGGCTAAACTGGAGCATCCTCAGGGCTTTCATAATTTGGAAGAACAATCTCTGGGAGCCTCGTGCTACAGTGACATATTTGACGCATTTCTAATTTCTTCAGCTTTGTACCATGAGTTTATACAACCTTGTCTCATGATAATCTCTATCTCTTGTATCTGGAGAATATGTTGCTACAAAGAAAAGATGATTCAGTGTCTTTCTGCTCCCCTTATACTTCCAGTGTAATATAAAGCATCTCAAGGGATCAAGGCTTTTATTGTTCAATGTTTGAATTCTATTAAATTAACTACATTCTGGCTGTGCCCATTAAACTCCATAGCCTCACCTTTGGCAATTTCTTACCTTTGATAGGTGACTATTATTATCTATATCCTGGTAATGCCTGAATAACCACATAGCTTTAGTATTTTTTTTAGCACAGATCACTCTTTAGTGTGTAACAGAGAGCTTCATCAAAATTTCTCTAAAGGGTCCCTTCCAGGCACAATCATACTGATGTCTATGGTGATTAAGTAAGAAAAGGATATCTGTGTCCACCTTCAATACTTCAGAGGTGAGGGCTCAGTGCTGATCCACCATCTTCATGCTTACTTCTTCTTGCCCTAGCGGCATGTCACAATGGAGTATATTCTCAGCAAAGCTCAGGTAAGAGGTTCCCAACCCATGGTCTCTGCTGATGGAGTTTTCAGCTGGTCTGTAAAATTTTACATTGTAAAATGTTTTAAACTTATGAACTCCATATGGCTTCATGAATGGTCTGTGAAAAAGAAGGCTGAGACTGTCTGAGATATTTAGGAACAAGTGGTTTAGGCATTGAACTCCCACTGACATCAGAACAGGCTGTGGTTAGGAATCAGGCACAAGTACAGCCACGCACAAAATTCCTGGGAATGAGCTCGGATTCTCTCTTGTCAGGATTCATTATGTGGCTACTAAAATGGAGATCACAGTCCTGCAATGCATCATGCAAAAAATACACCAGCAACATCAGCAGGCAGAACAGTTTTCTGCACTTCTACATATTTCCAGTCACAGTTCTTCTGGGGATTTGACCATGCCAGAGGCAGAACTGAAGTCCACATGACAAGAAAAACAAACCATTTCTCATGCTGAGTACAGTGGTAAACCAGAGTGACTGTGATCACTTTTCTTGCCAAAAGTGAGTGTGAAAACAGGTGTTGGTGCCTGCAGCCTCGTTTGTGGACAAGGGTCATTCACTTCACTATCAGCAATATCATGTACATCTTGGAAACAGTAAGTTGGCAATGACTGGCAACTAAAGGTGCTTATGGCAGCCCTAGCTCCTTCACTGGACAACATTTCACCAGCTCCTGAGGAGAAGTAATAGCAATGACACTGCTGTCACTATGGGTCGATATAAAGAGAATAATCTCTGAAGGTAAAATTTTACACATCAGTACTAGCTTTTTACTGGCGCATGAAGTCATGGATGTCAGCCTATAGCATTAAGATAGCCCAGTATTCCCATTTCAGAAAATGTACTGCATCACCTTGGACTCCACAACTGTAGCTAAATACTGATCTTTAATGGCTGCTATTACATACAGAACTTTCAAAATTATTTATAGACAACAACCCCGTAAGATCTCCATTTGATTTTGAAGGGATTTGATGAGGATTTGATGACAACTTTTCCCCTTGGTTCACACCTACTCCTGTTATTTCTTTGGCCAAAGAAAGATAAATTTGCCTCAGTTGTGACTAACTTGAGTTTCTCAAATAATAGGAGCTCAGGCATGAAAGCCCAAAAGCCACAGGTTCAGTCTTCACTGCTTGAATTTCTCTTGATATATGTTTTTAAATTTTTTATATGTACAAGGCAAAGACATTAAGTAATTTGTCAAGTTAGAGTAGATGCCACTACTGAAGCTAGAGCTGTATCTCAAGAGCTTCAAGGTGGCAGGATGTCTTCATGACATGACTGAGAACAAAAGAGACTGACTTAGGAGTGTGAAATAAATGAGATGTACCTGCTCACATTATCGCACAAAGCAGCCAGTAATGACTAGACGCATATACAGATATTCAGCTTGAAGAAATACATAGCTATTAATACAACATAATGAGTAGAAAAAATAATGCTGAAAATGACTCGAGGTGGAGAGGGAATAATAAATTAGCCAAATCTAATAAATCTAAATAATAAATTAGGTATGATAGAGTAGTGCTAAATATCACAGAAAATCTCAGTACCGTGTATGAAAATAGCTCTAATATCACGCACCAGTGGGGGAAGAAAGCCATCTAGACAAAAGCAAGTTCTGACAGGCCAGGTTTGGCCAGGAGATTTCCTGTTTAGCAGACAAGGTGGCCAAAGCAGATCATACTGTATGACTGTACTCTTTAAAACCCAACATCACTGCCATAGCGTATTGGAAGACATGGTCCCTCAGATGGAGCACTATGTGGTGGCAGGTGTGAATCCTGAATACCACAACAAGGTACCTGAAGTAGATACAAAATAAATCCAATAGAGGAAGGAGACTGGAGAGAAGACGTGCTTTAATTCACAGTATGTTTCCCTCAATGCCCAGGTTGTTTCTGCCATACTTTCTTAGGAGCCAATCCATGCCACATCCTAAACTCAGACACAGGGTTTCAGGCAGGCATAGCTCTTGGCTGAGAGCTACTGATCCGGTGGTGAAACTACGTGCAGTTTTCAGTAGCCCTACTCAGCTACAACTGATAGCCTGAAGAGCACTTCAGTATGCTTCTGTTGCAGCTGTATGTCAGGCCTCACTGCCGCAAGCATCTCGGCTTGTGTCAAAAATGGTGTGGCCAGCAGGACCAGGGCAGTGATTCTGGCCCTGTACTCAGCACTGGTAAGACTGGACCTCAAATACTGTATTCTGTTGGGACCCTCACTACAAGAAAGACATTGAGGTCTTGGAGCATGTCCAGAGAAGGGCAGTGAAGCTGGTGAAGGGGCTGGAGAACAAGTCTTATGAAGAGCGGCTGAGGGAACTGTGATTGTTTACCCTTGAGAAAAGGAGGCTGAGGGGAGACCTTATCACTCTCTACAACTATCTGAAAGGAGGTTGCAGAGAGGTGGGTGGTGGTCTCTTCTCCCAAGTGATAACTGATAGGACAAGAGAAAATAGTCTTAAGGTGTGTCTGAGGAAGTTTAGATTGGACGTTAGCAAAAACTTGTTCACAGAAAGGGTTATCAAGCACTGGAACAGCTGCCCAGGGAGGTGGTTGAGTCACCATCCCTGGAGGTGTTTAGAAGGTGGGTAGATCACATGCTTGTGGACAGTATTTATTAGTGGATGGGTACAGTTGGAGCTGATGATCTCAATGGACTTTTCCAGCCTAGTGATTATACATCTGTGATTCTAAGCAATGCCACACACTCAGTTTGTGCTGCTTTGCAGTAGACTGAAAGCACCTGCCAGTCAGTTACAGGGATAGTAATGCTCCCTCAGCACCATGTCTGCTCTCTGGTGCTTAAGGGGTGAATACAGATGCAAGGGGAGACCTGGGATCACTCTTCTCCTGACCTGGGCAAGGTGGAGAGCAGGAAGGGCTCTGATCCATGGCAGCAGCTCTTACCCCAAGTGCTCTGATCCATCCTTTGTGTGCAGCAGCAGCCTGCTCTGGTGTACGCTAAATTGTCAACACAGTCACTGTTTTTAAGGCTCCAAGAGCCTATTGCACTGGGGAATTTCTGTCTGTAGTTATCTCTAGTGCCAGCATGGTAGACAGAAAAGCAAACCATAAGCTTTCCAGATAGGGCTAAGTTTTCATACTTTGCAATTTAAAACTGAATAATATAGGTCTCTAAGTGACAGTTTAGTCTGATTTTTAGGAGAGGCAAATTAAGATTTGCAAATCCTTGGTTGCATTCAGGTAGTTTTCACAAGCGGTTATATGACCAGAAAGCAAAAACCATCCCAAACAAGTCAGGGCAGGCTTTATAATAAAATAAACTACAGTTTGATTTTTGCTGATGATGAAAATGCAGACTAGGTTTGAGTGAGAAGATGGAAATTTTAATGCATTCTTACAGCCTTTTGCAATTATTGTTGCTTCTGCCAGGGCCAGGCAATTAAATCTGCAGCCCATCCTTTGCCTTACTAAGCATTGTCACATTTTCCAGAGGTTCTGAGTAAAGAAACCTGCAGAGAGGAATTCCAGACTTCTGCCAGTCAATCCTGCAGAGCACTACTCTGCCCAGGGTCCTCCTAATTCTATAGAATTAAAAGTATTTATCCCATCCATGATTTGTTTCCTGCAGACAGATTAGATCCCTGGCTCCAGCATGTCTCTGAGCTACAGCCACGTACTATGTGAAATTATGATATTATTAAAGAAGAGCTGATATATTTGAGCCTAATCAGCTGCATTGTTCACTGTTCTTCTGAAGTCACTGCGGATTCAGAGTTGAGATTTACACTCAGCTTCCCTTGTATTATCTATGTCAGCATTAACTATCTGTCAATAAAAATGTAATGACTGTGGTGGGGAAAAAAGACTTAGCCTAGGCTGGTAATACATCAGGTATTTAGTAGTAGTAATCAGCAGTAACTGTTGTGCAAGAACTAATGACTAATCATCTTAGCTATGTTGTGCATTTCCTAATGTGTTGCCACAGCCCACACTTTCTGAGGTGGACTATAAAACACTTATTTAGGTTCATACTCAAGGAGGTTGTGCTTGAATCTTTTCTTGTTCTTGTTATTGCTAATGTCATTAGATGAGATTCATTTGATGCCATTACTTGTGCTTATTACAATCTTTGTGAGTAGAATATGGTACAGTATCAGAATTTTAATGCCTCATATGTACTCTGAGAGATGATGGCAATAAATGCTCTTACTTTGACCTTCTCTGTGGTTTATAATTTGATTCACTGGTCATCTCCATTTGTTTGTCTCTATTTGTGTCCATATATAGACTGAAGAGCCAGAGAAGAAATACTACAGTTACCAACAGATAATATTTACAGAATTTATTCTCTCATATTTGTAAACATATCAACAGTTTAATCATCATTAATGAGTATTATGCCTTTTCCTTGAGACAGGGATTGCTGTAATCAGGCAGAATGGCAATATGTGGATCCTTCAGCATTACATGAACACTAGAAATAAGCCTGGTAACTATACACACTTGTCACAATATTTGGAGTGGGGAATGGGAAAAAAAAGGTTTCGTGTTTGGTACAATTTCCAAAAGTGATCTTAAAAGTGTTTCTAGGGAGCTACGTTTTGGCTAATGTGAATTATACGTGTAGCAGTGACCAATTAACTTCTTCACTGCCAAGATCTCCTCAAGCATTCTTTATGGCTGGCATCCTATTACTATACCTAGTTAACAGGATTTAAACAGGTGCTAAGAGAACAAATACTCAGATGAAGAAGAGTTGTTACACATACTGTCAAACCTAAGCCGCCAAACTCAGGAGGATATCTTAGGAGACTAGACTGGATTCATTTCCTCACTGCATCGTGGGTAGTCAGTAAGAGAAATAGGAAATATTAGGACTCATTTGACCCGTTTTAATCATCACCCTAAGTTTTTCCTGCAGGCAATGGGCAGAAGGAGCTCTTTCAGAGAATGATCTATGGTACCTTATTAGATATATACTCTGGGTTTCTGGATGGCAGAACCTCTCTCTCTCTCTCAGATGTTGAGAGAGATCGGCCCTTCAATTTAAACTCCTAAACTGGGTGCTTAAATTAGCAGCATGATTGCCTCTCCTTCTCAAAGCTCTTGATCTGGATGCTCCTGGGTGTTGAAAATGGAGTTTCCTGTGGTGCACACTCCCAGCAACAGCAACTAATAATTTGAGGGGATGTTTCTTTCACATGCTCACTGACTCGAGGAAGCTCACCTGATTTATAGCTCAGACTAGGGTGTGGTGCTTTAAAAATGAGTTGCTTGAGCCTGTCTCTAAAGAACAAGAACATTTCATTCAGAAGTGAGACAGTAAGTTTTCTACCTATCTCCTTTCATAAACATCTCCTTTCAACAGGCAGATTATGAAATAAGGCCATATTTGCTCTTGCGTTGATTGTGTCCTGGTACAGGGGAAGGTCTATCCAAAGTTCATTACTCCATGAAGCCCCAATGACTTTCAACACCATATATAAAGTTGCCATGAAAGACCAATTTCTTTTTATCTGTCACAAGAATTTACTCATCTAGCTTTGGGTGGGAAATTTAGAGGTCTCCAGCATATAAAAATTTACCAGCAGTAAAACATGGTCCAATATAGTATCATCACTCAAGCCAGAGCTCTTCTGGTAACAGGCAAAACAGGTAGGTGCCCAGAGCAGCAGCTTGCTGGGGGTAGGCAAACACCTATGACTGCTGCTGGTTTTGTGGTTGACAAAGTATGGGAGACCCACACTGACTGCTGAGCTTCCCCTGGCGTCACTGTGAAGGGCTGTTGCTGGTGGCTACTATTGCCAAGTGATGCAATGGACTGGTGGTCATCACACTGTCCTAATCTGTGGATGCAGAAGCAGACATCCCAGCTCCTCTATGCATATTCCCTTCACTTCTGCCCCACTCCTCTTCTTTCCACCTTCCTCTTGAGGTAGAGTATGTGCCTCAACCAGCCTCCAGCTCCCGAGCTGTGGGGTGGCATTAGGCAACACGGTGGCTCAGATGGCTCAAAAGCAGACCACAGCTTTTGCTTGTCTGTTTTCTCCCTCTGCAGCCAGGAGATGTAGGCTGTGGGGGGAGTTAAGTGATAGCCGTGGAGGCAGGGTGCACCACAGAATCACTGCTGTGGTCTTCAACATCCCAACCCACCCCCCCCACCCCTCCCCACCCCAAAGCAGACAACAAGGGAGCTCACTTGCAATTGCAACCGGCTGGCAAGGATGTGTGCTGGCTGGCACAAAAAGGGTTAAACTGCTGAGTCTGAAGCAAAGTAAATTGGGGTGAGTTATAAGAACTCATGTAATAAAAAATGATTGCTAAGAAGGGATAATTAGAGAAAATCCTTCTTTCTAGAAGAATAGGAGTGAAACCAGGCATTCAGTGGCATATTCCCTGTGTCCACCGTAGAGACAATTTGTTTGAGACAAATGCACAGGTGCATTAGGAAGGACTAGGAAGCTCTGTGCAAGGAATTGCCAGCTGTGCAGAAGCAGATGATGTGATGTGACGGGTGAAGGGTGATATGACGGATCGAAGCACCATTGTGTAGATAATTTCACACTTAAACATGTTTACCAGTTATTATCTAGAAAGGTATCTATTTTGACATCTTTGTGAAGCAGCAGGAGCACAACTATCATCTACCATCCATGAGGACGTAGTAATATTCTAACTAGGACAAACTAGGCTAAACATAGTTGACAAACATTTAAAACCTCGTGGGGACAAGAAAAAAGCAACGGATACTCTACGCATTCAGGGTTTGTTTCAAAATCTACTGTATTCAAGCCAAATATACCAGGTTAGGGTTTTTTAGTTTAATTGTTTGGTTCTTTGGTCTTTTTTAAATTCTGTGTGCACAAGCAACTACAAGTGTTGCCTTGTTTTACTGTGATATATCAAAATCACAATTCTTCACTTGTTCACTTTACCCAAATATTTTCTCATTTGAAAGGAAAGAGCCAAGATTCTTTTTCTCCCTCCAGCTGGAAAGAAGATTAAGTAAAAGGGCATTTCAGCAACCTCTTTGGATGTGTTTCATAAGTGCCAATTTATTCATATGTCAAGGGCAATACTTAATTCTTCTATGTAACTTAGACTACAGATATATTCCAGACATTATTCCACTTCTGAGCAGTAGGTGGGGAGCTCTGAAGTCAGATTTTTTTTTTTGACTCACTAGTTGAAGGAAAACAAGGATGTGAGAGGGCCCTGCACAAGCACTCCTGCTTTCGGGTATGAGACTGGAGGGCTTCACAAAAAGAGAAAACATCTCAGCTTTAATTCTGGCAATGGATGAAGTCAAATAAGAGGATAGAATTTTGACCTTTCTTGCCTGGGAGAGGTTGAGTTGAATTGGCTGGCAGTGACTGACCGTTCAATATGGAAGAAGTAAACCTGAGTACCTTGCAGAAAGATTACTTGAGAATTACTGTCTGTTAAAGCCTGAAAAGTATGGTCAAACTCTCTTCAGACACACACTGGTGTGAATCCAGAGCAGCTCTACTTGAAGTAAACTGAGATTTGCACTGATGTAAATGAGATCAGACATAACTTGCTGTCAACACAGTCAAATTTTAAGTTGATCAAAGAACAAAATCTCCCCTTGTGTATAGTCAGAATTCAGCTGATGACTGTGGACAGATTTAGGTGGAAATATTTTCTCCAAAGAATTCAGTCACTCCAAATAACTCGGCAGTGCGAGGCAGAACAAGTCAGGTTTTTATAAAGGAAACAGAAAATATGTGGGCTTATTTAAAATCATAGAACAGCTCCTTTGCAGCCTATTGAGTTGTGTATCACCTCCAGTGATCACATTTTCAGATATCAGTGATGCATTGAATGTATCATGGCTACAGCATAGCTTTTTATAAAAGAGCTGGAATGTTGGACAGGACAGATGAGAATTTTGTGCCAACACTGGCTAGAATGGGAGCTATCAAAAACTGTCTTTTTGTTCTCCCTTAATGTCATTCACATACATCAGCTCCTTTTATTTCATATTAAAAGCTGCAGTATCCTCATTAAACATTGGCATTAATACTGGAAATCCAATCTGCTGCCACGGCTGGTAGTGCCAACACAAGCTAATCATTTAAAGCCTCTGTGATACTTTACTCACAGCTTTTCCTTTTGAGCTCAAGTACGCTACTTTCAGATTTTGGCATTCCAGAGGTCTTGTTCAAACTCAGGTGAAAACTCAGCACAGGTACCTCCTGCCTGCCGGAAGAGTAATGAAATTTTATACAGCATTCACAGTGCTTTCCCACACTGCTTTGCCATTGTTCTCCAGTTCTGCTAAGGGTGTTCATCTATAGAGGAGAGGAAGTTTTCAAATACAAGAGTTGCTGTTTGCTAGACAGGAGTAAGGGTGTTTACTAGACCAACCACGTGTCCCCATAATGGGGAACCCAATTGCTGCCTTGGTAAGATCCAGATGAAGTAGTGCTACTGTAGACCCTATACTTTGAGGCTGGTATTCAAATAACATTTTTCAAGGGCTAATTCCAGAACACCTCACTCTTCCTATCACAACCATCCCATAAATGGTGCCTCAATACTATCGAGCCTCTTTTTACCTGAATTTCATCTCACTGCAGCATGTTGAATATACTGATTAGCTCTTCTGAAGGATATCACAGTAATATGCCAGGAATATAAGCTCAGTGAATTAATTTCTTTATTGTATTTACATCTGTTCTCAAGACAGCAGTACGTATGTGTACAGTTTTCTGGCACAACAGTCTTTGGGCATGGCCCACGCATTTAGTCTCATTTCACATATTCAATGAATTACAGGTCTAGAGGTATCTTCAGTTATCCTGTTTCTTCTTTCTGCAGTTTTCTCTTCAGTACTATCATCTGCAGAAACTCTTGCTTAAATACACACATTGGTTGGTTTTACATTAGACAGTTACTAGAATAAAGTGCAGGAACAGCTGTAAGACCATAAAGCAGAAAACTCCTTTTCATCCAAGAACCCAAACTCCAGAGTCATTCTTGCACCTCTTCTCTCTTAACTTCGCTTAGTAATTCTCAAATACCTCTTCGGACAGTTACTCAGCCCCAAGGACATATTTAGGGAGTGCTGGCACTAAGTTAGTTAGAAACTTGCTAAAATAAAATATACTATTAATAGGATAGAAGCTGTGGACTTGAATCTGCTCAAACAAAAACTGAACCTAGGTCTGCCATTTCCTGAGGAGTGCTCTAGCACCTACCTAAACCATCCACAACTTAAGTAATAATATACAAAAATACTGTTTCCCTAAAAATGCAAGACCTACTTTTGAGACATTGGAAGTTGAAGCCTGCATTTGGAATACTACAGAAGATGTCTGAAGCTGTTTTCAGGACCCCATCTTTAAATGTTTGGGGTTTTTTTTTACTGACTTCTCAAAGTAACAGCAAAGAGAGCAATGAGCATCTTGGAAAGCTGGTTATTAGATCATGATGTCCTTTCAGTCAATTTGGAAAGAAGTTACAATACTGAAATTAAATGTCTGTAACAAACGACCCACTTCACAGTCTGTGTAGAGTCAACCCACTGTAACATACCACGGCATGCTTTAGGGTCATGGTTCTCCTTGCATCTTTTGTACCCTGGTTTCCTCTGCATGGCAAGCAGGTTGTGGCGGGTTTAGGGAGATAGTGTATCCCCAGTTCTTGCTCCAAAATTGAACAAGGATATCATTAGGATAAATAAAACCCGTGAGACAGGACATTCTTCCCCTTATTCTAAAAATCAAGCCTTTGACTATCACATCTATTTCTATTCATGGTTTATATAGCAAGGGAGACTGGCCTGAGTGGCTCATCAGAATTAATTACAGAAACATGTATGCAGTTAGGTCCCGGCAGCTGTTAGTCTTCATATAGCCCCCAGGTCCTAAGCTGAAGTATGACACACCACTCTGCAGAAAATACAGGTTTCTACAAGTGATATTGTATTTGCATTTTTCCATTTATTAGCCTTTACTTTCTTCAGTGCCTGAAATGCTGTGTTACCAAAATTACACATTCATGATTGCTTTGAGTTATCAGGGAATCCACTGGAAAGGAGACAGTGTCCATTGTAGCAGGTCTAGTAGATTTGATAGTAATTGGAATGTTTTTGCAACAGACGCTGAGAGCATCTTGTGGCTGCTGTGGGCTGTGCCTACAAGGCACAATTAGGTGTTACACGGTGTGGGTGTGACTGCAACTGTTCACAATTGCATGCATAACAAAGACCAGCCTTGGGCAGGCTTCATTTCTTGCTCATCCCTTTCTGCCAGGTTATTTTTCACTTCTGGCAACACTTTCTGCTTTTGAGAACAATAAAATGGGCTTGGGGTACCTCTCTGAGATCATAAAGCATGATCTGGCTTATGCCAACCCTTATCAGCATTGATAAACAATCTGGAAACCTTTCCTTTTAGGACTGACCAGTAGAGCACCAAATGGTCCTCACTTCACAATAATTATCAGCTTTCTCTACTCATTTTCCAGGAGATGAACAATTCTGCATCCCATTATAAATCCCACCAACAACCTGTTCCCTTCAGACCACTCAGTCCATGTGTCAAATCCCTATCCAATTTCATGTAACACAATTCACCTGCCCCTCCATGAGCTGCCCTTCTGAGTGACAATAAGTTTTCCCACATGAGCACCATCAGACGTCTTTGAAAATTTATACAAAGTATTGCTGGTTTTCAATACAGAAAAAAACAAAATGGCATCATGTCCTCCACTCACACCTTAAGAATTCAAAGAGTCTCAGAAATGTTGGTTAAAAGGGACATCTGGAGGCTATCTAGTCCAAAGCCCTGTTTACAGCAGGTATCCTGCTAACACTAGATCAAGTCAGCTATGAGCATTATTCTGTTTCTCCATTTCCCTATACTCTGCATTAAGCTCAAGTTAAAGATTCTTTTAATCCTCCATACCTTCAACCTTTCTAATACAACCACCATCATTGCCACTCTATAATATTCTCCAGGCTTCTGCTGCTTCTGTCCTCCCTCTGCAGCTTCCTTTTATGTTGTCCTGTCACTATCAGGTTTTTCACCATTACAGTCAGGACAACATTCAAACTGATGCACATCTTTGTTCCTTGAATAAGTGTGGTATTTCCAGCCCTCTTTCAGACTACAGGATACTGTAAGGGTGTGCCCACAGAGCATTTTTTGGTGAAAGCTTTTTTTGGACGGACATATATATGTCTTAATGGAAAGGTTTCTCCTCTTGTTCTGCTTTCTTTAATGAACAGAGTCAAGCAAAGAGAAAACAGTCAGTTGTAACTTGTCCAAAACCTTAGAGGCTATGTACAAAGATTCCTCCCCAGTACCTCTTAAATAGTTTATAGAGAACATAAGGCATGAATAACATATGAACTCCTATTCAGGCTGATTCTGCTTCAGGGAAATCACTGGGAATACAAGCAGCAGAAGACACACCTGTGTTATCTCTGAACCTAAACTTAGATAGAGCTGCAACTCTGCCTAATTGTTCAACCCATTTTCTCCTCTTGCAGTGGAACAAGGACTCCTTCTGGAGCAGATGGATGTTGTTCAATATTCTCTGTTTAACTTCTCTCCATGGAAAATCAGCTTTTAAAATCTTCTAGCTGAATACACCTAAAGATAAAACTATCAGAACTGGCTCCCTTTACAGCAGAGAATTTTGCTGTGTTACACTGCAGTCCATACGAGAGTGGTCTCAAGAATGACCAGTCCCTCTGTACCATCTCTAAACATCTCTTTAATATGGCTTCAAAAGGGACACGAGAGATTCGCTCCAAGATTAAACAGAATGCAAAACAGAGGAAGATTTTGAGTGCAGCATCCTAACTGGACGGCCTATGAGTTCTTTTGAGCTGACTGAAAAATCATGTAGTATTGCAGTATCCAGCATGCCTGATCAAGATGCTTGGTCCCACAATCGTCATACGGATAGAAGTAAAACCAAACTTCATATTGATAAGTAGCAGGCTTTCAAACATGGAAATCACTCCACTTAAATAACTAATCAAAGTTTTCAATTTGGGTTGAAATAGTGCTATTGATAAAGTAACTTATTAACCCCATTAATAAAAAAGAGGGTTACTCTATAGAGCTGAGCCGAGTCAACCTGGTAGTTGCTTGTCTCTGAAAGGAGCAGTCCATCTCTACCATCTCTCTTCTCCTTTATTCCTTTTTGCCCTCACCATTACTGCTTAATCAGCTCCCTTTCTTATACTGACCCTAGTGCTCCTCTGATTGCATGCTAAGCAAGTTCAGCTCACCAATCTAATCTAAAAACTAATTCAAGGAAAAAAATAAAAAGAAACAAAAGCCAAGCACAGTTTTCTGACACTTTTCAAGTTGAAAAGACTTCATACAAGGTCAGAAGAGAGTGACAGCCTCATCAACAGAAAGGAAGGATAGCAAAGATGGAAGGATGCACATAGGGAGAAGTGCAAGGGAAAGGGAAAAAGGAGAGTTAGAGATTTCCTTTAACTGCACTGGGGTTAGATTGGTTCCGCGGCTTCATTTAATCATACCAACAGTGGTCAGCTCAGTTACAGCTTATAAACCTCCACTGGGCTTTGTACAATGTTACTAAATAGAGTTATCAAATTGCTTAATCCTCATTATCATTTAAAACAAAATTTGTTGAATTGAGTTAGTGAACCTATAGTAAATATGCGTTTTCTTTCACCTTTTCTGCTGTTACTGCTGTGTGTTTCTAGTCTCAAAACTTCTCTATAGCTCTGTTAGGAAGAAAGGATTACTAACTCTGGAGATCCCTGAGAAGACCCAATAGATCTACTTGAGGAGGAGACTCTGGATCCCACTGGGCCATTGCTAGTCCCAGCTTATGGATCTGCCAAGGAAGGAAGAACTGCAGATCCAGAAAAAGTGGAAGATTTTAAAAATATTTTCCTTTTAATCTGCAAACTAAATCTAGAAACATTTTCCCACCAGCCTTCCTCAAGAAATACTAGCAAGGTTGGGCTCCTCTTTTGGTAATTATTCTCCCTGATACAAGAATGGATAGCATTAGACAATTGACTGCATACACAGGACATAAGCTGTGGGCTATTTCTGCATGCCACAGTGATATTAACTATCCAAGCTAATTTTGAACTAATAGAGCCACTTAATATAATATGATCCCATAGTAACAAAGCTATACTGCTTCCAATGCTTTGGTGAGTTTATTTAAATATACACAGCATTGCTGATGTCTTATTCTGAATAATGAGTACTGCTACCTCAGTTTGATAAGTGTTTCATTTTGACAAACAGGAATAATAAGGAACATCTTTCTCTCTTGGGGCTGGAAGCATTTTTATTGCATTTTTCCAGCATTTTGTCTTTAGAAATATAGTATTAACTGCTGGCAAACATTCCCAAGAAAGAGCTATGTGCATAATTCTCATCTAATACCCTCACAGACCACATTAAAAAAAAAAAAAAGAAAAGAAAGAAAAATAGGTGGAATGTGGTGTAGTCTTTTACAGTGTCACAAACATTCACAAAAATTCTTCAATGCCTCCCATGCCTATTGAAGTAATATGAGGACTCAAAACATCATTAAATGATACTTCTATAAAGGTGTAAAAATTATTCCTTCTTATCTTCTTGTCTGATCCCAAAATATGCATCTGCATAAGTACTTTTAGGTAAAAGGAAATGTCAAAAACAATGACAATTTTATTTTCTTTTGATTTGAAGTTTTTGTTTATTCTGTCTGTTGTACGATAGCCTGAATTTGGATATAAACAACTTTTTGACATTTACCTTACACAGCTGGGTTCACATTAGCAGACAATTCATTCTCTGTTCACTTACTGAGTGTACTTGCATACAGCACATATATGGCTTTTACTCTCAGGGTTGCTGAGACACAAATCTCACAAACTGAAAGCTGTAAATGGGACAGAAAATGCTAGGAGCAGAATGGCCACCTCACAGGACAGAAAGAACTAATCATCTTTGATTGAGTTTGGAATTGCTTTCAGGCAGTGTATTAACAAATGGCTTTAGAAGCCAGAATATTCAGTGATGTGTCTGCCTATATAAGAAAATACTGAAAGAAAGTGAATTTCCCGATGGTGAAATAATGCTTTGAACACAAACAGCTTAGCCTAAGTGTTTTAACTGTCAGTCAGTAAACCAATGCCAGTCAAAGTCTCTGGAATTTTTAAGGATCAATAATCATTAATTCCTTGCATTTTTCATCTCACTAAGAGATACAATTGACTTTGTCTACAAATATTTCCCATTGCCATGCCCCTGAAGACAGATTGTAAAGCTGTTGTTTAATATTTACCATATGCTTGTTTCAGCAAGTTCCTTCTAAAATATTCTCAACGATATATCTGGAAATTGGTAGAAATATACTTAGAACTGGGACCCCCAGAACCCCAAAACCCCCAGATAAACCCAAAACAATGAAGGAGACATGGATTTCGTTTATGAGTGCCATTCAGATTTTCCAAGGCTAGCTGAAAAAAATCTGTCAAAACTCAAAATTAAGATCATTTGGGTTATTTTTCTTGAAAGGATAGGCTTTCTCACACATAATGTCTGTTTTTCTTTGGCAAAGTGAGACCCTAAGAATGAAATCTTGGAATGAAGTTTTGGCCAAGAACCCAGTGTTTCAGGATACATATAGCGAGTGTGCCTCAGGGGTGTTGCAGAATAGATGCCCCGTGTCCTCATACTTTTCCATTTCCAAGGTATCCAGGGATACTTTACGTATCCTGTAATATGCCTGTGGCCAAACAATCCTTCAAGAGTTTTGTAAGCCATTTTCCTCTACAAAATGAGACATACATGGGAATTATGACCCAGTGCAAAGAAAAAAAGATGAGTGCATATGGCCACAGAACCACATCTCACATAAATCATCAGTGTAATATTTAATGTTTTTACTTCCAGTTGAAATATTGAGACATACTTTTCTTTAAAAATTCAAGATTTTTCATGTGACACAGAAAGCAATTTTGCCACTACTAGTAACTTCTATCTTGTTCCCCGTGCTGGAGTCAAGAAAGCTGGAGAGGGACTGTTTACAAAGGCTTGTAGTGATAGGACTAGGGTCAATGGGTGTTAAATGGAGAGGAGTAGATTTAGACTAGACAGAAGGAGGAATTTCTTCACAATGAGAGTGGTGAGGCACTGGCACAGGTGGCCCAGGGAAGCTGTGGCTGCCCCATCCCTGGAAGAGTTCAAGAACAGGTTGGATGGGGCCTTGAGCAGCCTGGGCTGGTGGGGGGTGTCCCTGCCCATGGCAGGGGGTTTGGAACTGGATGATTATTAAGGTCCCTTCCAACCCAAACTATTCTATGATTTTGTGATTCTATTTCAGCTTTTATGTATGAAAAAGGAAGTTTATGAATCATGTATTATTAGAGAAAAGTTTGAAATCATGACCGATCGTATACTAACAGCCTGAAAGACAGAACATAGAGAGTAGATTTTATAAACTCTGGAAAGTGATGGAAGAAAGCTGGCTCATTATGTATTTCTGCAGTTTCTTCAATGGGATTTCTGACCAAGGACAAAATTTCAGTATTAGCCTAAGGTGGTTAAGAATTAACTTTATCAGTGGAAACCAGGAAGTACCTACATGAGTAATGACCCATTGCTGGAGCTATTGAACAAGAGAAGTCAGATCCTGTGGTGGGTACTTTACTAATGAGTATAACATTCCTTTTTTAAAAGAGACAGTTCTCAGATTGTTGGGTGATTAATGACATCTGTGAAAAGTGGTTTTCTAATTAGTAACTAAATTTAGGCTATGGTGCCTGAGATGCTCTGCAGCATGCCTGCTGCGTAAAAACATCCCTTTAAATGATGGCATTTGTGTCATGCCTATTTGTGCTGTGATTATCAAGTAAGTATAAAACCCTTCTGGCAGGTGTTTTTGTTTCATGACAAACAGTTGATAGCCTTGTGAACTGAAATATTTTTTTATGGCCTCATAACTCATTTAAACCTACACTGCAGGATGACATTGCAGTTGTGCACATGCAGAAGAACGCAGATGAATTCTTGTGATGCCCTTGCTTCACTAATTCTGCAATTAAACCACACACTGTTGAGAAACAGGAACACACTAAAACTAACAGACCCTCTTGCAAGGCTCTCAGTGCCTTGCTATGCAGTCAGCACCTCAGAGAGTATCAAGGATCTGAAGGAACACACATTAAATATGACATTTGAAAGTAATACAATCCATTACAGCAGACAGCACTGGCTTTGGAGAGGTCTTGACAGACAATTAAGTGATCCAAGGTGCTTTGATATGTCTAATTTTGGCTCACACAGCTGAGTTATT
The DNA here is from genome assembly GCA_033459285.1 of Clamator glandarius. Lineage (NCBI taxonomy): Eukaryota > Metazoa > Chordata > Aves > Cuculiformes > Cuculidae > Clamator > Clamator glandarius. The sequence goes on from JAUNZM010000779.1 coordinate 1,426,488, forward strand.
CGATAGCTGATAAGGTGATAAGAATAGTGGTCTCTTTTTTTGTCTTCCTAAGTGTGGCATCAACAAATAACAATAGCTTATGCAAGCGACTCTGTGATGCAACATTTCTCTTTTTTTCTCTATTCCTAAATCAAATTAAAGAACAAATAATTGCATATTAGGAAATATATTTCACTGAATATCTTTTTTTTTTTTTTGGTTCTGACCACTGAATTTTTCTAAGAATTGTGAGAAGATTATTATTACCTTGCATATGTTAACTCTTCAGCTGGCTAATTGCCAGTCTGTCTTTCGGTAAACTATGCAGTTTTTCTATTTGCTACCAGGGATGTATGTGCCATTCTGTACTCTCATAGCACAGCTAAGCTTAACTGGGAAGGGAAGGAATTTTTACATCAAGATATAATTTCTGAATGTATTTTATTTGCAGTGTTTCTGTGAAGGATTGCAACAGAGTTATATTGCCTCTGCCAGCTACATAGGATAGTGATAAATCAAATCTATTATATATATGTTTCCTACAAAATATGTAATGGAACTATGAGTTAAATTGGACAGAGATGCAAATGTTTAAAAGCAACAGCTGAAATTTCAAATCTCAATTAAAAAACCAACCCATTTTCTAAGAGACTTAATGCCTAATGTTCTACCAATGTTTAATAACTTAAATATCTACAAGAACTTCCATTACTCAGCACTGGACATCTGCAAATTAAACAGCACATTTGAAGCATTATTGCCTACCACTGGACTGATCAGTTTAAAGCAACGGAGCATGGCAGCTACTTTAGCCCAGATTCCCTAAGAGTGTTTTGAAAAATCTTAGAAATCATTCAAGATATTCCAAATGCTAGCTAGATTTTTTTTTCCATTACTTTTAGTGTGTTCTTCATAATGATACAGGAGATAACAGATAACGCTATTAATAACTGATACTGTTCAGGTGATTAGTGCCGTGAGTGTGTGGGCTAGTAGGTTACCCCTAGATCTGTTAGCAGGATCTTGAAGCCATCCCAAAGGCAGGGCGGGGGTGGAGGAAGAGATTGAATAAAAAAAGACCACACAGTTCACATCTGAGGCTCTGTGAGCATTCTCTCTGCCAAAATACTTCCTTGAGAAAACCAGGGTTGTGAGAGAGTCCTGAAAGGGCGGAAAGCCAGAAATAAAAATTTTACAGCTGTTTCTTGGCTCTACTCCTATTTCCTAGATCATTTCATCAACTAACTTAAGAAAGGCCTGCTTTTAACAGATGAATACATGGTTTACTGGTACCTGGGCTGGTGGAGACCTCGACCTCTGACTGTCAAATGGAATAGTTCATTCAGTGTAAGCATATTCACTCAGCTAACTGTTATGCACCATGTTTCTCTTTATTCTTTTTTCATTAATAACCACAGAAAAAATATTTTGCTCATGTAATTTTTCTCTCTTCCTACTCTCTCTATCTTTTCTCTGTGGAAAGACTAAGGATGGGACAGGATCAGGTACTGCCTTTCAGGTACTTTTTGGTCTTTTTCCTTAAGACATGTCTGAATCAAGGAATCAGTTTCCAGCAGAATACCTTCTGGAAAATGTTTCAGAGCAGAAACCGCCTCCTGAAGAACTGTGCTACTATGTTATACAAGCTATTCCCCATCTTACTTCAGCCCTTCAATGTGTTTTTACTGTTTGACTCTTACACTTTGTCTTTCAAACCTCCCTCATGCCTCCAAGTTTGCCAGCACAGTTTAGGTGAAAGATTGCTTTAATTCAGCCTGTATGCTACTCTATCCTTGTTCCACCTCTCCAGAAAATCTTTACCTCCTCTTTTGTCCTTGTCTTTTATTTCAGTAGCATCATCATTGCTGTTTATCCCCAGGATGTGGCCAGTCTTCAGCTCTTCAGAGCTTAGAAACACACAGGGTGTGGTTCTTCACAAGCTACTACGGCATGGGTCCTATCCATGGCATGTAGTCCTTCAGGAAACAGAATGTTCCCCTTTGGGACCCCATAGGTACCCAGGTTCTGCCAGAAAACCTGGTCTAGCGTGACCTCTGCATAAGCTGCAGTTTCCTTCAGAAAACATCCACCTGCTCCAGTGTGGTGTTCTGCACAGGCTACAAAGGATAACCTGTCTTACCGTAGTCTTAACCATGGGGTACAGAGGAATGTCTCCTCTGGGACCTAGAGCATGTCCTCCCTCTCATTCTTCACTGGTGTCTGCAGTTATTTCACTCACATTTTATCACTTCTCTCTCCCAGTAATGTTTACCCTTTCTTAATTATGTCATCACATGCAAGGTGCTGCCAGCATGGCTGATTGGATCAATTTTGACCAGAAGTGGGTTCATCTTGGAGCCAGCTCTATCTTCTCACAGAAGCCACCCCAGCAACCCTCCACTAGCCAAATCTAGCTATGAAAACCCAATACAACTTGTCAGCTGTGCTGAGATACTCTCTTGCAGTACTAATGTGAATGAATTCCTTCATGGTGGTTCTACACATTACAAGAAGTGGCTGTTCAAAAATGGACACAACAGCAACTGAGGAAGAATTTTGAGTATGCTGTCTTTTGTAGTTTGTGCCAAGGAAGGAGATGAAGTTGTTCCCATCTTTAGTAAAACAAAATAGCTGGCACCAAAAATATTCACAGAGACATAAACTGAGAACAACAGATCCTAGCCTCTTAACTGCAGACTTCAGGGATGAATGTTAAATCATCAAATCACGTGTTGAAAAATTGGAATTTTATGGAACTGTTTTGCTCCAGGAGCTGCTTGTCTGTTACGATCTCAGTAAGAATGATACCTAGACTCTGCAAAATACCAGTTAAATTCTGTTTATTAGAGGTAACAGTATAAAGATTTGTCGCTACAAGGTGGGAGCTGCCTGCAGGCTCCTCCATTATGATATCCTGGGTGGGTTTGCCCTGCACTAAGAGAGATGTGGGGCACAGAAAAGGCATTGGTCTGCACAGGTTCACTGCTATGTGGATCACTGACTCCTCGATGTACAATAGTCTTCCGGTCAGCATCACTACATTCCCCACCTTGATCCACATAGAGATTAATTTCCTAAAGGTACAAAAATTAAGTATTTTATTAGGAAGCTGTTTGGCTGCTAACAGGATTCTTACATGCAAATTCTGTGAAGAAGAAGAATACAAGCACAATAACAAATAAAACAAATACTAGTTGAGAGAATAAGTGGAGAGGAGTAACAATAATAGGTCTAGGATCACCAAAGATATCCAGGCATTGGACTCCGCTCCTCATCCCATCTCCTACAAGATGGTGGGGCAGATTTCACAACATAGTCCAGTAGCTTGTGTGATGTAGTCAACAAGGAGCTTTGGTGCAGCTGGCACTTCATATTTGTTGATACACAGCAAGTGAAAGCATGGTATGGAGCTTCACATAGAGCTCCTGCATGAGACAAAACAAAGGCATTATTTTTGGTTATGACTCAGGAGTTTGGGTCTCCTTTAGTATCACTAATGCAGCCTTTAATTCCGGATACTCACCACAAACCTCTCCCTACCTTGCTTAGCTGGATTATAAGTGGCAGCCCTCTAAAAACTTTCCCTTTTGACATATTTCACTTATTAATTTGTGAACGAGGCACACTGTCTCTGCTCAGAGGTAAGATGTTCATCTGTTACGGGTTCCTGAGCCTAGGCAGGGGTTAATGGCTCCAGGTGAGATTGACTTGCATTTAACAGTCCTATTTGGCCTTTTTTTTCCTGTAAGACATTGATTTTGTCTTGACATTAGCTTTGCTCGCATGGAAATACAACATTCCCATTTTACAGCGTGGGACTGTTGTGCTCTCCATGGATCAGTTTTGCAGCCATGCTCTCTCACAGTGTTGATGACACTCCCCTGTGCCTCTCCAGCATCCAGTTCAGTAGGCGCGGTCATCAGGGTGTTGCCAGCATAATGGGACATCCCACACTTTGGGAACAGGCTGCCCTCCTCCAAGGGCTATGCCACAGTACCCTGACAAGGTGTGGGGCTGCGCCCGCCTCACTGAGGCAGCACCGATGGCCCTCCCAGGAGAAGGCAGAGTGGACCTGGGACTCTCCAGTGCTAGGGATGTCAAAGAAGGCACTTGCCAAGTTGATGACAGCAAGCCAGGTGCTCGCCCCAGCCTCTGACTGCTCTGACAGGGTAACACTGTTAGGAGCGACTGCAGCTGCACGGAGAGGCCATGATACATACAAAGCTAGTAATCCCCATGATACATACAAAGCTAGTAATCCATGTTTCCATACCAGGACTCAGACCTTTATAGGCCAAATAGGACTATTAAAGGCAAATGTCTCCACTGGAGACCCCCTGCTTCTGACAGCTGTTTAACAGTCTGGTAGGAACAGAGGAAGCCGACAGATGTAGCAGTTTGTGCAGCAGTGTCTGAGCTCTGCTTCTTTGAGACCTTGACATCTCCTGGAGCTTCTGAGCACTGTGCCTGGGACCTAGGAACTCCTGGGAACCCACAGAGGAACCTGAGGGTGTCTGCTGATGCCAGGTGAGGGTAAAGACAAGGTAAGTATGGCTCTAAATGTTTCTAACGTGCTCTGCCAGAGGTCCTTGATGAGTGGGTGCCTCTAGCCTATGTTCTAGTTGACACCTGACTAGGGATGGTCATGCACTCCTTTAGCTGGTGTTAGACAGGGCACTATACAAACACCAGGCCTACAGTGCAGCTAACAGGGACAGCAGTTTGTGCAAAAGGGTGCAAAGAAGGGGACCTCATCTGAGTTCAGACTGGCATAGTCTCAGTCATGGTGGTGACACACCATGTGGTACTTCACCCAGCAAGTGGTGAAGCAACTGCCTCTGCCAGGACAGGGACTTCAATTCAGGTGGAGCTTTGCATGGTGGATACTGTCCTCCAGGCTCCCTGGAGTGCCTGTGGTGTCTCCCTGAGGCCAAGAGAGATACCCCTCTGCCCTTGAGACTGTCCACTCAATTCCTGCTTAGATTTTTGGATAATCCAGCTCATGCTAAGGCCTAATGTATGCTGGGGAGCAAGTGACAACACCACTTAAGCAGGACAGGTGACAAGAAAGAGTTAAAGGGTCATGATGTGGCCATTATCATCTACAAATTGCTGTCTCCTGCAGCAGTTTCCTCAGAATCCATTAATTCATAGAAATTGCATAGACAAAACCTCCAACCTAGAGGATATAAAATACCAGGTAACCCCAAAAACCTCTTGAAGTGGTTCCAACAGCAGAAGGACTGCCGAGGCTTTAATATGTCCCGGTGTGATAGAGAGGATGCTCATCAAGTGTCCCTTGGGAGAAGAGGCCAGCTCCCTGCTCTCCACAACCTCCTTTGAGGTAGTTGTAGAGAGCAATGAGGTCTCCCCTCAGACTCCTTTACTCCAGGCTAAACAACCCCAGTTCCCTCAGCTGCTCCTTGTAAGATTTGTTCTCCAAGCCCCTCACCATCTTCATCACTCTTCTCTGGACTCGCTCCAGAGCCTCAACATCCTTCTTGTGGTGAGGGGCCCAGAACTGAACACAGTATCCGAGGTGCGGTCTCACCAGTGCTGAGTACAGAGGGAGAATAACCTCCCTGGACCTGCTGATCACACCGTTTCTGATACAAACCAAGATGTCATTGGCCTTCTTGGCCACCTGGGCACACTGCTGGCTCATGTTCAGTCACCTGTCAACCAACACCCCCAGGTCTTTCTCCTCCAGGCAGCTTTCTAGCCAGACTTCTCCTAGTCTATATCACTGCACAGGCTTGTTGTGCCCCAAGTGCAGGACCCGGCATTTGGCCTTGCTAAACCTCATGCCATTGGTCTCAGCCCAGCAGTCCAGCCTGTTCAGATCCCTCTGCAGATCCTCCCAACCCTCCAGCAGATCCACAGTTCCACCCAGCTTAGTGTCATCTGCAAACTTGTTAAGGGTGCACTCGACGCCTTCATCCACATCATTGGTAAAGACATTGAACAGGACTGGACCCAGCACTGAGCCCTGGGGAACCCCACTTGTAACTGGCCTCCAGCTGGATTTAACTCCATTTACCACCACTCTCTGGGCCCGGTCATCCAACCAGTTTCCCACCTAGGAGAGTGTGCGCCTGTCCAGGCCAGAGGCTGTCAAAGACTTTACTGAAGTCCAGGAAGACCACATACACAGCCTTTCCCTCATCCAGTAGTCAAGTCACTTTATCATAAAAGGCGATTAGGTTTGTTTGGTAAGACCTGCCTTTCGTGAACCAGTGTTGACTGGGCCTGATCACCCAGTTCTCTTGCATGTGCTTCATGATAGCACTCAAGATCACCTGTTCCATGACTTTCCCTGGCACTGAGGTCAGACTGACAGACCTGTAGTTCCCTGGATCCTCCCTGCGACCCTTCTTGTAGATGGGCATGACATCAGCCAGCCTCCAGTTCAGTGGAACTTCCTCAGTCTCCCAGTACTGTTGGAAGATGATGGAAAGGGGTTTGGCCAGCACATCTGTCAGCTCCTTCAATACTCTTGGGTGGATCCCATCCATTCCCATAGACTTGTGGGTGTCTAGCTGGGCAAACAAGTCTCAAACTGTCTCTTCATGGATCTTGGGAGCCTCATTTTGCTCCTCTAGCTCCTGGGTTTGCACACAGAAGCAACAACTTTCCTTACTATTAAAGACCGAGGCAAAGAAGGCATTAAGTACCTCAGCCTTTTCCTCATCCCCTGTCACTGTTGTTCCTTCTGCATCCAACAGGGACTGTATGGTCTCCCTAATCTTCCTTTTATTGTTAATGTATTTATAGAAATATTTTTTGTTATCTTTCACAGACTTCGCCAATCTGATTTCTAGTTAAGCCTTTGCCCTCCTGATTTTTTCCCTGCACAATCTCACTTCCCTCATGTAGTCTACCCAAGATGCCTGTCTCTTCTTCCAAAGCTCATAGACATTTCTCTTCTTTTTGATATCTCTCAAAATCTCCGTGTTCAACCAAGCTAGTTTTTTCCCCTGCCGGCTTTCTTTTCAGACCATGGGGATGGCTTTCTTCTGAGCTGCTAGGATTTCCTTCTTGAAGAGCTCCCAGCCCTCATGGGCTCCCTTGCCCTTAAGTACTCTCTCCCACGGGACTTTGTCAACCAGCCTTATGAACAGTCCAAAGTCTGCCCTCTGGAAATTTAGTGCTACTGTCCTGCTAACCACCCTCTTCACTTCACCTAGAACTGAAAACCCTATCATCTCACGATCACTTGTCCCAGGCATCCTCATACCACCACATCCTCCACAAGGCCTTCTCTGTTCACAAACAGCAGGTCCAGGAGGGCACCCTCCCTTGTTGGTTCGCTCACCAGTTGTGCGAGGAATTTGTCTTCCACACACTACAGGAACCTCCTGGATGCTTCCTTTCTGCTCTAATGTACTTCCAGCAGATATCTGGAAGACTGAAATCTCCCACAAGAACAAGAGGCATCAATCTAGAGACTATCCCCAGCTGTTTATAGAAGAGATCATCAGCTACTTCTTCTTGGCTGGGTGGTCTGTAACAGACTCTATCACATAATCTGCCTTCTTTTGGGCTCCTCTGATTTTAACCCACAGGCACGCGATCTCCTCATCACCACAATCCAGCTCAGCGGTATCAAAGTTCTCTTACCCCACCTCCTCTCCTCCCCTTCGTATCCCACCTGAAGAGTTTGTACCTCACCATAGCTGCCCTCCAGTTATATGAGTCATTCCACCACGTTTCCATGATGGCAATGACATCATAGCCTCCCTGTCCCACGACAGCTTCCAACTCCTCCTTCTTATTACCCATGCTGCGTGCATTGGTGTAAATGCACTTCAGCTGGGCTGGCAAACCTTCAGCCCTCATAAAAGGAATAGAGTTTATTCCCAACAGACTGGTTGTTGGAGTAGCTAACGCCAAAGTGCCAGTTTCTTCCTTACCGTCACCAGGTGTAATTGCCCCCACTTGCTCCATTGTGATGTACTGGTGGTCCTCACCTGCACACCATCTCTGAGTCACCAGTGCCCCACTTCCAGGCTCACTCCCATCTAACCTGGTCTCATCCCCCTCCCCCTTCACAACTAGTTTAAAGCTTGGTTAATGAGCCTAGCTAGATTTTTTGCAAGGGCTTTAGCCCCCCTAGGAGATATGTGTGTCGCATCCCTAGTAAGAAAGCCTAGGGGTGCGTGGGCCACTCTATGATCAAAGAACCCAAAGCCCCTTTCCTCACACCAGACTCGAGCCAGGCATTAATCAAGTGCTTCTTTTTGATTTCTTGCTCCTCTGTACTTAGCATTGGAATGGAGCTAAATACTATTTGAGCCCTAGAGCCCTGAAGTCTCTCTTAATGGCTTTGGGCTTTCTGTTCTCTAGGTCATCACTTCCAATTTGAAATACTATTAAGGATAATAGTCCATCTCTTGGACCAGGGAAGGAAGTTTTGTAGTTACCTCCTTCACTGATGCCCCCGGTAAGCAGCAGACCTCTCTGTGGAGCGGGTCTGCTCTGCAGATGGGTCTCTCCGTTCCTTTTAGAAGGGAATCCCTTATGACAATCACTCTCCTCTTCTTATTAATGGAGGATGTTTTTATGTTTTTCTGAGGATGGTGCAGCCTAGGGAAAGATTCTAGGCTGTGGGAGCCATCATCCTCATCCTTGGGGTGGTGGTTTGATTGCACTTGCAGTGTTTTGTATCTATTATACAAGGTAGCCTGGGAGTTTGTTGCCAGCATGGAGAGAAAGCACTTGCTGTGCTGGGCAGGAACTTGCTGCCATTCCCCATCATTCTTCTCCTCAGACAAACAGATAGTGGATGGGGAGTTCTCAACCTTGCTAGCTCTGCCTGCCTGTTTAGTCTGCGAGAGGGTGCATAGAGTATTGTTCCATTGGTCTATCTCTCTCTCACACCCCCTAATGATCCTTCGCCTATTTTCTTCCTCCTTTAGTTTTGACATCAAGTGCAGGAGTTCTCTCACCTGAGCACAGCTTCCACAAGGGGAGTCACCACTGGTGGTCCAGGTGGCTGCATCAGTTCTGGCTGGTGCAGTACATGGAACAGCCTTAATTTTCTACCGGGTGGCCACTATGGTCCTTGGTCCCTTCTGGCCAATCTCCAGCCATTCTCTTCGCCCTCCCTGCTAGCCCTGCCCACTCAAACTGCTGCTCAAACTACCCTGTTTTACTAACACATCCCACACTTTTCTAACACGGCAGTCCGAGTGATGGTGCTCCCTTGGGGCCATTTAAATCTCCCACAGTGGCTGCTGGGACCGCTCTCCTCCATCAGGCACCATGTAGGAGCTGCCGCTGCTGGGTATCAGGAGCCAGAAGCCACCCACCCCACTCCCTCGTGGGTTTTTCTGGTCTTTCCCAGCTCTAGGAAGTGTCCCACTGCCACAAGCTGTCACCCTGTTGCAGTACTCACCGTCCTGCTGCTGGATATCAGTGAGAGTGACATGGATGATCACGTTAGTGCCCTGATTAATTTTACATCAAGCCAGATAAAAATTCTTATATGATAATCAGCTGCCCAGTACGGACACTCAATGGCACATCCCTCAATATGATCAGTCCTGGCAGTTCAGAGAAATACTTGTATCTACATGTAGACCTGTGGGTTAGACTATTCAAAACCTGACCTGTAAGAAACTACAAGAAAGCCTAAGGCAGATTGGGTAGGTTTCACTGAAGTCTTTTCAGAAAGTAAGCATCTTGAAATTTATCAACATCAAGATTTACCATCTCACTGTTGATTTATCTGGTAGACCATGCCAACATGAGGGCCTCATACCCTTCACTTGGTTATTTGATTTGCTGTCAAGGAGTGGTTATATATTCCTGCGTGTATGTGCAATGCCATCCTATATTCCAGCATGCAGGGTGGTGGTATTATCTAGCATTTAGATTTAATCTCAAGTGTGAAAGCCTGTTGGCTACATCAGATCTCCTACTCCCATGACAACGTCATAAAATCAACAGTTTGTCAAGTGGGTAATGAAGGTGAATTCAGAAAGTTATAGATAGCTGTAGGTAGAATGGAAAAGAAAGTACCATTGATTTGAGATGTCAGTGTAGTCACAGTAATGCCAGAAGTTGCAAGCTGTGAGGCCTAAGCCTCTCAATGGGAGATTCTTCCTCCAAATTTCATCTTTCTGATAGCTAGTAATTGGAGGAAAGAGGAATTTTTTAAATGGACAAAGCTGCAACGTAAGGGTTGTGGTACTGTCAGCTTTGAGAAGGATAAAATCAGCAATAACTGGATTGAGTGCAATAGGGTCATTCCCCCCAGGAAACTTTACACAGCACTACAACTAAAACCTAATGTCAACACCACAAGGGAATTTTTAGCATGAAATAGACAAAAATCTCAAATTAAGACCTGCTGGCATTGTCAGGCTAAAAGTGAGACTTGCTCACACATTATTTGGTACTTTCCTGACCTTTAATCCTGACTCCAGGATTAAAAGAAACCTGTAATGAGTAGGGTCTGTAGTGGATCCAGTACTAATCAATATCTTCATCAATAACGTAGCAGGATTGAGTGCACCCACAGCACATGTGCAGATTAGGTGATGCCACTGACTTGCTAGAGGAAAGGGACTCAATCCACAGGAACCTTAGTAGCCTTGAGGAGTCCTGCATCTGGCTTGGGGCAAACCCCAATATCAACATAGATATAGGGGTTAAAGTGATTGAGAGCACCTCTGCTGAGAAGGACATGGGGCTACTGATCGATGAAAAGCTGGACATAGCTGAAAATGCATGCTGGAAGCCCAGAAGCCAACTGACATGGTGATTTGTAAATGGTGGGATGGAACATCAACTGTAATGTATTAGAAACAAGATTAACAACTAAGATAACTACAACAACCCTTATCTTCTTGTTCCCAGAGTTGTTGAAATTGACCACTCATATACGGCCACACTTCAATGACTCTGAGCTGATCTGATTTAATTCCCCCTGGACATGCAATGAGGTTCCGAGAACAAGTATAATTGTCATTTCAGGGAAAGGTATAAATTTGAAAACAAAATGTGTATAAATTTTCTGTGAAACCACTGCTCGTCAGAAGCAGTCTGAGGACAAATCCCAAGTCTTCTCCAGTGCTGAATAAAGTGTACCTGCCTTAATGGTTAAATTAAACTGTTAAGCTTAAGTTTCTTTGTTTCACAACTGTATCCTGGGCTACATCAAAAGAAGCATAGCCAGCAGGTCAAGGGAGGTTCTGCCCCTCTGCTCTAGTGAGACCCCATTTGGAGTACTGCATTCAGTTCTGGAGCTCTCAGCACAGGAAAGACGTGGAAGTCCAGAGGGGGCCACAAAAGTCATGAGAAGCATGGAATACCTTTCCTGTTGGGAAAGCCTGAGTGAGTTACAGTTTAAGCCTGGAGAAGAGGAGGCTCTGTGCAGACCTTATTGCAGCCTTAAAGTTCCCTTCCAAGCCAAACCGTCCTGTGATTCTATGACTCACCCTGCTAGCCCCCAAACCAATCATATTCATCTACTTATTCATTCCTGGGCTGACGAGGTGGGTGCTGTGAATCAGGGTTACCCCTGCCATGCTGCCTGGCAGAGCCATAACCCATTTCTTATTCTCCCATCCCCACTGTATTGAGCAGCATGGAGCATACTGGAACCTCCCATCTCTCTGTCCCCTCCGGAGCCCTCCAGGTGCTTGTCCCACGCGCCACCCCAGCCCCCGCCACGGCAGGCTCTGCTTCAAGTATAATGAAACACAACATCTGCTGTCCCTGGCTTTCCATGCCCCATGATTTCTTACACACTCTGATGTTTCAGCCGGGGGGAGGCATCCAGGAACCCCCCCCCCTCATTTTCCCAATCTACTGTGGGAGCCCCTGTGGCTCTGTGCCTTGCAGCTCCCACCAGCACTTCATGTGGGAATGGGCAGGCACCCAGGCATCCCCACCATCAGGATCTTTTCTCCAGAGAAGGGTTTCTCGCTGGGATCTCCAGACTGCAACAAAGGTTTTGCACTAGGAAGTTAGGATCTCAGTGAGAAAGATACCCAGATTCTGTAAAATATCACTTATAGAGCCAGCAATATAAAGAAAGAGAAAAATAAAGTTAGTCTCACATCCCTTTAGATGCAAGAGCCCCGATTTCTGCAGCACTGGAAAGGCTTCCCATCCACAAACAGCATGCCATGCAGATCCATTGGTAGGAAGGATTAAACCCATTCTGGTCATTCGAGCTGTTATAGGATTTCTTACAAGAAAACAACTCAATTCATCATTTCTACTGTCAAACAGAGAGGATGTTCACATGAGAACTTACTGCTACCCTATTAGATAAAGGCAAGGCCATGCAGGTGTGTAATCACTGGTGCCTCGTGGGAGCTGCCCACCAGCTCCTCTGTTACCATCATCCAGCTGCGTCTGCCCTGCACCGTGGGAAAGGAGCAGCACAGCACGAGCCTGAAGGAAATGCTGTATGTGCAGCACAGCACAGACCTGTGCCTCTGCAGGATCACTGTTAAATGAATCCCTAATCCTCAATGTGCAATGATTTTCCTGGTCAGGATCAGTGCAGGTGTCGTCCATAAAAGTAGTTTGAGATCCCCATCAATGTGGATACATTTTGAAAGAGCCTTAAGTTAAGAGCAGTTGTTCTTTGTGCAGAGGGATTCAGAATATTAGTGTGGAGTGTGTTGCTCATGCTGATAAGGTAATAGCCTGTAAGGAGTCCCTACACTGACATTTTGACAGTATAGATGGATGGATGGATCAATCAAAGTTTTATTATTTAAGAGAAAGGGATTGTACAGAGGCAGGCTGAATGAAAACCAGACAGCAAGTTTTGATGTTCAAAATGTTAGTTGGAGCTCAGCTTGAATATGAACGATACCTATCACAAAGGAGTCTTTAGCCTACTAGGCTGCATCCAGTTTCAAAATGGAAGAGTCACTAAGATTTATCTGTCATGCATGGTATCTTCTCTTGGAAGTTCTTAGTTGCAAGATATCCTTTGATAACAAGATTGCTAAAGTCTGTTATAAACTCCAGAATGATACTGAAGTTTATTGAAATTCTTCACTGGCTATATAATAATTGTCTTCATTTATCAACAACAAAAATGTCTCTGTCTTTTAGTTTTCTCCTCCATGGATATTCCTCATATTATTGTATTTGCCATTTCACTAGCTGCTTTGTAAAAGTTAATTTCTCTAATGAATGGAGCTGTAGCAAAGACTCATTTGTATAATGTTTGGGCTAATTTAAAGTTTCACTGAAACAGTCAGGGATCAACTCACAGGCCTCAATGCCAAGCAGACCTCTCTCAGCACTACTTTTACACCCACCACCTCCTCCTGTCCCACAGAACCTTGGGATACTACCATGGACTTACACAAACTCCTCTGCAAACATAGCAAGCAAGCTGATATATTTATGAAACAGGAGAAATAAATATGGAAAGCCAAGAAAAACTTTTAATGGGGAGTTTGTGAATATAGCAATCTTCAAAGCCATTGCTTTCTGAGGGTGGCAGATGTAACCTTTTACTTCACCAGCGTTATAGTCTAAGAAGGATCTTACTGTAAGAAGAATCTTTTTGACTGTTCTGCTACCCTTGAAGTAAACGTGGCAGAAACTGTCATTCCCCTTGTCAGTCAGAAGAACCATCTGGCACTACATTAATACAGTTTTCTATTAAATTCACCAGCATGCCAATTATAGGATGACTTGCGAATGGTTAAACCGCCAGATGCTATGAAGATATATCACTGTCTTTTTAGGTGGTTAGGCAAACCTTTAATTAAACCTGCAGCTGCTGTGTCTGCTTTACCTGTGAATATGTCTAAATTGCACTCACCTGTGGGAAAGATGGAGCTGTTGTTGTCTTTCAAGGAGAAAAGCAGCTTAAACACAACTTTGCTGAAACATACAGCTTGTATACATGTGATTTAATTACATATGTTGGTAATTTCATCAAAACCAGTTACAGACTCTTCCACTTCAATTTTCTGGATTATGCTCACTGATCCTTGAACAATCTTTTGTACTCTTGCAAACTTTGAAAGCTGAGTTTTAGAGGCTTCAGCAAAGCCACATTATAAATGGCAATATATAGCCATGGTTAACAGGATGTCAAACAGATGATCCTGCTACTGTCTCTGATTTTGAAATCCCTGAATAAATAGAAATAGGATATAGCTTTTTACTTTTCCCTATTCTAAGCAGTATTTCATTTAGAAAATACTGAAGAGGGTAAGCGACCTTCCAGCATGACATAATAAACAATATTGGTCCCAGGAGGTTTAGCATTCCTGTGAGGCTGCTTCTATACTGAAATGCTGAAAGACAGAACCCCACAGTTCTCGCCATTTGGATTGTGGCCTTGGCTGAAGCTGTAGGGAATGAATTTCAAAGAAAACATACACCTTTATTTCTGAAAGTGTTTGTCCTTGGCTCTGCTTGGTATTACAAGATGTAGAAATCAGATCTGGAAAAATGGGATGTAGGGATCTAGCTGAAGTCTAGCTTTCATTCAGTCAAGTTTCCCTTTCCTTTAACTTTTAAGTGTTTAGTAACCAGATTTCAGAAGGGTGCTTTGTTCCCATTTAGTGCTGAGCCTGTTGTCTACTTGGAGTCTAATTTTAGAGTCCATTCCAAGGCACAGCCATTGAGGCAAACCAAATATGCAGGTGGGCAATAAGCCCATGTTCAGCCTTGGAGCTTGAGACCTCCAAGTCAGGAGCCTTATTGGATAGGCAGCAGCCTTGACTGTACATAGACTATTGCTCTCCATTGATTGCAGAAGGTGCTTCATGCAACTGAAATCACCTAAATGGTTCTGAATTTTTGCAAAAAGTCCTTGGCATGGTTTTGGCCTGGACCCAAAAGCCATTTTCCAGATGATTAACGAGTGCAGGAGTTACTACAGGTCAAAGAGCAGTGCCATTAGGCAGACTGGATGTGGCCATGTGTTTTGGAGGGTAAAAGAATTTAAACATACAAGTGCAGGTCATTTTATTGCAGTTGACCATTTTGACACATCACTGGCAAGAGTATAAATAAATAAACTAATGGAAGATTGGGAGGTTATTTAGGAGATCCCAGGGACATGGGCTTTAAGGGACAGAGCGGGAGTTTAGAATTTCTGCAGAGGAAGTCCTATCTATAGTAATTACAATGTTTTTTAAAAGTCTGTTTTATTTATAACTTTATTCTTCCTTTGATATCCTCTTCAGCCAGTTTTCATCACGTGTCTCTATAAATACCTATGTCCTTCCCTCTTGGGCACAAACACTGTCAGTGTGATTGGTATGATGGCTACCTCAGGGTCAGATACTGGTAACATGCCTCATGCAGTTTAACAGTTGAAATCTGGGCAGAATATTTGGAAATATATGATATTAGTGACTCTGGAGCTCTGTTCAGCACCTTAGAGTCTTTTTCGAGTTTATGGTGTTTGCCTGGGGAAAAGAGAGAGAAAAAATTCTGTGTTTTTCCCTTGCAGTTTTACTTATTCTCCATGTTCCTGAATTTGGATGAATCCAAATGTCCTCTCACACACTCAGTTTTGTTGGCACAGTAAAGCAGTAAAGTTCTCTGTGGACTGGGCCTAAGGCACCAAGAAATGGCCTCTCTTCAGAAGCTCTAGGACCTAGAAAATGGTAAAGGTACAGCACTTGCAAAGTGTTCTATCTGATGGCTCTGGAAATTGTTCCTCTTTTCCTTTTGAGGACATCTAATTTATTGACTTTCCAGGCACACTAAAAAATTTGTTTATGTGTAAGGGTTTTCAGAGGAGGTAGAGACATCCTTTCCAGCTGACAATGGAGGTAAATAGCTGGCTGACTGAACTGCTGAGGTTTAACTTAATGGTATTTTTGCATAATTTGTTGTGGCAGATCCATAGAGCCTTGGGAACCTATCTTGAATATTTTAAATTTAAATAAATAAATAAATGATGTATTGTTGAACAAACTGGCACTCAATTCCAGGAGATGAACCTGAGGCACATCAAAAGTAGGCTTTGAGTGCCAGAATCAACTGCAGTTTTACAACTATGCTAAGCTATGCAATTATCTTAAACCACAATGATCCTGTTGGCTTTGCAGTGGGAAATTTAGCATCAATCTCCTTAGACAAAACAAACAAACAAAATCAGAACTGCGTTTTAGCATTTACACAGTACAAGACAATGCCAGAAGTGAATTATAATCTACATTTGGAAGTACTGCTACTGTGATCCTTGCCTCACAGATAAATAAAAATGTGTATTTGTTGGTCAAAGGAGCTCATGGCTACACAGCATATCAGTGATCTGTAGAGACTCTGACTAGTAAAGTAACTTAGATGAAACTTTGATTATCTAAACCAATGCTAGTTAAGTAAGCATTTTACCCTGCTGGGGTATGCAGCCCTCCTACTTTCATTCACTGTCAGCCCTATTTTTCCATCCATTTGCCCACCCCTAGGGAGAAAGGGCTACAGGAGCTAATCATAAGACTAGATAAAGAAAGGTGGTGGCAGAAATCTCTGCCCAGGGCAAGAATACAGGAGGTAACAACAAAGAAGAAATGTGTAACAAAAGCACTGGGGGGAAAACCAACCAACCAACCATGCAAATTGTAATATTCCTTTCAAACCAACAGAGAGAGACAGCAGGCATCAGTGCAACAGAGATTAATGATGGCAACTGAATAAATAAATAACTAATGGTATTGCCATTACGTGTCACTCAACAGCATCGATCACTGTCAGAGAGAGCAGAACTTCTCTGGAGTTTCCTTCTTTCTTAGCTGGACTGGAATCCAATGGGAGAACAGAGTCAGGGGCAGCTTTCATTTGAAAGACAATTTATTCATTAGCAAGGCAGCAAATCCTATTAAAAAGAGAGGCATTTCCATTATTGTGTTGCAGTAGTCGTTTTCAAGTATTCTGCTAAAAAAATAAGATGTTTTGCATAAGATGAAACCATAATTTTGGATGGACCTTGAGCAGGAGGTGGGGCATATTCCGAGTTCCCTGATGGAAGTCCCAGGAGGCACTACGACTTGAGAAACGTAAGTTTCCTTCCCTAAAATATATATGTAATATATATATATATTTTTTCCCCTGGATTAAACTAACAGTATCCAATTGGAATATCTGCTTCCTGGCAGAGAATGAGTGTGTGCAATGTTGAATATGATTCAGGTCACCCCCTTTCTACTCATTTGGTGACACTATTCTAGCTACAATAAGGTGCTAACTCCTGATATGCCACTACAGCTAAATAAATGTGGGGGCAGGGAGTGAGCCTGAGCACTGGACTGGATATTTTGTTTTCTCCTTGGCTGGCCTGACCACGCCAATGAGCTTTTTCCAAGACAAAGCTTCTGGGGAGATTTTTTTCCAGCAGCTCCTCCCAAAAGGCACCATGAAGGGATTTGACTCTCCAACATTGATACATGTCCTCATGTCAGACACTGGTGTGAATTAAACACCCACTCTCATGTTCATGGTATTCAGACCTGCAGAGCAAACCTTGGATTATTTCATACATTTTAAGTGAAGGAAAAGAAAAGAAAAGAAGGAAAAGACACACACAGAGCACACCGAGACACAAATCATGATTCTGTCACCAGAGGGGCACCGGCAGGGTTCCAAAGGACACCCAGAGCCAAGTGCTAACTGGAGAGGATGGCGTGGGAGTGCTGCAGAAGGGATATGCCCTGGGCAGTGTGAATGTGAGACAGTCCCTGTTGCTCAGGGAGAGGGACAAAACATTGTATTGGTTTTGTTATTTTTAACTGTGTTGACATAGCCTTTACCATCCAGCTTTTCGACCTGAGATACTGGAATTGAGACTCTCCTTTGGGTGCCCAAACAAAAGGACAAACACTGTTTTCCCATGGAAAGCATCAGGTGGGTCAGGGCAGCTGCCACGAGCTGCACTTTCCAGGTTAGCACTGGCTCGCAGGTAGAGGGTGCCTGTGGCTGGAGGGGTCTGCAAGAAAAATATCTGGCATCTATTAGACCCTTTCCTGCACAGCATGCAGGTGAGAGATCTAATCTAGAAGCTCTCCCCATGGAGAGGTTTTCTGTGTTGTCACATTCACCCAGGCTGGAGAGGGCCACAGCATGACAGAATCCCTACAAATATATACCTACATGGTCTGTTAGCTCCTGTTTTGTCTTGTACCTTCATTTGCACCAAACATGCTGTCAGTTACTGCATCTTAGTTCCAGGGTGGAAAATTCCAGTCAAAGGGGACTGTCTTCTATAAATTGCTTCATTCAATCATAAGCACTCACAAGATATTTTAACTGGAAAGACACAGCAAGAATATCCATGTAGACAGGATGAGGTTTTAACTCTGCAGTGCCATGACCTTTCAGCTGATGGGAAAGTGCCCAGAAAGATTTTCTTGGGGATTGATTTTCCTCTTTAATGTTGCTAATAGAAGATATTGATAATAAAGATTAACATAGGTATTTCTAAATAAAAACGGCATGCACTTACTATGGATCACTTGCAAGGAAAATTGGTCCAAATGCCTTTCTAGATCTAAGGACTAAATGAGAAATACAATATGCAAAATAATTGTTATAATCCATCAACTTCATAGAAACAAAGCAGAACAACAAACAATTATGATAGCAAATTAAATCATAGAATGGCAATATGCCATGCTGTATATCAGCTGGGTTTTTTTACTTGTCTGTTGGCAAAATAATGAGGATTAGGGGAATGACTCATCTGTTGATTGAAAAATCTACTTTAAAGTTGCAAAGAAATTCAAACAACATTCAGTAAGCGATAACTTGCTGCACAAAAGCTTCTGTTCACTCACAGCTCCACTCCCCAGCCTGTAAACTGTGGATGCTCTGGAGCAGCAGAACCAGCCCAGCTCTGATGACAATCTATCATCACCTGTCTGTGTCTACTTGTATTTGCTACAGTTCTCGTGAGTGGGATCATATCATCAACAACAAAAAAAAATGTAGTGTATTTGCATAGAGGGAAATCCTGTTTCTGCTGCAGCCGTCAGAAACAATTTCATTCCTGGCTGTAGAACAGTTAGGGTTTTAATCTTTTCTACTAGTCTGTTCTCCTCCTATATGAAATTTAGATTCCTCCCATACTGACTTTGGATTCGTAATACTTCTGAAGTTGTGGTTTTAAAACTATCTGTGGCCTCCAAAGTGATGCCTGAGCTGTAGTAAAGGCAGTGGGAAAGACTGTGCTGTTCAAACTCAGATTTGAACACCCCATCTACCCCCCTTATCAGAGCAGCCAGCAGCTCCCTGCCCTGCAGGTCCTGGTAGGGGCTCCAGACTGTGCAGCCGTTCTGGGCAAAGCCATCAGTGCTGGGGAGCTGCTGGCAAACTGCCCTCCCATCATCTCATCTCTACCCTGGGCTCATTCAGCTCGAGCTGCTGTTTCATCTTCATCTTGCAAATCCCTAATGTCACTAAACACCTTTGCAGAACTCAGGCTTCACTCGACTCAGCAGTCTGGTGAGGATCTAGGTAACAGGTTTGTATATGTGCTATGTAGTTAATGCCTCCACTATGCATAATTGCACTGTGTTGGTGTTTGGCAAGTGCCATCTG
The DNA here is from genome assembly GCA_033459285.1 of Clamator glandarius. NCBI lineage: Eukaryota > Metazoa > Chordata > Aves > Cuculiformes > Cuculidae > Clamator > Clamator glandarius. The sequence continues at coordinate 1,446,006 of JAUNZM010000779.1, forward strand.
GTTTTCATTTTCTTTCACATTATAGTTCAACACCTCCACCCCCACAGATTTACAGTGCAACTGCCTTTCTGCTTTCAAGATAATTTCAGCTACACTGAGCGCATTTTGATTTATTTTAACTGAACGCAGCAGATACTACCATCAAATAATTTAAAAGAATTTGATTTGCAGATTTTAGCAGAAGAGGAATACTCATGAAGTCTTAACTGACAAGGTGATAAGTTACAAAGAAGATGAGAAGACCAACCACAAAATTTTTCTGCTTACCAGAATGTAGGAAAATACTCTAGAGAAACATCTTAAGCATATTAAAACCCATCAAAGCTATATAAGCAATAAAAATAATAGTGAGTAATTAGAAGAGGTGTAGAAAGGAAAACAGCTGTTGTAGCTCAGTACAGGAAATGTTCAACACTTCTTGTTGTGACTCAAATTATTATTTCTCTTTGTGAAAGACTGAAAGCCTCTTTCATCAGAGGCTATTTTTGGCATTTGACACTGTCAGGGAGGACACTGGCCTGTTCTAGATGCATATCTATGTACAGGCAAGGCAAGAAAAAGAAAACTTCAAGATAAGAAGGAGCAGAAGACAGAGTTGATTACAGAAGTAGGAAAAACAAGTAACTGGCAAATGAGGAAGAATGTTTTTATTGTAGGTTCTTAAGACTTCCAGCAAGCGATTTTCTCCCCTCCACTTAAGCACATACACTAGAAACATCATCGGACATAGCTATAAGGAACATTGTAAAGAGAGAACAAGATCCAAAAATGCAGCCCACCTCTGGTGACATGGATTATTTTCTTTCTCAGTAACATCAAAATCCCACTTTGCATTGTAATTTTATGTGCTCATCAGCTATGTGTTAGGGTTCACTTTGCACAACAGTTATTTTCATTGAGTGATACTATGTGCCGATGTGTTGTGAACTGTGAACAGGATTACCAGGTTAAAGGGACAGTGCCAAAAAACATTACTTTACATGCACATATGAACACTTATTAGGTCTACGAACTCAAGCAGGCAAAAGCCTAGGAAGTGCCAGAATTAATCTTATCTTTGTTACCCTAAATCTGTCCTTCCCCCACATGTGTCATGGCTATAATATTTAACAATATGATCACCAATTTATTTTCTCCCTGGGGGCTCCTGTGCTATTCGGCATTCTCTGCTGGATACTCCTCCTCCAGTTCCCTGCTCCTCAGACATCTCCAGGCTCACTGCAATGCCAAACATCCATATATTTTCCACAGGAATAACAAGTGGAAACTATCTCATGCAGAGGACATGCCCTTTGCTGAATTTAAAGCCATATTTAGTGGAAGGCATTAGAGTTTCTCCATGTTTTAGAATTCTTCTAAGTAAGTGGAAAACAATATACTTCCTCAGAAGCCACTGATTTCAGGAGAAGGTGAAGAAAAATTGTTGCATGGATGATTTCAGCCTGGACACTTCAACTTCAGAGGTTAAAAGCAAACAAAAGCAGCATCTAATAAAGGCAAATGTTGGAAAATTTCAGCTTGGTGATACAATTGCAGCTGATAATTTGATAAACCCACCATAGTTCCTAGGAGTTTCTTCAGAAGCCTTGTTGAAGAAGAGCCGGGTATCAGAGGCTAATGTCTAACACTGGTCCCTAAGTAAGACATCTGCATAAAGCTGGGAAGAGAAGTTGTCCAGGGTTGGTGCTGTTCCCTTTCCCCATCTGTTTCCTCGGGGAGGTCAGTTGGTGAATGGGGTTGCTGCTGCAAAGCAAAAGCTGCCAGTGTTTGGCACCTGGAAGCCTCTCTAGACTGCAGAGTGGCACCTATGCTCCTGATGGGTGCAGGAGCAGTGGTCAGCTTGCCCTTCTGTTTCATTCCCTTCCTTTGTGGAGCGAGTAGGAAAACAAAAAGTAAGGGACCAACACAAGGCTCCGGGTTTGCTGTCACCCACTTAGAAAAATCAGGCCAGACAATTAAACCAACTGCAGCAGCTGAAACAGTCTTATCTTGTAACAAGAATGAAGCAACACAATCCCATTTGTCCCAGTTTCTGGGTCTACAGTGTTGCTTCATTTTTTCCCTTCATCCCTCCCCCACTGCATCTGATTAACTATATAAAAGACTAATAAATTCTCTGCTGAATTTAAAAAAGCAGCAGCATTTGCATTTTGAACACCCAGTCATTGAGGATTCAGCCCATTTAATTATTACGCTTCAGAGGATGTACACAGATTTGCCACTCACCCTCACCAAAGAGGCACGGGCTAGTGAGGGATGAGCAGTGGCATTACCAGCCACTCAGTTGGCTGGTGTTTATTTAGATATCACCAATTGCCACTCCTGATTTGGAGCCTAATCTACACTTCAGATTTGAAACTGCTATCCCAGTGCTAGCTCTTGAAGTGTACATGCACTGATAATCACATTTAATTTGACTAGGCTTGCATAAAGCTTTGGCTAAGAAAGAGGGTATGTTTCCAGCCTGTCTCAAGGACTAATACTTCCATTAAATGCCACTGTGGTTTACCTAAATTTTGAATGTTTTGTTAACTTGGATTCACCTCTAACCACAGTACAGTGTAAAATAAATACTTCCACAGGCTAACAAGTAAGTTGCATAATAAAACTTTTCAGAAGGTGCTCAGAATTTCCTATCTCTTGATTTTTCAACTGTTGCATTATCTGTAATGTGCTTACGACAATCTCTTTTGGCAAGGCACAGTCTTTCATCTCATGTATTATGTAGTGCCAAGTACTTTTTTTTTTCTTTTGAAATAATCATGGGGTTTGAGATTTTTAGATCAAGCTTCAAATGTTTCTGCTCTGATAAAGATTTTGGGTCACGCAGCTATTATTCTTCTCTAATCCCAGATGAAATTTCCCCCAAGCAAAACAGTGAGAACTAGGGACGTCATAAAATCCATTAAAACTCACGCACTGGAATTAACACAGTGAGTTAGAATGGTGCAATAGCATTTCTTGGGACACCTGAGCTGGTCTAATGGACCCTTCGCACATAAACGGACCTTCTTTTGAAAGCATGGAAGTTTCAGATTGGGTCATTTGTCTTAGTGAATTACATATTGCTTTTCTTTTTCATCAGTCCATTTCCTTAACAATGGCCTCCAGGGCAAGGGCTGTCTGTGTTGCATGTATGTGCAGTGCAAGTACAGCAGGGAGCAGCTGCTGATACTGGGTGGCTTAGGCAGCTTCATTATAGAAGAATTTGTTACCACTCATCTCTCCCAGCATGTCTGTGAGCCAGACTAGAACAATAAAAATTAAATAAAAGTAACATATATATATATGAATGTTAGATTATACTAACTGCATCTGCTATGTACACCTCACCTGATACATTTATCTATATATGTGTGTGTGTCTGTTTAAGAGGTGCAATACGTACAATTTGAGATTTGCTACATGATTTCTGTTTCTTCTGCAAGTTGAGATTTGCTGTGGGAGGTGATATTCCTTATTATACCTAGAGAGATAGTTGTTAAAAAAAAATACACAAGGCTTTGCATACCCAAAAACTTGTGTCCCATTTAAACTGCCACAATTGCACTAACAAGAACTAGTGCTTTCTTCCTTGCAAATCTTGCCGTGCTTGTGTCAGAAGGTCATCACAGGTTTTACAACAGTAGTGTGACTGCTTCCTCTCTTGGAGAAGGCAGGTGGTGCTCAGAGAGCAGCCAGCATGACAGGAAAGGCATGGGGAGAAGCAGACGTGATGCACCAGACCTTACATGACTGCTCAGCAGAGCTGCATGGGTTTCACAGCACCTGGCAGCCTTCCTAGGACAGCCTGGTGGCTGGCTCTGCTTTAGAGGTGTCCTCTCCAAGACTACCAGCGAGTCTGCTTTTTCAGATAAGCTACATCTTATATTGCAATGCTCAGTTAGGAAAAGAGATTTTTTTTTTAAACAAAAGCCACTCCAGTGGTGTCAAGGTTTCCTTACTTGCACTCCATCCTCCACTCCCATGCCCTGCCAGGGAGATGTGTGCAGGGATGAAGAAGCGTATTGCTAAAAACGGTGTGGAGATGGAGAAACAATGACCAGAAAGCAGTGGGACAAAGACACAATAAGTACATGCTGGGAGCTGTATGTGTCAGCCCTCTGCAGCTGGGTGAGCTCCAGAGGCAGATCCATGTGAGTCAGTCAGCCAGCCATGCCTGCTGGGAGCAGTGGCCACACAACCTGGTTGCATCCAACGAGGGAGTGGCTGCTGCACACAGAGAGACTGCAGGGTAGTTAAGCACAGCATGAAGCACTGAATCCCCACCCAGAGAGGCTCTCTTGTCACCAATGCAGTGGAGTGACTCTCCGCACCTGGGAGAGGTGGGGTGGGCTGCCCAGGTGGTGGTACAGTGGGGCAGATTCATGCCTGAGCACCAGGAGCAAGGAGGTGGAAACGCTGTGGAATAGTTGTCTGCTACGAATAACACCAGCTTGACTATATTAATGGCAACAGCTTAATTAGTAAAAGGTGTTTAATAAATATTGGCTGTGATCTGTGTTTATTCCTGACTTAATTGTCTGTGAGAAAGAAGGAAATTTACAACAAGGAGATTGGGCAAAATGAAAATCAGGAGCTCTCTGCTGCACGCTACATCTACATAAAGAACACAGACTAGCATTTTCAACTTCATTGAAAGGTGCCACCTTAGAAGTTATCCCAAATACTTTTAATTCCTTCAGCTCTGATCTCTCTTAGAGATGATTCAAACTTCCTTTATCCTGTTTTTGTCTGGTAACACTATCCACCACAAAGCCCTGTTAAGACTACAACTTGGATGCACATCATGGCAACCCTTAGTTATAGTATAATTTTCCACTTTTATAACAATTTTCTAGAGTTTTCATTCCTAAAAGCTTTGAAATTATAGGCACAAAGTAAGACACTGCAAGACTTACTACAGAGCTACTGTGGAATTTTCAAGGTAGAATCACTCTCTTCTCCTTCCCTGACCTCCAGATCTCCTCCTTAGTTGATGAAAGACATTTCCACCATAAGATTTATACACATGTTGAAGCATATGTCCCTAATATGATGATATCTTCTTTCCTTTCTTTTACAGCATCCCTGTAGAGATAAATACAGGTACTTGCTTGCAGACTAGCTACCCACTGCTATCTACATTGCAGCTGGGACATATAAGGAGGCCCCATTTGGGCCCTAACAGCCATCTTCTACCTGCTGGATGAATTAGCAAAACCATCAGCATTATATCTTGGCTAGACATTATTAAAATGCTTAAAAAAGCACCTTTATTTTATTTCCAACATTCTTCAAGTGCTCCTGTCTTTGAAGAAATATTTGCCTACACTTGTGCTACCTCACATTTGTGTCAGACCATGGGTGATCATGTGTTACAGAAAAAAATGTAATTTTTTTTGCAATTTTGTTACCTGATGCCAATTGTACAGGATTTTCATCTTTGGGACTGCAGACAGAAGCCACAGCAGGCACAGCACATCCTTGGAGAGGACATCAAAGCTAACCAGGCTGAAGTAAGAGCAACTCTCGCCTCCTTTACTGAAACTTTTAATTTTCAATAAGACCAATGAACTGACTTAGTGTTTGTATGTTCTATTCAAAAAGTGCCTTCAACAGTAAAACCTTAGGATATTTACAAACTCTTATCTTCACAGAATCACAGAATAACCAGGTTGGAAGAGACCCACCGGATCATTGAGTCCAACCATTCCTATCAAACACTAAATCATGCCCCACAGCACTTCATCCACCCATGCCTTAAACACCTCCAGGGAAGGTGAATCAACCACCTGGGCAGCCTGTTCCAGTGCCCAATGACCCTTTCTGTGAAAAATTTTTTCCTAATGTCCAGCCTAAACCTCCCCTGGCAGAGCTTGAGGCCATTTCCTCTTGTCCTGTCCCCTGTCACTTGGGAGAAGAGGCCAGCACCCTCCTCTCCACAACCTCCTTTCAGGTAGTTATAGAGAGCAATAAGGTCTCTTCTCAGCCTCCTCTTCTCCAGGCTGAACAACCCCAGCTCTCCCAGTTGCTCCTCATAAGGCCTGTTCTCCAGCCCCTTCACCAGCTTTGTTGCTCTTCTCTGGACTCGCTCCAGAGCCTCAACATCCTTCTTGTGGTGAGGGGCCCAGTTTGTTTGATAATGACATTGTGGTTCAATAGCCATAGTGTAGGCATAGGGAAGTCCATGAGTATCCCTTTTCTTACTCCACCCAATTTCTTCAAGGACACTTGGCCAGAGATGCTGTTGAAAGCTTTTTGAAAATTTAAGCAAACCCTATTAGCAAGCTCATCCTGACATACATGTTTGGAGGTTCTTCCAAAGACCTGTAATAGATTGCATGTTTGTGCATCCAATATATCTTCTCTTTCATCGTGGTTTATGTCAACTGGCAAGGTACAGCCATCAATTCTATTGGATCTCTCCAGAATCCTCATACACAGGCGTGGATTTTTTCTTTCTTTAAACCATATTTGTCATTTTTTATTTCTTCTGGTACCAAGGCAGTTCTGAGCAGAAGTTAGTATTTCAGAAGTCTTCTAAAAATGCTGAATGACCTCAATGAAATTAACATCTGCTAGCAACTTATCAGTTTGTTTTAATAAGCCATTTACTGACACTTCAATTTCAGCCAGATCTTCCAATTAAGGCCCTGTCAAAATATGTTAACAGCATGGAAAAGTACGCTAAGGATTTCAGCAGCAAGCACAGATATCAAAACAGTATCTATTCTGGTCTGCTCTTCCAGGAAGGCTGCTTTACACCTTGACCACCTAGTCACCCAAATCCTTTGAGAACTGTCATAAACAATACTGTACTGAGAGCCAGAAGCAGAAACAAAGTCAGCCACATCAGATCATGGGGAGACAGTATTCCTGTACAGCACACAGATAGGTTTAGCGCTGGCAGTTCAGATATCCATACTGCCTTTCGTGTGCTGAGTATTCTTTTGGATTTGTTTCTTTTTAATAATCACAGAATCACAGAATAACCAGGTTGGAAGAGACCCACTGGATCGTCGAGTCCAACCATCCCCACCAATCCCTAAATCATACTCCTAAGTACCTCATCCACCCTCACCTTAAACACCCCCAGGGAAGGCGACTCAACCACCTCCCTGGGCAGACTGTTCCAATGTCTAACCACCCTCTCCGTGAAGAATTTTTTCCTAATCTCAAGCCTAAATCTCCCCTGGCGGAGCTTGAGGCCATTCCCTCTCGTCCTGTCACTTGGGAGAAGAGGCCAGCACCCTCCTCTCCACAACCTCCCTTCAGGTAGTTGTAGAGAGTAATAAGGTCTCCCCTCAGCCTCCTCTCCTCCAGGCTAAACAACCCCAGCTCTCTCAGCCGCTCCTCATAAGGCCTGTTCTCCAGCTCCTTCACCAGCTTTGTTGCCCTTCTCTGGACTCGCTCCAGAGCCACAACATCCCTCTTGTGGTGAGGGGCCCAGAACTGAACACAGTACTCGAGGTGCGGTCTCTCCAGTGCCGAGTACAGGGGGAGAATAACCTCCCTGGACCTGCTGGTCACGCCGTTCCTGATACAAGCCAAGATGCCATTGGCCTTTTTGGCCACCTGGGCACACTGCTGGCTCATGTTCAGTCGACTGTCAACCAACACTCCCAGGTCCTTCTCCTCCTGGCAGCTTTCCAGCCAGGCTTCTCCTAGTCTGTACCTCTGCTTAGGGTTGTTGTGCCCCAAGTGCAGGACCCGGCATTTGGCTGTGTTAAACCTCATGCCGTTGGTCTCAGCCCAGCAGTCCAGCCTGTTCAGATCCCTTTGCAGAGCCTCCCGACCCTCCAGCAGATCCACACTTCCACCCAGCTTGGTGTCATCTGCAAACTTGCTAAGGGAGCACTCGATGCCTTCATCCAGGTCGTTGATAAAGACATTAAACAGGACTGGACCCAGGACTGAGCCCTGGGGAACCCCACTTGTAACTGGCCTCCAGCTGGAGTTAACTCCATTTCCCACCACCCTCTGGGCCCGGTCATTCAACCAGTTTTTCACCCAGGAGAGTGTGCGCCCATCCAGGCCAGAGGCCGACAGTTTCCGAAGCAGAACGCTATGAGAAACTGTATCAAAGGCTTTACTAAAGTCCAGGAAGACCACATCCATAGCCTTTCCCTCGTCCAAGAGTTTAGTCACTTGGTCATAGAAGGTGATCAGATTACTCTGGCAAGACCTGCCTTTCATGAACCCGTGTTGACTGGGCCTGATCACTTCTCTTGCAAGTGCTTCATGATCGCACTCAAGATCACCCGCTCCATGACTTTCCCCGGTACCGAGGTCAGACTGACAGGCCTGTAGTTCCCTGGATCCTCCCTGCGCCCCTTCTTATAGATGGGCACGACATCAGCCAGCCTCCAGTCCAGTGGAACCTCCCCAGTCATCCAGGACTGTTGGAAGATGATGGAAAGGGGTTTGGCCAGCACATCCACCAGTTCCCTCAAAACTCTTGGGTGGACTCCATCCGGCCCCATAGACTTGTGGGCGTCTAGCCGGGCAAGCAAGTCTCTAACCACCTCCTCTTGGACCTTGGGAATCTCATACTTCTCTTCCAACCCTCGGGGTTGTGCACAGAGGGAACAATTTTCCTTGCTGTTAAAGATTGAGGCAAAGTAGGCACTGAGTACTACGGCCTTGTCTTCGATCCCCCGTTACTCTTGTTCCCTCTGCATCTACTAGGGACTGGAGATTCTCCCTAGCCCTCCTTTTGCTGTTGATGTATTTGTAGAAAGATTTTTTGTTGTCTTTCACAGTCTTGGCCAATCGCATTTCTAGTTGGGCCTTAGCCCTCCTGACTTTTTCCCTGCACATTCTCACCTCCTCCCTATAGTCCACCCAGGATGCCTGCCCCTTCCTCCAGAGGTCGTAGACCCTCCTCTTCCTATTGATGTCTCTTAGGACCTCCCTACTCAACCATGCTGGTTTCTTACCCCGCTGGCTACTTTTCTGGAACCTGAGGACGGCTTTCTCCTGAGCTGCTAGGAGTTCCTTCTTGAAGAGCGCCCAGCCCTCATGGACACCTTTGCCTTCAAGGAGCGCCTCCCATGGAACTTTTCCGACCAGCCTTCTGAACAGCCCAAAGTCTGCTCTCTGAAAGTTGAGGGCGACTGTTCTGCTAACCTCCTTCTTCATCTTACCCTGCACTGAGAACTCTATCATCTCATGATCGCTTTGCCCCAAGCGTCCTCCAACCTTCACATCCCCCACCAGTCCTTCTCTGTTCACAAACAGCAGGTGCACTGAAAATATTTTGAAATTAAAGATCTACCAGTTTTCCACTGCAATACAAGTTTTCCAGTCTATACAGTTTAGTCAAGGAGTGGAGCAAAAGATGACTGTCATCATCTGTAAATAACTCCATGGAGGATAAGAAAAAAAGTAGTTCCATATTAGATCTCTAAGCTAACTGAAAACAGAAAACATGAGTTTGAAGACAAATGAATCTGGACTAAACGTAAAGCCTTCCCTTTGTAACGATGTTTATTTAGGAAGGATTAAAATATATAGACCTTAGTTATTCAAGAGACTTCTTAAGCCCTAATTTGCTTGTAAGAGATCTCATCATTGCTCAGACAGAATTAATAGGCTTATTCCTGATGTAACTGGGCAAAATTTTTTTACCTCTGTTTTGCAGATACAGTTACACAATCATATTTGGTTTCCTCAGCCTCAAAACACATGACCTTATGATAATGTATGTCTATTAAATATTTCATTTGTATCAATTTTACTTTGGCTTTAAAACAGTAACAACTCATCCTGTGTGCGTCAATTAACATGCTCATACTTTCAAATTTCATATAAGCAACATGACTTTGATGCTTTATGAACAAAAAATGACTCATATGTTTTGAAGAAAAATCTGTATTCAAACTTTTTATGCCAACTGCTGGCAAACACAAGTTTTGCAGACGCGATCCCTCAGAAGAGTATAATATAATAATAGTACAAAATCAGAGCATGGTTTTTAGACAAAGGCTGAGAAAGGAGGGATTTAATAAAATTGGTAAATGAGATCCAGTAAGCTTAGCTCTAATCTCACTCAGGGTCACCTCTGTAGGGAAATACGCTGGCATTGCTCTCTTGATATAATTACACTGCTACAGTTATACTATTGTAAATTGTTATGTTTCCAAAGCAATATATGAGGAGTAATTCCACAGAAATCAATGACATAAGGACTACAAGAATAAATTCGCCATAGCCAGTTGTCTCTGGACATTGAATTGCTTATTTTCTTTCTGAGGAAAAAGAATAGAAATAAATAAAAGATGGACATAAATCCAGTAGTAATAAGCCAAAATGACTTTAATACAATTATCTGCTTGTGTTTAAAGCAATCCATTTTGACAAGTGGAGGGAAGTCTGGAGCAATTCATTATCTTTGTTGACTTATTCCAAAGGTTCATAAATTACCAGCTGTTTACATTTGCTAGGATATAACTACACTGAGTGTGCCAAGCACCAGTAGGGGTTTGGTGCCCTCTTATGTTTTACACAAGCCACTTCAGTGACTGCAAACATTTCTTGGTGATGGATCACTTGTGAAGGCTTCTCGGGTTACAAATTGTTAAGAAAGTAAGTGTCAACTAAGATAACTAACTACTTAATCCTTCAAAAAGGTCAATAACCACTTTAAGCGGTGAACTTGCTCACTTTAATAAGCAAATCCACAGACATACTGATGCACCTTTCCCCTCAGCTCAGCCTCACTAAACTGATCTTGCATGGAACAAAACTGTTTAGGTTTCTTTTGTTTTGGCCAGATATTGTCAATCAATTGCTGATTACAATAACACACACACAAAACAAAGAGTGGTTAGTATCACAGGAGAACAAAGATGAACTGGCACCTATTAACTAAAATTAGAGTTTGGGGGTGGTTCTAGCAATCACTTTATGTTTTCTTTCTTGTCTAGTTAACTTTGTAATGTATTGGGTTTTTTCTTGTATATGTATTCGTAACCCAAAGAGAGGTCCCTTCTGGGTCTTCTAAAAACTGAATAAATTGCTCGATAATTTTTTTCTGAAAATAAAAAATGATTCTAAATTAAGAAGTAGTTTGTTAGTTTGTTTCTGATTTGCCTATTAGCATCAAAAGGGTTTAGCTTCAGTTATTTAATTTTTTTTTAATACTCAGCACTTCTGTAATTCATCATCCCATTTTATGCAGATGAAAACATTTGGGAGAGATTTGTATGCCTTTTTTGATATATAAATCAGAACGTGCAAGAGATAGGCCACAGAAATAGTAAAGTATAAAGATAACTTGGATTTTTATATTACATTTGACTGCTGGTATCAGAAATTATTAAATACCTCATTAAAGTGTTGAGGATCCCATACTTTAATCCATTGCAATGGAACATATTGATATTAGTACAGAAATAAAGCACTCAACCCCCTCATAATTTGAAATTGTCAATTTATTTTATCAAATTATCCTACTACGCAATTTTTCAGAAATCAGTTTCAAAATGATGCATAAGAAAACCTTCATAGGAATTAGCAAGTTAGCGCACAAATCAATCATATTTTCAGTCATCATAGATGCAGACATAAAAAGGAGTATAAGCACCTCATATGAGTTAATAATGAGCATCCTTTCTTACAACAGATACTCAAAAACCTGGAAGCAAGGCAAGTTTCGGCACCATGGCCTACTTCAGTAAAGCCAGACAAAACTGGATGAATGCTCACCATTTCTACAGGCTGCAAAAGCCCATGTAAAAAGAATTAAGTGCAGATCCACACAGCAAACAGAACCTTGTAGAAATAACTTATTTGCCCACGTCCAGAAGTGCAATACTCCTTTACCGAACACAGAAGCATTTTCCCAGAGAGCTTCGAGTCCAGTTTCACATAGAAGTGACAAGGAAAAATAAATAAGGAGAGGATGTGGTGATAAAGGATGGATGTGCCTGGACCCCTTACACCATCAAGACACACTCAAATAAATTTAATGATACAATAGCAGTATTTTTTAAGAAGTCCACCTTGTTTAGGTGAGAAATAGCTAAATTGCACATAAAGCAGAGATCCCTGAGCTAGTGGAGACCTAGTCAGAAAATCCACACAACACACTGCAAAGCAATGTGGACCTATCCATCTAGGTCTAGAGAAGAACTGCTACTTTTTCAGCTAATAAATATTGCTTACTAGCTCCCATTCAAGACCATGTGATTGACAGATCATATCTAGTTCTAAGGTTTGCATGAAGACAGCCAGGTAAGAGCTGCTTTTCTTATTGTGGATACAGCCAACAATAAAGCTTTCACACTTAGTGTGCTCATCTCAAATAGTTGTGAACTCAGGCCATCATGTTCCACAGTTGAATTACTTTTCATAGAATATATGAATCTGACCTTTCTGGACAGATTTTCTATCTGCTGACCCACAAATTTGTGATCATAGGTTGAAACCTGCCAAATTAAGACACATTTCCTACTGAGAACATTCACTGAAGTAGATATTTCCCATATTCCCTTTCCAAGGAAGTAGAAAAAAATCACCCCTTTTAGGTAATTAACATTAAATTAGTCCATACAATAGAATAAGCACGTGGAAACAGTAAAAATTCTCCCGGATGTTTTGAAGAGCTAGTAGTAAAATACAAAAGGTGGGTTCACAGCTTCACAGAGGCAATTAGTTATTCACTGTCTCACTTCTGCCATGCCATTTTCCCCATCCCGTTTTCCTATATCTAGTTCCTCCTATGCTATAAAATGAGCTAATTTAAAATCTTGGAGCAACATGTAAAGAAAGCAGAACCACTTTGGACTGGCAATGGAAAGAGACAGCATTTTTTAAGGACAGAGCTTGGAGACATCTGCTAAAGATATAGTATAGGAAACTTAACTCTAGACATTACTGGAGTTAATAAAGTCTAAGTTCCAGATATAAAACACTTAAAAAATCCCCAAATCAAAACAGATGCACTGCTGGCAAAGCTTCAACAAAACTGGGAGAAAATCATGTGTCTCCCAGACCCTAATGCTGATTAAGACTTTCCTAGCAAATTACAATTTGTTTATCTTGAGGCCTTTAAATGAGCTGAACTTCAGAATGTTCCACTATGAAACCTTATGGAACAGAAAACTCATACCGAAATAAATCAAATCAGGGTAAGAATTGATTTAGTTAAGAATCGGTACTTGGTTGCTGTGCACATACTTTTAATTTAGTTTGAAGTGCCCGATATCAATTTAACTTAGGCTTATTACAGACTTTATCACTTTAGCTAGAGCTGAAAACTTTGATTTCCATGCTTATGTCATTAACCATCTAAAGCAGATGCCAGTATTAGCAACGGCACCAGTATCCAGCAGCATCTTATTCAATATCACAATGCATCCCTATGATCTATGTTGGGCAGTATCAACACAATGATCAAAACAAACAAGTGAAGAAACATTAAAATGAGTTGTTTGCCTCCTAGGAAGTCGTTCATACACTTCTTTCAGGCAATTCTGACCTTCACTACTCAGCAACACACAGAGACTAAGCAGAAAAACATACAGAGTAATTTTGGAGCTTAAGAACAGTAGCTGTCCTTCTAAAGTTTTATATAATACAGTTAAGATGCTTATCAAAGTAATTTAACAATTGCCAGCAACAAAAGCAAGAGCCACCATAGCATTACCAAAATGAGTAACAGCTCAAGACCAAGTGCTTCTCTTCTCCAGGACTGCAGATCAGCTAGAACAGAGTCTTAGCTTTACAGTTCTGGGAGCGCAATGTTTTGTGCTTGTCTCAGGGAAGACAAAAATTTGAAGAAATGTGGTCATAGGTCTTGTATGTCACAAAGCTCATGCCACAGCACTTGTGGGAAAGCATCAACTTAAGGGTATGTATTTTTGTACTTGCTGGGCTCCAATCTCTGCAACATAGACTGCTCCACTCTTCATGTCTACATCCACAAGGTGTGGTTTGGTCTCATCTGCCAGCTGGACTGTGTTGACCATAACACAGTCCCCAACAGAGCCAACTGGTGGTGCCGCCAAGATTGCCAATCGGTTGATATTCATCTGAGCTACAATCAGGTATTTGTAATCAGCAGTAAATCTGCAAAATACAGAAATAAATTTTTGAATTATGAACTCCATATGACATCTCATTTTAACACAACCACGTACTTTTAAACAAATCTAACCTCCTTGATATCCAAGCTTTTGAAAGCTATGACACATTGGAGTGAAACATTTGTAACTAAGTTGTAAGCCTTACTTTAAGTTTTCCTGCTTCTCGCAAGAGACTACGCTACAGGAAACTCATTCAAGACAATTCATCTTCCTGTAAAAGCTGCAACATTAAAGTCAACACCACACAACAACTTTAAAATTAAGTTCCTAATCCTTCATTTAAATCCACAGACTTGTTATAAGGTCAGGATTTCCCTGTCAAGATGCAACCGGGCAGATCTTTGTATATGATTAGGGCCCAGCGCTCTATTAGTTAAGCTGGTTAACTCCTTGATATCAGGCACTGACATCTTAATTCACCAGTAAGAGTACATCTTATTTATATAATTGCATGCTTTGAGAAGAACTGTTCAGCAGTACCTGACAGAATAGGGTCCATCTTCTGAAAAACAGCTGCTCCAATATCCTAGCCATTCCCCTGTGACTTTATCAAAAACTTGGATCCTTTTATTGTCTCTGTCTGCAACCCATACCTATTAGGAACAAAAATCACAGCTGTTCACAAATAGAACAAATCAAATGCTTAGGGATATAATTTAGTAGCAAACAGGTACAGCTGGGCTTGATGGCCTCCAAACTAGTGATTCTACAGTTCTATGATTCTATGAAATGCCATAGTTTATTTCATAAGCAAGGTACCCTGTAGTAAAACAGAAGTACAACTTGGAAGAACGTACCTCCACGCTGAAAACTAAATAAGTAGATATGACTTTCAAACATAGTTAACATACACAAATTATTCTTCAACAGAGAAATCCATGCTTTCTCTTCATTTCTGTGGCTAGGATATGAATATATTTAGCAGCAACTTTTCCCTCCCAGTGAGGGCATATTGCCACCTATTTAATTCTAAAGACAGTGGTCTGTCACCCATTAACTGTTTTTCAACAGTAGTCTCATTCCATGATCCCATCATGACTGCATCTGCAAACACTCTAATATGCCTAATGGTACTATAAATACTGAGCAATTTAAACACCAAAAGCATTTTCAGCATGTTTTGTCTTATCAGTTTTGTGGAACTTGTCTCTGTCCCACCCTGTGCTAACTGGGTACACAAACACTTCAAGACAGCAAAACCACTAGATAGGTCCAGCTGAAGCCGTCTCTTGTACTATACTCATTGAAAATTTAGCTATTGACAACCTGTCAGTCTGATAAATAAGCATTACTTTTCTAGGATATCACACAAAAGAGAGCAGTAAACAAGTTGACACGAGATCTTTCATCACAGTTTTTAAATGAAAGGCTACTACAGCATTCTCTAAGATTTCTTAGGAATTACCCATTATTTTTAACCCAGGTTGATGACCACCACCACACTGGCAATAAAACTGCACCTTATTGCAATTGCTGTCTTGAATGTATATATTCATGGGTTACCCTTAAACACAAATTAACTGCGTCCCTCCTCTTCTCTCTCCCACCCTGCCAGTTTTGGCAGAGAAGTGATTTTTGTAGATGTTTCTTATTCTGGTTTAGACAGCATCAGCAACCACTCAAAACACTGATTTAAGATGTTTTAGTCAAGCAGTCTTAACTTTCCCTGAAACAGATTAAAGAGCAACTGCACAGTTCACCTACAGGAAGAGCAGAACAAAGGCCAGGCTATGATTAACAGCTGGCAGAAGTAAGACTTCCGAATGCCTTGAGCTGCATGTAGAAAAGGACTGATATCCACAACCTAGCTAGAGCCTTACTACCATCTTAAGCTCATTTGGAATTTCCAAATATGAAATTAAAGTCGTCTGAAGAAATTTCAACACTTGGGTAAATATTATAGAACATAATTCTCCTGTGCTCTCACAGAGGCAACCTGTTAAAAACTACTCTAGGAACAGTGTGTTCTTGTATGTACATTGACAATGTACAATCTGACAGGTCAGAACCCTTGTGTTAACCTTGGAGCCAGATACTTCAGCAAGATCTGCAGTACGAAACTTAAAACTCAGGAGCACTATCACAGTGAAAACTGTAACCCACATAAAATGACCCAGATCACAACAGATCAAACAAAAAAAAAAAACGAAATACAATTTGTTTTGCTTAAGTACGTGGAAACAAATTTGTCTGAAGATGAAAAAAATTTCTCCCTCTGTTCTTTACCCGTCCGACAGGATCCACTGTTACACTGTGAGGAATCTTGAACTGACCAATGCCGGTCCCATTTGTTCCAGCCAGCCATATCTCTTTGTAATCTAAACAGCGAGCATCATGGAAAATAAAAGGAAAAAAAAATCACAGTAAGAAAATAACAAATAAAATAGCTTTATATCACTCCCTTACAAACTTAAAGGTGGAATTTCTAAACACAGGATTTTTAAACACAGCACTCCCATTACATAAACCCAAGTAACCCAAGTAATACTGGAACTACTACAGGGACTACTGGATTGTTGTTAAGTAGTTCTAATAGAAATTAGTGTACAAATGCTGTTGTCCAAGGCTCTGTTGAGCATTACATTAATTAAAAAAAAATCAACCAACCACATAAACCAAACAAACAGTTGGCTATGACATTCATTTGTTTACTAAACTGAGATTTTACATCTGTTACCTGGCACTTTTGAGTCAGTTTGGAGTTTTAATAATTCATCATTTTGTAAACTAGATAATAGTAAACTGACTAGTTTATGACAGCTCAAAGGAGAAAGAGCAGCTCCTCCACACTTGCCCCAACTACAGTGAAATATGCAGGTTCCTCGCTTGCAGCCCTAACCAACACTGACCATCTTACTGGGGAATATGACTGAGCTAATTAAAATCATGCAATAATTTAAATATAAAACATCTACAGACACCATTGGGTCTAACTTGCTTCTCAAAGTAGGATGAGCCTTGATAACAAATCCAACTCTGAAGTTAGATCAGGTTCTTCTTAACTCATCAAGTTTTGAACATCTCCAAGACTGGAGACTGACCACCCTCTCTCAGCAAAATATTCACTCTCTGATCACTCTGACTATGAATCTTATTTTACAAGAATCAAACTGGAATTCCTTCCCCTTTGCATCTTTTCCTCAGCGTTTTTCATTCTCCACTGTGCATTTCCAAGAAATGCACGGCTCTTTCTTCCCTATACTCTCCCATTACTGATTTGAAGACAGCAATAAGAATCCTCCTTAACCTGAGCAAACTCATTCCCTCAGCTTCTTGTCATAAGTGTTTAGATTTCTCTGATGTGACAAGCAGTAAAACAGGATCTGATCCGACAAAGTCTTCAAACTAATGTTAAATGACAGCTCTACCTAGCCCTCCCTTAAAAGTATTCTCAAGCTGTGCTATTGAAAATTCAATTTACAATGGTTAATTGTGGAAGTTCATTTTTCCATACCGCTGGATAGCTTGAGCAATCTGTTATTCATTCCTCCGTCTCCGTCCACAACATACATATCTCCACTTTCCTCTACAAAGATCTCTGCTGGTTGATCAAATTGTAGGGGAATCAAGCTTGAACCGGCATTACCTGGTGTGCCCAAGATCTGCATAAGTTTACCTGAAGGGCTATACTGTTTCACGGTGTGCCCATATTTCCCTGAATTAAGAAAAAAGTTCAAAAACATCTTAACAAAATGAAAAAGAAGTACTGCAACTGATCATGAGGATGAAAAAAAAGAAAATACCCCGATACTCACAGGTGGTATTTATAAATCAGACAAAATTCTATAGCAAAAGTATGACTGTGGATTAATAAATCCACAAGCTACAGTATTCATCCATTTTATTAGGATGGCCAAACCTAGGAGAGAATTCTATCCAGAAGATTTCCCATTGCCCTACCCCAATACTTCATCTGGCAAAAAAACCCAAAATCAAACAAACAAAAATCAAACCCCAAAACCTTTGTGGTTATTAAGTTCAGAAGCTATAGGCATACACACAGCATAACTCACAAACCTTCAGACTATTTTGTGCATCACCTAAGATGCTTGTCCACGGCAAGAAATGCATAAATCTGTCTCAAAATTAAGACTTAAATAAATGGGTTGTTTAAAGTAATATCTGCAGTATTAGCATTTTCTTTGCCACCTCTCATATCACCAACATACATACCTGTTCCAACATCTGTGACCCATACTGAACTATCTGTTGCAGTGTTCAACACAAAGATACCATGAGGCATTTCAACTGTATCATTCCATGAGTGAAGAAAATAGCCTTCCTCTGAGAATACAAGTACCTTTGGCACGTTATCTCCCCTCTGAAAAGGAAAAAAAAAAAGAGTTCTATTAAGAAACTATATTAAGCAAGGAATCATATTTTTGAAAATTCCTCTTTGTAAGGTTTTTGCAACGTTTCATGAATCATGACAGTCTTGTAAGATTTTCTCCTAGATCTCTTTTTTCCAGCTAGAAGAGAGAGAGAGGGCCAAAGTTTAGCATGCAAAGCTTTCCACTCATCCTAGATTTCAACTTAAATCACAGAATTAAGCTTTCAGAGCAGCCAAGCTCCTGCAGCTACCTGGGTCTTCATTTTGTAACATATTTTTACATTCTTGCTTAAAAATTATACCAAGCATAACACAAGCATGAAAAACTGTAACTGTACTTAATAAGTAGCATAAGCGGCATAGCACTGAAGTACTCACACTGTAGTTTATAATTACACCCCATCACTTCCCATGGAGAGAATGTCTTATCCATGACCTAGAGATACCAACGAATGGAACTGAGTAAAGCAAATAACTGAATTGCAGTTATTGCAACTGGCCAAAAGAGCTGTGTGGTTTTGATTTCATGGGACAAAGGCTGAAAGAGTGGAAAGGGAAAGAGTAGTCAGCTGCCTCAGAATCACATTTTACCTTACAGTTAAAGAAGAAGCTGCTGTAACTCAGTGAAGTTGGATGAGGCATTCATATTACAGAAATGTAATACATTTATAAGCACAAGCAAGTAGTCTCAGAACTGCTTTAAAAAATGGATATAGCACAGATATCTATACTTGTATTTTCACTAACTTTGATAGAAAAATTCTTCTATTACTATTCTGATTGATATATACATGCACTTATATATATTAATCCAGACCAGACACTTTAAAGGCAGAAATACACGTGGTTAAAATGGGAGAAATACAGTACTCTCACTCACTTGTCCTACGTAGACCAAACCATGAAGAGAGTCAACAGCAACACAAAATGTTTGGCCGTTGAAGTATTCTGGAAATTTAGGCCAGCCTACGTCCAGCTTGTACATCTGTTGCTGTTTCCTCCACAGAAAGGAGTAATCAAATGGTTTTAAAACCTGAAAACGTAAACCCAAATATCTATTAGTAGTTACACTACTACGATGGTGGGGTTAGAAGAACCAGCAGTACAATGTAACTTTGTACTTAAGTATCATAAACTGATTTATTCACTTTAAATGAAGAGAACAGATAAACAGAAATAGGCTTGTAGCTAGGGCTTTGGACTGCAAATGAAAAAGCTTTGACTAACTGAAAATCAGCTAATGAAGTCCTCTGTATTGGGGAGCTCTGAAATTATAAGGCATAACACACACCCTAAAATTTCATGCATCAAAGTTGCTATTTGTGATTATAAATCACACTCCAAAATGAGTAGAGAAAGCTCCAAATGCATCAGTATAAATATTTCAGGAAGATATGAAAACTACAGGTTGAGAAACTAAACTACCCCGCAGAAACGAGGAAATGTAAGACAGAAGGAACAGCAAAACTCCAAGTCCTTCTCTGCAGGGCAGCTCTCAACCACATCATCCCCCATCCTGTATGGAAACCGGGGATTGCCCCGACCCAGGTGTAGGACCTTGCACTTGACTTTGTTGAATCTTATGAGGTTCAAACGTTCTGTCTGACTTTCAAAGAACAGAATCACTTAGATGAAACGCAACACTTTTTATAACAGCAACTCCTTCGCGTATCAGCACCAGCACGAACTGGGACGCCGGGCCGGGCCGAGCCCGGCCTGGCCCTGCCCTGCCCTGCCCCGCTCCGCTCCGCTCGCCGGGGGAGCAGCCGCAACCGAGGGGTCGTACGGCAGCTCAGCCACGGAGCTAACGACCGCCCCGCCCAACTCCCCCACTTCCCCCGCTCCTCCGGGCCGCGCCGCCGCCCACCTGCGCGCCGCAGAGCAGGGTCAGCAGGGCCAGCGCGGCCAGCGCGGCGCCGGCCATCGCCAGCCAGAGCAGCCGCCGCACGGGGGCGGGGCCGGGCCAGGGCGGGGCGCGTTGCCATGGCAGCCACGTGACCGGCCCCCTCCCGCCTCCCGGAGCCTCAGGAAAGGGGAAGGGGGGCCTCGCCCCGCTCCCAACTGCGGGCTGCCCAGCGCCGCGCCGGTCCCGAAGCGAGAGGCGGCGGTACGGAGGGAGGCCAAGGATGGCACGGCGGCGCCTGCAGAAAGCAATCACGGTTGTGGCGCGACTCTAGAGGGCTGGGAGAGGGGCCAGGGCTGCTCCAGTTTTCGGCACTTCCGCGCAGACATCGTGGGGACGGACCAGCCCGGGAAGGGGCCTTAGGCTCCGCGCGTGGACGTCATAGGAGCGCGACGGCGGAGAGCACCCTGCCCGCGGCTCGGGGCTGCGCCCGCCCCTCCCGCGCCGCCTCTGCCCGCCGGCCGCGAGGAAGCACCCGGGCCGCCGGCCGCGAGGACCAGCGGGGGCGGCGCAGGGAGCCATGGGGAGCGGGGCCGCCGCGCGGGGCTCGGCGCCGCGTGCTGAGTGAGGGCACCGGGGCCGCCCCACTCCGGCCTCTCCGCGGCCTCACCGCCCGCGCCCTCTTTCCTCCTCCGCCGGGAGAGCGGCCTCGGAGCGCGCTGAGCGGGCGCGGGGCCGCCCAGGGGCGGCGAGCAGCCACCGGTGGCTTCCCTTTGTCTCTCGGCCGCGTCCAGAGCTGGAAGGCGTCAGCGCCGAATTCCCAGAGGAATCTGAGAGGATCCTAAACTGCCAGTCTTCCCCTGCTTTTTCATATACGTGTTTTTTTTTTTTTTTTTTTTTCCTCTATCCCTAAAGACTCTCGCTGAAGTCTTTAGCCAGGATATAATTTTATTTAAAAAAAAAATTCCCCCCTCCTTTTTAAAGTATCTGCACTGAATGAGCCAATAAAGATGGATAAGAAATCATTTGAAACCGTGCTGGATGAAATTAGAAAGGTAACATTTTATTTTGCATGTTAGTTTAACCATTTGGTTGTGGAATATTCCAGTTGATGAACTTGCCAGGGTAGGTGTTTGTGTTCTTTAATAGTCACTTGAGGATTCAATAAGGACTAAATTTCACCTGAGTGTGATGAATCGTAATTCTGTGTTTCTGGTGCATTTGAATTCTTGTTTGTCAGATAGAAGAGCAAAGGGCTGCCGTGAAATGCTTGCTCTCTTGGAGAGATTTTTGTTCTTAGGAAAATGGGATTGAATGTCTGGACTGCTACTACTGAACTAGGAAAACACTTGCTGCAAGAGAGGTTATTTGCAATAAGCACTTGAATAAATTCATCACAGTATTTTCACTGTCAAGGAAGGTCTGGAAACAAAACCAAAATAGCTATGTTCTTTTTGAGGAGGGGATGAGGGGAAAGTGCTGCATTTGCTTGGCTTGAATGGAGACGGGGTCCATTTGTTAGATGATGGTTTAGGAGACACAACACAAATAGAACATGAGAGGGCTGATTTCTAAGCTGCACTCTTCTTCAAAGATGCTCAGGACTGCATGCACATCTTTCTCTTGGGTTTTGATATGTGCTCTGAGCAGTGCAAAATACCTACTACTTGTGAGAAGCAGAGATACAAATCTAGACTTCCAGGCATCTGGCAAGTGCTCTCATTTCTTTCTACACAGACATCTGCTTTTAACAGGATGGCTAGCTGTTTGTGGTTGGGACAGTTCACTGAATGCTGGAAGTGGAAAACATTGGTTAATAGGAGTATGGTTCCTGTCTTGGGTGGGGATTATTTTGCTATACTTAAGCAGAGGTCACAAAGTGTCATGATTATGTATCTTGCTAAAGCTGTCTTGCTGTGAAGATAAGGGGTTTGCTTTGGATAAGATTGTCTTATATCAGGAAAGAAATCCTTAGCATTTTTATGAAAGATGTTTGTTATAATGGGTTGTCTAGGAGAGGTTCCTGCCTTTATTTGGAGTCAGGTGCTACAAGAGGTAAGTTTCAATTCAGCCTTTCTTCAGTGTGAGACACAGTGATGACTGCAGTTGCAGTAGTATTATTCTGGAACATATTGAGGTATAAACCACCATGAACAAGTGATGAGTCTGTTTTCAAAACTGCACTCACTAGCATTTTTACATAAGGTCATGGCCATAAACTCTCCTTTATAAAATAGACATGTTCCATCCTGTGTAATTGCTAAAAACATGACAGCCTGAATATTTTGGGGTGTGGACTTCTCCCCCAAACTAAGAATTTTTGTGAAAAATCTGGGGAAAAAAATCAGGGAGCAAATAGTACATGAACATTTTCTCTGAAAATTGATTGTGGGAGGGATTAATGTTTCAAATATTATTGCTGCAGTGCAGCCCTTCCAAATACACTCCGAGATTACTAAAGACTTCAGACAAAAGGGTTTTGATGTGTGATTTTAGGCAATTGTTTCCTATATGCTCTCTTCCTGTATTCCTGTAAATCTGCTTTCTGTTGATCTAAGGCTCAGTATTATGCTGTATTTTTAATAGCTGTGCTTTTCCAGTATAGCGTTTAAGCATTTTCAAATGCGTATTTTGTATCTTTGTTGTCAGGTCTTTGTTTAAACTTAATTTCTCATTCTGTGGTAGAACCTTCTTTACTGTGTGATTCACAAGTCAATTGTGTCGGCATGTTCTATTTTTGGTCCTGTGATTAGCAGGAACGTTATTTAAATGTCTCAATGTGTAGTTCTGGCTTCTCTATGTATATTTATGGTTTTTAACGAAATAAAGCTTGAGAGTTTTTTCATAAGTAGGCATTGCAGTGCCACCTGTTCGTGTTTTTATGAAGTCATTCAGTTTTTGATTTAAGGAGGAAGAGTGACGTTTCTTTTGGCGAAGAAGTTGCTATATGACATATCAGGCTTTTTTTCCAAAATGTGTGAAGAGAAGGAAGGGAGAAAAGGAAGAAAATGTGAGAGAGAAGTTCTGTCTGAGGTACAGAAAGGAAGGGGGTTACCTTGAACAGCATGTGGGTGGGTGTATGCACTCTCTGTGTTACTCATGATCAGATTGCAGAGATGGAGAACTTCATGTCTGTCTGTGTGGAAGGATGAGAGCAAATAAAGGAGTAGGAGTAGGTTTTAGGGCTATTGGGAAGAGATAGCAATGCCTGTGTGGGTAAAGCTGGAGGTGATTTCAAAATAAGCATGAAAGCTACCAAAAGAGGTGGGGCTTGGAAATTTAGGAAGAAAGGTGTGTGTATTAGTTTAGAGCAGGAATTCAGCTGTCACTTGTCTTCTTTACATCTTATATGTCTATCGGTGATCTGAATATGAGGGGAGGGAGGAAGCGCTGGCTCTCGGGTAGCCCATGTGATTTTCAACAAAACTGAACTGTCTTGCCACGAAGTCTAAAGTGGTGACCAGTACTGCGTTATGCTGCTCTCCTTTCTTTGCTGCACGTGATTGCTTGTTAAAGGTTGAACTCTGGGAAGGTGATGATAAGACATCAACCTCTGGAGCAAAAGCACCCTTGTGTACTTGATTCTGTCAGTAGAGACTTTTTATCCAGTCTGTTTGTAAATTCACTGAAGTTAAGATGCTTTGCTAATGATTTTACAGGGAACATACCAAGAGATTGTATGGGTAATCAACTCTATCTTGTTTAACGTAAAGTTGATACAAACTTTCAAGGCAAAAGGAAGAGTGATGATGATGTTCTCTCACTACAGTTTTAAACAACAAAAATAGCAAAATGAAATAAAGAAAAAAAATTTTTTAACACAAGAATTAAACTACATCTCTGCTTTTTATTGTTCTTAATTGTCTAAGGAGTATATTGTTACTTAGAAATATTGCAGTGTGATTGATACAAATGTCAGTGTGTAAGGTCAGATTTTTTTTAGATTAATAGATTAGTCTAGCAGATGGTTGTGCTGTAATTGTAATTTCTGAGGGACTAATTATGCATCTTTTTCCCCCACTTTTTTCTAGGCTGTATTGACTGAGTATAAACTAAAGGCCATTGAATATGTTCATGGATACTTTTCTAGTGAACAGGTAAAAGTCAATACTTTCATGGCTTTAATGGGAGCCATTGGTTTTGTGTATTCAGTAATAAAGACAATTTCTCCAATCATACTGAGGCTGATTGTATTTGCTTTTTTATTTATTAACTGAGGAGTTTTAATTCCTCATTATTATTTCAGTACTAAACTGTTAAAAGTAGTTCCAAGTTGTTTTGTTATCAAAATCATTACATTTTCATTCTTGGTGCTTGGGAACAATTGGAGAAATTTATCATCATAAAACTTAAGGTTATTTAGCACGTACTTTCTAAACGCTGTAATGAACATCCAACTTAGTATCAAAATAAATATGTGGATTTTTTTCCCTTGTTTCTTCTGTGGGATTTTTTTTAATTTTCTTTTTTTTGGTGTATGTTTGGTAAATATGCTGTTTGAGATAATGAATGTTTATAAGCTTTTTCAGAAAGACTTTTTTAAAAAATTCTAATACTGTGGTAATTGTTGTGCATATATGCAGATATATAGAGGAGTGCATATCAATTTTAAATATTTCCATAAAACAACATGATCTCATAACGTGGAATTTTTAGCTGTCTACTTAAAAAGAACAATAAAACGAAAAAACCCACAAGTAAAACATAATAAAACAACAACAAAAAAAACAAACAGTAAAAAGTTTAGGTTGTTCAGTCTGGAGAAGAGAAGGCTCGGATCAGACCTTATAGAGACCTTTGAGCACCTGAAGGGGGCTACAAGAAAGCTGTTTGCAAAGACTAGGTAGGACTACAGAGAATGGGAATAAACTGAAGAGGGACAGACTTTGATTATGCATAAGGAGGAATCTCCTCACTATGAGGGTGGTGAGGCAGTGGCACAGGCTGCCCAGGGAAGCTGTGGCTGCCCCATCCCTGGAGGTGTTCAAGGCCAGGTTGGATGGGACCTTGGGCAGCCTGGGCTGCTGGGAGGTGTCCCTGCCCATGGCAGGGGGGGTTGGAACTGGATGATCTTTAAGGTCACTTCCAATCCCAACTCTTCTGTGTTTAGATGTTGATAGGTACTGATAATCAAATATTGCAGACAGGCAGATGTTTTTAGCAGTATACCACTGTACTCCAAAAATAGAAAGATTGTATTAATGCAGTTATCATATTTTTTAATATATAAAAGATTAATCAAAGGCCTTTCTCTTGCAGGTTGTTGAGTTACTGAGGTACTTTTCCTGGGCTGAACCACAGCTCAAGGCAATAAAGGCTTTACAACATGTAAGTTTGTGTGACACAGTTTTGTGGTCTAAGTTTGCCCTCTTAATCTCATTTTAGTTTTGAGGTGTCTGCTTTTGCAACTGATAGGTCAGTCTACCATTTAATCATCAAGGTTTCTTCTTCATTTTTGTTTTTCAATGGTATCAAACTATAAAACTTCATACTTTCAAACAGGGTATCTTTCCGAAGGAAGTATGTTTTACTTTCCTGTGCATCACAAGAATGGATGTAGCCCTTTGTAATTGTTGTTAACTTTCCTAACTTCTTTGCTTTTGGCAAGTACTTTTTGGAGCTGATTGTTCAGAACTTAGTGTAATAGAGTGTCCTTCCCAATGGGAGGGAGAGAATATTAAATGTTTATTGACATATATGATACAAAAGTGTTACTGAGCTGCATTCTAAGTTTAAAATAATTGTTTGCTTTATTTTATATACACTTCTTTCTTTCTTGCTTACTTGTCAGAAAATAGTGGCAGTCCCAGCATCAAAAATGGTTAATATTCTCAACTGCTTCACATTCAGTAAAGATAAACTTATTGCCCTTGAACTCTTAGCTTCGTAAGTATATCGTGTTGTATTTTCTTGATTTTATTGTTTTTACTAAAGTTTGAGTATATAAAAGTTAAGATACTTCTAGAACAAAGCACTGTGGCTGGTCCAGGTAAAACACAAATAGATGAGGTTGTCAAAAGAAGAATTAGAAGTAGTCATTGTGGAAAAATCTGTTTTTCATCTGAGTCTTGAGCATGCTACTACGTGGGCTTCTGCCTGCCGGAAAACTCCCGCATTGCCTGTGTTTTTACAGTGGCCTTCGAATCTTGCAGAGAATGATGATGGTCTTAAACTTATTTCTGCTCACTGAAATGTAAAACATCTAAGACCAGCGTATTCCGGGTATTGACTATTTTGCGTTTGAAAAGCCCTCTAAGTATTACATATGTAAAAAAAGCTACGTAAATAGTTCTCTTAAATTGACTTATTTGATTAACAGATCTAATGTCTGTAACAGATGTATGGGTAGTCTAAATTTATGTACCTAGAAGACTGGGAATTTTTTTAGTGAATGGCAGCTGATTCAAAAGTTCTACAATTTATGTATGTTTATATGGAACTCTTCTGTCTGGTTTAGCAGATTTGTTTTATGAAATATTGTTCTGTTTTGGATTGGGTTTTTTTCTGCATTAAGTACATCTGCCTTACATATGAATGGTGTATGTCACAGCCAACACTTTGGGGCATATAAATTCACAATATAAATATCCACAAAACAATTAAGACCAAGGATATAGGCATAACCTTGCTTTTGGAACTGAGCTTTAAGAAGCTGCATGCATGCTCCCAGTCTCTTTCAGATCAGGACAAAACAGGGTAACCTAAAGAAAGTTCAGTGGCACATAGAAGTAACCTGTTTTGCTTCTCAAAATGAGATTGGAGCTCACAGACTTTTTAGTTACTATGCTTCAGCTGGTGTGGGGAGAAGTCACGGTAAATTCTTTAATTGTTGAATTTCTGCAGTGCAAGAGCGTGATAAGGAAGTTGTGATACAAATATCCTAATCAAAACTAGAGAACAAAGCTGAAAGCTTATTCGTGTTTTAGTACCATTCTTTGAGTAATTTTTCATGCCTTTGTTCAACATTCTGCTGATTCGACATCTTCTAATATCCTTCTTTGAGAAGTCCTCTTTTTTGGGGCTGTATTGTATTCCCGGTAGTTTGGATGGGGAAGGTAACATAGTTAGTTTTGCCATAACGTTTAGTAATCATAGTCCATTGTTCCATGTGGGTATTTAATTTCACTTACAGGTATGAAGTCCATATTTAAGTCTGGGGTTTTTACTTGAATAATAATGTTATGATCTTAACTAATTATGTAGTTTTTTAATGTACTATTTGGTACAGGCTGAATAAGTGTTGATTGCTTTTCAGTACTGTATTACTTCAAACAGTCACATGGAATGACAATAACAGTCTGTCAATGTCTTTATAGCAACATTGTTGATGCTCAGAATTATCGCCTGATTGAAGATCTGTTCAGAATTAATATGTCAGAGAAGAAAAGGTGCAGAAGAATTCTTGAACAGGTACAGTCAAATACAGTGTTGTCTCCATACTCATGGTCATTGTGGTGTCAGGACTGCTGGGAACTACTGGTGGTAGACAGGCTAAAGGAACCAGCTGCAAAAATATAAGAATTATGTAATAAAAGCGTGAAAAAAGTAAGTTTCTCTTAGACCTAAGGGGCACAGAATTGTAACCAATTGAACCAATGCTGAAGGAAATAGTCTGTGGTTGTTTTAGAGAACACCAGGTTCTTAACCCCAAGTTCAGTTGAAGCAGAGGTGGTGTGAGTCCTTATTCAAAACAAAGGGGACTTGAGCAAAACCTTGCGCTGTTTGGACTATTTGGGAAAAAGATTTGAGACAAAGCTTTGAATTGTTCTGTATAGGTTGATTCATGCAGTCTGTAAACATCATGCAATAGTAATTAATTTATTTAAAACATTGAATTTGACAGCAAGTAATATTCTTTTTGGATTATTTTGCAGGCTTCAAAAACCGGTTGTAAGGCTCCTCATGCTATGATATCTTCCTGTGGCATGATTCCTGGCAACCCATATCCCAAGGGCAAACCAAGCCGTATAAATGGAATTTTCCCAGTAAGTGTGGTCCTATACTTTTGCTTTTCACAACATCCTTGATTAAGGATTCGAATACATGCAGGGAGGCGTGAAATCAAAAGAAATGTTTGGGTGTTTGGTTTTTTTTATTACTCCAGTACACATTTATAGGGAACTTATGTTATTTTTATTTGCCCTTTCTGTGCTGCTTCAAGTAAAGTTTACTACATAAATGAGGTATTGTTCATGGAAGGAAAGCATTGTAAAATCTGATTTGCCAGATATTACTGGGAGAGGTGTTGAGCCTTACTGGTAGGTTGAGAAGATGACCTAATATGGTCACTATAGTACTACTGCTAGTCTTAATATTGTTCTCGAATGACCATGTTTAAGTATTTCATATGAACACTTAACTTATATTTTGCAGTCCCTTGTCATGTCCACAAGTCAAACTTCAGAATTCTAATTTTCAGAAAATATGAGCTGTTTGATATGCATCTCTTTAAAGGGCTCAGTGTTATAAACCATGCTATTGGAATGCTCTTATAATTTCACAAACCTAGAACAGTTTTTTTTCCCTAACAAACATGATTAAGTATCACTTTCAGAATATTCAAAAACTTGAATGTGGTTTAGGAAGAAAAATCAAATATGATAAAAATTCTATATCAAGACTTATTTCTAAATGAATGCCTAATAATTTAATTATGTTTTGTTTCAGGGAACCCCTATCAAAAAGGACACAGAAGAATGTACTAATGAAGGAAAGGGTATAGCAGCCCGTATACTTGGACCATCCAAACCAGTATGTCTAATGAAAGAATAAATAAATGAATCTTTAAGAAAAAAAAAAAAAATCAATCACCAGCCAATTCAATGAAGCTTTCATATGAAATGCTGCTATTTGGCATGGAGACTGTAGAGCAGCAAGTTAAAGATAAACCTATATTATAAATATGACCTCGTATTTTTTATTTAACTTGAAAGAAGCTCTGGTTTGTCTCTGTGGGGAATAGGATTCTCTAGTGGGCACAATGTGTGTGCATTTGAAGGCAGATTTTAAATTACAGTAGCAGAAGAGAAAACTAAAAGCACTGTTAGGAATCCGTCATGAGGTAGAAGTTTTAGATGCAAATATATGCAATTTTTTACTACAATGTCTGAGGGTTTCCAGCATGACTATACAAAATGCCTGCATATTCAAAACTTGAATTGCAGTTATACCTTAGAAGGAGGTTCTTGTTTCTTAATAACACAGCTGATCTGTATTTCAAAATTTTTAAGCACATGGTGCAAAATTTCAGTGAACCTGATACTATTTGGAAGTGTTGTCCATATGGATTTTTCACTTTTATTATGTTTCCTGCTAAGCTGTATTATTTTAAAGGCACAGATAACTCTAAGTATTTGTTACTTTTATATGTGCTAGATCTTTAAAATGAGAAGTCAGTCCAAGTCTTCAGAGTGAAGACTCCAAGGCAGGAAGGAGTTCCCTTTCCTACCTGTGTTCAGTATTATACTAAAATCTAAAGGTGTACTAGTGATGTTTGTTTCATTCTTTTCAGAAAGAGTGAAATATTTGCAGTCCCTATGGATATTATGAAGAAATTTGACATCAGATATTTTTCCAATGAAGAGCAGCTGTGTGTAGTAGTATCTGAATGTTAGCTTTTTGTCTGAGAAACATTAGGTAATGCTTTCACTATTGCTTCTTCCGTTTGTTTTTTGTTTATGTAGGCTCCATCAACCTACAATCCACACAAACCAGTTCCATACCCCATCCCACCATGTCGGCCACATGCAACTATTGCACCAAGTAAGGCTTCTATATGTTTTAGCTTGATGCTATTGTTTCATCCATTTGCCTTTTAAGTGATAACTGTTAAGTGTCAGTTTCTCTGAACATGATCATATCTGAAATTGGCTTGCGCTCTCGAAGCATGCTCTGGGTACTGGTTTCTACATCTTCCTGTCGTGACTTCAGAGTTGCTGAAAAAGAGGAATACATTGACTTCTTTTTCCAGCATCCATATCATGAGGAAAATTCATGATCCTGTTTCTAGCTGCAAAATATTTTGTTTATGGCAGGCATTGTGCATGTTAGCCAAGGCTAGGGCTGTGTCATTGTTGTAAAGTTTGACCAGCGTTTGGGCTTTAGCTTGACAAGTCTGTTGACTCATTGCTATTGTATCAAATTTGGGCTGTAGTCAGGCACAGTTCTGGATTGGGTGGAAATACTATAGGAACTTGCCAAAGGACAGTAACCCGTTTTTCAGTTGAAGGTCTAATCAGTTCCTCAGTTGCCTTCAGCTTTACTTTCTTTCTATCGCAATGTAGGGGAAACTGTTTCATAAAACAAAAATTTAGGAATATAGATTTCAGTCTCAGAAGGGATACAGTGATTGCCTTTTAATGTGTCTGGTCTGACTATTCCTAGCCTTGTGCTTCAGGTAAGATTGAATCTTTCTTCATAAACTCCTCTCTTTGTTCTGCTGCATCGGTTTGATTCCAGACATCTTGGAAAGGAGCAAGGAAGAAGAAATTGGAGTTCTTAAGTAGTCAAACTGGTGGTTTTGAGCAGCAGATGAAAGCTTTTCCTGGTCTTGCCATTCTGTCCTGCAAAACATGGAGTGCTGTGGTTGGGAATCTTGCTTGAATTTTTTTTTCTTGTTAGGGATTTTGGGGAGCCTTTAAGGTATTAGATAAGAAAGAGTGGTAGAACTCTTAGCATGTATGTTGAAGGGCGAGTCATCTAATTGAGTTGATGTCTGCAGATTTATAGTCAGTTTGGAAAACTTGACAGTACTTGTGCCTAAAGTAAATCTGATTATTTGTGCCCAAGAAATAACTTGCTCCCCAAAAAGTGTGTAGGAAAGTTGCAGACTAGCTCAAATTTATATTAAACAAATCCTGTCTGGAGTAAGCTAGGGCACAAAATTTGACCTGTGATTGGATGTAAGTATTGACACATTTTAGGATATGAAATGGCTTTTGAGATATCAGAACCTTATAAGTCTGCAACATGTTTTTTAAAAATCTTTTGTGATAGTGGAACTTTAAACTGATGGTATGTTTATATATATATAAAAAAATGTTTTTAATGAGACTGCGGATGCTATCTTGAAACTATAGCATGTATTTGTTTTCAAGCAGTGGTCAGAATGGGCAGAATTATGTTTTGTCTTCTGCTTTTTCTTTCCTGGGTAATTCAATGATTTTTAGTTACTTTTCTGATTTTCAGCCAAGGGTTGTCACACAAGAAATCTTAACATTAGTTAGAACTAGTATGAAAGCGTGAAATCAGAGAGGAGTTGTGTATGAGGAATTACTGTACTTTGACTAATGTTCAAGTGCTACTTTTCCCCCATGAAGTTTAAGTTCTTATGCTTTTAAAATACTCATTCAGGATTGCTGTGAAGCGTATTTATGTTCCTGTGGTTCCAATTCTGCTGTTCTTCATCAGAACTGTATACCACAGCTGTATTACAGTTTGAATTGCTCCAAAGAATAAGGGAGGAAAAGAGTTATTTTAATGCTAAATACAATAAGTATTATATATTAAAATATTTGCTAATGCACTTAGATTTCTTATCACTTAAAGAAATATTGAAGAATGATAGCATGAGCATTTGAGATGGAACATTTTTTGTTGAATTTTCTGGCTAGTGTTGGAGGGCTGGCCACTTTCAGTGGTGTACATTTGGCTCTTGTCTTTCAAGGCTTTAACTTTAAAGGGAGAGTTGAAACAACCTTCAAGTTAGGAATAGAAAAAGAACAAATGATGTTCCAGGCACTCCGAATCACTCCTTCCCTTTGAGTTTTGGGGGCAAAATGGAACTAAGTGCTATTGAAACCCGATTTTTTTTCAGCCTCTTTCAAATAATTTCTCTTACTCAAATTTGAGTTACAATGCGTGTCACTCAGACAGACATTGCCAGAAGCCAGCGTCTAGCCTGGACGATTAACTGGTCTGACTTTTTGATGAAGGATTGTCTTACAATCTTGAAAATTGTTTGTTTTTTTTTTTTTTAAAGGAAAAGACACTGGTTCATTTGGATATGGGTTCTTCTGACAACTGAGATGTGTATTGCATTTGTTATTTTAGGTGCTTACAACAATGCTGGCTTAGTTCCAATGGCTAATGTCATAGCTCCAGGCTTACCAGCTCCTCCATCATACACTGCTAATCAAGTAGTGTCAGGTAAAACATGCATACCTTTAAAAATGTTAATGGTATATTTTCTAATTCATTGTTGTGACTGGATCATTCACTGCTGGAGTTTCATTTATTTTTTTAAATGACAAGTTGTGTTCTCTGTTTAGAAAATGAGGACCTTTCCAGCCAGGCAAAACCTTCCCAAAATCAAGGTAAATTGCAAATTCAGAGGGGGATTTTTGTGTTGATTTTATGTTATTTGTTCAGAAAATGTAAACAACTTACTTGTTTAGTGGGATTTTCATAGCCTCTGAGTATTTAACTACTGGTGGAATAGAATCCCTTGAGAATAGAGAGGAACATTGTCTTAGGCATTTGGCATTTACAAGCATTGAAACATTAAAATTCGGTCTTTGGTGTTAGCTAATTCAAGTTTTATTTTCTTCTGCATATAAATGTGATAAATGCATCCAAAAGTAAATAAAAACATGCATTGCACTGAAACGCTTCATAACTTTGCGGTTTTAAAAACTTTGCTTTCTATTTGAAAACTCATTCACATTCTAATCCTATATATTCGTTGCGATGGGAAACTAGGAATGCAAGAGAGTTTCTTTGTTTATAGTTCATTGAAATCTGTGTGTAGAATGTCTTATCCCAGACTTTTACATCTCAACTATGTCTACCTGCACTTTTGTTTTACCCTTTAGCTTCCAATTCTTTTTGCAGAAGAGAGTTGTCCTTTTTTTGAGCTCTATTTATGTGGTAGTTTGTACAAATCATAATAATGAATCCCACTTTGTTAGGTTTGACAAATAAAAACTGAGAATCTACAGACTACTAGGTCATGCATATTAACAAATACCCCAAATAGATAAAATTACTTAGGATCTGTAAATATTTCTAAGGGGAAAAAAGTTTTGTCTTTTATTCTCTGTGCCCAGTGATGATTCTACAGAAATGTTACTGTTTCAAAGAATCACTTTGTTCCTATATACCCATTTAAGGGTGCATGTTGTTACAAGATAAATACAGTGTAAGAAGTAAAATCTCCTCCTAAGAGGAGAAATTCAGTAGCACCTTTGGGTTTTAGTGCAGCTGTATTTCTCTGGTGATTATCTTGGCTGTCAGGACTAACAACTGTGATCTTTAGGACAGTCTTCAGCTTAGAAACAGGATGAGGAAAGGATGGAATCCAGAGCTGAGTGATCTGGGTCTAGTCTTTTGGAACATAATATGTAAAAGGAAAGAGTTTGATTGCGAACTTGCTAGTTTTAGGATTTCAAGATACATAATAGAAGTGTTTGTCATATCAACTTAGGCCTAACATTTTAAAAATTCCAGATTTGGAGATGTGTATGTATATTTAGAATTTGAACAAGAGAGAAATCTAAGCTGTACAGAGTTATGGGTGATGAGTTTGGTTGGCTCAGTGATTTGCTTGTACTTGAATAGATTATTTTAAAAGTAAAATAAAACATGAGAGTTGTTTAAGAGGAATGATTCGTTAACATTCATATTTCACAGGAAACTAGACAGAGACATATCGAGACTCTTGACATGCCAGTGTTCATAAATGCAACTTCTTTCTGTTAATACCCACATTTCTGTTTGCAGTGTCCCTGCCTGTTTTCTTCCAGCTTGATTGATGTCTTTGAGTTACATTGTAGGGTTGATTATAAGCTGATGTTCCTAGTGGCAGGTGCTTGCCTTGATTATAGACACCTGACTTCAGACTTATAAAAATATTTGTTGACAAGGTCAATCCCAATGTTAGTTTAATACTGTAGTGTGAAACGTGAATTTAAAAGTGTACCTTCTTAGAATCAAAATCTGAAGGAAACACAGTGAAGAGAATGACCTGATTTGGAAGGAAAGAAAAATACCAGCACCTGAAATCAGCTTTCTTCAGTTGTTGACTAAACTTCTCTGAAATCATGATACATTGAATTAACTGGTTCTGAAGGAAATTCTGACCTTCAGTGAGAGTGGATGCAGAGGACCCCAGGTGATCCGATGCCGAAGGAATATTAGATCTGTTTTGGGTACTGCCAGATGTTAAGGACCAGACGGAGGGTGTTTACCTGTATCACTTAGACTTACTTATGGAATATATTTGAGTGTCTTGCATGAGACCACGAAGAGGTAGCAGATATTACAAAGTGTTTTAAAGAGGAGTGGTAGCTTACATGTTGTACAGCTTGTGTAATGTGTTTGTACCTACTTTTTTGTTTTGTTTTCATAGATTTGTGTTCACTGTTTATAAGCAGACATTATATGTTAGCTGTTGCCTGTGTATCGTATTTTGAAATGCTCTATAAAATGTGTTTGTGTTGATTTCAAACATTTCTGATGGTTTCAAGTATTCTTACCAGTTTTATTTCTTTGCAGCTTTTTCTGCACAAGCGAATCAGCTCTTTACTCCTCATGGTTCTAATCCTTCAACACCTGCTGCTACTCCAGTCCCTACCCCATCACCTGTCAAGGCAATAAGCCATCCATTAGCACCTGCAACTCCACTCATCTCTGGGATGAACATGTCTACCCCTGTCCTTCCTGTTTTCCCAGGGCAGGTTTCTTCTTCCATCCATGCTTCTCAGTCATCCACCCCAACCCCTACTGTCATTAAATCCCTTTCATTACCTGGTGTTCCTGTCACATCTGTTCACAGTGCAACCTCTACCCCTATTCCTGCAGTTTTTTCTGGTCTGGCTTCTATACCCACTGCTACACCAGCTCCACAAGGTTCTTCCACACCATGTGCCACGCCTGCACCTAGTGAAACTTTCACATCTGCTGCTGCACCATTTGCTGGTCTCCCGTTTTCTGCAACCTCTTCAATTGCTTCTGCTAACAATCCCACTCCATTGTCATCAGTTTTTGCTGGGCTCCCCTTGTCCTTGCCTCCTAATGCCCAAGGGATTTCTAATCCTGTTACATCTACAATTGCTAATTCTCCTGCCGCTACCATTCCTGGTTCGCTCAGCTTGCCTAACCCAATTTTGTCTGTCTTAAAAGGATTTTTGACATCAAATGACACTTCATTAATCAATTCATCTGCTTTACCTTCTGCTATGACAAATGAGCTTGCTTCTTTATCTACTCTTGCTAATCAAAGCTCTGACCCTCCCACTTCCTCTGTCAACAAATGTTACACTCCATCAGCAACACCCACCTCACAGCGTTCCTCCACACCTGGGCTGGCCATTTTTCCAGGTCTTCCATCCCCATCTGTAGCCAATTCTAGTTCCACTCCTCCAACATTGCCTGCACAGTCACCTTTAACCACTTCACCATCAATTGCGCCAGTCAACTGTGGCTCATCAGCCTCCCTCTTGCATGGCACAAGCCCTTCTAATCCTGATCAGCAGCTCTCATCAGCCCCAGCTGCCACAACTATCCCAGTTCTGATCAAAACAGAACCCATGAGTCCTACCCTTTCGGCCTTTAAAGGTCCTTCTCATTCGGCCGGCCCTTCTCATGGCACTATAGGACTGTCAGCACTTGGGCGGGCATATACCTCGGCAGCTTCAGTGCCAGTGAGTTTACCCAGTTCACTGAATCCAGTGCTGTCAGGTCTCTCCTCTTTGAGTGCTCCTCTAAACAATTCCAGTTCTCTGTCTTCCATTTCCCTTGCCCCACATGGCTCCTCTGCTTCCATTGCCCCTATGTTCAATGGACTTCCTCCTTTTACATCTCTAACCAGTAACTTTGCTTTTACTGGTAATCCAGCACTTACACCACCCGTCACTCTCCCAGGGTCTTTGTTAGCTACTCCGTCTACAAGTGCTTCAGCTGTGTCTGCCCCTCATGTGAGTTCCACTGCTGCTGTACTCTCAGGACTCGCCGCCTCAGCAACAGTCTCTGCTCCTCCCTTCTCGCTTAACTTGTCCAGTGCCGTTCCTTCCCTTTTTTCTGTTGCCCAGGGACCTCTGGGATCATCAAACCCATCCTTCCCTGGTTTTCCTGTCTCTAACACACCCTCTGTCACTCCTGCTCTCCCTTCTTTCCCTGGCCTCCAGGCATCTTCTGCAGTAGCAGCAGTTGCACCGTTGCCGGCAGCTGCCACAGCCCCATCTCCAGCTCCGGTCCTGCCAGGGTTTGCCTCGGCCTTTAGCTCAAGCTTCAACTCTGCACTTGTCGCACAGGCTGGGTATGTTTCGGTTTCTGAAGGAGGTCAGAACCATTTTGTTTTCACTTAAGCAAAACATTGATTTTACTTCAGGCGTAGACAATATTTTAACTTATAGTAATTGTGGTTAATAGTTAAAGTTAGTTTGCCAGTAGATTATCACCTGTTTTTAGAAACTGTGATGGAATAGTTACTAAATAGGTTGTCCTCAGTGGTCCCTGTTACGACAGTCTAATCCAATGAGGTGCTCAGTGATCTTATTTCCCAGATGAGAATGCTTGGCACCTCCTAGGCTTTTACAAGGATGGATTTCATGTGAGCATCCGTTGACACATCCAGGTAATAGCAGACGATATCTTAGATGTTATTATGTTTTAAGAAAGTACTCAGCATTAACTTTTGTCTGTAAAGCTTTTATTAAGTGCAAATTGGAGGTACAGCCAAAGTACAAAAATCTCTGAGTTCCCTTCTAAGGTGTGCTCCAGTCTTGGTTTGTTTGTGCATAAATAGTTTCTAGGTGGGTAGAGACTGGGCTTTTGTCAGGAAATTCTGGCCTTTATGAGGTTTAGAAAAAGTGCTTTTCTAATTGATATAGACATAAGGTTATAGAGAGAAACCTATGACAAAATGCGATGCAGGTGTTTCTAATATTAGCCATATCTTGACATTCTTTCAGCTTGACTTCTGGACTACAGACACCGGGAAATGCAGTTTTTCCTGGTCTTTTATCTCTCCCTGGTATCCCTGGCTTTCCCCAAAGCGCCGCACAGCCTTCCTTACAGGAATTGCAACACAGTGCGGCTGCACAGTCGGCTCTACTACAGGTAACATGGCTATCTGTTAATACTATTTTGCTTCCAGTATTTGTTCGAGCATGTGCTTGAGTGTTAACTTCTTGGGATTAGTTTAAGTCAGTAAATTATTAAAACCCCTAACCTGTTCAAGAACTGATTACAAGGGTGATGATAAAGAATAACTCATAGTAAAGTCTTCCCCAAGGCCAATGTACAATGCTTCTGGATGACATGAATGTGACAAAGCCCTTTTTGAATACTCTCTGTACAATGGGGAGGAGTGAAAGAAAAAAGACATGCAAATGAAATTTTTGCTAGTTTTGTGTTAAATCTAATGAGCTGACCATGTAGTTGCAAAATTTGTGCAACCTGACATTTTAATATTTAAAGATTTCTGTGGAAAACCACTTTATTGCAAGTTGTGTGCCTCTCTACACATGTAGTCAGGTTGTCTTGAATTTTCTGTCTGCTGTGGTTGCGTCTTTCTCTTGATAGTCCCCACAGATATTAGGTTGGTGCAAAAATAATTGCTGTTTTTGTGATTGTGAATTTGCTCTACTTACTTATGCTAATAGTTTTGTTTTCACTGTCTGTTGTTTTTTGTGTTACATTGTCAAATTTAAGATAGAAAAAAAGCAAACTTGAGCAATTTTGTTGTTTGAGTTCAAAAGGGAACATAAAGCAGTGGAAACTGCTAGCAATATCAGCCACTCATGTGGCCAGGGGAATGTCAGTGAATGTGCAGTTCTACATTGGTCCAAAAAATTTCATAATGGAAATGAGAGCCTTGGACATGAGGCTCATGGATATCTTTCTGTGATAGACAACAACCAGTTGAGAGCTGTTATTGAAGCTAATTCACACAAAACAACTTGGAAGGTTGTAGAAGAACTAAATGTTGGCCATTCAACAGTTGGTCATCGTTTCCAGTAAATTGGAAAAATCAACAGGTCAACAAGTGGGTGCTATGCAAGCTGAATGAAAATCAAAAGAATCACTGTTAGAAAGTCTGTCCTGTGCTGCTTTCACACAAAAAAAAATTGGATTCTGTATGGCACATGGTAGCATTCTGCACGTGGCAGGACTGTGGTGAAGTACCAAAATCCTTTTCCAAACCAAAGCTGTCTGAAAAGAAGTTTAAGGTCACAGTTTAATGGTTGGCAGGTGGAATCATCTATTGCAGCTTCTTGTATCTTGATCTTGAAACACCACAGCGGAAAAGTATTGCCAGGAACTTGACATCATGCACCAAGAACTGCAGCACTGGTCAGTTGAAAACCCAACTGTGTGCCTCACATGACTGCAGAAGCTCCATGATCTGGGCTATGGAATTCTGTCTCGCACAGCTCACTCACTAGACCTTTCTCTCACCAATAACCACATTTTCAAGCATCTCAGCAACTTCCTGCAACAGAACGTTTTCCATAACCAAGCAGCAGCTCAAAACGCCTTCAGAGAGTTTATCAGTTCTAGGACTCCAGAATTCTATGCTACTGGATTAAGTAGACTTGTTTCTTGTTAGCAAAATAGCATAGGCTCTAGTGTTTTTTATTTTGATTAATAAATTTTATTCTAAGCTGAGAAATACTGCTTTGAAAATAGCAATTATTTTTGCACCAATAATTGTTGTAACATAAGCTTGAGGTGACTTAAGGTAATGTGCAGTTTTGTCATCTTTTTGGTCTATGAAGCAACTGTTTTCAGTCATTAACCTAGATAAGTTAACTGAAACTATCATCAGAGTTTGTATTTAGTTGTTTAGTTTGCTTTTTGCTAAAAAAAGTCTCTGTACAGATTAAAGATTCTGGTTTGTCCTTCTGTATAAAATACTAAAAGAGGCAGTTGAGTGTCTTGATTTAATATTGTCAGATGTCTTCTGAGTATAAGGGGAAATAGATTGGAACAAGCAAATTACTTAATCTAGGCCATGCTGCTTTTGCAGTTTAAGAATTTATTCTGTAGAAGTCTGTGTGCAGGTTGCATTGAGGAAATGTCAATTTTCTTGTTTACAATTTCCAATCACTTAAATTAACACTAAGCTGCTCAAGCAGTGAAGATAAAGTTCAAAGTCAGTGAAATACCACAGCTCCTGATTAAGCTATGCCTTCTAAATCCAGTGCTTACTCCACTGGAAAGTGAATGCCATTCATGTGTCTTCATTTAGCCTCTTAATCTAACTGCTTTCCTCTTTCTCTGGTATTTCAGAGCAATAGTTGCACTACATTTTAACATCTATGTATAGATGCATTGCTCATCTCTGTTCTTTGCATACTTCAGATTATGCTTTTGTTTGGTTTGGCTTCAATAGACTGGTACTGTGCCTGAAATTTTGCTTCATTTAGTTTTTTGTTTGGATTTTACTGGTGCTGTTTCCTAACTTCTTCTCTTCCTTGAAGGCACATTCTGCTTCTGCTCTGGAGAACTATGCAGCTCAGCCTGAAGGTTTTGCTAACTATCCGTCAACATCAGGAACACCATTTTCATTGCAGACAAGTCTGCCCCAGAGTGGATGGCAATAAATACCAGATATTTTTAAAGACTGCAGTGGTTGGTTGTCAGAGCCTGATTCTATTCATTGTGAAGGCTCTCCCCACTTTATTGGGAGCATGATCTGACTTGGGGAAAGAGGGGGAAAATATGGGGGTAAAGTGGTTCCAGGAGGCTCTGTCAGATCTCAAATGCAATTTGAGATTGCATTCAGTTGATTCAGGGTCTGATTCAGTGAATATGCTGAGCATCCTTGACTGTCCTTTTAGCTTATGAGTTGAATGTTTGGTGTATTATGGGAACAGGAACATTCAAACAGATGTTTATGTAAATAGAGAAATTGGCTGTCAAACTGAATGGGGAGAACAAGTATACTTATAGTGTGTATAAGCACCTATCCTTCTCTTATATTTTCTATGGCATATGTGGTTAATATAGAATGAGATCTAGACTGAAACTAGATACTTAAAGCTGTAGACGATTGTTCATCTAGATGCACACTTGTCTGTGCATAGATCGAGGTCAGTTTGTTTCTTCAGATCTTTTCTTTGTATGTGTGAAGATCTCTTGCTAGC
The DNA here is from genome assembly GCA_033459285.1 of Clamator glandarius. Classification (NCBI taxonomy): domain Eukaryota; kingdom Metazoa; phylum Chordata; class Aves; order Cuculiformes; family Cuculidae; genus Clamator; species Clamator glandarius. The sequence continues at coordinate 1,486,341 of JAUNZM010000779.1, forward strand.
ATCAGCAGTATGTTAAGGGGAGGCTAGATCAGAGGGGTGCGGGCATTTTCTTATGCTTTGAAATATTTTATGGGCTTAATGCTAACTGAGTATTCCTTTGTCTGAATCTGAGCAGGAGAGCTAGGAAATGATGCTGTACTGTATTTAGGTAGAAGTTGATTATGGTTAACTGGAGTGTGGTTTAGTTATCTGAGAATGTCTTTCCAAGTTTGTAAAAGCATTTAAATTTGCTTTTAAAATAATGTTACACAACATCCTCCCTGCCCCTCCACCTCTCTGTGAATGAAATAATTGTACTGCAGATAGGCTACCTATCCGGCACTTTTGACTGCAGACTTTTGTGAATGTTTACAGACATGGGTCAAATTCTTCTCTCCCTTATACTCATAAACTCACTGGTTCTCTATATGCTTTTTGGCTCTAAACTGCAACTTGATGGTGCTTACATTGCTGTGTGAATATAAGTGGGAGCAGAATTTGGACCATGGATTTTTTAGTATTTTTCCTTGGAAAATGTACATGATTTTAAAGGCATATAGCTAAATTAACTGTATTGGTTAAGAAGGATTATGATGCAGCATATAGGAAAGTCTTGCTTTGTTAGTGAAATTCAGTTGTGCACTCTTCTAATAATGTTAGTACCTGTGGCAATGTGTAACACATCATTGAATATCATCTATTTAAGATAAACTCTTGATCATGTTCTAGAGAGAGTAGAGGTGTATGATATTCAATCCTGTGATTAAATTAAAACTTAGATGATACTACACTGTAGAAAAGCTCTGCGCCTAGAGTTCTACCTTTTTTAAAGATGAATTCTGCTGGGAGATGTTGCTAATGTATTTTCTTTCAAGATGTGAACAAACTTTTTTAGAACATTAACAGAAATTCCTGTATTGGTTTTTAACACAATTTTTTAAAAATAAAAAGTTTACAGTCATGGCGAGAAAAAGGCTTTGCTGACTATTTACATATTTGCCGAAAATACAGATGAATAAAATTCTTTTTACTGAAACACTTCCTAATGTTTGATCTGCTTATGTTGTATCCTTATCATATGGAATTATAAAATTGATTGCCTAAAGAGTGCAATAGAAATATCCTATGAAGTATATAGTGAAAAAATAGTGTCCTTGATACCTTGTTAGCAATTAGGTAGTCTTGCATTTTTATAATCAAATTTATGTATTACTTTTAAATCTGAAGATAAAAATATACTGCTCTTCTACTTTTTTTTATGAAACCTGTTGATTTCTAATGATTCTTTGCTCTGAATTTCTTTTAAAATCAGCGCCTTATCTTGACTGAAGAAACATACTTCTCTTTCTTTTCATGACTTGTTCTTTGTAGATTTGTAGATCATTTGGAGAAGGAGCAAATAAAAATATAGGTATCTCCTCAATAACAAGCTTTTGTCCTGGAGATGTGGATATAAAGTAGTTCAAAGTCAGTAAGGTTACAAAGCGCTTCCTGAGTCTCTGAGTTAGATCTCCATTTTGAGTCCTAGTTCCCCAGTCAAGCAAACAAGTATTAAATTAATTCAAGTTATCTTGTAGTCAAAACCAAGTAACAGTCATCAGTTGTTTTGAGGTGTTTTATCAAAGACCACTTGGATGTTTGTTGGGGAAAACACATGTTGAGTGGTCATGGCGTGCAGGTTATTGGTTTGTTTGTCTAAACATCAGACAACTCAAAGGTACCTAGAGTCTGTGAACCCCTCTTTCTTGAAATGAAAACAGGTGAGAATTAGTGATTATCCTCTGTATCAAACACTCTTCTCCTGAAACAATGTACTTCCTAAGTGATGTCTATGTGATGTCCTTTACTCATGAAAGGGTATTTCATGCACAGCTGGTGTAGGTCTACAGAAGGTCATCATCGTTATTAGATAAGTGAATAACCAGTTTAAGAAGAATTAAACTAACTTCTTTTTTTTTTTCTCTAAAATGGGCTGTCTGGTTCTTACTGAATCAGATTCTGTGATACTAAGCAGGATTTTGTGAACTGAATTTTTCAGTGGTTAGGATTAAGGTAAGTTTCAATTTCTTAAATATTTATTCTGATGTAAAATTGTTTCTTGTTAATTTTTTTCTCTTCAGGAATAAAAGTCTGTGTTCTGCATTTCAGAAAACTCCTGCGACCCAGCCTTGGAATTTCTGTAAGGGTCAATTGGTCCTAAGCTCTTTAATGCTTGCTTGAACAACATTTTTGAAAAGTCAAGGAAGAGTCTCTTCCCGAGTCAAACCATCCTGCATCTTGTGCCGAGCCTGTACTGGGAAGGGGCTGTTGCTGTATGATTTAATTCTGGACTAAATATGATTTTATACATTGTTCAAGTTCCTTATTACTGCTTTATTTAAGCTATGTTGACAGATTGCAAAGACGAAGTGTAGTGAGATGTTCTTTGAAATAAAATCGTTGCTTGGAACAACTAAGAACATACTGGGATTGTGTTTGCAAATATAAGTTGCAATATTTTTTTCAAGTGCTTTAATTGCAGCTGTGGTGAATATGAGAGAAACAGCAATTTTCTGTCCTCTTCTTTTGATTTGTGAGTTAGGATTGGGAATTTTGCTGATCCTGGGTGGAAACTTGCTGTGGTATGAGTGCTCTTACTTTATTACAAATTGCCTTCCTTTCTGGATTGAGATGGGAGCAATCCCTTTGATGTATTGTCTTTCATATTTATTTCTTCCCTGGTGGAGTGGAGCCCAAAGGTGAGTCTCCTGTCATCTCCCCATCTTCAGCTGTTGAAAGCTGATGCCATTTTCATGAGGAGGAGGAGAAGCAATATGAAGATGTTCCCACAAACAAATAGGATGGTAGTGTTAATCTACCCTATGTCCTGGCTGTTTATCTAAATTTTGATATGGGGTAGAGGAGTGACAAGCCTGAAGCAAATAGGCTAATGTCCGTTATGGACATAGCATTCAAGGCCAGAAAAAAAAAACTAGGCTGAGAAATCTTTAGGGAGTGGACAAAACCCAGAGCATGGGAAGCTAAGTAAGATGGGCCTAAAAAAAGTCAGAAAAAGACAAAATGAAACCTACAACTTTATTATATGAAAATCTCATGTGATGACTGCCTGACTTTGTCCTTTGGGATTGGCACTGTTTAGAAATGTCAGTGTGTAAAAACTCCCATCCTTATTTCAACTAACTTTGAGGTGGGTGCCTGGTCTGCAGGATTACATCTCTGCAGCTGGATAGTGATGTAAGTGGGAGCAATTGGGCACTTAAGGGAAATTCTGAAGGACTGGTACCATTTGCAAATGTAGCAGTTGGTACAAAGAACTGTTGGAGAAGGGCCTGCTTTGCAGGTAACCTGACTGACATCATGCCTAACTGGAGCCTTCATGCTACTTTTCAGGAGTTGAAGTTGGAGGCTGTAGCTACATCAGCACAGAAATAGCTGAACTGCAACCAGCCGAACCACATTCATCTGATGTTGCTTCTGAGTCCTGCTAAAGTGGCTTTGGACTCAAAGTTGTTTTCTTTGTGGTGCTGCTCTATGACACAGGGCTGTGCCGGGCTGTTCAGCACCAGTGAACTTGCAGCTTGTAAACTGCTTTGCCCAGAGTGCTCATGTATTTTCCGCTCCGAATTTTATAGTACTTTGGGACATGAGTTATCTGCATGCTCCAGTAGAGCCCCAAGGAGAAGGGATTAAGATTGCTTTGCCTTTGACTCCAAAGTTTTGAAATGTGGAATAAAAGTGCAGCTGAAGTTAACACTGAGAATCTAATAGAGCAGTGTTCCTGAACATAAAAGAAAAATACCATCTACTTGAGTCACCTTTCATGGGATATATTTACAGGGATCTCAGAGAATTATCAACAAACAGCAGGGAACAATTATCTCTGTTAGTTTTTAATATGTTTTGCTCATCTGTCTGATGGTCTAAGCAGCTGTGTAGGTTGTGGTATTCATATGGCTGGGAACAAGGTTATTTTCAGTAAACCTGAGTTGCTCTAAAACTAAAATGTATGGGAGTAGTTCTGCATGTTCTGAGTTTGCTTCTGAAAGATTTAAAGCACTTTTTTTTTTTTTTTTTCCTCCTAACTGTTCACCTTTGTTGCTCTACTAGCAGGCATTTGTCCTGAACAAGTTTGATCTTGCAGCTCAGAACAAGAAGCCAAATAATTTGAAAAATGCTACAAATGACTTCAAATGGATATTGTCACATGTTTGCGAGGGTATTGCAATAAGCACATCAATTCCAGTTTTGGACTGTTAAGCTGGTTGTGCTTTTCACTGTGATGTAAAACATCCATTCAATTGTGCAGTTTCCTCTCTGAGTCTGAGAAAGGATTGTCTGGGCAACAGTGAGCTTTGTATGACTTATCTGGGGCTAATGTGATTACTGCCAGGGATGAAGACTTATGTGAAATGGAGCTGGAGCCAGATCTTGGAAGATAATCTGGATGATGGGTGTCCATAAAAAACAGCCATATAATTAGTGCAGCTGTATGTCAAACTCATAAATTACTCATTTTTTCTCTAATAATGGGCAATAGGTTAGCGTCTTTTGAGAAGACTGCTTTCTGCTGTTACAGCCTTCAGGAATAGACTAGTCTGAAATGCTTTACTTGTTTTGATTGCCAATATTAAAAAGTGCTTTATGAAAAATGTCCTTATTTGGGGGGAAATTTAAGGCTTTGAAGCAGGAATGCTTCTACTATAGTTTTTAGGTTATCTAGCACAGCACTGTTCAACCTGTTGTGATGTACAGAAGTCTATGATGAGTTATTCTACACAGCATAGGGACCTCGCCTTGAGGATTATTTATACTGCTTGTGTTTGAGATCTGAACAGTAGCTCAGCCCCATAATATTAAGATGTGTACAACACAGGAGCAGTACTTGATCTGTATCATCTGGCTTTATAGAATCATAGAACCGTTTATATTGGAAAAGAGCTTTAGAGCTTTAAGGTCATTGAGTCTGACAGTAAACCTACCGCTGCCAAATTCACTACTAAACCATGTCCCCAAAATACCTCCAAGGATGATCGCTCAACCACTTCCCTGAGCAGCCTGTGCCAGTGCTTGATAATGCTTTTGTGAAGAAAGTTTTCCTAATATCTGATCTAAACCTCTGCTGGTACAACTTGACCTGTTTTCTCTCATTCTATCACTTGTTCCTTGGAGGCAAAGACCAATGTCCATCTTGCACAGTCTTTTGGGTAGCTGTAGAGAGCAGTAAGGTCTCCCCTTAGCCTTCTTTTCATCAGATTAAACAGTTCCCGTTCCCTCAGTCTCTCCTCATAGGAGTTGGTCTCTATTTTCTCTTTCTCTCTTGTTCTTGTATTTTTTCCTCTGGTAACAAATACTACTGATCCATAGAAATAATTTCCATCCTGGATTTTGTGGAGTGTAAAGCTAGCTGGGCTAAGTACTTCCCCAGACAGAAGTGTGCTACAAAAGACATGGAGTTACATCAGAGAATCCCAATCCACAAGGCTTTGTTTTTGTAAACATCTGCACCTCACCAGGGTAACTAACTCCCATAGGGCTTTTGTATAAGTGGGGATTTCTCCTTTCAACCTCGCATCAGCACTGTGCAATTTCAAAGTGTGTTTCTGTCACCTCTGTGAGAGGATCACAGCTTCCTACAAATGGGATGGATCCCCAGGGAGAGACACCCAAGAAAAACAACACAGAGCATCTAGTCGGTAAGCCTCTGCTTGTGTGTGTGTGTGTTTTTCTCAATAATAATCAAAAGGAACAAAACTAACCAAACAAAAAGGTAAATTTGAACCTAGGCATTCAACATCTCTCCTACACAGGATGGAGATGAAAATTCAGAACCTGCCATAGTGAGTGGCAGCAAATTGCCCTCTACTGCCCTGTCAGCATCTACCTCCCAGCAAAACAACCCCAGGGCTAACATGGCTGATTCAGTTATTGAGACACTCCTGTATGTAGGAATGGGGTAGAAAGGGAAAAATATGAGTAAGTTAGGGAAGGCAGAAAATTTGTTTTCAGCCCCCAAGAGAGGCTTGATGTGTTTGGGCTTGTGTGATGAGCACTTCCCAGGTGCTCTCTTCAAGCAAAGGAACTGATGCTAAACTGATGCTTCCCTGCCAGCGTGTGTAGTGCAGCTACGCACCAGAGAGAAGACAGAGCTGCGGAAGGGCTGTGTTGTCTCTCCTCCTCCAGGGTTGCTGGGGTTTTTCTGACAAACCTGTCAGTCCTGCTCCACTGGACTGTTAGCTTATGCCTTACAGATCAAATAGCCTCAGGCTGTTTCACTGTGGCAAGAAGTTTTTTTTCTTACAAAGCAAAAAATGAAGTTTTTTCTTTTCTATTTATCAGTTTCTGTGTATTTTATTTCATGTTACAAATACCTAGTGTTACCCTGTACCTTTGAGGTAACATACCAACCATGCTGCATCTTTGCATTAGGATAGGGGAGGTTCTTTGAAGAGATCTCTGAGCCTTCGTTCCTTTCTCCTGCCTCTTCCTCTTGCACTGGGAAGGGGTGAAGGGTAGTCAATGGCATTCAGCTTCCCATCCGCTGATGGCCATGCCTGCAAATATCCTCTGCTATCTCAGACCTGGAAGCTGGACAGCCCTTTGGACTTGCCCAGCCTGTATCCCTGCTTTTCTTGTGATTCTCCTGACCCAAGACATTTCTTCATTTAGCAAAATTCAGCTGACCTTGCAGTGCTGTGGCCTGTTGGCAGAACTAGCCCATTTCACTCCTCACCTTCGTTCATGCCTCTTCTGTGAAGAATTCAGCTGCTCTTTCCTTCAAAGCAGCTGCTCCTTGCTCACCTTTCCCTTACAAAGAGCCTCTCAAACTTTTAGTACTTGAACAACTCACCACTGCCTTCCCTTCAGGCAGTAAAATAATGAAATTATGTTGTTATATGTTTATATCATTGTAATGATATTTTGGGATGAGAAGAGCCGATTGCAGTGACAGAGTCACTGAAAATGCATAGGTGAGTATTTTGACAAGAACTGATTTTTAAGCTTCTAGTCGAGTGCATTAGTGGGTTCATCAATTTTCTTCAAAACTTTCATGTAAAGACAGCAGGATTTTCCCTCGTTTTCCTTACTACCTGTTTCATACAAACTAAATTTTTGTTCTGGCCATGACACACAGGCAGAGATTCATATCAATGAGTCTTCCACCCAATCGTTTATTTCTCCTTCACAGCCCCTAGCTTTGGAAATGTTTTTAATTTTTTCTCTTTCTTGTACTTCTGAACCTTTTAACCTTTGAGGCAGAAGGGAGATAAGGTTGGATACTTGGTTAGGTGTTTTACAGCTTTCAGCGAGCAATGGGAAGGATGTTAAGAGGGAATGAGTCTCTGAATTTCGTAGTCCCTCAGGGTTGCGCTGGGCTAGATCTACATCCCTCAGATAACCCCAGTCTTTGTATTTGCTGCTTTTCTTCCTTTTATTTTTTTTTGTTATAGCTGACAGGCGGGAAGGGATTGGTATTTGTGGCTGGATCCTCGTTTCCCTTTCTTTCCTCCTGGTACTTATTACCTTCCCTATTTCCATCTGGGCATGTATCAAGGTAAGTTTGGTATGGGTCACATAAAGAATATTTTATCTTTGTTGTTTCTTATGTTTATTGTTTTAGTTATTTTGTTAAAACAATGCATTTTACATTTACGTAAGGGCTTGTATCCAAGATATGGTCTGGGACCAAAAGATTCATGTTATTCCACTGACTTTCTCTGTCACCACAGTTTCCATTTGGTTTCTTCCCTTCTCAGCTTCCATCATTGATTTCCCTGCTTTACAAAACACCAGGGGAATAAATACACAAAATTTTATTAAGAACTCATATTTGATGCTGCCAGCAATAGTGGTTAGCAAGGGTATGGATGAGAAATGGAGCAAGTCTGTGCACTGAGGGACTATAAAACCCTAAAGCCACAGTTCCTTCAAGGCACAAGCATGATATCATTAGTTTCAAGCAAATTTTAAAAGTGACTCCAATGATTACCCTCGAGTAGTTCTGACACGCTAACCAAAGTAGTTTGGTAGATTATCTGAGATAAGACATACTTTGCCCACAGATCTTCTGAGTCTAGCACTGATATTGAGAAAGTTGTGAGTAGCCTTATTAGATCAGTGGTAACTCATATTTGATCTACTTTGTAAAATATTTGCAGAGACAGAGTCTGTGCTTGATTTTTTCAAGCAAAGGATGAGGTGAGGAGAAGGCATAGAGTGGCTAATGGCATACAACTTTGTTGGTTCCTATATTATTTGTACTGTTTTTCACATGTAATAAGATGACAAAGTTTAAAAAACAAAAACAAGCAAACAAAAAAAGTCAGTCCAGAGAGCAGGAATGGCATTAGTTGTAATATTCTAAATTTAAAATGTTTTCCTAGGTTATCAGGGAATATGAACGTGCTGTTGTATTTCGACTGGGACGCATACTGTCTAAGCAAGCAAAGGGACCAGGTGAATGCATGCAGTTTTATTCTGTTAAGATGCACTGGGTTTATTTTATTATGATGCACTCTAACCACACAGAGAATTGCAGAGGTCCATGAAATCCTTCTTCATAGCATTGAGGAGGATTAGATGGTCCTTTCTGCAAGCTATTTGCTTTTCTGAAGAGAAGAAAAAGCTACCTCATATCACTGCACAGCACAGAAGGTTGAGGACCTTGGTACCAGGTATGGCTTTGCTGTTGAGTAGGTTGTCCAATGGAAACATGAGCTCATGTTGCAGACACCGGTAGGAGACCAGGGAGGTTAAAATGCAGTCTTCAGCTCTGCTGCAGACTTTTTAGGGTGACTGTGGTCACTCTCCCTGTACCTCACTTTCGACATTGCTTGTTGCTGCCTGCTATGCAAATTGTAAAGGCATCAGAAAAGGGATTTTGCTTCGATACAGAGTTTGGTACAGTCACCTAGGATCAGGTTACAAACGAATGCAAACCAAACCCAACAGCATGAGGTTTTTGCATTGGTGCAGCTTGTGCAATGCAACTGGACAATTTGAACTAAGAGGGAAATGTCCTTTTCAGATGCTGTCATTCCTCTTGACTGATATCCACGTAGTCCAAAGAAGAGCTAAAGCAGGTGCAGAGTTCTGCATGGCTCTGAGCATCTAAGTAGGGTGCTGAGATTAGAAGAGTAGTTGTGGTCATTCTCCCTCTCCAGTGAAGGGAAAGTGGGGACTCCTTCACAGGATATGTTAGATCTTGGGACAGCGTTCCTCATGTGGGAGCCTGTAGGTGGTGCAGGGACACACATACTGTATGGTAAATGGCTTTTCCCCTTAAGAAAAGGAAAATGTTCTAAACAAAGTAATGGAAGATTTCTTTTTCCAAAAGTCTCATGGCAGATTTGAGATCAAAACTGCAGTCCAGAGCCATAGATCAGCCAGAGCTCTAATAAATTCACATTATTTGCATGTATCTGCATTTTACTCTGTCATTTGAAAATGTTAAACCTCACTGTTATCATCTCCTGTAGCAGAAAACTCTACTGTAGTGATAAGGTGGACTTATTCCCCCTCCTGTGGATGTTTCAGCTTTTTTTGCTTTGTATGGGGTACTTGATTCTAGACTTAGCTTTGTGAAGCGTTTCATCTAATTTTTTTTATTTTTCAGGTTTGATCCTCATACTTCCATGTACAGATACATTTATCAAGGTTGATCTTAGAACTGTTACCTGTAACATTCCTCCACAAGAGGTAACTATTCTCTAGCAGCCATCTAAGATGGAAATAAAAGACAAAGCTGATTCATGTAATGATCAAAATTATGCAGGTCTTTCATAGCATTTCAGCTATGAGCTGCCATATAGAGTCTAGCTTATTTGCTATATCTTCTGACTTCCAATCTGCTTACAAAACTTCTACTTGTGAAAACTTGCAGATGTTGCAGGCCAAGCAAACTCCTCTTGCTGATGTTCAGAACAGTGAGATAAAAGATAAGGGAAAGGGGGTAGAACTGCAAATGGGAGACAGAGGACAAGAGGAGAGGCTAAAAAATCACAGTTGTATTGTTATTCCACATGTGGAAATGAAATAATAGGGGAGGTTTAGGCTGAACATTAGGAAAAAGTTTTTTACAGAAAGGGTCATTGGGCCCTGGAACAGGCTGCCCAGGGAGGTGGTTGAGTCACCTTCCATGGAAGTGTTTAAGGCACAGGTGGATGAGGTGCTGAGGGGCATGGTTTAGTGATTGATGGGAATGGTTGGACTCGATGATCTGGTGGGTCTCTTCCAACCTGATTTTTCTATGATTCTATATCCAGGAATGAATAAAATTCCTGATAAAATTGGATCTCACGTGTAGCTTGCCATTTAAAAAAAAAAAAAAAAAGACTTCACTGGTGGTATAGTCGCTGCTTGAAGATGTGTACACTCCAAATGTTTCTGAAAAGGTGAATTACATGAATAACAAATCTCCTTAACCGAACATGCATTAGTGTTCACAAGTCTCAGATAAAAGCAGGAATGTCTTTAGGCATTTTATTGACAAGTATCGACCAAAGAATTTAATCTGAAGAATCAGTTCCTGAGCAATTCCTGTCCTGATATAGTTTGGGTTCCTTGCCACTGTAGCCCTACTTCTGTATGACACTTCTGCTTGTGGAGTTGGCACTGCTGTCTCCTTCCTTACGTATAGAGTAGAGGGGGAAGAGGTGGCTGTGGTACTCCTTTGGCTCCCAGAATTACCCATTGTGTTCCCCAGGAGCTGTTTCTTAGACTATTATCTTTCTGTAATTACTAAGAGCCTTTCTCAGAGCACAGGTTGCAGGTGCCCATGTGCTGGAAAGAAAAGTGGCTCCCCAGAAACAGGAGGCTGGAAGGAAGATGGTTGCATAATGTGCCATAGAAAGCTTAACAGAAAGGTTCCTGCCAATGATTGGCAGGGCTTCTGTGAAGCATTTACTTGCAGGTAGAAGATGCTGAGGAGGGAAGAGACAATGGAGCATCCTCAGTGCTGCTCTAAGGCCAATTGCGGGCTAAAGCACAGGGGACTTGTCTGGCAAAAGATGACACAACTCCTCTATTAATACTTGAATATTTTTCAGAGTTTCTTCTCAACACTTCTTGCACTTTGCTTTTCACTTTTCTTTTGATTTGCTGATGTTTCTTACAGCTACATTGTTTAGAGACAGTAGCACAAATCTTCCAAACTACATGCAATGTATGAAATTATTAATGGCTCTTTCTACAAGAAAGGAAGAAGATAACCATCGTTTATGATTGCAGAAGAAATTAATTCAAGTTATGAGATTCACTTGCTATCAGAACAGTTGTTTAAAGGCTGTGTATAACACTTTGCACCAGTTTAAACACCGGTGATGCTGGATAGCTTCCTTGAAGTCATTTCTCAGGAGAGTGACAAAGAAACAAAAAAAATTTATTGGTTTCCTTGAGTTACCAGGGCCTTTTTCACAGTAAAAGGGAAACCTCATTATTCACCTTCTTTAGTGAAGGTTGTGTTCTTGGATGCTTGTCTAATTCTGTACATTTCTCAAATGCAGATTCTCACAAAAGATGCTGTTACTACTCAAGTTGATGGTGTGGTGTACTACAGGATCCATAGTGCGATCAGTGCCGTTGCTAACGTCACTGATGTACACTCAGCTACCTTCCTCTTGGCACAGGCAACCCTCAGAAAAATTCTGGGTACACAGAGCTTGGCCCAGTTCCTTGCAGGTCGGGAGGAGGTTGCACGCAGTGTCAAGGTAAATCTGACTCTCAATATTCACTGGCAAGCATGGAGATGTATTATGGGAAGTGACAAAATAGAAAGAAGCTGTCTGTCTTCAACTATGATAACAAAATTTTCCTTTGTCTTTTTGAATTATGCACGTCATTTCTTAGAGTCAGACATACTTATTCTAAAAGTATTTCCCCAGATTCTTGTAGAAGAGTTATTTCCTATCAAAAGCAATGAAGATTCTGAAACTGAATCATTTTAGTCTTTGCAAAGAGGCTGCTGCAAATGGTAAGAAAGAAGTCTGCTGTTCATGGGAAGCTCTATCTTGAGCAGACCCTTGACTGAGGTTTAATCAATGCAAGGCTTGTATCTCCTATTCTAACAACTAAAATGACAGGACTGAGTCATTTTATGCTTTTAAATGCCATCATCTCTTTTGTTGTTGTTTTTTTTTTTATTTGGCAGCTAAGGTTGGAGCCGAGAGAACATTCAATACCTGATCTACTCCTTTCAGTCAGAGATAAGGCACAGTCAAATCGAAGAGAGTTTGCTCTCCAGCTAGGAGAGCAGCTGTGGCAGAGCCAGGGTCACAGTGGTGATGTGGGTAGCAGTAGTGCCCAGGAGCATGAGTACAGAAGAACATGCCAGTGCTGCAGGGCTGTGCTGTGTCTTTCACTCATAGTGTGATTTTACATACTTTTACAGCATTTTCCTGCTGTTTTAGGAAGTTGCTGTAGTATTACTTTGTAAAAAGGAGAAGTTTGGTAAGTGCCCACCTGAAGAAAGAATGATGATCATAATTTAGGAGGCAGTAGAGAAGCCACACAGAAGTCACCAGTGTTGATCAGCAAGAGTTTCATCAGGTTGCAGTACCTGCTCTATGCACACTATGTTGGATCTTAGTTCCCCTGGATGAGTGGGTCTGTTTGTTGTGCAGGTTTGGTCACTGCTTTTCCTCTGTCCAAGCAGTAGAGTACACCCTATGGTTTTCTCTCTGCCAGTACTTTGCTGTTTGTGGTGGGTTTTGTCTTTGTCCCTAAGGCTATCCTCGACGATGCTACAGAGCACTGGGGAATCAAAGTGGTCCGTGTGGAGATCAAAGATATTAGGATTCCTGTGGCCATGCAGAGGGCAATGGCTGCTGAAGCAGAGGCTGCTCGAGATGCAAGAGCTAAGGTGAGACCCATGGCAAGATCTATCCCCAAACCCTTATATCCTTGTCCCCAGTGTGTCCAAATGTCTTTTTGTTTTTTTCTCATTGCAAAGGTGGATTTTCCCCACTATGGGCAGGGTAACTCTGCCATTTCTATTTCTCTTACTTTGCAGATTGTAGCAGCAGAGGGAGAAATGAATGCTTCTAAAACCCTCAAGCAGGCCTCCATAGTGCTGGCTGAATCTCCAGCAGGTCTTCAGCTGCGCTACCTGCAAGCGTTAACAACCTTGGCAGCAGAGAATAACTCCACCATTGTCTTCCCTCTCCCTTTAAATATGCTTGAGAATCTGGGTCAGAAAAGTAAAGGGGGATAGAAACTGTTAAATTCTATAATAGCTCATTGGGCAGAGAGATTGGAAGGGTTTCCTAGGAAGAAAGGAATTCCAGATTACTAAAATTTAAGTAGAAGCATGCATGTGTCCTTTGTACCAAAAATAAGAGTAAAAATAGTTTAATAATCATGTATAGTTCTCACAGTAGGAGACTGAGTTTGCCAAGTTCAGCCACTAAGCAATTCCAGCTTAGACGTATTTCCAAGTGAAATGGAAGAAAATATGTATAATGCAATAAAATATATAAAATCCATTTTAGACCTAATATGAAATTTTAACAATGATTTTGCCACATTTTACAGAGTCTTGAGTGTAGCAGTTATTTGGTGATTTGTCCGCTAAGCAAGTACCTCTCAACTCTTGATGTTTTCTGCACACTAAAGGTACTGGTATTTAAATCACATCCTGTGGAGTGGAAAGAAGCATTTGGTCCCTAACTTTAGAACTATACTTTCATGCCTATTAGCAGAATCACTGGGTAATTAGTGTGTCAGTGGAACAGCCTATTGTTTATCTTCTACAAGTAGAAATTAGCACTTAATTTACTGACCTCAGCTGGATTTTACCATATTACTGTCATAGGCCACACCTTGCATACTGTGTTCAGTTTTGGGCCCCTCAGTACAAGAAGGACATTGAGGTCCTGGAGCATGTTCAGAGAAGGGCAACAAAGCTGGTGAAGGGGCTGGAGAACAAGTCTTATGAAGAGCGGCTGAGGGAACTGGAGTTGTTTAGCCTGGAGAAAAGGAGACTGAGGGGAGACCTTATCACTCTTCACAACTACCTGAAAGAAGATTGTAGCGAGATGGGTGTTTGTTCTCCCCAGTAACAAGTGATAGGACAAGAGGAAATGGCCTTAAGTTGTGTTTAGAATGGATATTAGGAAAAATGTCTTTACTGAAAAAGTGGTGAAACATTGGACCCAGCTGCCCAGGGAAGTGGTGAAGTCACCATCCCTGGAGGTATTAAAAAAATATGTAGGTGTGGCACTTCATGACATGATTTATTAGGTATGGTAGTGGTGGGCTGATGGTTGGACTCTGTGATCTCTATGACTAGAGGTCTTTTCCAGCCTTAATTATACTATGACGTTTCTGTAAGTTCTGTAATAAGAGGAAGAGAATGCATGTCCAGACATTACAGTTACATTTCCTAAGCCTGAATTCTGGGGAATCTCCAGGAAAACAAATGTCATATGTTAACTAAAGTGTCCTTTAGTGTCCTAAAGTGTCCACCTTCAGGTGGTTTCTTATCCTCCTTTGCAGGCGTCATGAAGCAGTAGTGCAGGTTTTCATAAAATGACACTTCCCCATCTGCAATCCATTCGATACTTGGCAGATGAGTTGGAGACATTGCTGATCTCCAAGCTCAGCTGTCATTATACTTGAGTTTTCAGCCTTCAAAAATAGCTCAGCAGTTCACAGTGCTGGCACGCGATGATGAGCTGTCTGCTATGAGCCTGAAGCCTCTTGTGGTGTAGCTGTTCCAGTAGGTGCTGGCTGCCATGTAGTCTTATCCATGCAAAGCTTACTGCTGCCCGTCTTATCCAGTAGGGTCATTGGACTCATAATTAACCAGATGCACATGGACCTACTAATTATCATGTTGTTGGTACAGGCCCTTCTTGTTTTTAATGCAGTGTAACACAAGCAGTCCAGATGGCAAATTTTTGCACTGAGTTACTGTCACAAAGACAGCGATATGAGAATTGGAAGCTGGTAATCTTGTCAGGAAACTGCAGCTCTTTTAAGGAATGCCAAATGGCATTTTGCTGGCAAAATAAAGAAGTAAAATCTGTATTTGCAAGTCATCTACTTATCGCTGTTATCAGAACATTTTCTAAAGACTTCTTATTCTAAGAAAGGAAAGGTTTTTTGGAAACTTTTTGTCTGCAAATTAGTTTGCCATTTGAGGAAACATTTATAACTGTGGCAGCAACTCCTTCCTTTCCTTACCCTGACAAATATTGCATCTCCTTTACAGAGCTGTTTACATTGCTGCAGAAAGAGCAATACTTTAGAAAAATGCCACTACGGATTGTGCCAGGTTCTTTTTTTCAAAGTAATGCCAATTAATTCAACTCTTAAAAAAGAAAAACCTGAAAGACATGTGACTACAGAGTGCAATTAAAAAGCAATTATGTGCTTTCAGTGAGTTACTGGCACTAATCAGCCTGTGCAGAACTCCTGGAACAGGCACAGGACACATTCAATCCAGTTGTCCATCCCTGATGCTGGACCAGTTCCAATTGCAGCTTCAGAAATGCATGTGGGAATCCTGTTGTAGTACAAGTGGAGTCATGTATTCCCCTACATGAAATTAACTAGTGTACTGAAACATGCGTGTTGGTATCTCTCGTCTTTCAGTAGCAATGTAGCACAGGCTATGCTTGGTAAACCTGTGAATGTACAGGCTTCTTTCTGACCCATGCAAATCGCTTGTCCTCTTTTTCTGTGTCCAGTAACAATGACTCTAGGAATCGATCAGCTCTGCAAGCACAATGATTTTTTTATTTGGATCCCTTGCAGTAGGATTGCACTATTGTATGATTGATCAGGGAGACAGAAATTTCTGCTCTCTCTTCACTAATGTTAGAGACAATAAACACAATAACTAGTAGAGCAACTGCAATTTTTCTTGTATTACTCCCCTTTGTGCCCCCAACATACATCTACAAGAAGATACACCGATCAGCAAAACAGATATCAACAGAAGGAGCTTGCAATGTTTCAAGGGCCACTCTGATGCGCAGGATTTGTAAGAAAAATTCAGGAATTAGTCAAGTCACAGCCACGTGGTTAGGATGTAGGGAGCAAAGCAATCGTTCACAAGAGGCACAGGCTGTCAGGTGTGTTCAAGAAGTCCTGCAGGTGAGCACAGGCTTGCCGGTGCAGAGTAGTGCGGCACTCGCTGTCATCTGGAATTTTCTCTACCCAGGTTTGTGCATCAAGGAAGTACTGCATCCTGAGTGCAAAAGGGACAGGTAAAGGAGGTGGGTCACTACTGCTAACATGGAGCAATGGGAAAGTGTAAACCCCATGATGCTCTTCCTCCACTGAGGCATCTCCGACATCAGGAGTTATAATATCCAAGAAACTTGCCTGAAACCTTGTTTCACCAGCAGGTTAATTGAGCTTTGAATAAAGTTTGGGAAGTGTCAGTGCCAAGCTGGGACAAAGCTAACTGTGCTTGTGTTTTAAATGACATCAGGTAACCATGGGCTAAATTTCTATTAGAGTGGCACAAAAAGCTCCAGCATGCACCAATGGAACACAGTGAAGGGGAGTTTAGTTTCAACAGAATATCCTAAAATATTTCCTAATTTTCCATGTTGGGAAGCTACACGACTTCTGGTGTTTTACAACTGGAATGGAGAAGACTTCAGGGGTTATACCCCTGCTGGGAGCTTTCAGTTGTGAGCAGGCTTCAGTTGAAGCAGGCTGTTGACTTAAGCATTCACTTTGGTGTAATATAGAGATGGGGAGAAGGTTTCAGGGAGCGATGCTCACAATTTGATTGAAAGGGTCTCCCTCCTAGAAGCTTTCTGAGTCGCTGCTTTTCTCCAGTTCCATGCAGGGAAATGAAACATTTCAGATGCCTTCCTCACTGAATATTTAACAGTGTCAGACAAAATTCTTCCTCAGATAAATTCCTTTTTTTTTTGTTTAAGTGTGACAGTGAGAAATGTGAAGAGTATCCTATTTGCATGCACAATTTCACAGAAGGTTTGAGAGCTGCTCTTAGCCATGATCCCACCCATTTCTTTTGGAAACACAGGAGTTGTATAAGGCTTGTGCAGTAGGTGGAACTGTGTAGTGTTTGCCATTCTCCTTTTCTTGCTATGAGTTTTTAACCCAGTGATGTCAGAGCAATATATTGATTCTGAGAAATGTGGGAACCAGGCTCTTCACAGATACATCAGCTTTGAGATTTAGATGGCTCAGCTGTTCCCCATGACTACCTTTCGCATCTTTGCATTTTAGTAAAGCCATCAGAATCACCCCCTAAAAATATTTGACCCACCCTTTCCTTTATGAAGGTGTTCTAATAGGTTGAGTGTCCTCTGGATTCACAGTCCAGCAGCTGCTGCTACTCAGAAACCATTGTACTTACTTGTTGTTGCAATCAACCGTTTGCCCATCTCTCCCCATGAGGAGGTACCGTTTGCCAGTGACCATGTCTAGCTTGCATGTGGAGCGTTTCAGGAACTGTCGGTTGACACCCAATTGAATGCTTTCATCATTAGCTGTAGCATGAGAAGAGAAAACCCTATGAACCATTCTAATAAAGAGTAGACCTGTAACCCACAGGACACAACCCCTTATGATCATTTACTCCACTGCTAAACTAAGGTAATATTTCACTTGGGAGCTGTGTCTTGACATTGGAATAAACAGCCATGCTACAGTAGGATCTATTACTGTTAACATTAGCATTTCTGTCCTAGCTGGTCATCTTGGCTTCTCTTCAGTAGCTAAAGAAGGAGCTGTTTTTCTATAGAGAACTTTCAGGCCTCATGGAGCTTGTTTAAATTGCAGAGACTGAAGGAAAAGCCAGAGGAAAAGGAAAACATGCTTTTCTATTTCAGGTAGCTCAGGCACATAGTGGTCTTGAAGTTATCTAACTAAATTAAAATGTCTTGGGGCTCAATGATCTAGCAAGCAGAATTATAAACTTTCTGTCCTTACTGTGCCTAAATTGAGCTTAATTAAGGTATCTTTTATGATATTGTCTCTGAAGCTGACATGTAGGACGTGCCTAGTGATCTCCACATTAAATAACTTAGAAGATTCTGGTTTGGACTCCAGCACAGAAGATTATTCATGCAAGAGCTGTGCTACCAATTGCAGGAGTGGGCATCCAAGGTGGAAGAGAAGGCTACTCTGGTACCACGATGACACAAGAGCTGGAAAGATCCTTATTCACCAGACTGACCACAGGTCATGAGGATGTAGTGTTGTTCTAGCTAAACAACAGTTTTCATAATCCATTTGAAATAAAAAAACTATGTAAATAACGGCAATATTCTGTTTTCTTATTCTCTTTCTTACTCTAATGCAAAATGTCATGCAGAACAGCTAGATCAAATTCAACATTAAACCAGCCTAAACTACAGGTAAGAAACCACAGTCTCTTCTTGTCAGTTAACAGAAGCTTGTGTAGCTTCTGCTCTCTAATGCATTATATTATGAGTATGAAAAATCTAGTATTCAAAATAAACCCCTAAGAGCAGAATAAAAACCTGAGTATAATATTTTAAACCTAATAAGATTTCAAAGAATTTGACTTAGAGTGTTAATATGTGCAACCTAACACTAAGACTCATATCTATTTCCTAGTTAAAGTTTGCATTAATTATACGTATGGTACTTATAGGCCAGGGAAATTGTATGCTGGTTTATATCTGCATTTTTCCAAAGAAAAATATAGTATTTTAGGTTTCCTTATAACCCAAGATTTTTCTATTGTTCCTGTCTTATATGAGGTACTTAATTTTCATTTAGTTCAAGGAATGCAAAGATGGATGAGAACAACTTGAGAATATGATGATGTTATTCCTTGGCTTACTCGATATAGCCACAGAAAACTCATCAGATGTGTAGTTCAGTCATGAGCTGATTTGGTTGCAATGGGTTGCTTTTTCTTCATTGTTATCATGGTTTCATGCCCCTTCCCAGACTTCCCAAGCCTACTGAAAGCCTACTGATACGAGCTGCATCATACAGCAGAAACCAAAGGAGATTTTAAAGATATCAAAAAGGAAGTGGTGGGAATAGGAGAAGTAATCTCTTCCCTTCAACTTCATGTTCCAAGGATGTTTCTCTCAGCTGCCAAGAAACAAAAGTCTTTCCAGTGTTTTCCTGCAAGTTGTGAGTATAAATGCATTGGAGCCTAGAGCTCAAAATCCTTCTGGTCCTGTAAGTTTTCTAGAGGGAAACTAATGAAACTTCCCACCAGTGTTTTTTTCACTATGTACGTTATCATTTCCTTGTATATAGAAATTTCCGGCTATGACGGATGCTGTCTCAGGACTCATGAAGTGTGGACCTGATTTTCCAGCAGGAACTGAGCACTGGGCACAGATCACAACGTGCGTGCCATAAAGTACTGGGTGACATTAGCAGTCCCCTGGGCAAAGATTGAGACAGTGAATAAATAATTCTGTTCCAGACAGGGAAGATTTCAAAATCTTTGAAGCTGCTTTGTAAAGGTTGTTTCTGGCTGCCGAATTCAAAACTGACAACCACGTGACACCACAGTGGCTAAAATCTGAAATGTCATCTGACACTTTCTCCAGAAATTACTTTGAAGAGTGTCAGCGATCACTGATGCTGCTAAAGCTCACGTGGGGACAGCTGAGATAGCAGGCCTGCAAAAAGACATTGAGGGCGGCGCAGGTTTTTACACTGTATCTAAAGGAACAGAAAGGCTTCTTTGTTCTTACTGTAATTATTAAGTGGGAGGTGTCCCTGCCCATGGCAGTGGGGATGGAATTAGATGATTTTTAAGGTCCCTTCCAATCCAAACCATTCTATGATTCTATGATTGTGAACAAGTCTTAGCCTATTCTACAAGGGTTGCAGGTACTTAATTAATTGAGTAACAAGCACTTCAAATCTCCATCTCCTATCAAAACAGAGGTCAGTGGATATGTCTACAGTAGGAGAAAAAGCAGATCAACAACAGCAATCTATAAAGTGAACTAGCTGATGCAGGAAATCTAATATCCATGCTATGTATGTTTTTGGAGGGTTTATCTTAGACTAGGTCGATTTGGAGCCATGGACTGCATGCAGCTGGAAACTGTCTTCTGGTTTTGTTTCACCTAAGAGGACTGAAGCCCACGTACTCTGGGACTGCTACACAATGTGAACGAAAGCAGCCTACCCCTGAGCTGAACTGAACAGTGAGGTAGCTGCACCAAATGATGAGAACAACAAATGAGCCTTTCAGGAAGTCTGTGTTCTTGCAAGCCCTGTGTAGAATTATATCTGATCCTATTTTCTATAGCAGAATAAGGCATGTTTGTGGATCATACTGGCTAACATTTAATCAATGTAGTTTTCTTACAAGTGAATGAAAGGAGCTAAGCATTTTGATACTTACTGACTTTAAGGACTCTGAGGATTTTGGCCTCATAGTAATCAAAAACGTTCTTCTGTGTACTGTTGAGGAGCTCCACCTCATACACTGCAACAGACAAGAACTGTGTGAGGCCAGATGGAAACATGATATTGCATCCAAAAACTGAAAAACAGGTATGCTTTTATTAGATGTCTATACAGAGACTGGTGTACCATCTATTCCCAAATCACGGCAGCATGAAACACAAGATAGTAATCCTGTATACCTAATATGCTTTTAGAAAGTCAGTTATTAATCAACAGCCTCTAGATTTCTATTCCTTCTGTGTATTTTTTATAGAATCTCCTATATGATTAGATTTTCACATTTTTCTTGTCCTTTTGTTAGCATTTAACTTACCACAGCTGCCAAACTGGTTTTCCTTGGTAGCTCTTCCAACTTTCCATTGAAAGAACAAGCCAGAAAAGCAAATTAACAAAGGAGAAAATACTCATCTAGCTCCACAGAAGGAGCTGCTGAGCTATGGCATGCCATGAAAACCCTACTCTTTATCTCCATCCCGTAACATTAGGAATGTAGAGGATGGTGGTGCTCACATCATGTGTCTTTTCAAAACCATGTATCATAATGTGGTCCATGCTCCCTTCCCCCAGCATCCCACTGCATCATTCCATGGCCTGTACCTTGCGCTTTCACTCCTTCAATGACAAGTGGCTTCATTTCAATTCTTCAGGCTCTAGGCCCTACTCATTTCAGGAGAAGTCTGAATGTATAAAACTAAAAATTTACCCTTATTTTTATACTAAATCAACAGTGATCTTTCACGTCTTACCATAATCCGCAACAGGGTGGTAGCAGGCAAAACTAAAGCGTGTGGCTTGTGTCATAGCTTTACTAAAAGTTGATTTTTGTCTTGGGCATGGACCTAGAGTGTAGAAAATAAATTATATACCTGTCTCTGTAGGCATGGATATTTACATAGACATAGTTTACAGATACTCATTCACTGAACATTACTATGGAGAATAAAATAAAAAAGGAGGAACAAATTTCTTTAGGGTTATGATGGAGGGGTTAGGTATGTTTTCACATGTATATATACATTGTATCCAATTATCAAAGCATTCCCTGGGTACATTAACTGGGTTTTTTTTTCAGTTTGGTGCTGAACATACCAAAGGACTCTATGTGTCCTATATTATGCACTGGGACAGTTGTAATGGTGCCTTCTGGGCTTGACAATTTTCATGTTAATGGTTCATAGAGGTAACTATCTTCTTTTAGACCAACCTATTTAGTCATTCCTTACCTTCTGCACACTGGCAAACACTGGCATGGCACACTTTTGAAAGCATGGCGCTGTGCTTTGGAGCACTGTAGAATACACTGCACTTTCTGTCTATGGAATAGAAACAAAATTAATCATCTCTGAGAGCTTGAGTGGGAAACCCTATGCAATAGAAACAACATTTGCAGCTCAGCTTTTCCCTGGTCCAGAGAAATCAGGGTTAGATGCACTTCAGCTGCCCACAAAGGCCTGTAGCTTAGGCACCTAGAGTACAGGGATCACTTTTCTTTTCAGCCAGGCAACAATCTGGATTGTGCTTCTGGGTTTTCTACGGGGAAGAGGCTTATTTGTTTGTTGTTTTTTTGTTTGGTTTTATTTCTTTATTTCAGGGGGTAAGTGGTGTTTTTAATTTTGGATTTGGGTTTTTTTTTCAGAGGGGATGAATTTTCATAAAGTTATACTTTCCCCCTTTTATTTTTTGTTTCCTCCAGAGAGAATCCATCTTAGAATCACCTTTAGACCATAACTCTACAGTGAGCAATGCACTGCACTGTTTCACAAGGGGGCGACAGGATCACCTATAGTTAGTGGTTTAAACACAGCGTAAACTGTCTTGGATCCGTCCACTTCAGGCAAAGTAGAGATTTGACGTAATTTTCAAATATTATTTACATAACTCTAGTAAATGGGGATGATTTGCATTTAACCTTCTTTGAATGGAGAACAAGATTGGTTCCCCCAGCAAGCACAGTACATATGCCAAACTTCTAATGTTGCCTGTCTGAGATGCATAAAAAGACAGTCTGACCAAGAAGATAATGTGGGTGGAACATTCTTAAAGGAACCATGAGAAACAGGAACCCAGGAAATGTGATTTAAAAATCCGTGAGGGTATAAGTTTGTATTTTCAGTCCATTTGCAATAATGGACCATTCCTGAGAGTATCTCTATTTAGATAATATTAAGCCATAGTAGTAGAAGACAGAATTTGAGGCAGGTCATTTTAACACTCAACAAAATCATGTAGTTTCACACACTATCTCAAAACTATCTTCTTGTAGACTGGAGTTTGTTCTTGAGGGTCTCTCTTTTAATTGGTTTTGTGTTACTTTTCTGTGCTCTTACCAGGGTTGTAAAAATCATAAAAGATGGCATTTGCTGGCTGAACCAAGCCCATGGGATTTATTTGCTTTGCCCCGAATGATATACAATCCGGGTCAGGTCCACTTGTGAGCTGGAGGAAAAAGAAACAATAGTTAGGATGAGTAAACTAATGCTTTCTCTCCAGTCAGTTTCTTATTCATTTGTGCTTATACTAGCTGTTGAATCCTTGTTTCTGATGACATAGGTGAGTTAATCCTCATAGCTGTAGCTTCAACTTGAA
Organism: Clamator glandarius; assembly: GCA_033459285.1. Classification (NCBI taxonomy): domain Eukaryota; kingdom Metazoa; phylum Chordata; class Aves; order Cuculiformes; family Cuculidae; genus Clamator; species Clamator glandarius. Next base: position 1,509,303 of record JAUNZM010000779.1, read on the forward strand.
GACATTTCCTCCCATTACTTTATTGGAAGATTTTTGTGGATGAGCTGAGACTCGCAAAGGTAGTTCTGTGAGATGTGTGCAGGTCTTCTCTGCCTGAAACTCCAGTCTGGACTCACATCATCACTACTTTGGGATTTATGTTTCAGCTTTTGCCTAAAATGACCTTGCGCAGGAGCAATGGGTGTAACGTATGTTCATAGCCAATCCTGTACCAGTGGCCACTAGTATATACAATTTCCTTAGTAAAATACTAAGGTCAGGGACAGGTTTTGACCTATGTTAAGTACACAAATCATCTTGGATAGTCATAGCAGCAATAACATCTGCATTTTTGCATTCATCTATTATCTTATATGGAAAAAAAAATGGCTAAGGCAAATTTTGCTTCACCAACCTAGTGGCCTCCCATGTGGGAGTGACTACCTCAATGGACAAGGGAAGACCCTTGGATGTCATTTATCTGGACTTCTCTAAGGTCTCACATCTTTCTCTTTAAATTGGTGAGATATGGATTTGATAGATGGACTGTTCGATGGATAAGAAATTGGTTGGGTGATCACACCCAGAAGGTAGTTGTCAATCGCTCAATGTCCAGATGGAGATCAGTGCCGAACAATGTCCCTTATGGGTCTATTCTGGGATTAGTGTTGTTAAATATCTTCATCAATGTCATAGACAATGGAATTGAGCACACCCTCAGCAAGTCTGCAAATTACACCAAGCTTTCTCTATCCAGAACTACTGAACTTCACATGCAAGGTGTCCATGTGGAATTTTCAGGACTACCAGTTAACACTTGGTTAATATTGGATGAAAAGCATCTCTTATGGCTAGAGAGGATTTCTAGGATTTCTCCATTTTGTTTTTCTTTTTTTTTTCTCAGAGCCCAGATCTCAGACATGGACTACATCTCCTAGAACACAGAAAGGTGGAGGATGATGGTGCATGTTTCCCTTCTTCCCCACCTCCACCCTCTTTCAACTGAACTGTTCACTAATAATATGTGACAAAAATCACAGGAAGGTAATGGAGTGTGAAAAACAATTTTGATCAGATTTAAAAAGGAGTTTATATATGCTATGTGAAATGGCAGAGGTAATAAATTTATTGAATTTCCTTACCTCACCGAAGTAGAGCAAAACCTTTCCTTCCTTGTACTCATAGTGCTGAATGTATTGGTCTGAAGATGTCACCAGCTGCAGGAAAACAAACAAATAAATTCAGAACAAAACACCTAGCATAAAAGAAACACCTTTACAACCATCCTCTATATTCTGGTTTGCCTTGTTCAGCTGTTTGCTTTATTCTGCCCTCTTTCTTCCTTCCTAAAGGAGACAATCCTTGAGAGCGTGAATGTGGGTAAACCTCCCACAACTAAGCAGGCTTCAGAACCTCCCCTGAAATCTGTAGCCACATCTGCAGATCATTGTGGCCCATCTTCCTGTCACTGTGCATTGTGACAAACTGCTTCTAACAGATGTGCTTGCCTTCCCCCTTGCAAGCACAGGACACACCATCCTGACATGTCATGGGACAACAGTGCCAGTGGGGACAGCAATATGTCCTAAGGACAGGAACATATTTAAGTGCTCTGGTGAGCCTTGCCTTATTTTCTCTTACAACAGACTAAGAAATCTGCTCATCACAAGCTTTTAATTTCTTGAATATATTCACTAAATATTTTATCAGAAGAATAATGAAAACATAGCTATCCAAAATCTGTTTTGCCTTCTTCATTCTGTGGACTTTGGAAAGATATTGAAAAAACAATGTTTCTGTTGAAAAGACAATAAAAGATTGCACCGAAAAATGTGTTTATAACCTGATCGAGATCCTTTGTGTCAGGCTCCAAGCCACTCAGCAGAGAAAGATCAACCAAGGACATTTTTGGTGCGTTGGAACCTGTGAAACTTTATAAAGGAGACAGTCAGTCAACAGCTGCACTGAACAGCCAAATGACTTCGAGAAGTTTGGCACTTCAGGCTTGCTAATGGTTAAAGAAAACATTTTGCTCCATTTAACGTTCCTAAGTGGATTTTAATTTGAAAATTAGCTGCCTGCCTCATTAGGAGTCATGAGACAAAACTAGTTATCTAAACTAGTCAAATGGTCATCCAAAACCAATTGTCTTGCCTGAAGTTTTTTTCTAGGATTTTTTTTTCCGTAGCTGGTAGGCAGAAACAATCACCTTCAAAGGCAGAAGTATGGTGATGTAGTCACTGCCTTCAGTTTTTCTTCAGTGTCTTAACTACAATAAAGGCAGCTTCACATTACTGTTTAAGCTTCACTCTAACACTCAGCAATGTCCTGCAGAACAGTGGATCCGATAGCTGAGCAACTAATGAAGAAGGTGATTCAGGCAGCACACAATTCACTGAATACATGCTTAACTAGGGAGAGTGAAACTTGGGAATTAGGATAACTCTAGTCCTCCCCTGCTATTGTTCATGCTGCTGTTTGAGAGACAGGAATAAAAACTTGGGGAGCAAAACTTGCTCCTGCCACCCTTCACATCTCTAGAAACGGAACCCAGTACAGCCACCACTTTGTGATTCTCTGACCCTTATCAGACTGCGAAAGGGTGCAAACACTGATGCTTCATTGCTATTCTGCATGGGAGGATGTCTTTCTTAACAGCTTTGCCCTTGCCTACTTTATTATCCCAACAGGATACCTTTTCTGTTTCCTCTCCTCCCCCAAATAGGAGCAGAAATAATTTCTTTTTTATGAGGCCAGAATGTGACCATAAGGGAAGCAACAGCATCTCTCCAGAATGCAATGAAACTCTGTAAATATGTTATTAACCTATTCCATTTGTATATACTTCATTTAATAAAATACTTCTTTCAAATAACTAGCCAGCCAGGCACTTAAGCATCTCCCCAGAATTTTATGGGATAGAATCTGGAATGGACATTTAAGGTCTTTGTAAACTGTTTAAAGCTAATGCGTTGTGTGAAACCTTTTCTCCTGCCATGGTAGAGAGGATGCAGACTCGCCTTCTGTGCATACTCCCAGAGGATCACCAGGCTTGTTGCCAAGCTGTGGATATGAAGAGCGTGACTAAGAAGAATTAAACCAAAAAATGAATAAATTTTCTACTGAAGAGTTGATCTTGCAGACCTACCTGACACAGACTTTATACTGCAGTGATTCTGATTTACTGGAAGAGATCACATCCCTTTTCCTTCTGCTGTGGATATCAAACCACTCTATTTGAGACAGTGGCTCAAACACACTTTTTTCTGTAGCAACTGAGTCCTCATAATCATAGTTTTCATAAGAGTATGCTGGTTCTGGAGGTGACAGACATGATTAGTTATGCACAATTTTGATTGAACACCTGGTAATTTGAGTCCTTTTTGTGTAATGGTAAATATCAGTGGGCAGTCATGCCATCTCTAAGGGTTTTATAAAAGTGTGCTGCACACCATCTCAGTAACAGTTAAAACTTTGGGGATGATTATAGTAAGATGTAGCTAGGAATGGCATTTAGGCTATGCATAAATATATAAAGGACAATTCCTGCCTCCAAAAGTTAGCTGTTCAAACAGAAAAAAAACCCAGACATGGGCAGGGAGGATGATGAATACAAACTTCGGGGGACAGAAAGCTCATAAGTCTTGCTCATAAGGAAATCCTATGACAAATCTGCCCCAAAGAATTTCTAAGGCCACGTGGTAGGTCCCTTGTTCATCAGGGGACTGAGGTGGGCCAGGAGCACTGTAAGGGAGGTTTACCTCCCCCTCCTCCCAATAACAAAGAAAAGTTACTAGTAGTACCTCTGTATTTGTTAGGTACCCGCTGCACCTAGAGTCACTAAGATAGTTATTACACTATTTATAAAACTTGATAAGGTGAATGAAACAACATCTTGGCAGAGTTGGGAGGCCTCTCTCTTTTCTTGTTTCATTCATTTATTCCCAGTTTCCAAGGCTGAGAAGCTATTAAGTACCATTAGCATCTGACCAAACACGACACCTTTGAGACCACACCACTTCCCTTTCCACTCACCAGAGTGCTCAATGTTCCCTTCTACTTGCACTGTCAAAATCAAATCGTTACACATGTTGTTCTTCAGCTCAGAAGACCAGTACACTTTTAATATCTAAGATGAAGACACAAACAGCAGACTGCTAAAAACATCATTTAAATGACAAGGGATTTACTCAGCCAGGACATTAAGCAGATATTGATGGAACATGGGAAGGTGGAGGGAAACACTGGTCTCTCAGAGACACTGACTAGTCGCAGAGGACTGTTGGGGGTATAAGTAGGAGAGTCCTGTGTGCAAATCTTTAATGATATGGGATCTTTGTTATAATTCTCCATTTCCAAACACTAAGTGGTCTTTCAAACTCCAGCTGCTTCTGTAAGCATTAGCATTTCATGAACTTGAAGTTAAAAACAGGAAAAATTGACTGCCCATCCAGACAGCTTGTAGGCCCCACATTTTAGAAATTTGGAGATAGGAACACAAAAGATAAAGCCATGGCAAGCAATTTCTCACTCTGTTTTAAAAAAGGGATTAAGATAAGTCCAGTTGGATTCTGAATTTCTGATTTACAGCTTACACTCATTGTCCCGTTTCCTCTGCCGCTTACAGACACTTCAAGTTTTCTCCCAAGTTCAAACTGCAAACGAAAGGGGGAAAAAAAATTTGGTCTCTGCTCAGAACTTGATCTGTGGTTTTCCTGTGATCTTAATGATCTTCTATGCAATTTTCCCTCAGAAATGAAGTAGGGAAAACCTTTAGCTATGGAAGAGGTTGAGACCTCAAGTCTCACAAGATTTTTAATATACTCAAGTGGGGCATCTTACTCTGCCACTCTGGGGTCCAGGTGACATATTTTCCCAGCATCACTTGCTCTTCTTTAGCCTGTATTTAATATTTACACAAGTTTCAACACATTGAATATCAGAATATTCCCCTTCAGCAACACTGAGTAACAAGACTTGGGCTCCTGGAGACTCTCAACTTTTAGAGGAGATACATGCCACCAAAATCCCTGAAGAGGCAGGAAAGGACCTCTAAAGTGTGCTGCTAAACATCTGCTGATTTTTTTTCTTTAAAAGTGTTCTTTTAATTTACATACTGAATTATGAAAATATTATAAGCCAACTACATCATGTTGCTTAACATGAGAAAATCTAGCCAGCTGATCCAATGTTTCTCCTGTCTGAGGATAAAAAGCTTGAAACAATGGGTGATTGTATACCTCTAGCTGCTTCTGAATTGCTTCATTAGTGTCAGTCAGAATAAAAGTATAGTCTTTTCGTCTTCCAGGTGTTGCCAGTTTTACAGTCAGGTTGGTGGGAACAGTGTTCATTGTCTGTATGCTGTAAGCTGACAGAGCTTCTAGGGCCACCACTGTGTCCTAGGTGAGAAAGAAATGCAAAACCAGTAACAATTATGCCAGGTTATTTCAACAGTATGTAAGATGACATGATCAGTCACCTAGAGCCATTCTTCGGTTTTATGATTTTCGCTGCTTTGAAGTTCTCCTGTATCTGTCTGTTCCTGTCTGCACAGAGTACTTTTTTCATTTCCCAGCTGCTTTTTTTAGATTTAAAATCCTAAAATCCCAGAATTCTGATCTTGGATTACTGTAAATTTTCATAAAGACAAAGAATATTTACTGGCTTGCAACTGTTTTATTTTGGCCCATTTTTAATTAATGAGCCAAAAGCTTTAGTTCTTCATTCTGTGGTGCTTCATACACCAAAGAAGTTCAGAATTAACTCTTACGATACTTTCTAATCTAAATGAAAAAGTGTTTAAAGGCCTTCTGTTTTCTTCCCTCGTCCTGAAACCCCAGCTGAACTGCTGTCAGATACCTGTGTAGAGCAGTATCCTCCACCATAGTTCCTTATTTCCGTCAACCACGTAGCAATAGGCTTTGCGTACTCCATGTCTTTCAGGAGCAATGTTTGAAGCAGTGCGTAGGCAGTGGTTTCCACTGAGACCGCATCCTTGCCATTTCCCCAGTAGCGCTGCTGCTTTGCTGCAAGAGTAACTCAGATTGGAATCCCCTTGGTAAAGACAAGTGCCAAAAATGACTGCTGTTCTACAGAGTAGATATTTAATGTAAGAGATCTGAGGAACCACAAGATACTGATGCCGTCATGAAACCAATAAATCAGTTGGGAAGTAGAAATAGTGGAAAAGGAAAAGCATGATTTCCAATTTAGACTTATCCAGCCATCACAGTCTTATGATCCCATTGTACAGTGATGTCCATCTGATAGAATGGTAGCATCGTGTCTGGTGGTCCCCAAGAAATAACAGCATAAATGATGCCCATAAATTCAGTCTTAATTAAGAAGAAACATATTCCCTACACCTACACTATGGCTATTGAACCATAATGTAGTTATCAAACTCATAGAAATTAATCGTGCAGCAATGCAGCCAGACAACCAACTGACTCAGCATTGGCCACAGCCACACAGTGCAGGGGAAGAGATGACATCCACTTGGAGATGGAACAAAGCACTCAGAACTGATGGGGCAGGCTTTGAAAGCAGACGGGCTGGAAAAGATACCTTCCCTCTTGCTCACAAATCCAATCTGGACTACTTCCACATGTAGCTGTTCATTGGTATTTACCTATCAAAAGTTTCTTCTTTGTTAGCTGGTTTGGATATTTTTTTTTTAAATGCACTTTAGTAGAGTGGAAACTTTGGTAGGCAGCAAAGGGAAACAGAAAAGGTAAATAAATATTAACCATGGTATTGCTGCAATTTCAGCATCAGATGAGACCATGATCCAAACTTTACAATATTAAGCCGTCACTTTATAGTGATACTAATTATACAAATTGCATATCACAATTTCAACATTGACATATATAAATCTACAATTTAAATAATAAAGTATATTACACAAATACATACATGCTTCTGTAAAATTAAACAGCTTTCATTTACTTGAAATTGTTTTGTTCATATAAAAGAGTGTTTAAGGAGCTCTCTAACTGAATTTTTAAGAATGGTTACCAGTACCTGGGTCAAAAACAGAACAGTCCCTTAATTTTTCTTTAGCCAGCTGGGCTTCTTCACTATTAGACTGCACAAGCGTCAGAGCATAAGCAGTGATGACTGTAGAATAGCAATTACTATTTCTTGACAGTTGATTTTTCATATAGGCCACTGCTTTTCTAACTACTCGTACCTGTGGATACAGAATGAACCCATTTGAAAAGGTCATCCAGCCCTACTAACTGGTACAGCTAGTGTGAGTACTAGGAAATTGGAATACTTCAGTGCAGTAATTTTTGAGACAATTCTAATAATTTTAGCTTAGTGGTTAAAGCTGGTGGTGATGGAGTGTGTAGCTCAAAACACCTTGTACATCAGGCCTTGACATCTTTTCCTATCCACCACAGATATAAACAGACTTTTACCTTCAAATTTGCAGTACATTAAGACAGTAGGGTGTGCTTGCCATTGTGCCATAGCCTTCAGATTTAAAGGTAAAAAGTCAGGATTCCTACCACATCAGATGACTCATAGACTCGTAGAGTTTGTTGCAATGCTATGGTTACAAAGGCTGTTAAAGCCAAGTCCTCTTCTGCTGACCCAATGCCACCCTGAAAGATGAACCATGAAATGGAAAATTTAAATGTCATACACTTATGATTAAATTTTTTGTGGAGTCAAGGACATTCTTGTCAAACCCTCTGACCACAGAATATGCAGTTTTACCCTTCAATTTTGCTCAGTAACTTCTGTTCACCTAAAGCATATCTTCTACAACAGCAGCCAGTTTGCATTAGACAATGTTAAGAGATTAGGAAATCCACTACATCATTCAGAGCTGGTAATCAAGTATTTAATTATTTAACTCATAGTTAAAAATCTACATTTTCTCACTGGTATATTCATGACTTCAACTTCTAAGCACTAGAGTTTGGGTTTTTTCCTGTTTCTCTGCTATTCCCTATAGACCAGAGGACCCTTTAACACTCAGAACTTTTCTCCTGTAAAGATTTTTGTACACCATTATTAGATCATTTTTTGTTCCTCTTCTTGATAAACTAAACCCCATATCCTCATTTCCTTTTTATCCTTAAGGTCTGCATTTTCATTCCTATTCTTCTTTGTGATTCTTTTGCTCATGCTTTGCTTTGAAAACAGCTTCAGGATTCTCTATGGCCTTTGACAACCTTCTCCCTCACTCAACCCCAAAAGTTTATCCTTAGGAGAGGTTGTTTTCTTTGAGATACAGGAGTCTTTTCACAAAACTATCATCCAGAGCTCCTGAAGCAAATGTAAAATAGAGAAGAAGCGTCTCAGCATGAACACAGGTCAGCAAATCTTTGGACAATTCTTGAGTTTCCTTTTTTTTCCACAATAGTGTTACAACTGTGGAACTGGCTTTGAGGATGAAAGACTCACTAGTGATTTGACAAAGATCATAATAAAATGAAAACCTTTTTTTTTCTTGCATGTAAGATGACTACAAAGCTATCTGTTATTTTCAATGATCTTTGGAAGATGCGTATTATTTTCATATCCTAGATGCATAGATAATGTAACAATTTTGTGTTTCTGGAAACAGAGGGGATGTGTAGACTAACATATGTAGCTAGACATCATAATCTTCATTAAGATTATTTTTTTTTCCAGCAAGAGTGGGGTGAATTACTGAAAAAGGTTACCTAGAGAGGCTGTGGAATCCTGATCCTTGGACGTACTCAAGACTCATCTAGGCATGGCCCTGTGCAGTCTGATCTAACCAGACTTTGTCTGTTCAGTGGTTGTACTAGATGACCTCTGGAGACCCCTTCAAAACTGAATCACAATTCTATGGATCTATTGCCTTTGGCAGTAAAAGGCATAAGTTTTTACCAAACACAAGATCTCAGAATTAATTTTTTAAGTGCTTTAGAGGCATAAGATCTGCTGTCACCGTGTAAGATCAAAAAGATAAAGGTGGTGAAGGGTTAGCTGCACATCTCTGCCATAACAGGGCTTTTAACAAACACATTATATGTCACAAATTTATTTTCATTTAGGTACGTTTCTTCTTACTCAACAATTCAGAATATCTTTTTCAGTTCCTAAATGCCCTAAATGTGCTATAGGTTCTTTTGCATACTGATGACCTACCTGCATAGTCCTGTCTATTACTGGATGATGATCATGGAATGAATCATCTGCCTGCTGTTGATTAAGCAAGTAGGAAATTGAGCTCAGTATGTGATTGTCTTGAACACTAATGTATTCTCGGCACCTTGTGAGTACTTTGACAATGAATGCGGTTAACCTGTACAAAAGAAAAATGTTCCAAACTTTTGCTAACATATATTTATAGATTGGTATTCTAATGGGAAAAGAAACATACTCGTTCTGTACATAGACTAATATGCAATACAATGTATTCCCTGGAACCTAGTGAGTTATCATTCAACGTCAGTGTAAACATTTGTACTCATTTTGTGACAAATACAAAATAACCAGTGGTTCAGCTTAAGCTCCCTTTATCAAGGATTAAACATGCTCAGAGACTTGCACAGCTCACAGTTCATGACAAAAGTACATAAGCAACACCATGGTCATTGGATCAGTCCCCCCAGAAAAAAAATGCAGTGCATTAAATGATAGTAGTGATATTTTGGGAAAAAAATAAAGAAGAACCACAGCTGATTTTGAAAAGTACACTTACCATACACTACTAGGGGTGTGTTTAAATGCTCCATAGGAACCATCCACTTTCTGAAACTCAAGCAGTCTAGTATAACCTGCATGAATAAGACAGCACATAACTCCAGAGAATACACTTTTTTGAGGGGCATTTTCATACATCACTTGTACTAACATGGACTTGTTTAGTACTGAATAGTGGAAGAGTATGTGGAGGTGTTTACTGGTACATTAAGGAGGAAATGACTGGGTCAGCAGGACTTTGATACAGAAAAAGGGTTAGGCTTAGAAGGTGCTCTGTCTTGTTTGACTTAACCAGCCCCAGAAAATAACCTGAAAACCACAAGTATCTATAGATATATGGATACTGAAGCACTTACAGCTTGGTGGATACTTATTTCCTGTTACTAACAGCTTCTCAAGTTGACAACTTCATGGTGCAAGGAACCAAAAAGTACACAAAACGTCATCTATTGGGTCAGACAGGATTAGAAATCACGAGTTGCAGCCTCTGATCTTGACCGCTATTATTACTGTCTTGACAAAGTTCTGGGCCCCTCACCACAAGAAGGATGTTGAGGCTCTGGAGCGAGTCCAGAGAAGAGCAATGAAGCTGGTGAAGGGGCTGGAGAACAGGCCTTATGAGGAGCGGCTGAGAGAGCTGGGGATGTTTAGTCTGGAGAAGAGGAGGCTGAGAGGAGACCTCATTGCTCTCTGCAGCTACCTGAAAGGAGGTTGTGGAGAGGAGGGTGCTGGCCTCTTCTCCCAAGTGACAGGAGACAGGACAAGATGGAATGGCCTCAAGCTCTGCCAGGGGAGGTTCAGGCTTGACATTAGGAAAAAAAAATTCACAGAAACAGTCATTGGACACTGGAACAGGCTGCCCAGGGAGGTGGTTGAGTCACCTTCCCTGGAGGTGCTAAGGGGTATGGTTTAGTGTTTGATAGGAATGGTTGGACTGGATGATCCAGTGGGTCTCTTCCAACCTGGTTATTCTGTGATTCTATGATTCTGTGATAATAGCCACATAAGTCATTTTCTGCCCTAGTGTACTTTCATAAAAATCAATAGAAGCATAATACGCGGCCTAAATGCTGCTGATAATACCAAATACTCATCAGCAGGATCTCATGTAGCTTTAGGCAATCCTAGATATACAGTCAAAGACCTCCATCGAGCAACTGCTAGCCTGCTTTTAATCCCTATTTATACTCTTATTTTTCATGGATGAAATGTGTCTTACAAGTTGTCTGAAGATCCTTAAAATAGGTGCACTATACTGCTTTATGTAATTTGTACACCACTACAGTTAGAAAGATCAGCTATACCTGCTACAATACTTATAACTCTTTGCTTCTGTGTTAGTGCCTGTGAGCTGGAACATTTTCACCTCCAGATGCTGTAGTCCTGGCTTTGCTGTGCATTTAACACTGTCCTTTGGATCATGTCTTAAAATGGCCTCTTCAAGAGACAGCCTTGTAGCTGTCCTTTCCCTAAGGAAACTCCCTCCCTGGGTTGTTTCGAGGGTGTTGGAGTCATTTGAGCTCATGTAACGGATACAGGAGCATAGAAGAGAAAGCATTGATAGTATGATTACCACTGGCATTCCCTCAGCAGTATTCCTCTTGCCAAATACAGACATCTGTATCAGAGATATCTACATCCCCAGCTGATTATTCTAAGCACTGTCGATGATCCAGGGGGAGAAATAAGCAATTTTAGAATAAGATTCATTTTAATCTGTTTGCACATATACATTAGGAGGAAATGATTAACTGGCCTTTGTTGTCCATTTACTCTGGAAAGAATTGAAATAGATCATTTCAGGACTTATTTTCTAAATTAGACAAAAGAGGAGGCGGGCTGTGAATGTCAATACTGAGCAACGTCAGATGTATGCAATTAGTCACCTAAATCCTCCTTACCAGTTCTGTTTCCATGTCTGCCTGCAAATTGTCAGGCTCAGTCCTTTGGCAAGTAGCAATGGTTACTGTGTAATGCAAGGGGATAACAAAGAGCATGTTGGTTAGTCTCTGGGGTTTTTAAAATATTTTTATTTTGTACCTTTTTCAATCATGCTAAAGGCTTCCTCCTTCCGTTCAGGATTAAAGTTCACCCACTGGTCACTGGCATCCAAATACTCAATAGCATAGACTGCAGGAGCCATTTTCACCATTGTTTGCTCTGCACAGCCTGTGGGCACTTGAATAAGTTTCTCAACTCCAGTGAGACTAAGACAATTTTCAACAGACTCATCCATAATATTCCCTGTAGTGAAAAACACAAGGCATAATACATGTCATGTTTGAAGCTGGCTGGTGTAACATGAAGAAAGGTGGTACTAACTATAGATAGACATTCCAAAATTTCTCATTATTAAACACTGTTCTCAGATACTTAAGATGTTGCAAAGCTGGAGCAGAACAAGGATAATGTACCAAACCCTTGGAAAGTTGGAGAGAGGAGGCTGGGACAGTGAAGGAGCGTGGAGGTGAAAGAGCCCTGAGGCTGCTGGTGTCAGGGAGGCAAGGAAAGAAGGACAGACTGGTGCTTCAGGCTTGGGCTTAAAAAGTCTTGTCAAATCAGACTTGACCCTCCCAAGGGAAAAAGATTGGCCTTAATCACACCAAATATTTTGTGCTGAGAGTTTGGGATTTTTTTCCTCTCTGCAATTCTATCATTTGATGAATTCAAGCATCCCCATAATTAAAACAGGGATTTGAAACCAAAGCCAATAGCCTTTGTGTCAAGAGTTCATTATTTTACATTCTCTAGGAAAAAATGTTTTTATCTTTAGTAACAGTACTTTCTAGTAGATATTTTTAAAATGCATGTGCATGAGTATATATTTATACAATTATTTGATTTAATGAATATATAATTATATATACCTTCTCTTTACAAAAGCAGAACTTCCCAGAAATTAAACCTCAGAGTCTGGAATCTTTATTTCTGTAGACTAAAGCTGATTTGAACTAGATGATCTTTAAGATTCCTTCCAACTCAACTCATTCTATGATTCTTGGGACGTACATGCAGTGTGAGGTTGTTCTCCTGTGGGCTCCACATAGAGTTAGCATGATCACAGTGAGGTAGGGTAGACCGCATAAGGCTATTATATCCATTGCAAGTGAGAAGGATTAGTTAGAGAGGAAAGGTACTGTATCAGCCTTGGGGCTATTTCATTTTGTGACCTGAGCATGGAGCATAGACTCATCATTCAGGAAGGAGCAGCACAAAGGGACATATTTCTTGCCACCTATGGAGAAATTATTCATAAAAATATACTTTTACCTTTCAGGCTAACAAACACATGACTGTCGGACTCTGGTACCATATCAGATGGCCTGGTCAGGTCCAGAGTATGGGACCTTGCTGCAAATAGATAGTAAACAGACATCTACATCCAGCCTCTTTACACAGAAATACATACAATGTTATTTTAGAACATGCTTTTCAATCATTACCAATATTTTTTGGCTTGAAATAAGGCTTTTTTAAAAAAACCTTTTAAGGCCTATTAGTAATTGAAGTAGATGCTTACTTAATATTTAAAGAATGCTACTTTGAAATGCAGAAGTGATACATATTGATTCTAAACCTTTAAATTATTTTTCTTTCCTGAGACTATTGCTATGTATTGGATGAAAAGATTCGTGATGGGTTCTGGTCAAACAAAGAAATGGTTGTATGTTAAGAAATATTTCATTTCATCCATCAGGTATTCATATGAAGGTTTACAACCCCTATCTCCACCTCAAAATATAGGGTACCCCTGTTATCTGTATCTAATTCTTTTGTGTAACTTACCATCACTGTTGATGCAAATAGTTTTCTCCTCTCTCTGTAAAACACCTTCAGCCTGTACAATTGAGGAAAGAAAAGTAAAACTTTTACAAGCACTCACACCTGAAATTAAGCTGCATGAAAGCCACACTCTGCCTCTGCACTAGACCAGCAGGTGGCAGAACTAAGTTATTTTGGAGTGAGATTTCTCCAGGTAAAACTAAAAGTTCAAACAGAATTTAATTTCCCAATTGAAATACTAATAAAGTCTATTGACTTTTGTTATTATTGACATATTTTCCTGGATGAAATTCCTTTAACCAAAACTAACCCAGAAAAATTAAACTCCAGAAGTTAAACCTCGGCTTTGTGAGCCTTGCAGGTCAAGTTCACAGGTGGACTTACTTTTATAAACTTTTCATCTATGAAATCCATGAAGTTCTGAGTTCAGCTTGTAGGTAAATCATAAACTTATTTCCTTCTGATTGCCATACATGCCTCATCCTATATTTTCCACTCTAATAAGGCTACTTTTGTGGATACTTTTAGTGTTTTGGAATAGCATTGAACTCCAAGACTGTGTCTGTCTCTAGGAAAATTATGGCCCATAACAACAGCAGGTTCCCAGCACCTCATGCCTTATCTTTACCTGCATGGCTATCCTCTGACATTATTGATACAAAGATTCATATCTTGCACTTTAGGCATGCATTGCAAATAGCCCACAGTTCACTACTTGGGCACTATAATCATAGAATCATAAAATCATTAGGTTGGAAAAGACCTTGGAGATCCTCAGCTCCAACTGTACCTGTCTACTACTAAATCACCTCCCGAAGCACCTCATCTACCTACTTTTTAAACACCTCCAGGGATGGTAACTCAAACACCTCCCTGGGCAGCTGTTCCAGTGCTTGATAACCCTTCCTGTGAAGAAATTTTTCCTAATACCCAATCTAAATTTTCCCTGACACAGCTTGACACCATTCCCTCTCATCCTATCACCTGGGCAAAGAGACCAACACCCACATCTCTGCAATCTCCTTTCAGGTTGTTGTAGACAGTGATAAGGTCTCCCCTCAGCCTCCTCCAGGCTGAACAACCCCAGTTCTCTCAGCCACTCCTCACAAGACTTGTTCTCCAGCTCCTTCACCAGCTTCATCGCTCTTTTCTGGACACAAGCCAGGACCTAAATATGTTTCTTGTATTGAGAAGCCCAAAACTGAACACAGTATTCGAGGTCCAGTCTCTCACCAGTGCTGAACACAGGGGTAGAATCACTGCCCTGATCTTGTTGGCCACACCATTTCTGATACAAGCCAAGATGCCACTGGCCCTCTTGGCCACATGTTTAGTCAGCTGTCAACCAACACCCCCAAATCTTTGCCTGCCAGGCAGCTTTCAAGCCATTCCTCCCCAAGCACAGGGGTTTTGTAGGCCAAGTGCAGAGTCCTTGTTATACCTCATCCTGTTGATGTCAGCCCATTGATCCAGCCTGTTCAGAACCCTTTGCAGAGTCTCCCTACTCTCCAACAGATTAACAGTTCCTCCCAGTTTAGTGTTGTCCACAAACTTGCTAAGGGTGCATTTGACCCCCTCATCCAGGTTGCGGATAAAGATATTGAGCAGAACTGGCCCCAACACCAAGCCCTGGCGGACACCACGTGTGACTGGCCTCCAACTGGATTTAACTCCACTGACCATCACTCTTTGAACCCAGCCATCCAGCCAGTTTTTAACCCAGCTGAGGATATGACTGTCCAGGACAGTGGTAGAGAGTTTCTGAGGCAGAATACTGTGAGATACTGTGCCAAAAGCTTTACTAAAGTCCAAGTACACTATATCCACAGACTTTTCCTCATCCATCAAGCAGGTCACCTTGTCATAGAAGGTGATTAGGTTAGTTTGGCAGGACCTGCCTTTCATAAACCCATGCTGACTGGGCTTGATCACCCAGTTGTCCTGTATGATGTGAGATGTGAGATGGCACCCAAGATGATCTGCTCCACAAATGGTCGTGAGTCTGTGTTGGTCAGTATTGACTCCTGAAAAGTCAACTTTTCTAAAAAGCCATCTTTTCTAAAAAGCTCCTCCTTTTCATAATCTTGAAAGAGAATTAAAGTATTAAATAATCAACTCCACACTTTTGTATGTATGTATTTTACCTATGTAACTGTTAAGATTGAGGATCCATTAACAAGAAGGAATAAAATAGAGTTTAACTTTATGACTAACAAAGAATGTTTCCTTCTTAAAATATTGCTACATGAACATCTTCAACTTTGGCTTCATAAGGGGAAAGGATTTTTTATAAATGTTGGTTAAGTAAGTAGATGTTAAAGATTATGAGATGGGCACTGACTGCAGGAAGGAAATTGTTCCTGTACTATGGGTAGAAGGATGCTTTTGCCATAGAGCACAATTCTTTCCACATACACTACACACAAGCCCACCACAGGGTTAAATTTCTTCCTTCCCATGCTATAGCTCAGTCCTTGCTGAGTAGCAGGTTTTCTGAAATGACTTCCAGCCTTATGTTTCTATAATTTCATTTGCTTTACAAGAGCTCCACACAAAATGAATGCTATATTCAAGGCAAAACACATATTTGTGAAGTACTTGCACTCAACTAGTTATACATACCACAACATTGAGGTTCTTCCTAATGCTGTCACCGTACCCAGAATCACTGTCAAAAGCAGTAACAGTAATTGGAATTTCTCCCACGTTTAGAGGGACAACCGAGAAGTAAGCTGGTGTTGCAGAGTTTGCCTTAGCCACCAGACTCAGCTGCACAGCCTTCTCCGTTGTCCCTGCGGTACACAGCCCCTTCTCTTTATCCATCGTCACTGTAACCTGCAGGGACAAGGCAATGCCTGCAATCAGCCTTTGTGCATCACCACACAGGAAAAACACTCCAGCTCCACCACGTCTAGATAAGAATGGGAAATGAGAAACAGCTATAACAGGAGACTAGCTTTAGCTTAAAAATGAAACAGCAATGCAGACATTTTGCAAGACAAAAAGTGTTTTTCACTTCACTGCCCTGTATTTACTATTTTCCACTTATAAAGTGGAAAAACTTTTTTCACCAAGAAGTAATCAGATGCTGGCACAGCTTGTTCAAAGAGTTTGTGGAGTGTTCCCCCTTGGAGAAATTCACTGTCTGACTGGACAAGACCTGGAACAACTTGCTCTGTCTGGACCTCCTATGCACAGCAGATTGCACTAAAGATCTTTGGAAGTTCCTTCAACTGAATAGTTCAATGATCCTGGTCTGTTAACATTTATCAACATCGACCAGGGCTGTGAAGGTAAATCAGCAACTATTTTATTACACTGAATTGCAATATAGCTTTGTCCTATCTGTGAATCACAGGGAAGTAGGAAGGACAGTTCATTTTTATACATCCCAGCTACATACTATTCAACACATTTCAGATACTGCTGGTCAAGCAAAGCCGTCTGAGGGATGGGAAGAGATGAAAAACAAAGCATCAACCTGAAGCTAATGGAGGCCTTAAACCCAGTGACGACTGTGGCCATATGCAGAGCTGGATAAGAGTCATGCGCAGACAAAAAGTGGCTTTGCATAGTGTGCACAATGAATTTTGTGGCTAGCATATTGCATTGATCATAACTTACTTCTGTATCTTTTGTACCTGCTTTTTCAGCAGCTGGGTGTTGCCCAGATTGACAGTCATCAAAAAACTTGCAGATTGCTTCAATTAAGGGGGAGAAGACATACTCAAAAACAAGGCATTTGGCTGGATAATATGGTAAATAAAATCTGTTTAATACACTAAGTATTATTAGCAAGTAGAAGAGGATCCTGTCCTTGGAGAGATTTTCAAAATGGGACTGTCATGTCTGAGGTGTAGGAGGGCACTGAAAGGTGGCTGGATCATTTACATTTAATTATTACATAGCTATATATCTAGCTAGATAGATGCGTATAGCACAGAAGTTGGTGGCAATACTACCTGGAGATCTTTGGGCAGATAGTTGTAAACCACTGCTTTTATTTCTAGTTGTTCATGCCTTTTGACTGAATATGGTAATCTCAGGGATACAAATACATCCTTGAAAACTGTAAAGCTGTGGGGGTCAGCTATGCAAAATCCTGAGATAAGAAAAAAAAACCACACAGAGGTGAGAATTACACACTTAATATCAGCTGATAAAAAGTTAAAATCTAATCAAAACTCATTGCCTAGCCTCCCTTGAGATCAGGAGCAGCAGAAGGAGACAGGCATATCCAGAAAGCATTTCAACTCAGCTTCGCTAGAGACATCTCAGGGGTAGATGATTTACCTTCTGGAGTCACTGACATGGTTTTCAATAGGTAAAATTTGGCAGGAGTGTTTGTAGCCTTTGTGAGTGAATTGTGGCCCAGCTTTCCTGCAAAGGCCATGTGTAAAATGCAATGAACTTTCCTCACTTTCTTTAAATAAACTCCATGTAACCCTGGATGAGCTTCCCTTTCTGAAGAGGAATGGACAGTACTAGACAGACAGTTTGTCCCTCGTGCATTATCCTGACAGCCTGCAGGAACTCCCAGAAAGCAGCACCTGGGAACAAGGGCTGTCTGGTGTCCAACCCTTGCTGATCTTCTGCTAGTCTCCTGGTGCTCTTCTCTCTGG
Source organism: Clamator glandarius (assembly GCA_033459285.1). Lineage (NCBI taxonomy): Eukaryota > Metazoa > Chordata > Aves > Cuculiformes > Cuculidae > Clamator > Clamator glandarius. The sequence continues at coordinate 1,527,380 of JAUNZM010000779.1, forward strand.
CTTTCCAGAGACCACAGATGTTGATGCTTCTCTGGCACGGCCAGAACTCACTCCCAGAAACATTCAAATAAAAGCGGTGTTATTACCGCTACTTTTCTTGTGGCTTCCTGGCCACATGGAAGATAAAATGAGATGGTTTATAGATCAGAAAGAATAAGAAACAGTTTTGGTTGCATAATCCATCCTCCTTCAGCACCCACTTCATAACAGTTTTATAAATACGTACTACTATCCCTTAAATTCTAGCTGGACTTAAATCTGGCATAAAAGAGAGGAGTAAATATCATGATCAAAACACTTTGTGTTTTTCTGTACAGACTATCTCACTGTGACAATGTTAATGTTGTTTCTCTGTCTTAAAAAATACACCTTCCCTACTCATCCTCACAAAGAAACAAATAAAAAGAACCAATACTTATACCTTTTTCGGGAGATATGCTTATTGCCTGAATTTCCCAGGTAGTTATAGAATCAGGAACAAAGTTTTGTACTCTAAGAAACACAAATTAAAATGTATGAGGAAGGATATATAAAATACAAACACTATCATTTGCTGAAGTTTGAGTATTGTATGGGAAAAAATATTCCCTCAATTACAGACAAAAAGTACTTGGAAATGTTCTGATGTCCTTTGTATCAGACAGCAAATAAAGCTGGTATTTATATACACTTTACTGTATAAGTTTTGATGTATTTACCTAGTCAGTTAATACAGTACCTATGCTTTCCAGGATTTTTCACTTCTTCAAAATTCCACCACCAGCTCTCAGGAAAATAACTGCGCAAGTCGACAGAGGTTTCATCAAACTCTTCTTCATGTTCATCATAGACTGTAAAACAAGAGTGGGGTTTCTGTTCTGAAGTCTTTGGCTGCTGACCTTACACTATCTTGCAGGGAGTCAGTTTGTCAGAGAGAAAACAGCATAAAAAATACCCTGACTGAAAATACTTCATCTTGTGCATTAAAAAAATGCTGAAAAAAGGGAAGAAATGACAAAAGATTATTGTTGAACAAAAGGATAATTCGTCTTTCCAAATTCATTAAGTATGTGCTACCAAGCAAGAAAATATTCCATTTTAATATTGTGTAGCAAATATGTTCCCACTCTCCCACATTTGTGACAAGATGAAAGGGAAGCTCTGAGAAAAATGGTAACAGAATTTACACTTTTCATAGGGTCATTTTCGACATAAAATATTGTTGTGACATGAGCTCCTGTGTGATCAGGGATAGACTTTGGGGAGAAAAAAGGAAGAAAGAGACAAAATTGTCCCCAGCTGATGTAGCCCTTTCCCATCAGGTAGTGTTTTGGAGGTATTTGGGTGTAATAACTGCAGTACCACTAATAAAATAGTCATCAGTCTGAGACCACTTAGAGCCTTAAAAGGAGACAGTCACCACCTTCTCTGCTCTGATGTTTGCAGCCTCCCAGGGTGTGGGCAGTGGCCAACAACTCTTCCATTAGGCTATGCTGAGTCCCAAGGCAGTTAAAGCAACTATTTTTCTCACCCCAGGAAGTTATCCCATCCCATTCCCACCTTCGTGGTGTACAGTTGTGAAGATGCAAAGGTATGTGGAGACTGCACTACATTTGGGCTCACTGAAATAGTGATGTGAAAATGTCCCTCTGGCCTCACAGCATTAAATGTCCATTAACCTTCCCTTGCTACCATATGAAGGGCATTTTTCTTTAGATAGCTTCATGCCACCATTACTTACATCGTGCCAAGCCCACTCTGGTCCTCCGTTTCGCCTGCTTCCTGAGGGCTGTGGCTTTCTCACAGCAGTCCTTGAAGGCTTCTCTGCATTCAGCGGATCCAGTCACCTTTTTTAGCCTTGTATTGCAAGAAAACTTCATGGGGTTTAGTTTCATGCCATCTTGACAGCATTTTTGTAGATCAGTGTTTTGGTATTTGCTGACTGCAATATAATTAAAGACTAGAATTAGTGCTGTGGAAGTAGTAATAAGTGTAAAGGCATTTATCTTGCTCATTCCTATCATTTTTGCAGTTAAAGTTTGTTCTTCTGTAAAATTCTACCTTCAGCCAAAGACCTGTTCTCCATCCTAAAACCAGTGCACAAACACTGGAGGAAAGCATGGGCTCTATGGCATCTCAAATATTCTATTCTGAACTTCCTTATCAAATTCACACTCTGAATTAAAAATGCCTCCTTGGAAGACTGGAATTAAGTGTCTTAATAGAAATAGCCATGGCAAAATTCTCATTCTTGAAGAAAGAGATCCATTTAAAAAGTAAGGAAGATCTCAGCTTCAAGCCTTCATGCCTTCTGACAAGAAAATATAAATTTTTGTAAAATTTTAATATATTTTTTTACATTCAGACCAAATATATCTCTTCTCTTAACTGGAGCACAAAGTACTAAACCTGCCATAACTTCAAAGGAGAATGTCAAGAAAAGAAAATAGGATCTATAAAACATTTTCTGGATATAAAATTTTTTGAAAAACCTTAAAGCCGTGACTGATTCCTTGACATAACTAGTTGAAGTACTTCACATTTGAGTTATAAAATGATAAATTAGTTTCCAGTTGCAGACATGCCACTCTGGTTTTGGGTTGTTTTGATAGAGGATGCACCAGGTCACATAGTATGCATACTTGGGCTAGGTTATGGCACTTAATGTGAGAACTGGGACTATGAATATGTTGCTATCCTTTATAATCATTTCACTTCTTTTCCTCTAGATCCCAGACAGTTCCCTTTGCTACCCCCCTGATAGGCCTTTCAGGACATCCATATGTGCAGACATACCAATTCCCGACATTTCCTTCCGAAAATCCAAAGATCTCTTCTGCCTTCTGGTAGCCTGGAGGCATTTATAGTCTGGAAAAGTAGAACAGGAGAGCTTGGTCATGATACTATGACAGAAACAACCTGATCATTCAGGTCATTCATGGAAGACCCATGTTAGGAACCATCTCGTTCACTGAAGATCCACAATTTGGCAAGTTTCCGTATTAGCCAACTGCTGCTTGCCCCAGCTGAGCCGTGCACCAAAGGACCAGCAGCCATGAGCCGGGCTATATCTGAGCTGCCAGTACTTGATAGACAAACAGAAGAAAAATCCACAGGCAAAGGAGATCTTACAACATCACAACAAAAATATTTCTTATCCTAGGTAATTTCCGCCCCCCCGCCCCGATAAACTGTTGTCCTGTGCAAACATAAAAAGTAAAAGGGAGATTGCACTTACCTTCCCGAGATTTTGATTTAATAGTATCTGATATAAAAGCCAGACCAACATCAGTAAAAACTTGAACGTTATCTGCACCACCGCCAGCTGAACAGCCAAGATCATACGAATTCATAGCATTAAATACCTGCCAATTAAAATAGCATAGATGGACTGTGTATACTTGCAGAAAAATGTGGTTTTTTAATACATATTAAAAAATTATTGTAGCCTTTGACTCACAGAAGCAAGAAAAACTGATGGTACAAGCTGCATTTGGAAACTGAGATAATAGCTAAGGGATGCTTTATTTGGGAAATGCCTTCAAATAACGCTTTTTTAATTTACAAACCTGTTTGCTGCAGCATGGAAATCTCCATCTTAAATACATCATTAATCTTAAATAGATCCTAAATTGCAAAGGCAAAATAACCTTCAAATTGGTCAAAGCTGTAATTAAGCCATTAATAGCTGTTAATTACATTTTGATTCTCTAATTAATCATTGAAAAATTTACTTGATTAGAAGATATGACCTTTTCCTCTTATAGATATCTTACTTTTTTGGCTGTAAGCTTATTTTTCTTGTTCAGAATATAAACTGCTTTATCAACTGCAGCTAAAGCAACTGTTCCTGCATGATCCGTTTCAATCAGTAAATTGATGTTGTCTGTTGGTTCGTATCTCTCACGTTCTGTTCTCACTTTAATCTAAACAGAAAAGATTAAAACAAAAAATATCACATTTGTTCATAAAAAAACAAAGACTTTTGACAGGGAATACTGTTAGCTGAGGCTGTCAGCAGTTAGAGTCTGGGTGGGCAGTTTTGCAGTATTTTAGCCTGGGATTCATCTTTTTGGAAGATACAGACGCAGATTTCTCCCACTGGACAACATAGGGATTTAAAACATGCATCTGTACAGGATGTCAGACATTGCCTTTCAATGATGCCTAGGCACCAATGGGACTTAAAAGTATGTGTAGGGGGTTTGCTGAACTAGGACCTTCAACACAATTTTGTTATTTTCCAGTGGAAACAAAATCGCCATGAAAAATAGCAAAAGACTGATTAGTGTACAAAATTGACTGAAAACGGTCTGTAACAGTAGTATCTCCTTTCCACCTCATACGTGATTTTTTCAACATGATTGGTTTCAGATCTAGTGCATATCTGATATGGACACTTCTGTGGTTTAGCAGGAAGTAGCCGTGATGGTTATGAAATTAATAGGGAATTATAGATAGAAATGTCAACTTGAATGCAACTGGGTTTTGTCTTCTTCATATGAATGAAGAATTGGCTTGGGAGTAAAGATGGACAGTTTTCCTTGAAATATTTTGTTCCCAATGGATTATCACATTCTTTTTCAAAAACGAACATTTTTTTTGGAAAAAAAATATTTAGACAGCTGGCATTTTTCAGCAGTTGCTTTCACCCCTAATAAATTGCATCACTCTTTAATGTGACACATCTCACTGCAAAGAGACAAAGTTATAAGGAGATTCTGGCCCTCAACGTTTCTATTGTTGTAACCAAGAGGTTTTCTAATACATGGACACTTTGAGAAGGGGATTTATCTGTTTGAAACTATATTTTTCATCGCTTTGAGGCACAACCTATAGTATGGAAGAAGACTAACCCTGTCATCACTCCTGGAAGCCTTTCCCAGCTATACCATTTAGCAAGAACCCTGACAATTCTCTTTTTCAATAAAAATGAAATATCTTTCACTTTTAAACCCCAAGTGTATGCTTGCTTTGCTGATATCCCATGATTTTGTTTTTATTTTGGAATACAGTAACAGAAGCTACTTGCTTTGAAAGTACCTTTCCTTCACAAATGTCCATAACATCCACCCATACAGAATCAGCGACAATCTCTTGACGGCCCTTGTTCGCAATGAAGTAATACGCTAAAAAGCGAAAGGCGGGCACCATCTTCTGTGTGATTTTAAGGTTTATTATTATATTTGAGGAGGGGACCCTTCCCAACACCTCAACTTGTCCCCTTGCCACAACCTGCAATGCAGAAACAAACAGAAATTGAATATTGTGAAAACACAGTAGACTGGGTATTATGTTGCATTTTATATATATATATACACACATATATAGAATTTTCTGTGGCTGTTTCTGTTTAATTTTTTTTTCTCATGGCACTTACTAGTTTTAATCCCCAGCCTGCATACCAGTAGCCTGGAGGAGACCAGCACACAATGCCTCTAACACAGGAGTGTGACGCTAAGCTTTTGTTGCACTAGTCTTGTGGCCCAGATTTAAGCACAAATCTAACACACTCTGCTCAGTCTTGCAGCTTGGAAAGGGGAGATCCCAGATGGCAGTCTCAATTTTGCCTTCTAAAATAACAGGTTGTCATGCTTAGAAAGGTATCATCTGCTTATTTTTAATCTGTAATCAGTACTTAATCTTCCAGGTGGTATGGAAGGGTTGGAGCATGAGATTTCACCCCAAAAGTATTATTCAGGATAAAGTATCACAGGTTGGCTCTTAGCTGATTTCAGCCCATCTTTGTCTATTTAATTCATTTCTTCCCCAAAACACTGATTCAGCTTTCCTAAACATATAACGAATAGGCTTCAGGAAGAAACAGACACATGCTGCAACCTGGTCTGAAATCTGCATTGCCTTCATTTAGGTGACCAAAGCTTGAGAGAGCGCCACATCACTGGGCTTCAGCAGTGCCTCTCACCCTGCCTGCCCAGCACCGTGCCTTCCCAGAACCCAGCAGCAGCAATTCCAGACCTCTGCTAAGTCATCCAATGAAAATTACCCCTCAAACCTAAATTTAACTCCTGGGGATACCATTATTCCAAGGTACCAGAGCCCTATTAAAAATTAATTGGAACTGATGCCTGCGGTGCTTGTCATCCTGGGAAATTAGGATAAAGAGAGGGAGAAGGGGAATAAACACACTTGACATTCTACAGATTAACTCCTGGAATATATCCATGATCACATTTTGCTGTCTTCTTCATCAAAATAAATACTTCACATTCCTGATTCGAGGCTGAGCAGGATTGTTTCATTGCTTTACATGTATAGAACTGTTTTTCAGCTGAAATTTCAGGATGTTATTGAGGGCCATAAGAGCCAATGCCTTCAATGATCCTTCATCACAGGAGATGACAGTGACCTATCTGTCAACTAATATCAGGTGCAGGAGCCAGAGTAATACAAAAATCATGCATTATTCATGAAATAAACAAGAGTTAACCATAAAAGGCACTTTTTGTGATACTAAAGGTCTCCTAGAATACGCCCAGGTTTTCTGGTTGCAGGGATAGAATCTTATGTATGATAGGTACATAAGGTATGACCTACCCACAACAAGATGGGCAGGTCTGTAATCACTGGAAAAAAGGATACTTATGGCAGTCAGTCCATTACCTATAATATTTAATATTGGCTGATTATGAAGAAAGAATACAGATTGGAAGGAGTGGGAAAGAAAGATCTGGGTTAAGAGATATTATAGATATCACAGTAGTTAACCTATCTAGGATTTCATCTTTCAAGGCCATCAACTTAATATCTTTCAAAAATATCCACATAATTATGCACACAAACATTACCTCATATAGACATATTTGTTCTAGACTGTACTAGAAATTACAGAATAAAATTTGTACTTAATGTGTCCTTCTTTAGAAGGAAAAATCACAGAGATTTGTATATTATATACTCAAACTCATATAAAAATATATAAAAATAACAGAAGGGTAGAAATAGTTTTAGGAAGGGACCTATGGAAATCTCTAGTCCACCTCTGCTCTAGGATGAGTGTAAGACAAGGTCTAGTTGAGTGTTGAATGGTTCTGAGAATGGAAATCTCCTAAATGTTTCGGGGAACCTCTTCCAATATTGCATTTATCGCTAGTGAAAAGGTTTTTCTAAAATAAACCTTATAGGCCATAATTTGTAGCCTTTATCCCTGTTATATTGCACGGTGCCACTTAGGAAAGTTTGTCTCCATTATGCCTGTAATCCCTCTTCAACAAATTTTAGGTTGCTATTAACTCTTAACATCTTAACCAAGCTGAACAAGTCTAGTCCCTCAGCCTGTCTTGGTGGGTCAGGTGTGCTAGGGTGATGATTATCTCAGTTACCCTTTGTTGGATTTCCTCCAGTTTCCCACATATTAGCAACTAGATAGAGGTTCTGCATGGTTTCTAAAAGAAATTATTGGTATGCTACTATTCTGTTTACCATATAATAGAAAAAGTCAATCTTTTCACTGTCAGATTGATGAATATCATTCAAGGTGATATGTAAGTTATCTCCAGGTGCCACGACAGTATGTGGGATGCTGATGCTGAGGTAGTTTGGGGAATCAGATCGGTATCTTTCAGCTCTGATGCTGGCTTCAGGTGATTCTAATTTTTCTTTTCCCTCTTCAGCCTTTACCTGTCAGGGAATAAAAGGACAGAGTGAGTGAAGTGTCCCTCAGGAGACAATATAGAGTGTCACTCTTAATTCTTATCTTGCCAGGTTATTCAGAAAATGAGATGAGTCACTGTTAAGACCTCACTGGCAAGACCTGGCACCAAAAAATAGAATTTTAATTACTTCATTACTTTATTCTCTTTTGTCTTTTGCTGTATTTGCACTTTATATTTTTCAGGTTTGTCCCTCTTTGAATCAGAATCAATGGATTAAAATTACAAAATTGTTTCGTACTTTGACAGCTCTTTTTCACTTTTTTTATTGTGCACATAATTGAAACCTCTCAGTGTCCCAATGTAGCCTACTGTCTGTATGTTCACGACCTTTTTCTTCACCATTTTCTCATGCTGATATTCCTTACAGACCCGTTCTCATCCTTCCTAACAGGAAAATCAACATCTGAAACGCCCCCTGCAAGCAATACTACCATGGATGTATGTACTCCTACAGCTCCAATGTATGAAAGTGTCCTTCACTTCAGTGAGACATCCATCAGGCTTCTAGTGTCTCAAACATATCTTACACAATCTGGGCAAAGCTGTGCAGATGGTGTAAGAAATCACTTTCCACCCTCTGTGCTAATTTAATGAAAACTGATAATCTTCATAGTTACTTGTAATTGACTTATGAGCTACCCTCAGTGGCATATTTTTAAACAGGGATGTTTGGATACTCTTTACCATTATTTGAAGCATCTGAGCATCTCCAGGGATGTTGAATGTAAAGGGGATTAGACCCTCTTTATTAGAAAGTGCAGTCTTCTTCATTGGGGGTTTTCCAGGCAAGGTAATGGTTGTGGTGACAGGTAGGGAAGCAGCAGGAGAGCCATCAATCAAAGTGACAGATGTCTATTGGGAAAAAAACATTTTCTGTTACTTCAAGGAAACACCTAGGTTTAGAAGATGCCCACAAATAAGAAACAATTATTTTTATAAACTGAGAAGGAATACAAACATGTACGCGTTAGCGTTTGAAAATTTGAGCCTTAAGAGAAGGGAGCAGCAATTAATTCAGTTTGGGATTCAGCAAGGATAAAAACCTGTGAACAGAGATTGAGAGCTGTCCCACATTTTCACTTAGCATCTATTAGATTTCAGTTTATCCAAAGGTCTTTAACTATTATAAGATAAATTTCTAACTTTAACTCTTTGTAGAAAACTTTGTAGAAAATCCTGTAGGTATGAAATGTAATAACTCAAAAACTTAAATGCTTTCCTTACAAAAAAAAAGTAACCTGCTTTAATTTTCAGAATTTTAATTTGGTATAGGATTAATTCAATAAAAATTATTACTTTAATTTCTCTGTATAGAAGTGAGGAAGAGACTGCTACCTGTCTTATAAAGCCCTGTAGTGCATCAATGCACAGTTGACTTCCAGAACAGAAACAGTTTTTCTGGCTTCAGTTTCCCCACTCAGGCTCAATATGTATAGAAATGAGACAAACCAGACACATGAGCAGTAGCTCTGTAGCAGACCTATTCCTGAAGGTCTCTGTCCTATAAAGCTCCCACTGGACAAGTCAGAATTTTATAAACAGGGCAGAAATAGATCCCTTGCTATGAAGGCAAATGGACACAAATGGCTAAATACTACATACCACAACAGAGAAGGGGGCTCCAGGCACAAAATACTTTTTGGTGTTAGACAGATCAACAACATAAGGAGATTTCACGAATTTCACATTGCTGAGTTCCTCTTCCCTCATCTCACCACCTGTTAATGTCAAAGAGCATGAGTTGCTCTAGGAGCAATAACAATGTACTTGCATATTACCATAGCACCCATAATTTCTGTGTTCAAGATTAATATCATTTTTAGCAGCATATCTAAAGAAACCTGTAATATGATCCCTCCTCAGGGAACTTCAGTTCTGTGAAGAGGAAGATATAGGTACAGGTGGATGGGGAATACAACTAGAGAGAGGCCAGTGCAAAGGAAGTACAGTGTGTGGGGTGGTCCAACAAGCCTGCACTAGCAGGTGTGTGCTCTCAACAGCTCAGACATAGACCTGCAAAGAGATATGTTAGTCCCAACATAAAAATTTCCCTCTAAGACATCGATTGGAACAAGGTGCCAGCAAACACAGAGCTCACTGGTACCACAGGAGCTGCTGCAGCCATGCATCTTTCTTTCCCAACTGTCATGGCCTGGTTCCTGGGGAAGGTTACATCCAAGTGCAACATAAACATTACTCAGAATCAATATGGGAGTTTGAACCTTAGATCTCTACTTTTCTGAAAGAGGTTGGTTTTTTCTTAATTTTTTTGACTACAACTGAGAATTAATATTACTTAAAATTATCTTCCACAACTTTGTACCTACAAGACATCTTGAGCATCTGCTTCCTATCTAAAATGCTTATAGCTAAACCATTCATTTTTCTATTTAATTTCTAATTAAACAAGCAGAAATTACAAGGGCTAGATCTTCCTCTGCATCTCACTATGGCTGTAGTACACATGCCTCACCTTTAGACTGACAGCTTAGCCAGCTAAGGTACCAAGCAAGCTAAGAAGCCAAGCTCAACTAATAACTTTGTATGCATGTAATAAGTACATATGGCTGAAATGATTGCCCAAACAAGATATCAGAAGGAGTAATTCATTTGCATTCATACAGTTGTCTGGTGCTACTTCAGAAGGACTAGGTTATCTTAGATATCCCCATAGGGCTGTTTAATATGGGACAGACCCTATAGGAGAGCATGTGGAGGTGACCTGAGCATTGCTGGAGCAGCAGTGAACCACACAAAACTACATAGGGCATTTGAAGTTGTACTGGACATTTGTGTTCAGATAACTGAATCCCACTTGAGACAAGTTTGTACACAGAAGAGGGTCAGAGGAGACTGTCATGCACTATAGCACAAGCAAGCTTTGTGGTGAAGATTGGATCAGTGGGACAAGGTTTCCCACATGAAGGATTCCATTAGAGTAACATCAATGTAAATATTACAGATTGTATCAGCGAAGGCATAGCATACTCACTTGCGGTTTCTACGGTGGTAACAGCAACATATAAATGAAACCCTTCCAGAGAGGAAATACTCTTTCTTAATTTCTCTTCCAGAAGTGTTGTATTTAAACTAACTCTTCCATTTCCATCTTGAATCTAAAACAAACGTAAGAAAAAAAAGTTACAGCCCTTGCTGGTTTGTTGCCATTAAAATTAAAAATTTATTGCTTGTGGTATGACACTAAGCTGGGTGGAAGTGTGGATCTGCTGGAAGGTTGGGAGGCTCTGCAAAGGGATCTGAGCAGGCTGGACTGCTCGGCAGAGTCCAGTGGCATGAGGTTTAACAAGGCCAACAGCCGGGTCCTGCACTTGGGGCACAACAACCCTGTGCAGCTACAGACTAGGAGAAGCCTGGCTGGAAAGCTGCCTGGAGGAGAAGGACCTGCGGGTGTTGGTTGACAGCGACTGAACATGAGCCAGCAGTGTGCCCAGGTGGCCAAGGAGGCCAATGGCATCTTGTCTTGTATCAGAAACGGCGTGATCAGCAGGTCCAGGGAGGTTATTCTCCCTCTGTACTCGGCACTGGTGAGACCGCACCTCGAGTACTGTGTTCAGTTCTGGGCCCCTCACCACAAGAAGGATGTTGAGGCTCTGCAGCGAGTCCAGAGAAGCTGGTGAAGGGGCTGGAGAACAGGCCTTATGAGAAATGGCTGAGAGAGCTGGGGTTGTTTAGCCTGGAGAAGAGGAGGCTGAGGGGAGACCTCATTGCTCTCCATAACTACCTGAAAGGAGGTTGTAGAGAGGAGGGTGCTGGCCTCTTCTGCCAAGTGACAGGGGACAGGACAAGAGGGAATGGCCTCAAGCTCCACCAGGGGAGATTTAGGCTGGACATTAGGAAAAAAATTTTCCAGAAAGGGTCACTGGGCACTGGAACGGGCTGCCCAGGGAGGTGGTTGAGTCACCATTCCTGGAGGTGTTCAAGGCACGGGTGGACGAGGTGCTGAGGGGCACGGTTTAGTGTTTGATGGTTGGACTCGATGATCCAGTGGGTCTCTTCCAACCTGATTATTCTGTGATTCTGTGATTCTGTGACTACAGAGTTACAGGGATCTATATTTCAATGATTTCTAACAATATTCAGCTGACTTAGGATAAATCAAAATAGTCCCAATGTACTCTAGTACTCACTGATAGCTGTTGTTCCAAGCCTGGAATAAAGACTTTCTTCCCATTTTCATCAATTATGCCAAATCGCACATATGCAGCACCTTGAATCCCTTTCCCATAAGAGTGTCTTTGGTAGGAAGAAAAATGAAGCAGTGAATCATTACATTAATAAAAAGCAAGTAAAAATCAAACTATTCATTTTATGTGAAAATAAAACAGGGTTATATGTAGGCATATCACCTGTAACCAATAACCTGGAACCAGAAAAACAGAAACGCTTGCTGATAACACAAACATGAAGACTTTTTCTGGTCTGTACAGAAAGTGGTGATTTCAAGTGCAGACTTATAAATGGAAACATCATGCCCTTTAAAGGGAGCAAAGGAGGTATCCAGTCTATTTGCCTTGAATTAACAGCTAATTCCTTTGTATGAGATACCTCATGAGTAAAGCATTTAAAATAGGGGGCCAGAGAATTGTCCTATGGACCCATAAAATGTCTTTGATACTTCTGAAGACCTCCAGGGACAGATCCTACCTGCTGAAATTTTAATGCCTGTATTAGGCAGAGTAGGCACCCTCCATCCCATGTCTTTCCTATGCATTTAGGCAGATGTCATTTTACTGCAGCACAGCATGCAATATATTATACAAGACCTGTCATTGCCCTGGTGGTGTCTTTTGCTTACTGAAATCCTGCTTCTTCTCAGTTCTGTGATGGCTTATTTTTGTTTAAACAAAGCCTCTTTCAAACTAGCCTGATCAGCAGCTCTGAAACTGAGAGGCAGTTCTTATGAAACTGCTTAAAACAACAGAACTAATAACTGTGGGAAACAATGGTCAATATACCTAATAATTGTTCATTACATGCATGGCCAGTTCCAAGAAACAAGTTCAGTTATCACGAACCCCATATGTTGATTTTGATGAAAGTAATGCAGGCCTTATAGCATCACTGAAACTTTTTACAATTGGAAAAAAAACCCCACCCCAGTATACAGTCATGCAACCTCATTTTTCCTCTTGAATAATTATGATATTAATGATCAGTGAATAAACTCAAAATTGACTGCTGCAATAACATAAAGAGAAAATTTTAGAAGGAATTAAAATATTAATGCCTGTTGTCTGATATCACTTAACATCACTATATCAAGTAATTATGAGTAAAGATAATAATTATTCAACATAATCAAATAAAGAAGTGAAGTTAAACAAGAGAAAATGAGAAAAGTTGAGTTCATTCAGCCAAGAAAAGAAGATGAATACAGAGTTTGCTTTGCTCTGGGCAAAGGAAGGATTAGCACAGTCAAGGTGAAGAGTTCAAGGACAGAGAACAGAAGACCAGCAGGGTTTAAACTGACCAGGGATTAATTTAGACTAGAAATAAAACCCACTAGACCTGAATGGGGTGAAGGATCAGTCTTCTACTTGGTTACATTCCCTAGGTCCATGCAGCAAATATAATGACTGCACCCTGCTTGGAGCAAGTAAATTAAATTAAATTAAATGAGCACATTTCTGTCTTGGAGGCTGTGGTTGACTGGGCCAGCCCAGCTCATGCCCACTCTACATGCAGACCTGGAGTGAAATTTGGTCCATGCTTCCTCCCAAATTGTTTCCATGACTTGTTTGGGGAGTGCTGTATGGCTGAGTCTGAGTCTGTGCTATGCATCAGTCAAATTGTCAGTAGGCAGGCTCTGAGGCTAATAACTTTTCCTGGAACCATTTAATTTATTACCCAAGTGACTCAAATATCTTTTCTAGTGTCACATTCAAATGCAGACAGTGGTCCTACTATATAAGAATAATTCCTCATATAAAGAAAACATCTAAGAAATAGTATATGAAAACATATTAAATAATGTTTAGATAGAATAATGATAATTTGTTTGCTGCTTTCAGTTTTGAGGGCTTTCCAGAGTCAAACACAAGATGAAATACAAATGGTTGTGGTAGTGATGACAATTCAGACATATGCAGTGATATAGTTCAATGCTAATATTTAATGCTTATTTAACTAAAAGCTACTGTAAGAGAAATTAGTTATAAGGTTAGTTACTACTAGGGCTTAACACAGTAATGAATTGTGGTTGTACAGGCCAGGCTTTTTTATTCTTATCTGTATATTATATTAGCAATTCCTATACCTTGATCTTGTCTCCCTTCTGTACTAAGTGTCTCTTCTCAGCCATCCCATAAGCTACTGAAATGGACATGAACTATCCAATCATGACTTATCAAGAAGACATTCTAATGCTATTCAACTACATGTGCATTTGTAAAAGGCAACACTCAGATGTGCTATGCCTAGGAAACATAATGAAATACCTTGATAAAATTATAGAGGTAATTCTGTAGAATCAATAAGTTATTGGACTGTAACTTCATCACCAAAACATCTCCCAGCAATGACACATGTCTATCTCTCTCTATTATTCAAAAATAATTTAATATTATTCATATTTATATTTTATATAATTCTATATTAAAAAATAAAAGTGAATGGATACAATAAACTTTGTGAACTCAAAAAGTGAATACTGATTTTTTTAATAGAACACACAGGGTTTGATTTCTACTAAATTTGGTACGATTACTGTAGAAAAATATTGCCCACTATTTAACACTATATACTAGCTACAATAACTCTGTATGATTCTGTTTGTGGTTTTGTGTTAAAGAATCTTAAGGAACATTGTGACTCAACCTCAAAAGTCATGAGATGCTCAATTATATTTTAAGGAGCTATTCTTAGTGAAGGTCTGACACTATTTGCTGATACTTTGTGTTCAACTCTCTGCTGAAGCATCCAAATTGCCCTGAAATAAATCTGAGCTTTTGTATAGATAGGGAGAAATAAAAATAACTATTCCAGTGTTATTTAGAAAATGCAGAGTACCTTATTTCAGAAGATACATTTCTTCCATATCTACTATCCACTATGTTTGGCAGCATCCTAAAACACTACTTCATTTGATAGTATTTGCTGAAACTATTTTCTGATCTTTAAAGACATAAAAAAATTAGGAATCCATCAAAGCAAAGAAAATATAATGTGAGCAAAAAGAGGGTCAGCTTCCTTCACTCCTCTGAAACTGAAGCATTTTTCCCAGCTATGACAGAAGGCCAGCTGCCTACAGCTACTTGTTCTCATTTCTTAAAATTTATTTCTCTTCACCAAAAAAAATAAAATCAAAACCCCAAAGATGTATTAAGTTTTAACTTAGTCACCCTAGGGCCACTAATTAAGATCTCTGTCTTTTCATGCAGAGGGTCTTTGACTTCAGAAAACATAAACTTCAGTTCAAGTGCACTATTTAGTTTGATTTTGCCTATTTCATAGAATCATAGAACAGTTTGGGTTGGAATGGACCTTAAAGATCATCCAGTTCCAACCCTCCTGCTGTGGGCAGGAACACCTCCCACCAGATAAGGCTGCCCAAGGTGCCAGCCAATCTGGCCTTGAACACCTCCAGGGATGGGGCAGCCACAGCTTCCCTGGGCAACCTGTGCTAGTGTCTCACCACTCTTGTGGTGAAGAAATTCCTCCTTATGTCAATTTCTAATATACTGTTTTTCATGAAGGAACTCCACATACTCTTTCATCAATATGATACCATTTTCATACCATGTTTGCTTGTTTGTTTTGCAGTGAGTAATCTTTAAAAACTATTTAAAATCTAGCTGTAAATCAATTTCATAACTTCTGAACTAACCCTACACTGAACCACTTCACTTAAATGACTGGCACGTAGATCCTGGGCTTTAAATCCCATATAAATATATCCTACAAAAGTTATCAACCCTAGTTGCACGAGTGGCGACTTCAGTGAAAAGGAGACACACCTCTGTGTCTCCAGAGAATGATTTGATCTGATTTCTCTCCCTATCTTCCCAGTGTGCAAGTCAGCAAAGTATATCTAGTCATTTTGGATTCCAGCTAAGTGGTAAATAAAGGAAGGATATCCTCCTAACAGGCAGTCATTTAGTATTTCCATTCCCAAGAACTTGTGAATTCAGCAACCAAGAAGGCTTCATATATGTTGATGAGCCCCTCTAAGATCATAAAACAAATTCAGGTCTGTCAGTGTGGTCTCAAAAATACCAGAGCCACTCAGCACAAAATACTTATTCAGTCTAGGTTCAGTCTGAGTCTTCAAAAGGATTCAAAATATTTTGATGAGTTAAACTTTCATTGTCTGACATTCTAAGGTACTCTATGTTTGATAACATTTTAATTTGAGATGGGATCTGGTGTAGTTTATACCCCATGGAGCCTCATGGTCTTGCCAGTCCAAGAGCTTCAGGTAAAGACAGAAGCTAGTTAGCTGTTAATAACAAGGAAGAAGCTGCTAAGTTCATTATCTACTTATCTGCCTCCCAACACAGCCTCACTGTGAGCACACCTACTTTGCTTCGATATCAAACACAAAGTTTTCATTCCAGATGTGGTAGTACGGCTGAAGTGGGATGAGTTTGACTTCAAAAGATGGAAGTTCTGCATGAAAAAAAAAAGAAAGACAAAAGGTCATGGCATGTGAATCTATAACACCTTAAACTTCTAGCATGTGGTAACACTCGATGTGAGGATGCAGCTGCACTGAAAGGATGTTTTAGTTTGAATCAGCAGTGCACTTCTGAAGCAAATCACCGGATCATCTTCCCTTATACTGCTTTGCTTCACAAAGTGGAGCAGTCTTTGAGCAAAGAGAATCGATTTATTCATAATGCAAATAAGCCAGACGATAAGCTTTAACTGTTAACGGACATTAAGTGCTCTGGACTAGATGCAATTTGAAGTAAATCCACTCTGAGATGGGTTGAGTGTAGACACAAGGTCTTCGGCATCATCTGTGTCACTTCTGCAATTTACTCCTGTAAAAGTAAATTATTTACTACTGTAGACAGAGCCGGAGTTCTTTGCTTGTCAATACAGGTATTTGCAGAGGATGCAGAAATATCCACTCTTCTTTTACATCCACTAGCTAAGCAAAACTACTTTTGTTAAACTGAAATTTTCATTTAATTCTGAGGGGTTTTTTTACCATTAAGAAAAAAAAGAAAAATTCACACTACATTTTACAAGAAAACACCACAAATTGTTAAATAAATACAGTTTTAATTTTTCCATAGTATCCTTACTTTTCTTTAAAAAAGATTTTCTGAGTATAGGAACAATTCTAATCAACTTTCCCTAGTCAACTGAATTCTACTGAAAGAAAATAGATTTGTTTTTCATTCTAGTGTTTACAAAAAAAGTTAGCCACAATTGCAATGATTTCAAAATGAAGGTTACTTCTATTTTTAATGCAGTAGGGAGCTCTTCTGAAAAATGATGTGGAAAGCACATAAAGCCAGAGTTCTCATGTGCATCAGAAATATCAATGAGACACTAAAAGATTGTGAATCTTGTCTTTAGTACCTAACCACAGCCAGATTTAATCATTGCACTGTATCTTTTAACACATAATGATGACGTTACATGTTTAGAAATCAAATTAAATATTGTCTTACCATATTTCTTAACTTCAAATTCAGCAGAAACACTAGACATTTCGTATTGATGAAACCATGCTTTGATTTTCCAGGTTCCAGGCCTAAAGTTCAGGTTCAGCAGAAAATAGTTAATCAAGATTCCTTAGATGGTTTACAATGCTAAAGTGTTTAGGTTATCACTAAATGCTACTATTTTCCTTCTTTGTTCTCATCCCAAACTAATTTATTAATAGATTTCTCTTTGCTGAGAGGAACCAGCAACATAGAACCATAGAATCATAGAACCACCAGTTTGGAAGAGACTCATTGGATCATCAAGTCCAACCATTCCTATCAAACACTAAACCATGCCCCTCAGCACCTTGTCCACCCGTGCCTTAAACACCTCCAGGGAAGGTGAATCAACCACTTCCCTGGGCAGCCTGTTATGTTTCCAACATGTTTCCAAAAGTCCTAGGAAATACTCAAAAAGGATTTATGAGGAGTTGCACAATAACATTTTTGCAAACCACACATAACTTGTATCAGCTTTGAAAAATCATCAGAAATAAAGAATTCATTTACTGAACTCATCATATATTTCCTATAACTTATCTTTACTGTGGTGTCAAGAGCAATCTGACAGCATACTGAACCTTAAGTAAAAGCCTGACTGCTTGAAATCAGAGGAAGGTGATTACACTTTGCAAACTGAGCCCTTACAGCTCTCCTCTGAATGTAGTCACACAGTTGAGCAGATATTTAAGTAGTTTTCAAAATTGTTTTTTACCAGGATAAATGTTGATGGCTGCAGTGTATTAACATTAAATTCTGGACTTACCCTTTCAAGATGAGTCGCTTAAAGGTAAAATGTTATTAACCACAAGTTCAATTTGTGCTCCATGATGAAAGATAATTTTGAAAGGTGATTCCAGAAAATCAACAGCTAAAAATCTTAAGTAATTCAACAGGTAAAAGGGATGGATCTAGATAGTTTGATCCTGCTAACAGGAGGTGGGTTTAGGGATTCTCACTTTAGACATTATGCTACAATATCTTTTATCTGTGTACGTCTTCTTGGGCTCCTCCACTGCCAGTGGAGAGAAACAGACAGCACTGAGACATGGTACATATGATCGTGACATATGCATCTAAAACAGGTCAGATGAATTGCAGCCTAAATATGTGACTTTGTCTCCAGTGTCAGAGAAGGGAATGTGGGGTGACCAGCTCAGGTTTAGCCCTCTGCACAGCAGGAGGCTCTATGTTACATAGCAACCATGCTCTGTTCCCAAAGGTAATCAGAGCAAAATTTTTTTGCTTTAGTGCATCTCTTGTTCTGAAGAAATAGCAAATCAGACAATAATCAACAACAGAAAAAGAGAAGTGAGGAAAACAGGGGAGCAGTTGTTTTTAGCTTGAAGTTACTTTTGCTGCAAGAGAAATTTTGACATGTGAACTGTTTTAATACAGAAGGCACAGCAGTAACTTACTCAGAAACATCAGGTATTTCGAAGTTTCCACTGAATGCTGATTTTATTTTCCGGTCTGCCTTGTTAACCAACATTCCTTTTGAATTCTGTTGAGAGAGAAAACAAACATAAAATTAGGCACCACCTGTCAAACATTTACATCCGAAAGCTCTACTTCATGTACTAGTCTTAAGGAAGAGGAAATGCTCTGATCACTTTTCTACTTTAATACTCACATTGCATTTCCCTTTCATACTCCTGATTCTTGCCAAAAATGGCTACACGTATCTCATAACCTAAATACTAGTTTCTGGAGAGTAGATATAGGTGTAATTTGTACTCTTGGATCATTTGTGAAAGTTTTTATAGTTCCTGTGCTGAAGAAGCACTCATTGATGGTGGGATTTTGTATACTCACGAGCACAACAACTGTAACTGTGTCATCTGTTGGCCTCATAGCATTGTCCAGAATGAAGATCCTGTATTTCACTGTTTAACAGAAGAATAAATGTATTCACATATTTATTTCTGGCTTTTTTATGTAGTAATTATTAAAAGCCATAAACTGATTCAGTGAATCTAGGATAAAACACTGTCTTTGAATGAAAAAATACCTGATAAATTTTAAAAAAGAATTGCATTCTTCCATAATCTTCGTATATTACGTGGCTGACCAAATATATTTTTGAAACAAATTTTGAAAAATACTCAAGTGGCTTCGTTCATTTTTGCATTGCTTCTGCACTGAAGGCCTGCAACCAAACTCAACAACTTCTTTGAATTCCCTTCCTTGTTGCTTGTTAAGTGACAAAACTGTTGTGGTCTTAAAGGGCAAAGGGTACACATTGCTGGTCATGCAAGCAGAAGCAATATGAGGTTTTTTGCAGGATTCTCATAAAATTGTATTCCAAAGGAAAACCATTAATAAGCTTTTTGGACAATAAGGAGCAGACTTTGTCTGTCCACGGTTAAAAGAGACAACTTTTTGACTTCTCTGGCATTTCCACAAGGGCTGCTGTAATGTGCAGTGCAGACCCTGCAGAAGCCCTGGCTGCAGAAGATGAGTTTAAAATCTGGTCTGGCTGGTAAGCATAGAGACAGCTGGAGTTACTTAGGAAGGATTTACATTAGGAATGATCAAGTCCTTATTATTTTTTCTAATCATCCCCTTGTAACTTCTATATTCAACATCTGAAATACAGCACTTGTATTTTAACCTTTGGAACTTGGTGTGTATATAGGCTTATCTGTCTGAATAAAAATGTAGCCTTTCTTAGAAGACAGGAGGATACGAGTGCTTTGAATGGTGTCCTTGTAAAGCTCCTTGCTTTCGGTGACCAGCAGAACATACGACCGATTGCTCTTCTTGAACATATCCTGTCGTAGAATCCCTGGCTTGATCTGAAGAGTACAAAAGGAAAAAAACACACAAAGTCAAAGATGAGCCTGATAACTTCAGAGCCACACAGCTGAGGATGAAAAACAGCTGAAGTGTGTACGTAATTTTTTTAGCAGTATTCAACAGAAGATCACAGAATCATAGGATGGTTTGTGTTGGAAGGGACCTTAGAGATCATCCATTCCAAATCCAGAGTCCCAATGGCAGGGACACCTCCCACCAGATCAGGCTGCCCAGGGCCCATCCAACCTGGCCTTGAACACTTCCAGGGATGGGGCAGCCACAACTTCCCTGGGTAACCTGTGCCAGTGCCTCACCACTCTAAGAGTGAAGAATTTCTTCCTAATGACTAATCTAAATCTTCCTCCTTCCAATTGAAAGCCATTCTCCCTCGTCCTATCACTACATGCCCTTGAAGAAAGTCCCTCCCCAGCTTTCTTGTAGCCTCCTTCAGGTGCTGGAATATCGCCTTAAGGTCTCCCTGGAGGCTTCTCTTCTCCAGGCTGAATAACCCCAACTTTCTCAGCCTGTCCTTATAGTAGAGGTGCTCCATTCCTCTGATCATCTTTGTGGCCCTCTTCTGGACCCATTCCAACAGTTACGTATCCTTCTTATGTTGGGAATCCCAGAACTGGACACAGTACAACAGGTGGTCTCACAAGAGTGGGGTTGAGGGACTGAATCACCTCCCTTGACCTGCTGGCCGTCCTTCTTTTGATACTCAATTATATATTTATTACTGAGTGAATATTTCTTTTTAAGCAAAATGCTATCTTTTCCTCTATTTTCTCCCACGGAAATACACATTCTTCTGTCCAATGACAATAACTTAAGCCCAGTGATTTTTTTCCAGTCCACATGGGTGTTAAATTCCAGTTACCATGACATTTTGTAGCTGTAGCAGCACCTTGTAATCTGTCACTTGCTTAAATCTTGGCTATGAGATTAGAGCTTTTCCTCATGCAGGATGTTTCTAAACATGTTGAAAAGGAACCTGATCTGAAAGTTTCAGCTTTCAGCTTTGGGAGTAATCAATCAGAATGAAACTGGGTCTTGCTGTGTGCTGTGTTTCAAAAAAACAGCCCAAATGAGAACTACTTAACTAAATGCTGCCAGACTTCAAATAATCAAGTCAGAAGGAAATGATGTAAAGCAGGATGTAAGGAAGAATTAATCAACTTATAAATTTGCAGAAACATCACAGGCTTTGGTCTGAGACACTGCACATTTTTAAAGGTTTCTCCTCTTTTGTAGAGTGGTTAGCATGCTAAAGGCATGAATATACTTCTAGTATAAATGATGCAGAACAAACAGTGGTAAAATAATTTAACGTTTTAAAATTTAATTTCATCACTTATGTACAGCAATGGAAAAATCTTTTATATCTGTATGACTAAAACTTGAGCTTGCTTTTTGGGTACAAAATAGCACTAACAATCACCACTGATATTATATTAGACATTGTTTTATTAACTGGTTGGAGTAATAGAGGGCTGCTGTCACAGAAATTGGTATTTTGTCATGTTTCCAGGGATCAGCGTTGTCTCTATTCCAACACACTCCTAGCACAGATTATGTGGTTTTTTTATCACCAAATTAATACACATAACATTATGATGGTAAACTTACCATTAGTTTTTTCATCTCTTGGTAGTTGTTATCTTGGTTAAGATTAAAGACTATTCTCTCTGATAGGAGCTGATTTTTTGTCTCATCTTTGAAGTATGCAGTAACTTGCACAGGGTGCTGCACTCCATGGACTTGAACTGTTATTGTCTCATGTGTGCCCAAATGCACCACATTTGGGGCAGTAATAAGAAATCTAAAACAACATAGAAACAGATTGTCCAGTATGTAGGGTCATTTTCACATAGTATAGCAATGTCCAACCAACACAAATTTTAAAGACAAAAGCAGACTCCCATAGAACAGGTGAGCTTGAGGCTTGTGGATATTGCATAATCCATCCCTCTTGTTAGTCAGAGTAAAGGTTAAAAGTTTCTCTCTGAATGATCCCAAAATGCTGAACCATCATAACTAAGTCCTACAGAAGATCAGTCCCTACAGATAGGAGGAAAAAACCCTGCAGTGTGTCCCAGGGGTTGCCAATGATATTTATGGTCTGGTTTAACTCATAAAAAATTCTATAAACTCAACTTTCTGGAAACAAAACCAGGCTATGTGTTGAGAGACAATGAATAAATATTCACAAATATATATTTGATACAATGGTGTCATGTATCTTCATGAACTAGCACCTACCATTATGCCAACCAATGTTTTAATATGTCAAGAGGTATCAATTTCACGTGTGACTATATGCATACATTTTCAGTTAGCTGGTCTTCATTTAGATGTCATTGTGTAATGCTGGTAATGAGAGACCACGGAAGGCGAGAATACAGGCTTGGGAAGGGCTCAGTTGGATGCTAACTGATTGGCATTTAGTTTTTTTCTCTTTATTACTTTTGTTTTTTCTTAACTCTGCTCTGGTGCTTGGTAATTAAATTCATGACCTTTAAAATGTAGTTTATCATTCTTGCTCTCTTTCTTTTCAAGTATCTTTTACACAAAAAAACCAGTCCATTACGTGAATAGCTATGTCTTACTGATATAATGGCATGTATATGAAGAATAGTTCTGAGCTCAAAAAATCGGCTCTTGGAAAATCATTATTCTGCACAAGACTTCTAAAATGAAATGTAAATGATTTTACTATTATCAGAAAGGTTTGGCTGAACTTTCTTTTTTTCACTTTGTTTTTTTAATGCTTCTTCTTCCTTAAATTTATAAAATAAAAGGTGAGGTATAGAAAGAAGGGAATAAAACTGGTTGACATTTTTTTCAAATTAAATTGTAATTTACTTCCTTTATTTTCTGATAATAGTCATAGTGTACTGCAAAAAAAAAACCAGAATTAAAAGGATCATTCTCCTTCCATTTGAGTAGTGAAATTCATCATAGATGGTCTGAGTCTTCACACAAACATAGAGAACTTGTGAAAGAAAAACAGAACAGCCTTCAATAAACATTAAAAAGTTTTATCACTTTTATCTATGCATTTGTTAAAATACTTTCTAATATTTCTAGTTAACAATGACTGATGAAAATTGTCTTTCAGTTACATCTGCACCTGTGCTATGCTTGATCCTGACCTTTATTGTTTTCATTTATCTAATCATCTTTCTAATTGATTAGTCAGGCAGGTTTAGCATCTATATATATATCCAAGTGCTTCAACATTTCCATTTCATATGCCTTCATTGTATTTTCTCAATGACATGGAATAATTTTACTCTTTAAGTGTCACTAAATCACATAGCCTGTTTACAAAAGATGAGCGAAGAACTTCTATACAAGAGCTGTCTTCACATTTGGAGTGTAATGCTTGCTCTCTGCCATAGCTTGCATAAATGTAGACTCTTCTATTTACAGCAGTATAGTTAATTGTTTAAAAGTTTACTTATGTGATAGCTTGAACAGGCATGGTCTCTAGCTACACTGCCCATAATCTCAACTAGCCAGATACATGCCAGGTCTGGTCTGAAAGAGTCATGATGTTATGTTCCTGACATAATGTTCGGTTTCATACACTTAATACATTCAGCACCTCACATTTCCCACATCCAATTACCCCAGAAAACAATGATCTTGCTCTCTTTTCTACTAAGATTTTATCACAGATGACAAAGCCTCTACTTCTCCTGAAGATGGAGTGTGCCTCATTGGCACCCCAATATCAAGTTTCTATGTAGCTTTCATGCTGTTGCAGACACTGAAGGTCAACATCAGACTGCAGGAAGAAGTTTGCACCTGGCTAAAACCTCATAAGAAGAGAAATATTTGGGGCTGAAGATAACCTCAAAGGTAGGCTGACACGGAAAGAGAGGAGTGCTTGATTTGGCTGCTCAAATATCTCATTAGAGCTCTCCTCTGGTTATGACAAGTACCTGCATATGCTTCATCTTGGTGGAAACAAAGAAAGAGTCTCTTTTCCTGTACCTCTGACCTACAGATGAAAGTAATTTTGAAGGACCTGTAACATGCTCTATAGGTTTTCTTAAAGATTTGCATCTATTTCCCAAACCTGGGAATTTGTCCAACTAGAAGAACTGGTGTCAACATATGTAAATCTCCACTAAAATGCAGGATAAGTACAGAAAAATCCTGAGGCTCTTCCAAATGTGAAACCTTAGCTTTCTGCAGTGTATAATTCAAATACAGAAAGGAGAGTTATTCTTTCCCCATATTTTCCAATTTGGTAAATGTCAAAAACTAAAGATGAATAAACAGCAATAACAGCAGGAACATCATGCTTTAGGAGGACATTTTAAATTCTTTGTTACTGAACGGAAATCTCTCCCCTTAAAAATGCCTAAGGGAGGCAGTTTTAAGCTTTTTACCTATTTAAGGTTACATACATTTTCAGTGGTCCAAGAAATAGGATTTGTTGGTTCTCTATCAAGATCATTAACATTTCCTACTTTCACTTTCAAGGGACTTCTTATTAGTCAAGAATTAATAACAAAATGTACTTACGATGGTGCTTGCTGTGTATTGGGCAGCAGCAAACAAAAGCTCATCAAAACCACCAGCCTTTCCATTGGGAAACTCTACAACACCTGAAAACCAGAAATACCAAATAGCCACTGTCAATCTATCCTTAAGGTGTACATTGTAAAAAGTGAGCTGATGTCTAATTGCAGCAAGCAACATTATCAATCCTGGTTATTTATTAATATCTTTCAAAACCGCAACCTATAATGATGGACATGCTACTGATGCACAATTTAATAGCCTGGGGAGAGGTATTCTGGACTAAGCCACAATTTTGACATTTGATTATTTGTTCATTCTCTTCCTGGTTTCAATATTTTCACATTGTAGCAACTAAAAGTCATGTGAAGAGGGAAGTTTTCACAAATACTGCAGAAGCAATTCCCAAACCAAATAAGACACCACAGCTAAAAGAGCAGCTGTAAAGCACTTCTAAATGGGTACAAACCTTCAGTGATGGGCCTCTTCTCTATGCCATTGATTAACCAAAGGCGTCTCTGTGGTCCAGCAAAAGTGAGAGAAAACCTCTTAAGGTTTATATAGTACCAAAGAAGCTGTGAAATCCTCTTTTAGGTCAAGACAGAGGGCTTTTCCAGAGTGTAATCAGTCTCACCTTAGCACAAGCACATGAGATGACTCATCAGCTGAAGGTATTCCAGACAGCAGAAAAGTCACAATGTGTCTAAAAAGGCAGGATACTCTAAACAGGGGGGAAAAAAAAATCTGTCTGAGGAATAAATTTGTGTAGGAACCGGTTTTGATCAAAGGCAAATGAAAAAGCAACCTCATTGCATTGCCTTTTAAAAAGAATTCACTGGATCGTTGTCTCCCAAACATAGTTTTGTTGACTCAAGAGAATGGAAAAATGCCCATCTGATTCACAGGTAGGTCAAATCCCAGAAATGGTCACACAGTCAATGCAATCACTGAGCAATCTCTGTCACTAAACCAGAACAAGCAATGAGTATGAGTGAATCCTGGTATTTAGCTCTGGACAAACGTAATATAAGAAAAAAGAAATCGGTGTCTGCACAATGAATGCCCTTTCCCTGAGAAACACATAAAGAGTTCTCCCAGCTGAAAAGTCAACAATTTCCAGAAGTCTGCAATGCAACCAGCATTGATTTGTTATAGGAAAAGCAACTCTGCATTGTGAGTTCACACCAAAATCTCACTGTTGTTCCACTCTTTAGTGGAGGGGAGGAGAGGGACTTTCTATTATCCAGGCTGGATTGTTTGTCAAGGGACCAAGGTCTATTTGCACAGCTACACAAATAGCCACCTATGAACTCACAGTAACAAGTTTTCATTGATTACTTTTTAAAGCAGACCTTGCAAAAGCAATTTTTTTGCTTTTATTTGTTTTTAATTTGATTTGTGCACTTTTGCTTCCTTGTGAAGTATGAATGTATTTATGCATGTATATAATTATATAAAGGCTATTCATAGCGATACATTGCATAACCATTATACAGGTAAGTTTTAGGAGGTGATATAACTAGTAATAAAGGCATTTTTTCCCCCCAAATGGAAACCAATAACTGTAATTAAATAGTTTTCCCCATTGTCTCTTACAAACAAAAAGCAAGTTTATGCATAACAATTTTTATAAATAGACTTAAAATTCGTTGTGCTTTACCTATCTGTCTCTGAGTTTATATAAAACAATGTTCCCATTGGTTCACTAGTAACACAAGTTCTTCAGAATGCCTGGGACTGTAATTTCTAACACGGTGCAAAGTATTCTAGTCCAAAGGCACATTAAAATGCAATGCAATGCAATGCAATAAAATAAAATAAAACAAAAGTCTCTCAACTGAAAGTCTCCAGCACATGCATGAAAGAGAGAACACAGAAAGTTCACTCTAAAATAACTCAAGTGCCTGTCTTTTTTCTAAAGAGAAAGTCCTTTCCTATTTACTCATCAGCCATCAGGTATGCTATCAATCTCTCTGTTGACCCACAGTCCAGTGCAGCCTTTGGAAAGCACAGTCCATCTTGATGCATGTTGAACTGGTGAACTCTGAACGCAGGGAGACAGGCCTCCTTTGTTTTGAATATAAGTTATCTCCCCTTTCAGTAACTTCGTTTGAGCTTTGTAGTTTTCACAGAATTTCAAGCACTAGCAGTAAGTTTTGTTCTTTGGCTTGAAGTACTTCCAAAAGGCTTTTCCCCTTTAATCTGTCTAGACACCAGCAAGAGCAAACTCTTCTTTCACTTTCCTCCTGGCTTTTTCCCTGCTGCCTGGCAGAAGGGTACAAAGGACAGCTTCACAAAGCACATTTAACAAATAAGCACCATGAGGATATCCTTTTTGCTGAGTTACCGGGAATTGTGACAAACAAAAAAAGGCAATTTCACTTCTGTCATTTCAGAAAATTAGATTTTTAAAATCCTTTTTCAACAGCAGACCATGAAGTATGGATTTAATTTGAAAAGTTCCTTTTAACTGCAGGATGATTTCTCTTCAGCATCAAAAACTGAAATTGTAAATTGAAAGAATACTTTTACTGCAATCTAGGTAATGAATTAAAAGGTTAATCCAGGCTCTAGTTACTTTTGTAATGAAAAATTGCCCATTTTGTCTGCATTTTCTTTAAAAGTTCTGCATTTAGTGCTCCTAAGTGTATCTGCTGAAAAAAAAGACCAAAATAATTTGTTTAAAAGAGAAAAGCCAACATATCCATGGCCTTTCCTGGTCTCACTGAGGAGCTTGGATTTTGGAAGGATTAAGCAACCAGCCATAGTTTTTCCCCATGTGTTACTCCATCATCTTCCCAGTGGGTTGGCTCAGTTCTATGATTTTATTTAGTGTCCAGAAAGATAAGAAAGTAGAATTTAGGATTTTTAAACACTGCTTCTGGGAGTTTAATATGTTGCAATGGTGACCCATATATGACTTTATCTTTTATTTCTTTTTAGGCCAAACAATAATTACCTTATACTACTGACATATTATTATCTACTGCTATAATAGTGCATCCTTTTTGGTCAGCTACCATTTTCAGGATCTTGGGGCTTTTGGTACTTTTAAGATATGTTAGCCAAATCTTATAAATATACCAACCAGAGCCTTCCTGAGAGGAAAAAAAAGCATTTGATGGGCCATGGTCCAGAGAAAAGGAGGTACCCGAGCATGCACATGCCTCTCTCACCCCCAAAGAAGGAAAAGAACTGCTAGAAATGGGGAAGAAAATAACTTGGCGAAGATCACAAAGGACTTCTGTGGCATTGCCTTCGTACCCAAATATCCTGACACTCTGTCTAGAGTCTTAGTCTCTAAATGCATCCTGTAGGGCATTTTTTTCTTTTAATTGCTTCAAAAAAAATCAAAGACAATACAATTTTTTTTCTCACTATCAAGCACTACAACTACATATTGCCTAAGATATTCAACATATTTAATATATTTTGATCTTTCACAACTCCTCCATTCTTCTGGAATGTAATGAACATGATTGTCTCTTTGGGGGATTCTTTTCTTCTCCCTTTTATGTAAGCAAAATATAAGCTAAAAAAGCACAATGTGTCTTGAATGTATCAGTGGCAAAACCAAAAATTCTAACTGGCTGAGAGGATTAAAAAAAAAAACATAACACATCTAGTTATGCATGTTTGTGAAGGTAAAATGAAATCTAGGAAAACTTGCCTTTTATGAAGGCAAAATGGAGAGATGTAACTTATGACCAGTGCTGACCCTTATTCCTTGCATTTCCTGACTTGTTAAATGGAGTTTCTCTAATGCTTCAAGCAATTGCACAATTATACTAGAAAATGTTTCACAAATCAAAGGAGGAAAAAAGTCACATACCATGTACAACTGCAGCTAGGCATGTGCCTATCTGCCACTGGCAGCTTTCTTTCCTTGTTCTGATCTGCAAAATAAATCTAAAACATTCACTTTACCCAGTAACTCAGAGAAACATGAGACACAAGAAAGCTTCTCCTCTCCCAAGCCTGGGACAAAGCTCTGGTCTGACCTCCATCGCACTCAAGCAAGTTTAGGTCAGATCCACTGGCAGATCAGAAGCTGTTCTACTTTGTTTGATCCATTGGTTTTAATCTTCAAGGGTGACATTCAAACAGAAGGCAAATGACACAGGATATGAGTGTGAGGAGAGTTTTGTTTTTATTGTAAAGGAGAAGCTGCTCAGTTACACCATGTTTCGGTGTCAGGAGCTGCAGTGCCTCCCCAAGGTAGGCAGGCAGATCATCTGCTCTCTTTTTATGGAGAGGCAAAATCTGGATGACTTTTGTAATAGCTCAGTGGGACAGCTATTCAGGTAACATATGCTGATCTCTTCTGTAGTTTAGCTATGGAGCTCTGACCTTTTGCAGCCATCAGCTTTTTAAGCAGCTATGTGTCTTTGAACAGTCAGGGACACGTACCAGATCAGATATAAGGAAGAAATTCTTCACTACGAGAGTGGTGAGGCACTGGAACATGTTTCCCAGAGAAGTTGTGGATGCTTTCCACCATGGAAGCAAACTTTCATGAAGAACTGTCTCCAAAATCAACTTGACTGCAAACAAGTCCAGTTCTCCATTCAGCTTCTTAACCTATTGTGTAGCAAAAGCAGTGTTGTTCAAGTCATATTTTAAGGGTAAACTTTTTCAAAGTCAGTGCATTCCGAGTCAGCAAAACTGTTCAGAGCTTGTCACAAACACCTTCCTCTGCCCAGCTACATTAGCTTCATGGCACTAGACCATCAGAAAGCAAGATGAAATGTTTTATACTGACCACCAGAGTTTATTGCCAAGAATGAGGCTTATCTCGTTCGTGTTCTTTCAGAAGTTATTACCACAGTCAGAAGCCTGACCCTACTCGATGCCTTACAGACTTTCTGTTTTACTGCAAATCACTCTTCTCTTCCCACTCTCTGTGAGTCAAGAGCTTATTTGGGAAAACATACCTTCAAAATGTGGGGCCCCTTACTCTCTGTTGCAGCTAAATTCCACTTATGACTAGAAGGTAGGGGGAAAGATTACTTTAAATTATCTTTAACTCCCCATATTTCATGGTAGGCACATCTTGAGGTACTGTGATATTTAGGAATGCTGACATCTGGCACATAGGAGTAGGCAGAGAAGAGGGTCTTTGATCCTCCATCATAACACTTATCTCTGAGGTTAAAAAAACACAGAGAAAAGATACACCTTTTAAGGATATTTGTTTTACTCTTATTACTTATTCCTCTTTACAGCCTGCAGATAGCCCTTTAGCTATGAAGGCTGCTAGAAATAAAGGCTGGCTTAATTGTATTTACAGTGCTCTTAAAGAATAAATAATCTGCAACTCAGATATCTGAAAGTGCCCTCTCTAAGGAGTCAGACAGGCAGGTTCCCCTACACAGAGCCATCCAATACCATATAAAATAAGATAATGTATATAAGGTGCAGAAGAATGCAGCTATGAACTTAGGAAAACACTAACCATGTAAATGCAGATAAAGAATAAGACATTGTTTTTCTGCAGCCCTGGGAGATGTACCCTGACTGCATCCTTATCTACCTGCAAAGACAACCCACAAACATTACTTCTGGGGCTATCTCCAACCCTCATTCATATGTACTAATCTTCTTCCCTACTACCAAACACGAAAATATCGCTTACCTACGTGGTCTTCCACTGCAACTTCCTCAGAGAAAAGAAGTTAAGACTCCTAAACACAGCCCTAGATTCTAATAAAGAAGCACAGTACTTGTTGCTGGCTGGAGAAAAGAAAATACAACATTTCTCATGCCTCAGAGTTTGGAGAGTTGCCCAGGCCTCGCCAAAGTCTAAGTTTAACTGTAGTTACACCGAATCCTTCAATGGCAGGGGGAAATAAGGGTGGGGAAATCTATGCAGAGGAATCTGGTCATACCCATGTTGTCCTTTATATGGATAACAGAAGACTAAGATAATCTGATAAACTTGTGGAGAGATAGTGGTGCAAGAAGTGCCCTTAGTGGGTTTTTTTGGGGAAAAAGAGCACGTACCAATCCAAAAACTTGGGTTAAATATCATGAAATACAAAGGCAAAACTTTGGGGCTGGAGCAGTTTTTTGATCTCCCTGCTCCATTGTTATTTTGAGGTAAAGTGAGGGAAGCGTATACATAGAATCATAGAATCACTAACTTGGAAAAGACCTTTGAGATCATCAAGCTCAACTGTTCCTGCCCACTACTAAATCATGCCCCTAAGCACTTCACTTACCACCTCCCTGGACAGCCTGTTTCAGTGCCTGATGACCCTTTTGGTGAGGAAGTTTTTCTTAATGTCCAATCTGAACCTCCCCTTGTGCAGCTTGAGGCAATTCACTCTTGTCCTATCATCTATCATTTGGGGGAAGAGACCAATGCCCACCTCTCTACAACCTCTATTCAAGCAGTTGTAAGCAGAGATAAGGTTTCCCCTGACACCTCTGCTCCAAGCTAAACAACCCCAGTTCCTTCAGCCGCTCCTCGTAAGACTTGTTCTCCAGACAGCTTCATTGCTCTTCTCTGAACTCACTCCAGCCCCTCAAAGTCTTTCTTGTAGTAAGGGGCCCAAAACTGAACACAGTATTCGAGGTGCGGTCTCACCAGTGCCGAGTACAGGGGGAGAATAACCTCCCTGGACCTGCTGGTCACGCTGTTTCGGTTACAAGCCAAGATGCCATTGGCCTTCTTGGCCACCTGGGCACACTGCTGGCTCATGTTCAGTCACTGTCAACCAACACCCCCTGGTCCTTCTCCTCTGGGCAGCTCTCCAGCCAGACTTCTCCTAATCTGTAGCTCTGCATAGGTTTGTTGTGCCCCAAGTACAGGACCCACCACTTGGCCTTGTTAAACCTCACCCCATTGCTGTCAGCCCAGTGGTCCAGCCTGTTCAGATCCCTTTGAAGAGCAATGGAATTGAGGGAAATGAAACACATGGAAATGAGGGAGCTGAGGACAAGAACAAAAAAAAAAGCATATACAAATCTTTATCCTGTACAGTCACAAAAGAGAGACTGATAAAGTATCACCTTCTTCCTCCTCCTTTACTTTACAGAGATTGTGGTGGTTGTTGGTCTAATTTCTGGTTTCCTTAGAAACCCTTTTTTGAACATGTTGCTGGTAACAGCTAAAGTTCTCATAGTGTAACTAAAGAAAAGCCTGTCAATCAAGTGATTTTGATAGTTTAGAGAGGTTTAAGAGATATGTGCATATCCAAGTTTACATTCACATGCACATGCCTGTGTATAGTTGTGAATAAATGTGCATTCATCTTACAGAGGTTTCCAGAGTTCAGTTTTCTTGAAACTGTGCAACTGCTGGAAAGAACAGAAGGTGGCATGTTTTCAACATTTTCAAAGCACAGTAAAGGAAATACAGGAAGGAACAATAGTAAAGGTCAAACAAAAAGGAAGTAAAGAGACAGCTAAGCTCAGATCACATTCAAGTTTATACATCTCTGCTGTTAAAGATTTTATAATACTAAAACTGAAGGTTATTTATTTTCTCCTTTTTTTGTAATCCAGTTCACTGATGCCATAAGGATTGATTTTACCAGACTTTAAAAACATGCTTAATCAGTTGTGATGCATTTAATTTTCACTACTTTGAAATTTTCTGAAAATGGTAAAATGCATGTGTGTATCTTTCTCTGTTGTGTTTGTGTGCTTGCTTGCTTTATTGTTTTTAAAAATAAAATCCTCACAGTGTGGCTGGTTTATCAAGATCTATAGTGGGAAGATAAACATAGCCCTGGCAGCTTCTTCCGAAAGTGCTGGTATTTGAGAGATGTTATCAGGCAAAAAGTAGAATAAATTCACACTTTTCAGAAAGGTACGAAGAACACACACACACACACACACGCCTCCAATAAGTAAATTAGAGATGATGACAGAAATGTTTGTACTCAAGTCACTAAGTTTAGCTCTTTCTGAGTGTTCAGCCTGGCTTTCTGAAACTATCACCACAATCTAGTTTCTTTTAATCTGCACGAACTCTCTTGGCCTGTCTTATTTAAAGCACACATTTATCTCTTTTTTCCTACCTTCTAAATTATTTTAAGCAACAATTTCAACTCATTTACACCTCCATTTACAACCTATATAAATGGTCACTCACCAAGTAGGATGCTTCCCACATCTTGAGCTCTCCTTTTTGCTTTATTTTCTGAGGAATTGCCACAGCTCGTTCAAGGAGAAGCAGATTGGAAGTTGTGTTTGAGCACTCCAAAGGGATGGCAAGGGCTGGCCTGAGCTGGATCAAAAGGACGTCCTGCCCTGGGATGCCAGGAGCCACTGAGGAGTTCCAGGCACTCACAAGCTAATAATGTGGCACCTTTGTTGCCCCTTTGAGAAGTCTTGGTCTGTGCCCAACAGCAGACGGCACCTCTTTGTTTAGCAGCCAGATTCTCTCATTCCTTGGGCAGCTGATTAGCTTTCAACTTCCTACCTTCAACAAATGAAAAGGGCTCGTTTAAAATGTCTGGGGACCAGGGAGCAAGGCCTCACGTGGCCCAGACACTGGCAGCATCCCGTGACACTGGCCCTTGGAAGCACATGCTTATGGACTGAGCCTCCTCTCTGGGCGCATGCATATGCCACTTTGCTAATGAACATCCAGGACCAGCTCCGAGGAGTTGCAGAAAGAGTGTCGAGACCAGCTGTCCAGGATTGGTGTGCAAGGTGAAGCTGCTGCCATGGCTGTTGTTTTCCAGCTCCCAGGCTGCAGGCTTTGGGAGGGGAAAATCCTGCTACTGCACCAACTTGACATAAAATGTTTCTTCTGTTTAGAAGAGACACTGAAACCTGAGCTTTTAGACATCTTTTTTGATTTACCTTCTCTTTTTCTCAATACATTTACTTGCTGCTCTCCAAACACAAGGTATTTTGAAGGAATGGTTGTTCTGCTCCCTGGCATCCTGCAGCAGACCAGGGTGGAAAAGCTCAAGCTGGAAGCAGAGGTTACAACTGCTGATCCCAGGAGCTGTGACTGCAGAAGTCACCGTTTGAGAGACAGTCATGAATGCCACTAGTCTGCTTACTTTGGACTCAAGCAGAGTGTATCAAATCAATCTTCCTGATCCCAAGTGCTGGGAGATAAATATGAATTTACACGCTTCATCTGATCAGAAGCTGTAAGGCAGGTGGCAAGAAAAAGTAGTGTTGTGAGGAATGAACATTAGGAAAAAAATTTTCACAGAAAGGTTCATTGGGCACTGACAGAGGCTGCCCAGGGAGGTGGTTGAGTCACCTTCCCTGAAAGTGTTTAAGGGACAGGTCGACGAGGTGCTGAGGGACATGGTTTAGTGTTTGATAAGAATGGTTGGACTTGATGATCCGGTGGGTCTCTTCCAGCCTAGTGATTTTATGATTCTATGAATGCAGCTGAAGTCTCTCTCGTGACAACAACAGTGCATGTTTGGGATGTGGGTCTGGCTGCTGTGGTACCTTTCGGGCAAATACACATTGAGTTCTTCTTCCCGGCTTGTAACACTTCATCTTTGTGATCTTATCTAGGGAATTACGTAGAAATAAACCCCCATATTATGTATGTACTCCTTATATATATAGACACCTATTACATACTATATAAAATATGCAAACATATTATATACAACTGTATGTAAAGTTTAAAATAGATATTAAATAATAAAATCTATATAGAATTTATATAATAATAAAAACACCTTCTCTATGTGTGTATATGTTTGTGTTCACACATGTGTACTTGTGGCAGTCATTCTTTGAAATCAGTAATTTTCTTGGAAAATAAAATTTACCTGCCACTTCATGAGGAGTCTGGGGTGACAGATATTATCACAGCTGATAGTTCCATATGGAAACTACAGTCGATGTCTAAACACTACAAGAATTTTTTTTAATGGTTGGCATCAGGCTTACCATTCATGATGCGAAATGGACAATTTCTGAGGAAATTTCCTAGGGGAGAAATATCTCCCTGGCACCTTCCCTTTGAGAGCCAAAATGCAAAGGAAAAGCTAAGCAGCAGTGCACAGAGCCAAAAGAGCTCAGACAGAAGCTGTTATTAGTGGTCCTGTTTGGAGCACAGTGTTGCAGGGTAGGAAAATCACCACAGCTGTGAAAATAGTAATAAATAGGTGCAGCAACTGTTGCAGGAGGTGCGCACAGAAACCTCTTTGGGCTAATGTCTGATAATGGAATCTGGATTTCCTGGGCAAGCTGTCTTACTGTACAACTAGTTCAGAAAAAGAACTGTCAGCAAGACAAAGCGGTTATCAAATTACTTACATTTAGCTTGGCTACACAAAAGCAAGAAGTCAGTTCCACCTCTGAAATTCATCTTTTTTTTTGAGATGCCAGTCTGATTAAAAACATTTCAGTTTGCAATGAAACATTTGCAGCCACACAACACTCTGGGTACTTCCTGTACGTGGCTTGCGCCTGCTGTGTTGTGAATCACTCCCAATGGATCAAGCTTTTCCCAGAACCAAATATGACTCTTAATCAGCAGTCAGAATTGCACTCCTCTGTTCCACTTCTATTCAGCAACTTTTAGGTGCTTGTGCCCATCATGATACCGTCCATAAATGGTTTTTTTTTCAGACTTTGTCAACTAAAGTTCATCTAAGTTAGGAACTGAGTGGAGTAAGTAAACATGGTCTGCTGAGACTTTAGCCTCTGAAGTCTTGGAAGATTTGACATAAATGAGCACATTCCCTGTGCAGCGTGGCAAGTTAGTGTCTGACATTACAACCTGAAATGTAAGAAGTCTCCCGAGATGCAGAGAAGCCCCAAGAGTGCCTGTGCTGTACTGCACGCTCTAATGCATTAGGGTTGCATGGGATATTGAAGGCATCACATGGCACCTCTGCTAAGTCCTGGGCACAGGAATGTTGGTCTGTGTGTGAGGCATGGGAATTTCTGATGCCCATAAAGCCATTACAAATCTCTCCATCTGATGCTCTTTGACGGTAGATACATTTTTTTTCCCTTCCCCTTACTGGGAGAGTTTCAAGATCCTAATGAAGGGAGGCTGGGAATCCTGTCTCCAGGAGACTGAGTAAAGATCTAGTGATGAAGGTGGTCTGTGGCACTGTTATGTGATGCTGTTATGAGATGTGGGCATAGGAAGACACCTCCTAAGAAGCCAGGCTCCTGAGATATCAACGTAATTTTGTCCCTGAAGACACAGGCTTTTGTTGTTCTGAATGATCAGCCAGATCCTGCTCCATCCCCTGTTTCATACTTGACCATACTGGGGAACAGTCCCTGTGGGGCACAGTGTAGCTTGCTTTGATGAAATCCAAGTCCCTTGCCAAGAAATGGAAAAGAAACCCTGCCACATCCTCATGAGCTACTACTTTTAAAGAATTTGATATTTATTTTTCTTTCATGCCAGAATCATTTTGGTGCCATTAGAAACACAGAAAAAAATAAGTCAGTGAAAGAGACATTTGATAGCCCAAGAATTACTTTTTTAACCTTCTATTACAAAAAAACAGAGAATAAATGGAGGGCATTTAGAAAGTGAATAAAATCATCAACATTATCTTTTACCTATCTTTTACCTCCAAATGTCTTACCTCATTCTGTCTAGATCATATGCCTTAACAAGATATGCACGAGGCCATTGACACATGCTACCACTTCAAGCAATTGTCAGCAGGAGGTCTAGGCAGATGAAAGGTGCAGTTAAGCCAGCTTCAAGAGACCTAGACTGCTGAGAAACAGAAACTTTCATTTCCTCTTACTCCAAGGAAAGAAAAAAAACAGTTTTTTTTTTTTTTCTTTTCAATTTATATTAGCAATTCCAAGCCTGGAACTGGGGACTCTTTGTACAATTATTAGGGCATGAGAAGAGCTCTTCCGTGTTGCGTAATCTGCATCTGACAGTGTCCGGTAGTGGAGTTGTAGGGAAAAGAAAGGAAAAAGAAAATGAACAGCTTGATCCTTCTCCTAAATCCCCCCAGCTTTTTCTAGTCCAGGCTTTCTGAACTAGCTGTTGAAACAAGTAGCTGATTTCAATGGACTTTTCCATGAATTTTGCTTCTTTTTTTAGTTAGGCGTACACATCACCCTTCAGTAATGAATCTCGTAATTTTAATTTTGGGTCTGATGATTAGGCATTACCTACTTTATTTGAACCTTGTGACCAGTAAATTTCATTCAGCAGAAACTCTTTAAAATATGACAAGAAATAGCGAATAATTATTGCCTACTCACCGTCTCTGTAACAGTCAGGATTTACTGCACCTCTAAAATACTCTCCCTTGGGTATTACTTTCTGAGGATGAAGAGTGGAAGAGAATATTATCTATTTAGTATCTCCTTATGGGCAATTTATTTCTTACCATTTATCACTCTTTTTGTCATTTTCTGTCTCATATATTATGTGGTTTTTTTGGAAGGGAATTCAAGAGGGAGAAAGCAGAAATTAATATATTATTGAAAAGGTGAAATCAACATGCACTTATTCAGAATGCTTCCTCTTGGCTTCCATGGTAACTGAATTAGACCTTTTGCTACAAAAATGTTGAAAAAGATAACTACAGATGACAACAGTTACACTTGATCTTCCATTGCAATAGTTTAGCTGTAGCACTTCAACTTGTACAGCTGCAGATTCATGCTTTACAGGTAAATTTACATTTGGCAAAACATGTATCAAAAATGCACCTAAGAGGAGACAGCAGGAATTCAGTGCCTGCTTGAGCATTGACCAAGAAATGAAACAAGATGTATGCTTCAAGAATCTTCCAGCTGTTCCCTTTGTTTATTACTGGAAGTCAGTGGTTGCTTACTAAAACAAGGTATATTGTGAATGAATTACCTCTCGAGATAAATAACAAGAAAACCAAAACTAAACCAGCCAATCACTTGAGAGAACATTAAAGTATTTAGTGGTAGAAGCAAAATTCTTTCAAAGTCACTTTTTCAAAGGCAATGAGGACGTATTAAAAAACTCTCACTCCCATCAATGCTGAAATGTAACTGTGCTTGGGCTGTGACAAGAAAGTCAATTTGGACCTGCTGGAACACTCTTGGACACCTTAGTAGTATCAGAATTCCACTAAACACCAGAGCAAACACAGACATGATTTTATCGCTGTGGATTATCTTGGAGCAGGAAATTAATGCCCTTTGATTTATTGTTGCTGCTATAGTCCTGTGACAAGATTTTTTATTCATTTACATTATATATAGCTATTTTCAGTACCCCTTCCAGTCTGATTTGCCCTGGCAGAAATCACAACACGGAGGTTTCAAATATGACACTGGATGGCTCAGCTCAGTCTGAGGAAAAGCTAGGAGTATAATCCACCTGAGCAAGTTTTGGTAGTACAAGGGAACAGCATAGCAAAGCAGGAATCACTGCTTGCTAGTTTATTCTTCCATTTAGCAGTTAGTAAATGTACTGTAAGAGTTACTCACGTTACTAGTCATGAAGTATCACCTTCTGACAGTGAAAGAGGTGTGTTTACTTAAGCTCACACAGAAATCAGTTTACAAAGGGCTGCCTGAGAGGGGAATGTTTCAGAGCTGCTATTCCTTTCTACATCATAGTATGTATAACAGATTCACCAAAAGTGTCTACATCTCACCTATTTCTATCCTGATACATTCGCCACTGGGAAAGAAATACGAGCTGGCACTATAATCAACTGGCAGCAGCATCAGCACTGCAGGAACAAGGGAACTGCTTGCTGCAGGCTCAACTTCACTTGTCAATGCATATAGTACAGAAAACCCTGCTAGCACACAGCAACATGGCAATTCGACCTAGAACAGATTTGCAGATGCCCAGAGATTTTTGGTGTTCTGGAATTGAAAGACAAATCTACTCTGAGCAATGAGTGCAACCACAACAATTAAAAAACAACCCCCGTGCTGGCCCCTCCATGACCAGAAAACAATTACTTCAGGAACAAAGCACTGAGATTTATTACAAACACAGTACTAAGGTTTTGTTTTCCAATGGTGTGAGAAATTATTTTATCTTAGCATAGCATTACTGACCCCTCCCCACAGTGTGACGTTTATACACAAATTTTAGACCAGAAATCAAACAAAAGTAGTTTTATTTTTTTTCCTGATACAAATGCCAAATATTGCAGTCATAGACATAAGCAAAAAAAGTGTTCCAAATAAATATGCATGGAAAGATTTTTGACAGCTTGATAACAAATTTAAACACAGTAATTATTTTATAAAGGTTTTAACAAATGATATTACTGCTAGCAGGATAAGCAACTCCAGGAAAAAGAGGACTGAATACATAATCTGGAAATAGATTAAATATATTTATAAAATACACTCAGTTTACTGCATGGATAGACAAATACTAACATACTTGTGCACATAACTGGGAATGAGGCACTTACTCAGGCTAGTATAAACAAGGCCACTTGTTAAGTAGAAGGGAAAATGTTAATAAGCCTCCAAAACATCCTGCTGAAATCTAAATCCTTGAAGCCATAATAGAAAAGGCACGCTGTTACAGACGTATTTATAGTTCACTGAATTGTGAGAAATCCAATTTCTTAAGACTGGGACAAATCCTGCACGCCATACTGAAAATACTGGTTTTTTTTTTTCCCAGGCAGAGGAGTTTGATATCTGACCGATGAATCTTACTCATGCTTGTCCAGCTTTTCAGTGTTTGCTTTGCATTTTTCTTTGCTATCACCAGTTTGCACTATTATTTTATATACTGTTAGAAAACTATTAGTTTGATAATCCCCATCAAACAAAACATTTTACAAAGTTGTAATCAGATTCTGTTTAAAGCAGTTGTTCTGTTAAAGATCACATTGTTTATCGGGCTAAATATGTGGCTGGTAGAATACATGTTTTTTATGTGGTTTTATAAAAAGAAACAAGAATTAAGAAAGATTTTGCCTGCAAGCAACTTCAATATTTCAGTCTGTTAAAATTCAAAAGCAGAAAAATAGCTCTACTGATAAACACCTAATTTCTGTATTTTATATATACACTTTTAAAAAGATCTTCTCTGCTTATACAAAACAGGCATTTTATAAATATTAAAATGTTCTATTATTTACATGTGTTCCATCTTACTGTAGAATCACTGACTGCTATTATCCAAACATGCAGGTCCTAGGAGGAAAATTCTGCACTTCTCATTATCATTGTGACTTCACACATAGGCAACAAAGGCATATTTGATCTTACATTGCATTCACAACTTAATTGTGAACTTTAAATATAAAAAGTATCTGTGGGTTAAGTCTTTGATCAATCTTGCACACATAATACATGGATCACAAAACCAGGAACTTCATTGAAAGAGTGAATTAATGTCAGGTGACTAGGGAAAAGGTCTAATGTACTGGGCACATCCTGAGGACAATTGTTTCAGGCTAGAACTCAGTTTAATTAAAATAAAAGATGACTGCATAATTTTAGTAATGGAGTTTGACCTTTAGGTTGCTGCAAGCATCCTTCAATTAAGCAGCATGAATTTCAGTCTTCAGAAAGCCCAGAAAAGGTAGAACAGGGTCTAACCACATTCATTTTGTGAAGAACTGATGAAACCTTTTTAAATGGGTTAAGCCGTAACAATGTAAATCCAGCGCAAGAGATATCAGCATGAGTTCCTTTGTGGACATGTTCACACTGCATCATGAATCAAAGCACAGATATCCCTAGGCTAAGAGATTGCAACATTTCTAAGCCTTTATGGCCCAGAGGACCAGCGTGCACTATTACTAGGTATTCTAACACTTTAGTGACAAATGGGACAATCAGTCCTGAAGCTTATGTAGTTTTCATGGTCAAGCAATTGGCAAGGTACCTATGGGACAGAGCAGGTCCTGTCTGCGTAAGAACTGACATGGTCATTGCTGATTCAAACTTTTGTGGAACATCATGCTGTCGCGTTACCTAAATCAAGAAAGCTGAGAGAAATTCAGACTTACTCTTGCACAAGTAATCCCTTGTTAAAAAATGCACGACAATGACCCAGCACATTTGTCAAGAAGTACTATGATTATACAGTAATAAATACTACTGGATTCAATCAAATGTTATTTTTAATTCAATTTGTTTGTTGCAGCCTCCTGATTTCCCTCATTTGGGTCGTAACATTGCTGCCATTTAACATGGCAGTTGACAATCACATGCTGGATCCAGCATAATGATTTCTAGGCTCGGTTCAGGCAGAACCTTGTCCTCTGCATTTTGAATCTAATTCTATCAACTTCCTCTAGGTACTGAAATACTAATGCTTGCATTTTGCAGCAGCGGATATGAACTAACGAATACAATCTACCTTACAACACTTTCATGATCCGTTATAAACTCAAGAGGACATAGGCATCCAGTTTCTACAAAAAACAAAATTCTTTCTGGACTTGTATTCTTTGGCTTTATACAAATATAAATAAGGAAAAAAACCCCAGATTAAATAGCTGAATAAAAAGTATGCATTGCATCCTGTGGCATGCAACTGACTATAATGTTATGCTGTCTAATCTAGCTGTCTTTTGAAAAAGTTCAGTTACATATAAGTAAAAAAAAAAAAAATCACTAGTATAGCTTAAGTGAAATCAAAAGCTTATAGGAGGCAGGATTCATGCCTGAAGGCATTTCATCACTTTTCAGACTAATCATAGACACTGAGTTCTTTGTAAGAAACAGTACAAAATTTAACTAAGGAGTGTAAGGATTCCTCCTCTCAAGTATTCCCTGTTTCTGAAGAAACAGATCTCCTCTCTTATTAGACAGGATATATAGCACCTTTGGAAAGTTTCTTCTACTTTTTAAATGTCAGAAAATACAAAAAAACCCCAACACCCAACCCCAAATCTCTCCTTTACAATTCATTTCCTTGAATTGATGCTTAAGATAGAGGGATGTCAAGATCACCTTCTGTGTAAAGTGGGAGATTCAGTTTGGATTATTCTATTGTAGATAATGCAGCAAGTGTTCAGGATGAAAAATTTCAAGTACACTTAGAACTACAAGAACTTTTTGTTCGTCGTGAGTCACCACGACCTGCTGCTAACAAAGTGCAGTTTGAGGTCTTTTTTTAAGGCACTGCAGAGACCCTGGCTTGAATCCTGCAGTCTTAGAATCAAACCTCTGAGCTGTCACTGCTGTAATTATATGGTGGCATCATTGGTTCATTGCTGCCTGGATCCTTTGTGACTTCCTTCTTCTCAGAATTTTGTTTCCGTTTTAATAGCAAAATGATGATTGCAATTAAGCAGATGGCAAGGAAAATGGCAGCAGCTCCACCAATGATTGTGACAACGCTGACCCCTGCACTCTGGTTATTCAGTTCCCTGGGGAGAACTCCATTGACCATAACCTCTCTTTGAGCAACCTCTTTCTTGCTACCACGGTCTAGTGCTATGTGCTGTATGTTTGTTCCTCGTTTGTTTTCTACTCCAATATCTTTTGCAAGCCCTGGGGCCTGCTCAACTCCCCTCTTCTGACGTCTTTGTGTGGATTCTCCTGGGCTCCCACCACTGAAAAGCAAGTGGTATTGGTGCTCCACACTTCTTTTGCCGATCCCGCGGTTAGCATTCTCTTTTGAACGTACAGTGTAGATTGTATGGACATACCACTCCCTACCCAAAGACACCTAGAAAGACACAATTTTTTTGTATTTAAACA
Source organism: Clamator glandarius (assembly GCA_033459285.1). Lineage (NCBI taxonomy): Eukaryota > Metazoa > Chordata > Aves > Cuculiformes > Cuculidae > Clamator > Clamator glandarius. Next base: position 1,569,651 of record JAUNZM010000779.1, read on the forward strand.
CACATATACACAATCTGGACAGCATAATACACAGAGGAAATCAGTCACTGTTCTGAACTGATTGCATGCATAACTAATTTAAAAATCTTGGCAAGATAACACCCTGCTATATGCCAATGTGCACCAGAGGAGTCATGTTTTCTGCCAAGATTTTCAGAGAGGATAGTCTCCATTCCTCTCCATAGCCAGACACTATGACTGTTGGGAGAAAATGAAGAAGCATAGGCTTGGCATTTTTTGGTAGTGCTAGTAACAAGGATCATATAAAGAATCTCAAGTGTAGAAAGTGTAGACAGGCCTCAGAAGAGTACCTTCTAGGCCCAGCCTGAGAGGTGACTAGGACCTGACTGTGACTCTGTTTCCATCTTAACATAAGAAAAGAATTATTTACTGTGAGTGTGGTTGAATATTGAAACAGGGAGATTATGGAGTTTACATCCATGAAGATATTCCAAATCCAGCTGGACACAGTCCTGGGCAACCTAATCTAGGTGACCCTGCTTTGAGCCTGGGATCAAAATAAACAATACAGAGATCCATGACAACCTCATTCATTCTGTAATTGTGTGATTCCCTGCAGCCTACGTGAGATGATGAATTTCTCTTGTCTTTCCTGGATACATAAAAATATGTGATCCACAAGGTCCAAAGGCATGAACGTGCAGAGCTGAAGGATCAGATTTAATTCAGTAGTTGCATAATTTAGTCGTCAATTTCTAGGCTTTCCAGTGCTTAGATATTTCACTATGTGAACATTGCAAGGAAAGAATTGCACAGAAAGTGCTAAGCACCAATTACATTTTGATGAACTTCACTATAAAGATTCTCTTTTATCTTTGACAAGTGAAAGGGGAAGTAATAAAATAATGCTACGTAATAAAAACCTTATCAAATTCTTAGAAAAAATGTAAGTGTTTCTTTCTTAGTACAGTACTCTTGCTAATAAGCTACAGAAATCATACCTGAAATAAAGGAGTTGAGTCTACTTTAAATCCATCGGAGCCTGGCTGTTTAACTAGCGGAATTGCTTCAGGATCATCTATTGCAAGTTTTGCATTAAAAAGCACATTTCCAAAGCTTGTGGCTTGAGTTTCTGGTTGAGCTTTGTCCTACATGGTCATGGAGGGGGGAAAAAAAAGTTTGTAAACCACAGATTTATTTCTTCTAGCAAAAACAGTTCTAATATCTATATGCAATATAGATATTGTGTAATTTACACATGCTATTTTATGCAATCCAGTGTAATATCAGCAGAAAAGACAGGAGAAGCAGTTATAGTCACATCTGACTTGTACTAATTTCCATCTAATCTGTTGCCTGAAAACTTTTTTTGTTGACATAAAAAGGGGAAACACTCAAGAACAACCTAAAATAAAATGGTACATAAATGTGCTCTGAAATAAAAGTAAGAAGTTTATTTTCCAGTTTAAAGAGCTATCTTTCATTTCCATTAACATACATTGATATACATTTCTTTAGACAGATAATCGTCTTACTTAAAGTTAACTCTCTATTTTCAAAAGGCAAACCATCTCAGATATTCTAAGCCAGCTTTAGAAGTATCTCTCTTTCCCTATTGACTACAGAGACAACCTGGATGACATTATACACAAAATTTTAGATGGCTAAAGATGAATCAAATGCCAGTCCTTAACTTGCTTGTCTCCCAAGACTCCCCCTGTTTTCAACGGATATAGACAATGCACAGGAAAAGCCTATTTTGGGATTCTAACTTAGGCCATACTACGAATGATGGAAGTCCCTGGAAAGATTAAGGATAGAACCAGGAGGCCTTTATCAGTTCTTATTAGTCTTAAGCTTGAGTCAAAAATCTGGTTCCATCAAGAACAGTTTAAAGAGCAGTTGGTTTTGGACAAAAAGGAAGTTGGAAACAACCACACACTTACCACAATCTTAAACCGATACAGAAGGGATGGAGAATCAGCAAGGCACCCATATTCAGTGTTGGATGGATTATATTTGGGTACATATCCATCAGCACCTGTGCACAGGAAGACCTTCTCGATGCTACAGTAGAAGGAATCACCCAAATTCTGCACTGGATCCACCATCACCCGACCATATATGATATCACCTGTAAACAGTGCACACAGTTCACATCATATTAACCTGGGACATTTAGCACAGTGCTGAGGCAAAGTTAATAAGCCTAGTGAAGAAGCTTAGTACATTGTAATGTAATATCCAAAGATACCTTGATACCCAGCTTCCTCTCTATCAGCTTGCACTCTTCCTCTGGGCCACGTGACAGTTTTAGGAGCTGCCTTAATTCTGGGCTATTCTAGGCTTTTAAGTAAAAAAAATGACTTAAAGAACCATCACATACTTCTCTGCACCAGAACGCGGTATAGGTTTTTGTCTCCTGACAACACACTTTGTTGCAGCGATGTTCGGTTTTTTATGTCAGTAGAATTCTCTTCAGGCCATGCAAGAATTTACTTATATTTGGTCAGCCTGGTAGCATTTAATTCTGTACAAGTGACATGACCATGATGAAAAGCATCTGAGACTTCGCTCCCTACCATGTAATTGCATTCAGCTGTCTGATAGTATTTAAGATAAAACATTTTTGCCAGGCAGGTACATATAACCTGGGCCATTACCACACAGGCAAGAAAAGTGTACTATGTGCAACAGTTGGATACGTATGACAAAAAGTGTTCAGGAAGCTTGAGAATCTGAAGAAGATAAGGAGAAATGTGTTGCTTCCACAATTTGTAGCCACTGTAGACTTTGACAGAGACCAGGCATCAGGCACCTGCTATTTTAGAAATTGTGCAAACCCATCACAAGAGACAGTCATGTATTCAAGACGCTGACACTCTAATGTATCAGCAAAAGAGGCACACAATGAAAGCAGAGGAATGAAGTCACTGACTAGATCATGTAACAGCCTGTTAAACAGATGTATCAATTGAATTAATCTTCCCACACCCAGCCTGCTTGGTGGAGGACAGCGGGAAGGGAGAAAGCCTTGATGCTGCGCAAGCATTGTTCAGCGTTGGCATGTTATCGAGACTGTTTTAGCCACAAATGCAAAGCACAGCACCCTATCAGATGCTATTAAGAAAGTTAATGCCACTCCAATCGCACTAGTACGCTCACTCACAAGAAAAAGAATGTAATATTCACTTATCAACTACGAATTGTCTTAATATCAGCCAATAATTATAAAGTGCTCAGCTTATGAGAAATGGCACCAGTACTGTAACCCTCCAACAGAACAGATTGAATGCAGATTGGCCAATAACTTTGATGTAAACTTCCAGGAAGGAAAGGCAAATGCAAATGCAAAAGAACGTAAGCAGCAAAGATGAACACTCACTCCTATTTTGTTTTGACTGAAACAGAATCCTGATAGTTTGGAATATGTATTAAATGAGTGTGATCTGTGCACAATTATACCTTCTGCGAAAGCAACATCACTTTCTTGCCCAAAGCCCATTGAGCCATCAGATAGCCACAGTGTCTTTTTGGAGAGGAGGAACATCTGGGTATTCAAGCTGAACTCAGCAGCCACTGGGTCGCTGACCTAGAACACAGCAGCATAAGGCTCTTCAACAAATATTCTTTAATGACACTTAAAACACAGCACGACCTTCTCCCAGTGGGCAGCTCTGAACATCTACATGGAACAATACAGTTCAACAAAAAACATTTTGTTGCACTAGACACATACTGCTAAACATTTTACATGCATACAACCTTTATGTTACCTGCCTATGTGGTATTTGATAGGATTATAGGTTAGGTTCTTCCCATCACTATTTTTCCAAATCCTAGACAAGGGAGTGCCCAAGGCAACGTGTGTGGTGCTAAAATGAGGGAAATATTTCCCTCAATAATTTGTCTCCCTGTGAATCATCTCAGCCTGTTTTCTCTTTTTCATTTTCATTCTTACATCCAAGTACCACTTCTGCTTCTGATCCTCTGCCCATTTAACGAAAATAAAAGGATTTATTTGCCAATATCAGTTCATCTAATGTGCTGGAGAATATCAATTCTGGTATATGAAATGCACCAAATAATTTGAGCATCTTTTCAATGCTAATATTTCATAGAATAACCAGGTTGGAAGAGACCCACCGGATCATCAAGTCCAACCATTCCCATCAAACACTAAACCATGCCCCTTAGCACGTCGTCCACCCATGCCTTAAACACCTCCAGGGAAGGTGAATCAAAGTGAGTCACCTTCCCTGGAGATATTTAGAAGATGGATGGATGAGCTGCTCAAGGTGAGTCACCTTCCCTGGAGATATTTAGAAGATGGGTGGATGAGCTGCTCAGAGACATGGTTTAGTGGTTGATAGGAATGGTTGGACTAGATGATCCAAGAGGTCTTCTCCAACCTAGTAATTCTGTGGTAAGTTAGGAGGCAAAATATACAGGGTCTTGGCCTAAGAAAAGGCAAAACCATAATGAACTGAAGCATTAGGGAGAGTTCAAAGTTCAAAAAGATGCAGTGTACCTGAGAAAACAACCTGAAAGAAGCACACATAAGGAAAACAAAAAACAACCAACCAACCAACAGGCAAACAAAAAACCATCCCAAAATCCAAGCCCCCATTAAAGATAAAGAACAAGACGCCACTGAAGAAATAAATAGATGCTAACATATATCTATATATTTATGTGCATATATAAATGTGGAAAGCAAGGAAGGAAAACAGAAAATATTCCTGCTGGCTCATGGACAAGGGGCTAATGGAAGGAAAGATAATAATATAAACAGAAACTATTGCTGCAAATTATACAGTTGACACATTTCTTCTTCTTCAAATCTCTTTTTCACAATAGAGTCCCAAAACTGTCAAAGCAACCAAGATCTGGCAGGGAGAACATATAGCTGAAATATTTTTTATAAACCCACTGCTATCCTTCAGAAAGAGGAACCCTACTCATACAGCCTTTTCACAGAAATAATAATTTAAAAAATAATTTCCATTCTCTTTGGAGTGCTTCCTTCTAAATGCCTAGGATTTAGGCTGTTGGATTGCAGACCTACAGCTTTAAATATCTTACTGACACAGATGGTTTCCAGCTGTGATTTTGAAAGAGAATCCAGCATGGCCTCATCAAGCTTTTCCTGGGCAGAGTAAATGCCTACTGAATAGGAAATAAGAAGTTTGTGTTCAGCTAAAGGCACTGAAATTCAGCCACATGGTTCAGAACAATGGCCTGGGTAAATACTATGCGGTTAGTTTCAATACATCTCTTAGGCGTCCTATCTTAAGTTACTGTTTTTAATTCAGTTTTACGTATAAGTCTTAGTGCTGCCAGTGACTGCTCCATGGTTGTAATTTATGACAATAGAATCATTTGGGTTGGAAGGGACCTTAAAGATCATCTACTCCCAACCCCCCTGCCATGGGCAGGGACATGTCCCACTAGGTCAGGCTGCCCAACCTGGCTTTGAACACCTCCAGGGATGGGGCATCCACAACTTCCCCGGACAACTTGTGCCAGTCCCTCACCACTCTCATCATGAATTTCTTCCTAATGTCTAGTCTAAATCTGCCCCTCTCCAGTTTATACCCATTGTCCCTAGTCCTGTCACTACAAGCCTTTGTAAATAATCCCTCCTCAGCTTTCTCGTAGACCCTTTCAGGTACTGGTAAGATCTCCTTGGAGCCTTCTCTTCTCCTGGCTGACCAAGCTCAACTCTGTCAGCCTGTACTCATATGGGAGGTGCTTCAGCCTGTTCCAACAGCTCCACTTCCTTCTTATGTTGAGGATTCTAGACCTGGACACACCACTCCAGATGAGGTCTCACATGAGAGGAATAGAGGGGTAGAATCATCTCCCTTGACCTGCTGGCCATGCTTCTTTTGATGCAGCCCAGGATACAGTTGGCTGTCTGGGCTGTGAGCATATATTGCTGGCTCATGTTGAGCTTCTCATGAACCAGCAGCCCAAGTCCTTCTCTGCAGGGCTGCTCTCAATCATATCATCCCCCATCCTGTACTGAAATTGGGGATTGCCCCAACCCAGGTGTAGGGCCTTGCACTTGGCTTTGTTGAACCTCATGAGGTTCTCACAGGCCCACTTCTCCAGTCTGTGGAAACAGTAGTTTTAATGAAATAATTTCCATGTGGATTTGAGGCATTTTAAACAAGAGTTCCTAGAAAAAATAATCTGTGAGGATCTGCTGGGTGAGAAGAGTACTTTCAATTTATTCTATTTGCCATGTCCATGAACTCTGCATATAGATGATTTTGGGACAATGCATATCACCCCACCTCCAGGGGAATAAAGCCCAAGAGATACTTGGTATCTCAAGAAGCAGAGAGTTCTTGAGAATGGCCCATCCCATCCAAGACATGAGCAGCCATGAACAATCCCAACTCTCTCAGCTTTTCCTCATAGAAGAGGTGTTGCTGTCCTCTGATTATTTTTGCAGCCCTCCTCTAAGCCTGCTCTAAATGGTCCGTGTCTCTCTGGTACTGGAGATCCCAGAATGGGATGGAATGGGACATGTACAAGGTATCAAGTGTTTCCTAGTCTAAGGAATCTATCTAGTTATCCATCTAAATATGGATACTAATGCTCATTCAGTTTTACAGAATGCCTACAAAACTTCGGTGTAAAGTGCTAGTCACTGCCTAGTGAATTTGTGTTACAGTACGGCCTCTGACTGTTGCTTTATTTCGGACTTGCTTTAAGTCCATATAGTCTTTCAAGCTGTACCCAAAGGGAATAATGACATGCGCCACAGAATTTCCTGAATTCCTTTTACTATAAGTATCTCAAGATAAAGAGCTGGCCTTCATTTGAAAAGTGTTGGGAATGGGCACTAACTTGTCACAGTGATTACGACAGTGTTGCAGTTTTGCACCTTATTCCAATTTTGATGTACCTGAAACTTCTATATGCTATATTATTAAAGCTTTATCTGATATAGTGACTCCCAGTTTGCTATGGGCTAGTTTATTCATTTTGCAACAATTTTTGTAGATCTTATGAATTTTCTTTGAATTATCAAAATCTTCTTGTTAATATGAGGACCTGACACAAACTGTTGGTTCAGTATTGCCGTGAATTGCTTTAGAGTTCCTAGAAGATCAGAAATGTCACACAAAACCAAATTACTGCACTAGTAGTATAAATTCCCTACTCCCCTCCATTCAAACTTTTAAAAAATGTTTTCCTGGGTTAACTCAGAGAAGGCAGATTCATGTCAGTTCACATATCATCTCTTTGCTTTGCCAGGACTTCATGCCATATCAGGAATCATCTGTTCTCCCATAGCTGGCTTAACACCAAATGGAAGCATAAAGACTGCATACATTTCCTTGCATACTCTGGCTAATTCAACAAACAAGTGATTGTGTATCCCAGACTAATCTGGATCGGATTTATACTGCAAGATGATTTAATAGCATACATCTATACTACTAATGAGCATGAAATCACAGCCACATTGTTCCAGTAGTATTAGTTGCATTGGCTCCACAGAACAGAAATGATAAAACTTCCTCCTTACACATCTCAAGTTCACACCAGTCCTTTCGATAACATTGTAAACTGGCTGATTAAGTTCTGTTAACTAACCAACATGACCCCCTGATATTTTTTTTAATCAATGATTTCTACAGGACAGTGCATGTCTTCATGCTTTGTTCCCAGCTACAGATCTTTACAGCTGGGCTTTGTGAAAGGTATGCTCTTTATCTGTTCCCACATTACCATATGATCCATATTGCTATGAGTGGTATTTGTCTCACTCACTCTTGTGAGACTTAAAACTAGGCATTTTATCAGTGTTGGCTATCTACACTTCCTCTGTAGTCAGTGAAGGAAGGACTTTAGGACTGAATGAATCTTCCTCTGAAGGTCTCACCTTCAATACCAGAGACCTTGCTCTGATCTGATGAAAACCTGATAGCAGAACCTATTTTCTTAATTATCTGGTACACATATTTCTTACCAAAGACAACAGATAAGTAATGAATTCTCAAAGTTTAGCTCATATCACAGTAACTATCACCTAAACTATGAGCTTCCTATGAGCTATTCAAGATGAGCTATGCATTGAGGACAAAAATCCATTTGTGCTCTCAGTTATTACCTTGAATAGCAGGGGAGGAGTATGTGCTGTCTCACCAATTTATGAAGTGATTTGTTGATAAGCAAGTAAATTCAGTTTCTAGCACTATTATTACAGGACCAAGAAATGCAATTTGGGAATCAAAATAAAAAGGAAACATGATGAAGGTTTCTCTGGGTTGGTACCTGCTGAAATCGAATATCCAGGTCAAATGTGATCGGCTCTCTAGGATTGCAGATCACTGGTAGGCTGTACTCCTGATGTGGAGTAGTGGTACATGCTATTAGCTTCACAGTGTACATCCCAGAATAGTCTCGAACCTGAAGAGAGAGAGAGAGCTGTTCCACCAACACACTAACTAACAGGCTGGGGCAAGAGAAGATGCAGTGAAGGCTGAGGTTTTACCGCAAAATCTGAAACAAAGCTCCACTGCTGTACTGGCTGGTTGTACGTTGGCTCACTTCGGATGAGACTTAGGCTGAATGTCAGGCCCGGGTGATCAGCTGACATAATCATGGAAGTAAGAGATGAAGCTAGAAACATGACAAGAGACATATTTGTTTCTTTTAGTGTTTCACTACAAACTCTCAGAGCCTGAAACACATTCCCAATAATTCTTATATCATGATACCAAGGCGCTGATAGAGGGCACTGGGGTTTATTAATCAAAACTAACAAAGCCAATTGCTGTCAACACAGCTGGGACTCTTTGACTATTGTTAAAGTGTTTATTAAACAATTGGGTTTGGACTACACAACCAGAACTGTATGAAGATTACATATATTTAACAGACAGGCAAAATACTGAGAGCAGAATGGCAACAATCTGTAATAGTTTCTTTTTTTGTACGACTTGGAATGTCATCCCAGGGAACACAAAATAATTTCTCTTAACAGTTTAACTCTTGGCTCCGCTCAACATGCAAAACTTAACATGCTAGAGGACAGCTAAGAAAAAGCAGAAGCACTGTGAGTGATTTTTATAGATTAATAAAACTGAGTTAAACTAAAAGAGATTTCTTAAAGTGACTTTTTTCCCCTTCTTGTTGTTCAGCAGATTTAATTTAGTTAGATAATCTGTTCTGTGGCTGGTATTCACACTCAGCTTTATATCTGTAGACAAAGTCTTACATTTATAATTATTCTGAATAAAGGCATTGGGGTTTAAACAGATTAAATTGCAGGATAGGGTCCTTAGCAATGACTTATTGAATGGCAGTGAGAATGTTTTATTAATACAGTGATACAATGCTCATATAAGAGCTTTTCTTACTTTCTGAAAAAGGTCTAACTAACCTAAGTTTAAAGTTAGAAAAGAAATTTTAATGATAAGTTCCTAGGGCAACATAATTAAATAGCTAATAATAGCTTTTGGATTAAAAACATACATTTATAGATCCCTAGTAGACAGAATGGCCTAGATACTCATCTTACACAAGAGGCTCTTGATAAAGTGGAACTACCTACTTTCCATTAGATTCATGCATATTCCATGTATGTAAAAAATTCAGATATCAGTAGCATAAATAAGAAAAAATTATTAGTATAACATTTGGGAGGGATGTCCTTGTTTTTATAGTACTGCTACAGTGCAGATTAAGCTTACCAGGATGGGACATCACAAACAGACCATGAAACCGAGCTTCAGTCTTGAAGTTGACAACCAAGCGCCCCTCTTCACTAATACGCATGCTGGTTGGGTACAGGGAACCTGGCAGCAGAAGCCAATTCACGATGTTTAAATGTTTACTTCACTTGCATATGACAAATAAATCACATTTCTATGGGACTCCAGTCCCACTCTTTCATTTCCCCTTGTCATCTCAGCTGTTTGGGATGAGCCTTTTGAATTAACTCAAGTTCCTTCTCAAACAAGAATTTAGATGGTGGGTCCTAGTGTTTTCACAATGCTTCAGCCTTTCAAAGCATATACGAAACTTTCCTTCAAAGTAATGGTTTTACATGCCATCATGGACCCATATAGACTGAGGAAAGTTCACAGAACAGTCTGTGCTGGTGTTCAGGCAACAGCATGGTCAGCTGCCAGAGGGGTCTGTAGAAGGAAGAATACTTTTGTTTCCACCAGGTATTCAAACTGACTCCTACCGAAGTTGCTTCAGCGATACTCTTTATTAGTGCCTCCCTATCCATTGTTCAAGGCAGTACCCACCAGCACTTAGCTGTAGCAGCTGGTTGTGGCTTCCATGACAATCTGCTTATGAGAGCTTGAATCCATCAAACTCATTCTGACAGGATTTGTATTGGTGTCAATTTCTGGCAGGAATCTAGCCAAAAACACAGGCCTAATGTTTCCTAATTTCACTTTACAAGGTCTTGTGTATATGTCAGAAGTGCACTGCTGCAGCAGCTTGCAGCCAAGTCCCTTTTTTTACTGGAATACTGCAAAGCTTCACAGTTCAAGTGTTTCCTTTAGTGTTCCATTACAGAAAACCATGTGCCACCATTCTGCCTGCCAGGAGCAAGAAGGAAAAAGGAATGTTCCTCCATGAATGTGTCAGAAACCTAACACTCTCAACAATGTGAATGTATACCAGTCACACAAAATCATCTCTACCAATCACTTTAAGTGGTACCTTAGGGAAAAAAAAATATATAGTATGAATTATGACTTCAGAAGATCTCTGCTTTACAGTTTGCATAGAATTTATGTAGAACAATCATATGTATCTAGAGGTATGGAAGTGAACTGGAAACCAGTTAACTCTTCCTTGCCCAGAAAAACATTGTGCAAGGCTGTGGAGTAAGAAATTATCGCCCAAATAAGACTGGGAAATGTTGGGGGTTTGCCCTCCGCTACCTCACTGTGTTTATCATGTGCTTTGTGCCGGCTGTTTTCAAAGGAAGATGACAACATTCAGCATCTCCAGTGACCTGGCCAACAACCTCTTAAACACAGAAATAAAAAAATTAAAGCATCAAAATTTCAAAGACAGGAAAATGGCATAGATGCACCACATAACTGCTGAGACTGAGGATTAGATCTGGTTGTAATTTGGTCACTAGTACATCATATGATTTGTGACATGCGGCTTATTCTTTAGGTTTGGCATGCCATGTGCTTCATTCTTCATGCACTGTAGATTCCCCTTGCCACTTCTCATTTCCTGCTTTTAACATGAGGACAGAAAGAGCATAGCAAAGACTTCTGTAGTTCACATACAGAGTTGGCAGAAAACAAACTGGTTTTATGCTCACTAGAGTCCCGGCATTGCATATATACATAGTTATACATAAGTGTACACATGTAACTAGAGCTGGTGCCTGTATTCTACCTTAGACTGAGATAGATATCGAACACTTGGACTGTAATGCTGGGAAATACTAAGTATAGTTGCATAAATAGAGCAGAGCAGCATACAGTTGTAACTATACATCTGAATCTTTCAGAGGCATCTATATGTCACTGTTTTCAAAGATAAATTCCACAATGATAAAGTTTGATTTGTTGACTCAATATAGTCAAAACATTTGTTACCAATAGCTACTAGATTTAAAGAATATTTTACAGCTTACTACTCTAAGACAGAGGACAGGCTATTATATGCATTATATATTTCTATGTCTTTTGAATGTTTCACAATTAATGTTTTCAAAATACCAGAAGTTCCTGAAACTGTACATTCATGGTCAGAAAAAAATAATATCACAGAAGAGATTAAATTTTTTTTCATTGAACTGCAAACATCTTGTGTGGTAACAGAATATGAATACATAGTGAACCTTGAGGTCCCAGGTATAAATTAATTTGCTCGTTTTTTGCACATGTACTTTAAATGTAAAGCGACAGATGACTGTATTAAGAAAACTTACCAACTTTACATGGATGTCATAAACACCCCAGCAGACAACTGGAAGTGCTACGAAATGGCAGCAATTAATTATAAATGATACACTTTTTTTTTTTTTTTAGTATTAGAATAATTAAAAAATCATCCTACTGTGTGCAAATCATACTCTTAGTATCGGAATCGAGTTCAAAGCAAAGTAATCCGACACCCACCTTGGAGCTCTGCTTCAGGCGGGCTACCAATCCCATCCTTCCACAGGATGGCAGTGTCATACACAAAAGTCAGCCGGAGCTCTGATTGTAGGTCGAAATGCTGCCACCCTCCCACACCCACTGGAGAATGGAAAACGTAAGAGACATACAAGGGGACTCTCAGCGTGACGTAGGACTGTACTAGGTTGAGAACCTGTAAAAAGGAAAATTAGATATTTAGGTGAGTGGTCTTGAAAGGCAGCACCGTGCAGGGAATCCTAAGGCTAAAGAAAGAGAAGACAGAACTTGAAATATTCTGACTGAATCATATTTTCTTGTTTTTCAAAGTACAGATTATGATTCTATGACTCTATGTGCAAACCATCACACTAAATGGATTTCAGCTGAGCTCATAACCCTTCAAGTTCCATTTTTGTATTTCAAACTGAATATACATTCTGACAAAACAAAAATCCCTCAATTTAAAGTCATCATTTCTATTTAGTTTTTTGAAGCACATGAACAACATTGCTACAAATGAAGGTTTTAGAAACTTTTCAAACGACATTTGCATTTTTTCTGTCTTTATTCCCTAACTCTTTTGATTACATTCTTATGTCACTATTCTGTAAGAAACATTTCTGGAAAACCCTGAATTTGCTCAAACACCATTGGGAGACTGTGTCCTTGGACTGTATTTAATGATCTCTGGAACTATTTCTTCATCTGTGCATTGACAGTATCTAACATACTGCATGCAGACATGCAAATCACACTGTTTATCACTTTTTGGAAGAATTAAAAATAGTATGCAAGTTGATAGATTTAAAAGAAGACACTTTATGCACATATTGTACAAATCAATAGCACTGTAGTTATTATTAGTCAGGGAATTACATATTTGCTATATATATTTTGATGAAAAAAGGCAAGAAGAACAGTGTCAGTAAACTGTCACCTCTTAAAATAGATTATACGTGATACATGGAACCCAGTCTTTCTGAAAAGACTTTGCATTTATGCTTTGTTACAAGTACTTTTTCATTCACACATCTCCAATTAGAAATATGCAGTCCATATCCTTTTAGAATATCCTAGATTTTCTCAGGAAGATGGAGAAGGAAACGGATTGAGATCATCTCCCACAGGGAAACTTTTCAAAAACATAAATGGCGTTGAATTCCCATTTACTTCCAATAGAAACTGCAGGGGTAAATTTGTACATCTGAACATTTCCCTGGAGTGATTACCTTACAAGCTTTTAAAGAACGCTTTGCACTATTAAACAAAATGCCAACATTCAAAGAACTTTACAAGCTGTGTAAAAACAAGACTGTTTCTGGGTTCACTCAGTGGCATGTCAGGGGGCTGAATGTCCATCCCCTTACAGCTGCTTTACACTTCCAGATGCCTGACAAAACTAGTAATACTATGAAACCACAAATTTACTGCCTGCACTGACTAAATACTCTCTACTAATGAAGGGGTTCATACGGCAAATGTTCATAGTTGCCACAACACATTTCACACATGACACTCCTTGATCTACACACTATATTACCAAACCCCTTTCCACTTACGATGTTTGCGTCATTCCATAAAATGTCTTAGGATTTAGACACTAGACAGTCTGGACATCAACAGAGTATCACATACTAAAGCAGCCTTGCAGGTAATATGAGATGCTATATTTATAGATTGTTTTATATTAATGCTTCTTGGTTGGTTTTACATAAACACAATAAAGAACTTCAAATGAAGGAAAGGGTTTTCTTCTCTATAGGTATTGGATGACAAATTGAAGCTAGGCAAAAATACTATTCTTTAGTCCTATTTATGTTGCAAGTTTCTTTGAAATACTTGCATAACTATCTGAGCAATTACTTCAGACACAGGTTTGCTAAATTCTTCCAAATAAGAACACAGAATTCTCAATTCTATCAAGAAAAGAATAGCTATGATGCTATTCTACAGAGCACCATGGTTTGCCTTTGATTCAGGAATAACCGTGAACATTTGTCATTTTCTGGAACAGTATCAAGAACTGAATACATTTGGTAGCATAACAGATGTGTTACTATTAAAAAGTCACCCCTGACAAATGATGTTGTCTTCTCTCTCTGTGTTTTTGTTCTACATCTGCAAGTTATACAGTGAGAATTAGACACTGAAGCCAAAGATGTGAATTTCAGTTTGCTTATGAGGAAGAGGCAAAGGTATGTGGAAGAAGATTTAATGTATGTCCATTACCCGCCTGAAAAGAAGCATGTATGATGCTAAATGGTAATGCAGAGGAGGAATGGAATATCACAGAGGAAGAATTTAATGACCTTGAGGACTAGAATAAATGAAAGTGAGGTGAAATTTTATAGCATAAAATATGAGTTAATATAAACTAGTGACGGGGATTTCTGGTAGAAATGGAAGACGTTGGTCCAAAACAATACAGGGGAAAAAAGATTTTGGTATGCGAGTTGATCACATCATAACTATGACCTTTCTAACCTCTCCATGTGATATGATCCTAAGATAAACTGAGGAATGGGGTGGAAATCAGAAGCGTGCATGCCATTATACAGAGGACTAGTGAGAGCTTATCTGAAATAGCTTTGATCATCGATGCTTGCAAAAGCCTAATTTGCATTGTAGACTATAAGGAAAAAAAAATCAACATAATCACAGGAATGTAAAAATTATCTGATGAGAAGAGACTAAAATAGCCAGGTTATGTGGCCTGATACAATAAAGGCTGAAAGGGAGTAAGAATGCTGTCTATACATGTCAGGAGATGAACAGCAGAGAAGAAGGGCTACTGATGATGAAAGATGGTGCTGATATCATAACAAATGGGTATAGGATGGCCATGACAAATAAAACCTAAAAATCAGAAGACTTTCCAGCCCTCAATGTGGTGGCATTTAACAAGAATAGCAAGACCATGAAATCCTATTAGGTTTTAGATTAAATTTACTAGTATTGGAACCATTAGAGAGTTGAGGCAGTGGCCTGAAAAGAATGACCCACAAAACCTCTTAGAGATCCATGTCTTACTCCACTTCAAGTTAAAAAAAAAAATCCTTCTTTCAAAGCTTTTCTTGATTTTCAGGTACAAGTTATAATTGACTTTTCACATACGTTGTACATAAAGCAATCCCTTAATGTGGTTTGTAAGCTGCCCATTAGGGTTTTCTTGCCTCCATTCAATGGGAGCATAGTGTTAGTGAGCTCAAGTCATTTGTAGTGGGTGAAATCTTGCTGTAGGATCCATTCTTTGGAAAGCCTGACTGAAATACTGCTCCTTTGCCATACATTACCAATGCTCTGTGGAAAAATCTGAAACCATGGTGCCAAAGAACTGTATCCATTTCTAAGAATTTAGACGCAAGAATTTAGAAGGTTCTTCTCTTTCGGCAAAATTGACAAGACATGTCTGGGCAGCAGGACTGCTTGCTTCAGTCTGGGAATTTATTCATGTACTTATGAGTGTCTATATGCTTCCATCAGTATAGCTGACTTCATGTGTGATTCATAGCATGTAAAGAGAGAAAGGAGTTCTTGCTAATCTATCCAATTGAGGTTTTATGCACACAAACCTTTCTTTAGGCACTCACGGATTTGTAGGTATGGAGGAAAACCTGTAATCCTAAAAGCCAGAGAGCTATTGAATAAATAGTTCTCTCCTAACAGTAAATTAAAACTTACAACACCCTCTCACTTCTTGCTGAAAAACAAAATGCCACATGGGGAAAACTCTTCCACAGACAGAACAGACAAATCTCAAGACATGTTATGAAATGTAGAGGATATTTTTGATATAATAGATATAAAATAATAAAAAAGAGGAAATTATCTGCAGAAGAAAACTGTGTCTGAAACCCCTAACAAATAAATTGATGGTATGTGTTACGCAGATGGAGGAGTCTTACTTCTCTAGCCCCCTTAATAATGCCATTTAGGCAAACATGAGAAAACATTCTTTCCACTGAGTTATCTTCATTTCTTAGCACTGGTTGCAAAGCCTGTAGAAAGTAGCCAGCTGTTCATTTTTTATCTCAGTGTGATACTGATGAAACCAAAACGGCAACTTAGATCTGTGTAAGTGTAGGATCAGCTTAACTGCTGTGGAAAAATGGAACAGATGCATTATGTATCTCTGCATCCTATGCACAGGAGATTTTACCAATTGTACTCATGAAATTATATTCATTAACTTTAGTTTCATACAATAGTTAGTGGCTGTGACTTTTAGCCTTGAAAAACCAGAACAGAAATACAGACTTCAGCTACAACTCAGCTAAACTTGGGAAATTGTGTCTAATATTCTATGACAGCTCTGGAGAATGAGAGAAGACAGAAGACAAAAATTATTTCAAGCAGGGAACAGATTCTTAAAGCTAGACCTGAAAAAATATGGCTCACAATCATTCAAAATTCATGTGTGTGAATGAAGAACATTTATATTGGACATTGATATAAGAAGTAGAGGTTCATACACTTACTTTGCAAGATAAATTATCACAGCATAATGTCTGACAATTCCTATTTAAGACTTATTATTATATTAACGGGAGTTTCTGTAGGTGTTATTCTTTTGTTCCACTTTCTGATGCAAACTGTCAAACTTCATTAAGTAAAAAAATTATAAAATTACTTTGAGAACCTGTCATGTAACAAGTGAGAATATTAAAAAAAAAATCAGTTAAGGCATTGGTGAATGGACTCTGTTCTACATTTATATTATATTTTATTTATCTGGCTTACATTTCCAGAGGGCAGAACTTAACAATGTGTGTGTGTGTGTGCACTGCTAGCATTGATAATATCAGAATTGGAAATAACACAATTTCATGTTTTATATTGTATCTCCTAATGAGACAAACTTTATTGAAAACTATTTTTTTTTCCCTAAGCCTCATTTTCTCTGTTATTTGCTTGCTATGCTTGCGAATTTGAGTCACAGAAGCTTAACAATGTTATCAATTAACTGTTTGCACAGTAACAATATGGTAAAGCTAAGATTTGGCCCCAGGAAGGCACACAGCCAGGTAGGTCACAGGTGAAATGCAAAGCAGGTTTGTTTAAAGAAGTCTGGATGAAGAGGAGAATGCAATATAGCCTTGAAATGCCAGCTCCTCGAAATGTTTAGCCTCTGACTTTGTTACACAACTGGTGCATTAACTTTATAGTAGAGTTTTTATCTTCACAGCTCCTACTAAATGCATGTGTTTGCAGCCGGAGAAAAAGAGGTTTGACTGTTAGTGAGCTTTTCCGAAAAGCTGACTTTTTCCTTCAAGTATGAGTTTGGTAAAACTGGAACTAGTAAAGCTGGAAATATACTGATTCAGTGTAATAAAAAAACCTCTGCAAGCTGCTTTGTATAAGCTGTGGTAATACATTGGCAATTTTAAAATGTCTTTTCAGATGGGATTTCCAAACACCTTGGTGCCATAACGTGTAGCATAAATGTAAACTGAACACACAGGAAGAGAGACATTTTCAGTTTTGGTCAGAAATAACATCTTTGTCACAGAACAAAACAAGTTGTTCAGCTGTACTCAATTAAAGTAGCTTCAAGGTAACAATCTGTATGTTCAAGTATTTGAATATAGTTTCTTCACCTTCTTTCTATCAGACACTTGCTTAACAAGTTGTTGTTAATAAAATTTAATTGAATGGTAATTTCCTTGCTTCCCTATGCAAGTCTGGCAACAGACTGGAACTAGGGGAAGCAACATCCACATATGAATACTTGGCCAGAACTACACAGAAGCCTTCAGATGCCAAATTGTCTGGCTACAGCTAACAGTTATAACTGAAATTAGATCAAATGATACTTCACACACTGTTAAATAAGTCTAGGCCAACACTTCAATATATACTTTATCAAAGGATGGCCACTTGCTTGGTTTTCACTGTTTCAGGTTTTAAATTCCTTTCAGGAATACCTGTCATTGTTCTAACACCTGCGTCTTGATACTGTGAGATGTCTGTAGTACTTGACTCATACAATGTCCTATGAAATAAAGTCTGACCTTTATTAATTACCTGAAAATATAGGAAGACAACCCTCAGCTGGGTGAGTTCACATTTTTGAAGCCTATAGCATCCAAAGACAGACACTGAATTTAGGCTGTGTCTGCAGGTTTTCCAAAAGAAAAGTGTTGCTGCTAATCATCAAGGCTGAACTTACCTTTAACCACAACAGAGCTATAACCCCAAAGAATTACCTCAATCTAAAGAAGAGCAAGTCTTTAATTTTAAATGTAAGTTCCTTAAACTGCATGCCTAAATCCATATTTAGATACATTAAATAACTGATTTTTCAATTGTAATGAATATAGGCAGACCCCAGGAACAAAGTGACAAGCTGCATACTGAAAGGAGTGCTGCATCTAACTCACACAGGGTTTGCTCATGCACAGAGTAATTGAAAAAGAGAATGGGTCACAAGCAAAAGGCCTCAAAGGGGGAAAAAAGAAAACTAAGACCTTCTCTGTATGTATTATGACAGTTCATGAGTTCATGGGAACAGCTAGGACAGCTGCAGCCTGCAACAAACACTAGGAGCACTGGCAGGAGAACTACACCAGCTGCAGGTCTCCCACCTCACTTCTTGCTGATTGCAACTCATCTTCTTCCCCTACTATAGTAGCAGCTCCAGTAAAGTAAAGGTCCACATCATGCCAGATACTGCCAGTTGCTTTTGTGAAATCTCTCTGCCTGATTCAATAGTATTATCTTTGTTTGACCATACAGGTACTGGAAAGCTAGAATTAGAAAACCGAATTTTGAGCTTAAAGATGGAACCAAAATATTTGGTCAATTCAAGCTATTAAATTTGCAGTGGTAGCAGGATGTGCTAGGATTGGCTTTGTTATTTATCTGTTTTGTCTGTATAAAGAACTTAAGCTTCTTTTGTGTGATAAAAAAAAAAAACCAACATGGTGCAAACCATAGCTGCCAGCTTTCCTCCCATAGAGGAGGATTATTAATTGTTCACTGAAGGAGAAAAAAACAACAATGGTGGCAACCACAGAGATAGGGCACTGACTGCCTCCCCTCTCAGCTGGAGGGGGTCATGTGAAGATAAAGACCAAAATTGGAGAAGAATTCAATGGAGGTGGGGAAAACAGGGAGGGCAGTGAAGCGCATACTTGCTGTGGGGCAATGTTTCACTGCTAGAAGTAATTCAGCTTGATATTTCACTTAACACACTGTAACCTTTTAGTTACAACCTACAAGGCACTAAAGGATGATTCCAGCTGTAGTTTCATGGCTCTCATAGCCCATGTTCATCCCTTTCTGCTTTTAAATGTCTTAGCTAAAGTACATAATGCTTCTGAAGGTTAAAGCAAATGCATCTCTCTCTTCCTTGGCCACGTTACCATTTATACGTGCCCTCCACAATCAAACATACAGTTTTTTTCATTTACTAAAAATAGGAAAGCTGCTTATTTTCTCCTCTGTTTATATCCATATGGACATATATAGGTTTTATTTAGATATACTTGTTTAAACCAGCTATTCAGCCTTTTCTCTAAAGACACAGAAGTATTTAAAGTGGAAAGGATTCAGATCAAGTCTTCCTTCACCTTCACTGTGAGAGAAGTGGCTTGCATAGGTCACAGAACTGGAGGACAGCTGTTTGGCAGCTGTGTGTGCTTATGACTGCCTCGTGTGGGAAATAATATATAGTTGCGTATTTCATGGGCATAAGGAGACAGTCAAAGGGATGATAAGCTAAAGAAATTAAATCATTCTGTGAGCAGTGGAGAATGCTGTCATTTTTATCTTGTGGGTAAGGTTTACATCCCACACTTGCATGCCTTCATCTTTCCTCTAACAGGTTCGTGGTTCCAGTGGAATGTACCTGTAGGAGGATCTGCTTGTAGCAGAGAGGCAACCCCAAGCAGAAGCAGTTCTTCCAGCATCAAGGCAAAGACCTTGAACTGGTCTCTGTAACAGACAAGGAACCAGAACAAATGACAGACCACTGAGATGACATAATCATCAAGGCCCTTGTACCGAAGAAAGGCAGAACTTTCATTTTGTTCTAGTCTTATACTTTAGAGAGTATATAATCTCCAGTTAAAAGGGATAGAATGTTGGGAAGTTAAAGGATAGAATGTTGGGAAGTTAAACAAGGGTCAAAGAAAGCCTGGTGCAATTTGTTGTCCAGTAAAGTAGCTGTGTGATCACCTATGGGCATTCACAGAGTAACGTGAACTATAGGCATACAGCTATTCAAAAAAAAAAAAAAAAGAAATCTTAGCTGATTGACACCCTTCTTTTTAGTAGTAAAATAGCTTTGTTGTTGCACAAGCCCACAGGGTTCTTTGGGCAGCCACTCTCTTTTTTTCATCTGTTAAAGCTTCACGCCATTTGGGACTGGCAAAGTAAGAATCCATCCACATGTCTGCAGAGGTCCAATAAGCAGATGGATTCCTGGCAAAATGAACACCTGTTAAGAAGTAGAGTAATTATGGCCATTTCACACAGTGGCCCATCCTTTCCACAGTAGCTCAAAAGGTGACCCAGGAATTAGCTTTACCACACAGTTATCATGCTATATCTGGACTTCTCCGAGATGAGGTACTTAATTTTCAGTCCTTCTTCCAGCCTATAGGATTATTACCTAAGGGAACTTTTAGGCATCATAAAGGATTGATCTTCATAGCTACAGCTTTTGCACTCAAGAGCCTAGGTGGGATCAAACAGGCTTATGTAGGCACTATACAAGGAAGACCTAGGGTTTAACGTCACTGTCACTGCACCAGAAGAAAACCTGCATGCTTTTGCTTCCACATTGTTACAGATTTCTAGAAATAAGTTTCCAAAGGACATCTGAAGATCCCTCTAATCTCTTTGTTTTAACCTCTCAACCACTTACACATCTGTTCTTCAGCCATCCCATATTGGCAGCTTCTCTTTGCTTCCTGACCAAGGAGTTTTCTGCATGGCTGCCATGCTATAAGCACTGGTGGGTCTTGTTACACAGTGAGCAAGAGATCAGCAGAGTCAAACAGCTGGTAGGACAGTGCAGAGCATTGTTATCAGCAGCAAGGCTCTTCACAAAAATTTTGAACTCTAATTTAAGATACACCATGAACTAAACAGCCCAGTACTATCAATGTGCTAAAAGCAAATCTTATGAAGGTTTTCATTCTAAGAAAAGACTAAAATGGCTCATTGTAAAGTAAAGGTGTGACTGTTTGTCCTAACATACTTCAAAACCGCATTTGGAGAAAATCACAGAAATTTTAATTCAAACTAAAGTATTCCTTTAATTTCAACTGGATAAGGATTTCACACTGATATCTCAAGGAAAAAAATTGGCCTTAGCGGAAGCTTATTTTTGTCAAGAAAAAATCCAGCACTTTTCAACTAAATTAATTCAGAACCCACTTATTTCTAGCATAAAGGCATTATAAGAGAAATCTTTCATTTTAAGAACACAGAACAAAATTGAGTTACAGTTTCATACCTGTCCATCTGTCCCAATGGTGCCTCCACAATCTGTGAGAAGTTCAGACATGTCATAATAGCTAACAAACTCCCATAGACAGGCTTCAAGATTCAGATTGCGGTAGAAGCGTAAAGTATTGAAGCCTCTAATTGTTGGGCTGTATTGATAGGGAATGGTCTCTCCAATCACATCTGGATTTTTGGTAGCATCAGTCAAGAAACCATGGTGGGTTTTCACTTCTGTGTAATCCAACAGGTTGGAGCATTTATGGTTTCCAACTCTAGTTCCATCAGGGCTAAGTGTCAGCTCAAAGTTGGAGAGCTCTCTTGTAGAAATAACAGGCAGCATGCCTAAAGAAAACATTAATTTTTATCACTATCACTACATTTCAGAGGTCAGAGTTGCTTAATTTAGCAAAGTTTGTAAAACATTTAAGCATGTTATGCAGTGGTTCTGTATTTTGTACTTACAGTAATTAATGTACTTTAGAATTCAAAGCAAGATGATATGCTAAGTGTGTGTGAAAATTATATCCACAAGTCTTTATACTATAAAATGCCAAATAAAATATTTCTAAATCTCCAATGTATTTTTCAGTCTGGATTTTGTGTGAATTTTTCAGAAACATATTGTAATCAAATGGCTTTATAATTTTTTAATAAATAAATTGTACCTTGGAATATATCTATGAGCTTCAAAGGAGTTTTAGAAAGTTTAAGTCTAGCCCAATTTATGTAAAGTATGCAATTGATGGGTAAACTGTCTTTGCATCAAGTCTGTGTATCAATACAGTATCTTATGCACCTTGCTACAAATTGCACTTGTACATTCATCACATTTTTCACTGGTCCCACATGTTAAAAGATTACA
This sequence comes from Clamator glandarius, assembly GCA_033459285.1. Lineage (NCBI taxonomy): Eukaryota > Metazoa > Chordata > Aves > Cuculiformes > Cuculidae > Clamator > Clamator glandarius. Next base: position 1,592,058 of record JAUNZM010000779.1, read on the forward strand.
TTATGATTTTGGATATTTAACATGGCAAATAAAAGAGCCCAAATAACAGCTTATTGTATGAGTTCTCTCATCTCCATAACTGATATTGTCATACCATCAATATGTGGCATTGTGACTGTCAATTTGATGAGATTAGTGTAATCAGGATCTTCTGGGCCAGTATAGCGCAATTTGGCAGAGAACGGTTCTGCTCCAACTACTCCTGACATACGAGGTTGACAAAGACCTAATGGAAAGAAGAGAAAGCAATTTCACCTTATGTCCTGAGTAAATAATCACTACTTTCCCTTGCATTTTTTTAGACACAATTTTTTTCACTATATAAGTTTCCAAAACAAGGAGAATTTTCTGGAGTGACAGGTAAACACTTTGTGTAGCATTTACCAGAGGTCTGAACAGGAACATGTGCAAAAGAAGATTCAAACAGAAATCATTACTTGATCAACGGGATCACAATTTCAAAAGCAGGTGATGATACCGCACCTGTAGATTTTCAGTTCCATGTACAAACCTTACTTGCAGAGTTAAGAGTGAAGTGCTAGATGTTCTTGTAGAGGTCCTCAGAGGTATATGCTTTAACTCCTCTTACCCCCATAAACACATACATAGCTTTACAGAGGTTACATGTTCAGTTGTTTTTGTAACTGTATTGGAATGTGAACCTATACAGGCCTTCACAGGACTCTGCGGGCCTCCTGTTCCATTAGTGACCAAAATGTAATTAGAATAATTGTGTCATAAACTAATTTTAGTCAGAAAAGATCTCTAGAAATAACATGCTCAAAGCTGAGCCAGCTTCAAAGTTAGATCAGGTTGCTAAGCCTTGTTCAGTGGAATTTTTAATTTCTGCAGGGCAACCCATCCCAGGGTTAGATGAACCTGTTCCAGTACAGTCCTGGTTTGTAAAATCAAAAGATTAAGTTTGTAACCATATAATCTGAGCTACATGCAGCTTCCAGTGGCATGGTTCAATGCAGAAGTGTCTGCATTGTGGACACGAGAATCACAGTGCACTGTTATGTGATGGCCAAAGGATCACAAAGCCTTCTAAGAAAGAAACCAGCAGAAGTAAAAAACCAGAACAGTTCCCTTTCTCCATGCTCTGTTCTTTGCTCATTTCTGAGGGATTACAACAATAGAGGAGACAGTACTCTCCTCTTGGAGAACTTATTGGTTCTGGCAGACCTCATCTGTCTCAACAGCTCCAAGCTCGAAATTTCTGACGTGAGGAAACAAAATTTCCTTTCTGCACACATAATGATTTTTTCCTCAAATACAAGCAAGATGTGTCAAAGAGGTTAAATACAATTTCTGCACAGTCTGACTAACTTTTTAATACTTGGTCTATGCATTGGAGGTTAAGCATTCCTGAAGTTAGAAATTGTTATGATTTTGGCAGGTTACTTTCACCACTGCGCTTCTTTCAAAACAGCATCCAACAATTCCCTTTATATTGTACACGATGTTCAGTATTGTTGACTTGGACATCACAAGTTAGCTCAGGTAATGGAAGTAATACATCCATGACAATTCAGTCCTGAGCCTAAGCTAATTAGCCCTGCTAATTTCTCAAGTATAATCCAAATAATGCTTTAGAAGACTAGCATAGCTGGTCTATTTCATATAACAAAACTGGGTGACCCAGCACAAGGTTTTCAGCCTTTAACAAGCACTACACTGAATTTTGTAGCAAATAGCCCAGACAAAGTCCTCATAATAGTGTAGGATTCCTGCCAGTACAAACTAAAGTGAGTTGAGCCTACAGTCAAAATGTGGAATAATGGACAGGTGTAAATACAAACTCCATTCACTAAGCTCCTTAATGCCATAACTTATGAGATAATAAAATGTTTTAACTAAAAAAGTTAGTTGGAAAGGTCAAGGAAATTAAAATGATGTTGCAAATGATCAACCATGATATTTATTATCTACCTTAAGATCTCACAAAACCCAGAAGAACTAATGTAGCTACAAAAGTAGTGGAGATGATACCTTGCCGACAATGTGAAATTTTTGTAGAAGGGTAGAAAGGTAATAAAATAGAATGTTTTGAAATCTACCTTGATTGCTGATAACTATTCTTTCTCCATATTGTAAAATAAACAAAATTATCTCTAATTTCTACAACAAAAAAAGCATATCGTATCAGATTGTACTTGTTTACATCAGTACTCCACCTCTGTTTCATGTTATTCAGTATGAGTCTCACGAAAAGAGTTGGCCAAGCAGTAGGCAGCATCAGTTCAGCATTGATTAAGAATCAGAGAATCAGAGACAGACAATAAAAGTATTAGAGAAAGAATAAAGATGAATAATATGAAAATCTCAACCATAAAAAAAATTTGTCTACGCCCTGTTAAAGGACAACAGCTGCTTTAGTCTTTGGTTAGGGAAGAAACTGATTCTCCAGTGTCCAGTGAGGCCTGAATGTCAAATCAAGTTTTTCTTCTGCCCAGGTATTCATAATACCACTCCCATGTGGATTCTCCAATGTACATGAGCTAAGATTGTACTGCAACATTGCCACAGCTGAATTCAAAAGCCGGGAGAAATCAGGTTTCATTAATTCCAATGTCTATTATATGCTATTCTCCTGAACATATACGTTCGCTGTAAGGACAACTATTGAAAGATCTGGGGAACCAGCAATCATGAAAAACATTTTCTTTACATACTTCTCTTCTGTGTTAAGACAGTTTTTGTACCACTTCTATGAATAACAGGAGAAAAGCTGTTACTGTAATATTAAAACACTTGATCATGTCATCAGACTTTGTTACGGCAGAATTTCAGATCTAAGAAAGGTCCGGTGGCTTTGCAATATGTGATGATGTCTTACCTCCTGATGTGCTTATAGTTACAATAGGGCTCATAAGCTCAAGACCTTCATTCCCATCTGAATTCACTGCACGAGCTGCACACTGGACACGAGAACCAGCTTGAAAGTAAATGGAGTCAAGTGTAATCATCTTGGAGGAAGTGAAGAAGGTATCAAAGTCAACCTCCTTCATAGGGCTAGTCACACCATCAGCACCAGCAGGTGCACTCACAAGCCACCGGTATCGTGTCAGAGTATTATTGATGTTCTCACTGGCACATATTGAACCAGTTTTCTCAAAATCTTCATATTTTGGATTGCAAGCCTGTAGAAAAGAGCAGATGTGTTAACAATTGATTTGCTTAATGGTAAAAGAATTTTAATTACTCCAACAACATGGAGCTGACAATCCCAAAAAATCTCTTAAGAAATTACCGTATTTTGGCACTGATGCTTTTAACATTGCTGTGGAAGATTTAAAAGGCAGGTGTAATTATGCTATTTTAAATTATGTTTTGTAGGTGAAAGCACAAACTACATTTGCTACTTTAACTTGAATTTCACTGTTTAGTATAATTCTGCAAGAATAAATTCTATTTCAAGATTTCTTCTGGTTTTGTATTTAGGAGAAGCATTCAAGACATGGTTGGTATCTATGCATAAGAAATGGTGTCAGAAATAAACTAAAGATGCAGATGGCCCAAAAGCTTCCTCAATGCATATGAATATTCCTGCAAACCTTTCAGTTGCAAGACTACAATGAAATAAGCCTGTAGAGCTTCAACAAATAGAACTCGTTTTTCAGTCTGTGACACTCACTGGAGACAATGTCTCCTCTGTTGTCTCCAGTGATCTTAACTTCACAAATTAAGGAAAGACAATGCAGGAGATACTAAATTCATGCAATCACAGATGTTGTGCAAGTATCAAAGAGTTTTTAGTGATGAACAAGTGAAATGTCTTTGTATGTTTTTTGTCTTCCTGAAAATCTTTTTACTCTCCAGGCAAAATAGATTAGCTCTTAGGACAGTTCTAGCTTGAATTTACGTGTCGCTCACAGCAATATCACAGAATCATGGAATAGTTTGTGTTGGAAAGGAACTTTAAACATCATATAGTCCAACCCACCTGCAATAAGCAGGGGCATTTTCAACTAGATCAGGATGCTCAGAGCCCTGTCCAACCAAACCTTGAATGTTTCCAGGGATGGGTCACCTACCACCTCTCTGAGCAACTTTTTCTAGTGCTTCACCAGCCTCACTGCAAAAAATCTCTATCTTATATCTAGTCTAATTCTATCCTCTTCTAGTTTAAAAACATTATGTCTTTTCCTATCCCAACAAGCCCTGCTAAAATATTTTTCCTCAGCTTTTTTATAAACTCCCTTTAGGTACTGAAAGGCTGCAATAAGGTCTCCCCAGAGCATTCACAGGATGAACAACTCCAACTCTCTCAGCTCTTCTTCACAGGAGAGGTGTTCCAGCTCTCTGATCACTTCTTGTGGCCCTCCTCTAGACTCACTCCAACAGGTCTTTCCTGTACTAAGGACCCCGACGCTGGATGCAGTACTCCAGGTGGGTTCTCACTGGAGTGGAGCAGAGGGGCAGAGTCACTTCCCTTGACTTGCTGTCCACGCCTCTTTTGATGCAGCCCAGGATATGGTTGGTGTTCTGGGCAGCGAGTGCACATTGCCAGCTCATGTCCAGCTTTTACTCCACCAGAACCCCCAAGACCTTCTCAGCAGGGCTTGCTCTCGATTCCTTCATCCTCCAGCCTGTATTGATACTGGGAATTGACCTGATCCAAGTACAGAAGCTTGAACTCGGCCTCGCTGAACCAAGTTGAACCTTGAGGTTCCCATGGGCCCACTTCACAAGCCTGTCCAGATCCTCTGGATGGCATCCCATCCCTTAGGCATGTCATAGAATCATAGAGTCATTAAGGTTGGAAAAGGCCTTCGAGATCATTGAGTCCACTCAGCTTGGTGCTGTCTGCAAATTTGCTGAGGGTGCACTCGATCCCACTGTCTGTCACTGATGAAATACTGAACCACACTGGTCCCAGTATGGAACCCTGAGGGACACCAGTGGCCACAGATCTCCATCTGGACATTGAGCCATCGATCACTACACTCTAGGGATGACCATCCAAGCAATTCCTCATCCACTAAATAGTCCACAAATCAAATCCATATCTCTCCAATTTAGAAAGATGTTGTGGGGGACTGTGTCAAAGGCCATACAGAAGTCCAAATAGATGGCATCTGTAGCTCTTCCCTTGCAGTCACTCCATCATAGAAGGTGACTAGGTTGGTTGGGCAGGACTTGCCTTTGGTGAGGCCATGCTGACTGTCTTGAATCACTTCACTGTCCTCCACATGCCTTAGCATAGCTTCTAGGAAGATCTGTGCCATGATGTTCCCAGGCACCAAGATGAGGTTGACAGTTGGTAGTTTCCAGGGTCCTTCTTTCTACCCTGTTTAATAACAGGTGCAATTTTCCCCTTTTTCACTGGGGACTTCTCCTCGCTGCTATGACTTTTCAAATATCATGGAGAATGGCTTGGCAACTACATCAGCCAGCTCCCTCAGGACTCTTGGATGCATTTTGTCAGGCCCCATAGACTTACATATGATCAGGTTCCTCAGGTGGTCTCAAACCTGATATTCTCTTACAGATGGAGGGACTTCGCTCCTCGACTCCCTATCTTGCAGTCTATCCATTCAAGAGGTCTGAGAAGAGAGGCTGATAGTGAAGACCAAGGCAAAGTTATTCTATCAAAAAAAAAAAATGTTGAATACTCATCCTTCTCCTTGTCTTTGGTTATCAGTTTGCCAGTCTTGTTCATTAGAGGGGTACACTTTCTTTGAACTCCACTTTCTGGCTAACATACCTGTAGAAGCCCTTCTTATTATTTTTTGTGTCCCCTGACAAGTTCAGCTCCAGGCACATCTCAGCCTTCCTAATCCCATTGCTACACAACGAGGCAGTATCCCTATACTCTTCCTAGGATACCTGTCCCTCCTTCCCCTGCCTATGCATTTCCTTCTTGCCCTTTAGTTTCACTAGCAGGTCACAACTCATTATATGCCAGTCTCTTGCCTTCAATTTCTGATTTCTTACACTTGTTGACATAGAAGTCTTGCAGTCTACGGAATATGATTCAATAATAAACATGGATTGACACTGAGTGCCTAAAATCCACTTACTAGTTTGAACAACATTCTTATACAGATTTTGGTTTGTCTTTCCACAGAGATACTCACTGTGATACAGATGACAGGATAGCCAGCTATGGGACTACTTCTGTCTTTGGATCTTGAAGTATCATCATATATCAAAAGGGATGCAACTTGAGGGACAGAGGGAAAGGTGACATCGGCCATGCTGTTCATTTCCTCAATGTAAACAATGGCCTTGGCTGCCTGGCAATGAAATGGCATACAAGTTCTCTGTGAATATTTTAATAAATAAGGAGATTCAAGGTGAACCTTAATCAAGGTATGCCTAGCTTCTGAAACACTGTCTCAAAAGAAGTTCGGAAACCTTAGGTGAATGAGCTATCAAGGAAGGGCTGAATCACCGAAAAGTGTATTGCAGACTACAAAAAAACCAAGCTAAAATTATTTTTTTTCCTTTCAGAACACTGAAGATACAAGGCCTTTTAACCTCCTGTGTCCCAGTTTTCTTGAATCACTTCAGCATTCTCACAAAGCCCTAATATGCACTGTATACTTTAATGCCTGGTGAGAAAAAGGGTGTTTGTAATCAACCTTTACAGCTGTGTATCTTCTGTCCAGGTACCTGGAGTCAGACTGTGTACAGTGTGATACTGATGATGGAGCAAATTAGGTTGAAGAACATTTTATGCAAAATCAGAGGGATAGAGTGTTTATATATAAAGTATGTACGATACAATGTTAAATAACAAATGTGTGGCTACTTTGTTTCACAAGAATAGTACTAATGTGATTTTGATAACAGAGACCATTTCACCTGACTGCTTTTTTTCAGAGCATAGAGACTATACTGCATTGCCAGACAGCGTTTCCAAGAGAATATTAGTTTTTAGGATTGATTCTATGAAAAGAATGCGTCTGGAATGATATTTTGAAGACTTCAATTCTACATAAGCTCTCATTGTCTCTATGAATCTTACTGTTTTGGGTAGCTGCTATCATGTCAGCTGAGATGAACCTTTTTGCATTTTAAGATACAAGCCAAGATGTCGTGCATAAACCTTAAAAGAAGAGTGAGGCTTTGAGCCAGAAAGTAAGAACGTCTGCTCACCAGACTTTGCTGTTGAGGACTAGGCATGAATTTGTTACCTGTATTTCTGCAACCATGTTCTCATCAGGCCTCAGGTGAACAGTGAAGGCTTCTCTCATCTCCCTTACTCCATCAAAGAGGACTTCAATCTCCACAAAGTGCTGTGTTTCACCCTCCTTAAACTCAACTTCTAAAAACATAATTAGACACTTAAAAATATATCTGCTGTTCATAGCAAGATGTAATTCTAGGCCCAGCCATTAAAGACGGTAGATAATATTCACTTTTCCTATTACAGATGTTTGTATGTTTAGTTGATGCTGAATCAAATAATGAGTAACAGTGGATAGACAGAGAAACCACTAAAATGAGGCATTATCATAATTAAAAGAGATTGGAAAAGATCAGGATTTAGTCTAATAAAACTTAGTAATTTGAAAAGGATCTGGGACCAATTATTGCATAAATGTTGGTGACATGAATGACCAACAGACTGAAGAAGTCTTTTCTAAACAAAAAATATTGTCAGATTGTAATCAAATAAAGTGCAATTTAATTAAACGTTATACACCAAAAATAAGGCACAAAGCCAGAGCTATACAAGACAGTACTATAAGCTGAAAAGCATTCTCTCTGAAAAAAAGTTCAATCTTAGATGAACTAACTACCATAAGAAGCAGAAGTACAGAAAGTATTTAACCTCTGTGTATGAAGTGGGTAAGAGTGATGCTAAATTCATAAGTGCATTTTTATCATCTTTGTTTTTTTAAAGGGCATCAAATTAACCGAAGATGGCACAAAATTGGCCAACAGAAATTGAGGACCAAAAGAAAAAAAAGATCTGCAGTAAGTGGTGTTCTGATTAATATATTGAAACACCATCGTAAACAAGAAATACCAGGTACGGAAGAGTGCTGGTCTCTGTCTCTAAAGGGACAGGCACAATAAGCAGTAGTGGATGAGAGCTTTAGTATATATGGGAAATAAGGCACAGATTGCAAGAAGTGATAGGGACTGACCAGTGAAACAAAATACTAAGAAACACAGGTCTTTTCTTGTGCCTTCAAATCAAGACTGATTTGGCTCAGCACAGATACAAGCAGGGGAAACTGGGAGAATCTCACAATCCACAGTGAGTCTGATTAAGTGATCTAACGCTACTTACAGCTATGTTAATGAGCCATGAAAATACTCTTAGTGGTGATAAACTCACTGTGTGAGAGCTGAGAATGCTACTGAATTGCAATTTGTTATTCTTCCTTCAGGTAAGCCAGGTAAAAGTGTGGGGTTTGTACCCATGGCTGAAAAAGCAGGTTCCCCTAAACCCACAGACGTTCTGAAATCTGTGGAGAAATCCTGCAGACCACAGACCTTTCCTCAAAGGCTTCTGCTGAGAGGCCCAGAGCCTCTCGTTCTGCAGTATCATATTTCCATTGAAAACTCTGCTCCTATGCACAGTCAGTGCACAGTAGGGAGAGAGTAAGCAAGGCATAAAGTAATGCACATAGGATAAGTATTAGCTGACACTAAAAACTCCTGTGGCTTTGGGGAGGAGAGAGTAAAATTCTAAAATTCAGGAAGCAAAGTGACTGGAATTGGTAGGCTCTGGGCTGATAATTTTTTAACTCCTAACATTTTTTCTCTTCAAGTATTACCAGTGAGAAATGCCCCTACTTCCATGGAATTTGGAGATGGCCCAATGTTGTTGCTAGGTTTTAAAAAATAAGTTCTATTTTTCAGTTGGATTTGACACCAAAATAGTTTTTTCAAAACTGTGAAATCACTCTTACACAAAATTATTCTTAGGACACAGAATATTATGTATTATAAACTCTAGAAGAAAAAAATCCATAGTGCCATAAGCTGTATTCACCAAATCATGCGGGTAGGCTATTAATAAGAAGTAGTTTATCAGCTAATAAATCTCTCATTGTGTTGCACAACTTCTCATTCATTACAAGTGAAGAACAGCAAGCAGTGAATTGTAGAGATACAGAAAAAAAGTTTAATTATTATCAAAGTAGAACAATTAACAGAAATAGAATTTAATTACTACATTGAGCAAAAGTTGCTTGAGAAAGAACTCTGCAAGCATATGAGCACATGCTTCTTCAGGGTAATGGTAATACACTTTGCATGTGTTCCTGAGGTGTCACTTACCCATTTCTTCCACATTTACTCGAGCTATAGGTGTTTTCAAAGAAGTCACAATTCTTTTTAAAATATATGCATAGATATCTAACATTCCAAGAGCAATTTAGCTGTTCTATACCACATGGGATCGTGTCCATACTGAATCTGAATAAAACATATTAATGGGTGTGGGTGGAAAGTATTCTATTCATAAAGTTATTTAATTCTTCAGATACAACAATAGTCAGGAATAAAAATACAGCAGGATGATAATCATCTGAATGATCCTACCTTCTGATATAGGATGATAGTCTTCTCCAGAAGTAGCAGATCCATCCTTTGTATGAACTCTTACAACAGAAACCTTGGAAGTGTCTCCCAGGCGAAGGACTGGGATTTTTACTAATGCTACTTGCTTTGTGTCCTTCGGTTCACTCACACTAAATTTAGTTTCACCAAACTTAATAATAGCCTCTGTAATTAGAAGAACAATGGTTTTAGAGCACACAAATGGACTTCCAGAAGCCAGTAATGACAAAATAATTTCTTACTGTCTGAATCATCCCGAATCTTTATCAGGGTCTCATTTTGTTCACCGATAGAGGCACCAAAGGAAGAATCACTTTTTGGAGTGCCAAGAACCAGACGTAGTTCTTCCTCTTCTTCATGGAAAGTATCATCCATAAGTACCAGTGTGCAAGGCTTCTCAGTTTCACCTGTAATCATTCTGAAGGTAATATCACGCAGAACTTAGGTGCTCTTTGCTCTGTTACAGCACTTCTCCCCAAACTCAAGGAACCCCAGGCTGCTTCTGCTGGACAAGGCAGCCACCTTAATGAATAATGACAATAGTGAAACCAGAAGTAGTAGTCATTGACTTTTTATGGAAACTCACTACTTAAGTGGAGTCCCCCCTTTTGGGACTTTTGTAAGACAAGCTACCATTTGGTATATCCTCTTGGCATGTATTTTTCTCTTTGTTTTATCTTAGAATAAAATACTACTTCTCAGTGACCTCTCCCACAGTGTTAATTAAAAAAATAAATACTTGCACAACAAAGCAGAGTAATAGAAACTTTCACTAATACCAATGGTAATTTTGTCCTGGAGTTTTTTTATCTTGACTTTCCTTCGATTGGCCAACTTTCACTTATAGTGTTCCATGAGGTGCTAAGGGGCATGGTTTAGTGTTTGATAGAAATGGTTGGACTTGATGATCCGGTGGGTCTCTTCCAACCTGGTTATTCTATGATTCTATGATTTGATTTTAATGTCTTTGAAACTCCTACTGATTCCAAATGCCCAAGAAATGTATGGAAACAAGATATGGTCCTATCAGACTTCTTGTCTGCTACTTGTCTTCATAGAGAAATAGCAGAGCAACACTAAAAAAAAAAACCAGTAAAGTTGTTTCCTAAGGGATCTAGATCCATTAATCCTAACAAGTTTGATTCTCTCTTCTGGTTGCACAGTAGCAAGGGCAAAGGTATAGAGTACATGACAGCACTAAAAGCTGAGAACTGCTCTAAATAAAGAACAACTCACTTTACAAGAGAACTATAATACCTGTCTACAGAAATGTGAAGCTCATCATTTCAGTGATAAAGGCATACCAAAGATTTCATGCTGCTGACAACTTATAAAAAATATTATGTGTATGTAAACTTAAAAGATTTAAAGACTAAATAGTCTTCTGTACAAATAGAAGAAATCAGGCAATATTCTTTCAAAGTAGCAACATCTGATTTATTTGTGTTTCATCTCTGATATGAGATTATTAGGTACCTAATACTGGCAAACTGTCTTAGGAAAACCTCAGTGGGAAAAAAGAATTCAAAGAGCAATTTTTCAGCTATGTCCCTGTTGAAAGAACTATTACTCATTTCAGTGTAAGTCATATCAGAAATCTGCCTAACAAAGAACAGAACTTCTAAAGTTTCCTTTTTGGAAGAGGTCTGTGCTTCTGTTATTGTGTCAATCTGCTTTTACTACTATGGATCAAAAGTATCCTAGTGCTCAGGCTGAACCTATACAAATATATGTCCCTTTGGTTCCTTTTGCCTCTATGTCAGAAGTAAAGCAAAAAAGAGACAACAATTTCTGTGCACTCTACCCACTGTGGATGGGGAAGAAGTTTGGTTTTCAACAGTGGTCTTTTTGATATCACTTTATGAGAAGACACAATCAAACCAAAACAAACGAAAAAGCAAAGCAAAACAAAATAAAAAAACCCCAAACCAGAGTAGACTAAAAGCTTCTAAAATAAGATCAAGAACTTACCAGGGAGGAATGTGACGATGGAACTGTCAGTATTAGGACGCTCTTCAAAGTCCATCATTACCTGAGCTGAACCTTGCCTTGTATAGCATCTCACAGTGGATGTGTATCGGATATCCCCACTCCTGTATATCATGGCAGAAATCTGTCCATCATTTTCATTGCCCACATACACAGATTCTTTGAACTGCATCTTAGGCACTAGGCAGAAAAACACAAAAAGCATGTGTGAAGTATAACTGCAGAAGTTGTATCTTTCATCCACTCTTTCAAATTAAGTTATGCTACAGTATACCAGACATATAACATAAGCATCTAAACAGCAAATGACTTAACACATCGTCTGTAGCTGACACGTGCAGATTCACTGGCTTCAGTGTAATTCAAAAGGACAAGTGCTATTTGTATATTGCAGTCATCCATCTCCTGCATAGATGTGAAGAAGAACAAAGAATTATTACTCACAGTCAGTCACTGAGTCGTTAATGAAGATGGTGGTCTTGCTGGGTTCTCCAAGAGCGCCATTCATTGGCATCCTTAGCACCAGCTCAAACTTCTCAGATCCTTCCAAAACTGGCTGTCCAAGGTCATCAAGAATTACTACACGAAATGTCTGCACATTGACTCCAGGGGAAAAATCCAAATTACGACTGATGCCTACATAATCTACTCCAGCTATAAACAGAAAAGAGATAAAAACTATAAAATTAATAAACAGCATTACATGTAGTGAAAAATCAAAATATCTGTGATCAGGAGGTTAAGTGTAAGTAAATCTATTTTTTTTTAATTTAAAAATTTGCCAAATTCTGGCAGTCATGTAAAGCATAATCTTTTGATCATTTAAGTTGGACTATAGAATAAAACAAGTAAATATTGAGCTACTTTCTGTTTAGTGAGTCATGTCATAACACGAGGCTGATTCTGTTCTGTCACAAACCAACAGTTATTCCACTAAAACTAATAAAAGTTTGTTTTAAAAGAGAAATGAAAGTAAGAAAAAAGCTTTGAGAGAGACTCTGAAGATGAAGCAAAGTCTTTTGGAAAGAAATTCTGTATTATTCTGTAATGAAGATGGGAGTTTTGAGACTAATGTGAAAAGGAAAGGGGAAAAGGCCAGTCAGCTGATTGTAAGGAGTAACTGCTATTCAAATGAGTCTTGTAAAACAGAATGAATGCAAATCAAAAGAATAAAATTCTGTTCAGAAGATGTCAGGTGAGTTCTGGGACCTTAATGCTAAAGGCCGACTGTTCTGTGTTTGGCTTGCTTTTATGTTTTATTTTGTTTTGTTTTAAGCAAAGGAAGCAAATTCACAACAAGCCAATGAGAAGAAAGCAAAAAATTAAGATACTGACTAAAACATGACACACTATCTTAGAACCAAAGCATTAAAGGTATCTAGGTTTTTTTGTGAAGGGCTGGCTTTTAATGTTCATTTTTCTGGAGAATAAGCACCAGAGCTGCTGAAACAGAGCTTTAGGGGAAACAGTTTCATCGAAATTGAAACAGACTTTGGAAATCCATGAATTTGACAAAATTTGACAGGATTAAAGGTCATCATCAAACGGGCTTCTAAGGCAAGATGTCAGAACTGGCAGCTCAGCACAACAGATCTGTTGCTGCACTGTGTTAGACTGAGAATCAGGTTCATGACTTTACAGGCAGCCAGTCACATCAGAGCTTTCCAGCAGTGACCAACAGATTACAAAGCTCAGGAGCTGTGCTATTCCCAGTTTTGAAGTTTGCTTACTTGATGCAGTCAGGATAAAATCCTAGAGGCTCTGGCACAACGAACTAAGACTCTTAGTGTAAGGCAGTATTTCTTTTCTCCCCAGAAATAAAATAACTTAAATATTCAGGATGAGATAAAGACTTCAGATCATATAAAACAAGTTCAGAAATGAATAATCATATCTTTCTAAGATTTCATAATTTTTATTTTAATAAGAAATGTTTACCATATATATTCTATAAGATACATATATATGATGCTTCGATTCTCCATATTCTTGAAATAACAGTAAAGCTCTACAGAACATCGCCTCACTAAAAATTAGTTGAGAAGATAAACTTTACTGTCCAGCTACAATCAAGATAAGCATTTAAATAAGAGAATTTTCATGATGTATTTCTATGAATGTCTTAAACGTTGTGGTTTATGAAAAAGAGTACACCACAGCTGCAGGAGTCCTTTTGCTGAACAGGATACTAGATAATAATTTCCCATTGCTTAAAGCAAAACTGAGAGGAGAAAACTGCATGCTACCTGTGATTATAACTCTGTGCCCACAGTATGTCGTTAAGTCATCAATTAACTGTCATTGTGGAATAGTGTTAAGAATATTTGAAGACATATCCCTTAGAGCTGGACCTGACAGTTGTTCCTAACTCTGTTTATTTGAGAGAAAATCTGTAATTTTTTATAAGAACAAAGATCTGCTCAGAGGAAGAGACATAAATTTCACCACATGTAGCTGAATCTCTATCAAGACCAAATATACTAGCATTTGTTGTGGAGAAGTAGTGTAAAACTAGAACAAAACAATAACTTACCCTCTGCAGTTATTGGCTCAGATTTGCGAGACCTCACTGTAACAGAGGCAGCTTTAGACAGGTCAGTTCCAGTCCTCCAGACACGTACCTCTACATACCCAGCACTCTCATCAACATAGTATTCATCATTTCCAAAGTAGAATGCTGGTTCTGGTGAAAGAGGAATAATGATTATGGTTTTTTCCTCAGATATTGAAGGTTACAAGAGTGCATAAAATCCACATTAGACAATGGGAACTGGACAGCACTTCACTCTTCTCTGTAAGTGAAATAAATCTTTTTGTTTTAAGGCTTAGAATTTCCTAGGTATTTTTGACTTCAAGTATTGGTTTGTCTATTTTGAGACAGCAATTGTTATACCAGCACTATGATCTCTTCCTTGCCTCCTACATTTTCAACTTTGTGTGTCAGCAGGTATGAATCCATGTGCAAAATCAAATGTGTTATCTCATTAAACTTATTTGAGCTAGGTCTTGTGCACCAGCCAGAAAATTCCTTGCATTTTTTCACTTTGGTGTAAACCGAAAAAGCTGAATATAGATAACAAAACCTAACTTGAATGTTCTCACAGATTCCTGTTGCTAAAACCAGATTGTAATTTGATATATAACTGGAGCTGCTTTTGGAAACGTTTTCCAGCTAGCCAGAGGAGCAAATATTTAATTTTAGTTCCCCTTGCATCTAGCATTTAAAACAAAATCAATCTTACTTCATATAAACTGGAATGTGAGTACTTAAGTTCCACAGTTTATAAGAAAGTGTTATCCCACTTAATAGACATATCCTTTATTCTCTCAGCCTGGACAAGAGAAGGTTTGAGGAGATCTTATAGCAACATTCAGTACCTGAAAGGGGCATACAAGAAAGCTAGGGAGGGACCGTTTACAAAGACTTGTAGTGACAGGATTAGGGGGAATGGATTTAAACTGGAGAGGGGCAGATTTAGACTAGACATAAGGAAGAATTTCACAAAATCACTAGGTTAGAAAAGACCTCCAGGATCATTGAGTCCAACCATTCCTATCAACCACTAAACTATGCCCCTCAGCACCTCATCCACTGGTCTTTTAAATACCTCCATGAATGGTGACTCAACAACCTCCCTGGGCAGCCTGTTCCAGTGCCCAGTGACCCTTCCTGTGAAAAATAAACCTCCCCTGGGGGAGCTTGAGGCCATTTCAAATTGTCCTGTCCCGTGTCACTTGGGAGAAGAGGCCAGCTCCCTCCTCTCTACAACCTCCTTTCATGTAGTTGTAGAGAACAATAAGGTCTCCCTTCAGCCTCCTCTTCTCCAGGCTAAACAACACCAGCTCCCTCAGCCGCTCCTCGTAAGACTTGTTCTCCAGCCTCTTCACCAGCGTCATTGCTCCTCTCTGGGCATGTTCCAGAGCATCAACATCCTTCTTGTGGTGAGGGGCCCAGAACTGAATATGGTGACTATTCAAGCTGAGGTCTCACCAGTGCCGAGTACAGAGGGAGAATAACCCCCCTGGAACTGCTGGTCTCTCCATTTCTGATACAGGCCAAGATGCCATTGGCCTTCTTGGCCACCTGGGCACACTGCTGGCTCATGTTCAGTCGCTGTCAACCAACATCCCCAGGTCTTTGTCCTCCAGGCAGCTTTCTAGCCAGTCTTCCTCCAGTCTGTAGCTCTGCTTAGGGTTGTTGTGCCCCAAGTGCAGGACCTGGCATTTGGCCTTGTTAAACCTCATACCATTGGACTTGGTCCAGTGGTCCAGCCTTTCTTCACCTTCAGAGTGGTGAGGCACTGGAACAAGTTGCCAAAGCACCTGGAGGTCTTCAAAGCCAGGTTGGATGGGTCCTTGGGCAGCCTGATCTAGTGGGACATGTCCCTGCCCATCGCAGGGGGGTTGGAACTAGATGATCTTTAAGGTCCCTTCCAACCCAAATGACTCTATGATTCTGTTGTCATAAATTACAACTATGGGGTAGTCGCTGGCAGCACTAAGACTTATACGTAAAACAGAATTAAAAACAGTAGCTTAAGATAGGACACCTAAGAGATGTATTGAAGCTAACCGCATAGTATTTACCCAGGTCATTGCTCTCTCTGACCATTGTTGCAAACCATGTGGCTGAAGTTCAGTGCCTTTAGCTGAACACAAACTTCTTATTTCCTATTCAATAAGCATTTACTCTGTCCAGGAAAAGCCTGATGAGGCCATGCTGGATTCTCTTTCAGAATCACAGCTGGAAACCATCTGTGTCAGTAAGATATTTAAAGCTGTAGGTCTGCAATCCAACAGCCTAAATCCTAGGCATTTAGAAGGAAGCACTCCGAAGAGAATGGAAATTATTTTTTAAATTATTATTTCTGTGAAAAGGCTGTATGAGTAGGGTTCTTCTTTCTGAAGGATAGCAGTGGGTTTATAAAAATATTTCAGCTATACTGGAAGTAGAATATTTTTAAGGACCCTTCCAAGCCAAACAAAAAATCTAAATCTAAATCTATTTTTCCCCTCTTTTTTAGTTTTTCTACTCAAAGTAATTTCACAAATTAAATAGGCTTAAGAATGTAGTTCAGCTTCATTGTTTTTACTAAGCCAAAATTCTACCTCTGAAGGCAGCAGTTCCTAAGTTTTTTGGAATGGAATACATACATTGTATTAGGATGATACAATAGAAGGTTTGGATAGAAGTATTCACAATTCTGCTTTCAAGATCTTTCCTGTTTGTCACAACTGACAAAATATTAAAAAACAAGGAAACAAAAAAAAATCCCTAAATATTCCACATAACTGAAAACAAATGCAGCTGCCTCTCTACTTATCTGCTAAAACTGAAATCGTGTTGTAAGGAACTCATGGAACTGAATGTATTTGCTGAATAATAGGGCAGATTCACAGACTTGCTTGAGCATTATCAAGGTCATCAACCTTTCCAGAATGAAAGACAAACATGGCAAACGTCCAGCTTTCTTAGATGAAAAGGCCTTCAGTTCCAATGTAACTTTTTTTTTTATTCAACATTATATGCATTTAAATGTGTATGCATGTGCATAGACAAGACACACATCACTCTTGCATTATTTGCCCATAGGGATTGGATTGTAAGTAGCTGCATTTACTTTTGAGAGTGTGAGGCTCTGATCTGAAACATTTTTAAAAGGTGAATATGATACAGTCTTTGGACATCCTTCTATAACTACTCCTAATTTTGATGAGAGTTGTACTTACAGGGATATTGCAGAACTGTATATTAGATCTGCAAAGGAATGTGCCATTTCAGACATACAATGATGTAAAATCTAAAGACGGACAAAGGCTCATTTAACCACTCAAGTTTAAAAATACAGAATGTCTACTAAGACCAAATAGTTACAACTGAGCCAGCAGTTACATAAAGGTAGTTAGAAATATTATCAAATCTAATACAAATCACTTCTTAAACAAGTATTTTTAAAGTTTAGCCCACTTGCCCAAGTCTAATCTTGGTTTTATGATCCCGTGCTTTCTAAGCTGGACATTAGGAAAAAATTTTTCACAGAAAGGGTCATTGGGCACTGGAACAGGCTGCCCAGGGAGGTGGTTGATTCACCTTCCCTGGAGGTGTTTAAGGCACGGGTGGATGAGATGCTAAGGGGCATGGTTTAGTGTTTGATAGGAGTGGTTGGACTCAATGATCCAGTGGGTCTCTTCCAACCTGTTTTTTCTATGATTCTATACTGATGTCCCTGCAGTTCTGGAATTAGATCTGGACTTGGCTTCACTTCATTTGAAGCACTTAAATGAGAGGTACTCACATTAACAGCCTGCTAACTCTCAGGTTTCAAGGGCAAGAATTAGGCAATTCCAGGAGGTTTCTCAGCAAAACGAGCATACAGAAAGAGAGGTGGAACTGCTCTTCCACTGCAGTGAATAAAATCTGAGGAGATCTGGAAGCATTACCCTCTACTCATTTACTATACAGAGTATGTAGATGACCTGCCTTAAACTAGATGAAAGACGTAAAAGAAAATGTTGCTGGTTTCTTGTAGCATCATCCTAATGCTTGCTTTACAGCTGCTAAAGAAGAATCCTCATTCACTGTTTGTTCCTCTAGTCACAGCCAAACATAAAAATGTCTAAACTCTCAGTTAGCTTGCCTTGTATTCCAGATTTTTCACACTTTTTGAGGCGTATGCGTTCAATGAAAGACACATTCTGCATGGTTACCCATCCTAAGACACAAATACTTACAAATGTTTTGTAAGTTCATTTCCTGTAAGCTGTGGTAGTAGCTCCCCATGGGAAGTAGCAAAGCCAAGTTACTAACAGGGAAAGCATTGTCTTTCTCAGGTCATGGCTGGAAAACATTCTGCTCACTTACAGCAGGTCTTTAATCTGGTAATCACTCTGGAGAGAGAGCACTGGAAATTTAATGGTTCCTCTTACTGAAATGAGAGGAAGTTTTTTAAGAGGTTTTTTTGTTCAGCCACACAGATTGCACTGGCATGAAGTTACAATAATCAGAGAAGAAAGGTTAGGAGCTTTAGTCCCAGGTTTCTTGGCACAGAAATGAAATCTTTGTCTTGCTTTTGTACTTACACATTGAGGAGTGTATATCAACTACAGCACTAGGCAGTCATCAGGCAGGAAAACACACTTCTCTTGCTGTTAGAAATAGGTCTATCTTTAAACGTATATCAGATAATCAGTGAGAGATCACAAAAATATTTATTTCCAAGGAGGCTTTGTTTTCAAAATGATAGCCTTACAATGTGCCTTAGAGGCACATGCAAAAGAGTATGTTGGTTGTAAGATATGCAATGTGCCACAATCAGTTTGGGCTGCCAGTGCAAATAACACATACAGCAGGATTGTTAGGACAAATACAAAAGAACAGTCTGTCCTGTGCTGACACCTTAATAAGCCTTAATACTAAAGTGATTTTCAGTGATATAGGCCTCCAATGAGAGACACATATAAATGTATATATATATTTCTCTCAGGAGGACAGAAATAATAGAAGAAAACAAGAGGATCTGCTGCTCTGACACATTTCGATATCAGAACTAGGAGAAGCAGTCATTACAACTGAAGTCATGATTTAATTTTTCTTGTGGTCTTGAACTGCTTATTCCTAAAAGGTTTTGCCTTTCTTTCTTTTTTTTTTTTTTCCATGCAAAGTACAAATGAGGCTGCCAGAGCTAGCAGAAATCTGTTACGGTAATACAGAAGGTGCAAACCAGTGCATTGTAAGCTTACCAGCCTATTCTGGTGCAGTCTAGAAATGACAGTACAACGCTGAGTTGAAAGTAATGAGCCCTTATGGTTGACACAGCCAATTATCTTGGACATAACAAAATAAAAATACGTCTAGATTTAGTCTGAACCTGATTTGGCTCATACTCAGACATCATATACATCCCTACACAATGCTTACTTAAGTTTCAGTACACAGGTAGCATTAAATGACTGAGATGCTGAGCGTATATTTAACAAAAGAGACTCCACCCTTCTGATCTTGAAGTGGGTGAGTTGCAGACAGACCAATTAAGAACAAATGTTCCATTAGATTTGAGAAGGAATGGACATTTACACTTTAACAGCAGTAAAGGTCAGCTTCTGTAATCTCTCTCATATATGCATGTTAATGGGAGCAAAAGAAAAGCTCAGAAAAACTGTCCACTACAAAAAGTTTATATTATGATATTATCAAAGACAACTGTAACATCTGAAACTAGATAGCACCATTCCATAGCTATTTACATATACTTGAAGCTATACAAGCAACTGAGCTTGCATTTAGTGCAATGAATTTAAATTGCCAAGTCATTTCTTTTGCTGAATGTTGTAAAAGCAGGGGTCAAGATTACAGTCAGACCTCAGTTCTGAAGCAGGTACCTACTGTGCTAATGCCAATAGCTTTTTATTTGATGTGGTCAAACCAGATTACTTTTCAAATTCATATGTTGTAATCTTAACAGCTTTCATCTTATTACACTGTTGTCATAACTTTTGCAATCAAAAAGTAAATTCACCTCAGAATAAAAATTACTCGTTGCAGTCAAATTGCCACACACATTATCTCAAGCAAATAATGTCTGCATTTCCATTTGTCTCAACAGCCCATTTCTGTCTAGCAACTTACAGTGATTATTTAAAAGATCATGCAAACATTAGAACAGGTGAAAGGACAGACACAAATTAATGTAAACTTTCCAAACCCAGTTCTATTTTCTAAGAAAAACACACATTTTTTTTTAATCTACAAAGGCAATGCCATACATTGGCTGGATTGGTTCATTGCTGAATTACTCTCATTTGATATAACTTAACCCAATAACTTCAGTACAGTAACACAGAGTGAATTGAGATCAGTAACTGATCAGTACAACTTTTAATTAATTTATGATACATACTAATTCAGTATAGACCTTTACATTTTAACTCATCCTTTATGTTATGAGTGCATCTATGCTTCAGTTTCTCTGCCCACAGTACCAGCACAAGCAGTACCTGCCTAGCAGAAGCATCTACCCTCTCTGCCACATGAATAAGTAAAACTCAAATGTGAGAAAAGTAGCACAGCAAAGGAGGTAGACTACATCCTAGTTGCAAGCCTGTAGTGGCAGTGAGATGGCTACCACGATACTCCATCTCTGGTCACCTATTCTTTCCTTTTTTTGTTAGCCTCATCCCTGCTGCAAGGACAGCCTGCAGCGTACTTTGCAGACTGAAGAATTGAGCTTATGCTGATTCTGCTTAATGTCAGGTTGCAATTCATAATGGTCCAGTAATAACTAGAAGAACTACAGAGTATGCATGAATCACGGAAAGTAAAGACATTTGATTGCATGAAGCTATGTTTTAGCTCAGCTTCTTCAAGAACTGTGCCTAGAAACTGAAGATTAATTTTTCAACAAGTAGGCAACTATTACGTACAAGATGGTAAGGAACAGTCTTAAGTTGTCTCCCAGCTATAACTGGCATTTCAGCAGAAAGTCTAATGTGTGAGGTCGACTATCACAAATGACCTTCTCTTGGAAGCAATTAACTTACTTTGGTTGATTTACTGAGAAGCATTGTTACCTTTCCAAAATAGTAAATTTATATGAATATATATATATATATATGAAATAACATACATGTGAAAATATTTGTTAGTGAAAGTAGTATTGCTATGATTGTTTGCACAGAATACAACCTACAGACCTTGATATCACCGGAATGATCACAGATGTCAGAGAAGCTGTTCTTATGTCCAGATTCAGAGGAGAGTGGCTTAAGATTTTTCCTGCTATAAGCTCCTATCACTTGCAAGTGGTTCAATAAGGCAGATAATTGCCTCATTTACCAATGTAAATGAAAACATAAAGATTAATAGCTGAAGAAACAAACACTTCAGAATTTGGGGACACATCCAAATGTGATGGTATTGCCTGTAGCAACCATCTGATTTTCATCTACCGTTCTCCTACTGGCAAGACCTCCCACAGAGCATAAAACAACCTCAGAATCTTCTACATGTTTTATTTTAAAAAGAATACACTATTTTTATGTAAGAGGCCCAAGAAATGGCATTAGTAAGAAATTCTCAATGAACTGATGAAACAGAGGCAGGCAGATAAATGGGAAGGCTTGGCAGTAGTACTTAAAATACACCACACACAAGGTACCTCACAAGAAGACAAAGTGTAAAGATGCTCAGAGTCACCGATTCACACTTGAGATAACAAATAAAAACTCCTACAAACACAAATGGGAGAAGAAGCTAAGCAGCATTTTAGAAATCATGCTATATAAAGATACAGCATGGAGCCATTTCTAAATATGTTTTTCACATTTTAATTGAGTAATTAGTTTACGCCGGGGCCTTGCAGAAAAAACAGTCAGTAGAAAGGGGGTGAGTGTAGCAAGTATATTTGCAAAACCAGGGGTTTTCTGATAGCATTGTTTGATTTTCCTCTTCCAGAGTGTGTTCCTCACATCTACACTCATATCAAAAAATGTAACCACAAATTGAAAAATAAGTGCTGCAGATGTCATCAACCTAGACTGCTTCAAGAACTTTGACACAGTTCCCTCAACATTCTTACCTCTAAATTGGACAGATATGGATTTGATGAATGGACACAACTTGATTATCCAAATCTTAAACACACAAAGCACTCAGTAAGTCATTACATTAATTCCTTACGACTGCAAGCAACCCAGAACAAATGATTAATTTAGAATGGTTTGCTGGGCATTCATTACATTTTCAAACAGTTTATAATAAATAAAGATCTGTAGTACAAAGACAAAAGTTGTAAAACCACAACATGCTACAGGAAGACAGGAGATAGAAAGATTTTTTAAGTACCCTTGAGTAAAGCGTCATAAAACAATGATCCATTAGACTCCAGAAGACAATATCAGTATGTAAGAACACCATCTCATTTAACTTAATCTAGTTTTAACAGAAAGTATCAATTGTCTACAGTTCATGTAATTTTGTACTTTCTGCTTATCAAATATTTTATATACTTTGAGTATAAAACTCAAAAGCTTTTTTCTAGATTTCAATACTTCCCTAGAAATATACTGTAGTTCACATAGAATTGTAATAATGCACATGTAAGCTAGTTATTTAAGAACCTGTAGTAGTGAAGGCTTGAAGATACACTGCCCCACCAGCTGAGTACTATATCATAAAGAAGCCATCTGAAATAGATATGACAAAGTACCATCTGGACCTGGTCTGTCCTCCTTACCTATTAAAAGGGCCCAGATCATAAGGTTAGACTATATACCTAGTTATTAAGCATCTAAGTGAAGATGAGATTCATCTAATCATTTATATAGGTATATATGATGTGTGAGTGTGCACCTGCATACAGACACGCCTCTATAGAATGTCCTGCTGATAGGACATGAATTTATTTCTGTGGTAGACAGCAAACAAAGACTTTGTAAAATCTTTAAGTCTATCATCATAAATTGAGCATTTTTTACTCTTTTGAACAGGTGATAATAAGAAACTGTAAGTAAAGAAAACTGGGAGTATAACATGTGTCATAAATTGGCTGTGTTCCACTTTTTCCTTTGATTAGTTGCCAATCTGGCAACCTGCCACATATGGGGGAAAGGGGAGAGGTTGCACAGAAATTTTACCTAATGAGAGGACAAAAGAAGTTAAAAGCTGCACAGAACTGCCAGAGGCATCGTACCCACAGGCACCATAAAACAGAAGAGGGAGAAAACAGTCAAAGATGGCTGTATAGAGGAAAAAAAACCTAGTTTATTATTTTAGTCACCTCCAGAGAATGGTAAAGGATACATGGCCAATTCATGACTATAGTCCATAATATAACACTGGGCATGCTCCTTCTACAGCGTTTATGCTGAAACTAGAACTGGACAAATAAGAGTGGCAGAAATTAACTACCAAGATCAATGAACCCAAACCATTCTATGCTTCAGTTTAAGTTACAGCATACCTATTGTTGCATTGTTGAAAAGAAAATGACACATTGGATTGCCTGTCTCAAGGCCAGGAGAAACAGAGACTCAGATAGCCTTGTGGGATAAAGATATTCTGACAAACCATGTTACTAATACAATATTGAATTATCATCAGCTGTAAATTTGGCTCAGTACACACACTAAAAGTTGATACTACATGCCTATTGGGACACTTAGTGCAAAGCATGTTATTTAGAATGTAGCATTGCAGGTCTGACTTTCTGCCTCTGTCAATATAGACTTTACTATTCCAAACAAGCTGGACAAGACCTAGTAACTACTGATGTAAAGAACATGGTCTAAGGATTTCCAGAGTTTAATTAACTGTAGGGGGAGTGACAGCAAGCGTTTTAAAGAGATCTCCAGAAGACCAGAGAATTAATCAGTTCTGTTTGACCTCTAACATTGGCTTTCTACATTATTACACCATGATCATACCTTCACTCAGTGTGTTCAGCTGTAAAATATTCCCAGATAATGTTATGCTCTATCATGTGGATGATACGAGTGATTGATTCTGTCGAGTAGATATACAGAAAATGGTAAGCAAAGCTCCAACATAAACCCGAGTCCTTTGCTTTCTCAGCCTCGATGTAGAAATGTCAAGTACAAGTCTGAACAGCTTCTTGCCCATCTAATGTGAATGAAGTGGAACAAATGTATTTAAGGTACTTCCTGCTGTGACCAGCATGAGGCTTCAACAATTCCACTAAGGCAAAATGACTGTGTGTCAGCCTGGCTGTAAGGCTATATGCTCTCATGGCAACCCTAAATACAGTAGCATGGAATTAAAATCACATGGGAAGACAGCCACTAACAAAAACGTAAAGCAAACTAAATAATTTTAAGTTTTCTTTTAGTTGCTTCCAGCTCTGCATTCATCAAACACATAATTTTTAAATATGATTACAAGAGTTTAAAATTTGCTCACAGTACAAAACAGAGCAAGAATGAGTCCAAAGCAGCAGCCAGACAATCAAAACAAGCAGAACTTTGACTGCAAGCCTTGAAGCATTTTGTTACAAAAAACAAAGCAACACTGCTAATGTTGGAACCAAATTACAGGCTTATCATTACCAGATGAACACTAACAAAAGAGTTTGAGCTTATTTTTGTTTTACGTATGTGAAATGATTTCAGAGTCACAGTACCAGCAGAAAAAACAGGGTCTCCAGACTGATCTCGCTTAGGGATCAAGGCATTTCCATGGAAGACTGGAGTCTGAGTATTTTCAGGGTCCCCTCTCCTTAAGAGGAATGAAAAGTGCACAGCATCCTTATCTTCCTTTTCCTAGATGCATAGTAATGATCCACTATGTAAAGTGCCTCTTCTAAATGAGCTTTAAGCTGAATTCTGTGCCCTCCATGCAGGACAGGTGTGCCCTGAGCCAATCAACTGATCGCACATTCTTCAGGGATTTCTGTTCATCCTCAAGTCCTTGAAAGGCACGAAGGCAAATAATTCAGTTCATCAATTCTGGTGATATTGTGTAACACCAGTTCACATTTGTATGGCAAATAGTTGAATTTTTTTGTTTTCTGGATTTTACCTTGAACATCTAAATGACTACTGAAACACTCTTCTGCATTCATTTTTTTCAGATTTCAACTAGATCCTTTCAGATTTTTCTCTAGAAATCATAATTATTTTATGAAGCAAGAATACCTATGCATCCCTCTTTTCTTTAATTGCATTTCAGAGCAAGTGATGTTTTAACAAAAAAAATAGAAATAATTCCTTCCTTCATGCCCAGTGGTGCTTGTAACTTTGGAATGAATGGCAAATTAAACTTCTAAGGGTAGGGCTTATACATACTGTCAGAAATCAAGGCATTGAGATGCACAAGGTACACACAGTGACTGATCTCAACAGTTTAACTACTTATTCAAATGGGATGGTTCCTGGGAGTAGAACTCTCTTTTCATTAACTATATAAGGAACCTTGCATAACTTGCTTAAATAACATGTCTAAATGTACAGATGGGTAATATAAAGTGAGATTACTACCATCTCAAAGTGGGTGATTTGCGTAGTTCATTGCCTTGCATGCTTTTCTTCCAATGATTCATGATTAGTACCTGATTATCACCTCTGACTCAAACATCCATGTTTTGTTCATTTTTTTTAGTGCTTAAACTGAAGTGACACCTGTAACTTAGAATCCAAGATGTCCGGGCACAACTTTGTTGTGTATTCCATTGGCTTAATCTTTTTCATGTTTTCTTTCTGTCTCAAACTTCAGGATATCACAAAAAGTCTCTTCCAACGTAAGAAACATACCAACAGCAGAACCAATTTTAAAATCACCTTTTCTTAATATATAAACACATGTGCATGTTCTATATACTATGACTATTTTTAAGATTTTGCTTTGGCAGCACTGCACAACTGCATAATCTCCAATTAAAGCATTCACTTGTCAGGAATTTCTTTAATATACTCTGGTTCACTACAAAGTTGAGTATACCTCTTATACTTTTTGTTTATTGCCATGATTGTATAGCAATTCGGCTGTTTTAGTTAAACCCTAGAGGACTTCGCTGGAAATAAAAGAAGAAAAGACTTTGATGATACGTATTGAAAGTGAATGTTTCCTAATTAACTTGTATTGAATGCCAGAGGAGATAAGGTAATGTTGCTAGTGTTGACTTGACTTCCATAAGAAAGATCTCATGTAGTAGTATTAAACTTTGAACCTTGGAGTTTGTACCTTTTGATCTGCAGAAGTCAATGGATGTTAATGCAGTCACAGTGCTTCGAGAAATCATAACTTAATGACATGTTGTGACATTTTTCCAAAGAAACCTTGCTAAGGGGAAGATGAATTTAAACAGACAATGAGAAAAATGTATCAGTAAATGTGAGGTAAAGCGACTAACTTGGGCTACAGGATTTACTATGATAACATCACAGCTCACAGATTATTATATATGTGCTAAAGCCTTTACCAATCTCCATTTTAGGTATTCTCTAAACCAAATTTTATTTTAAAAGGTATAGAAACTTTTGCTTTATTTCACTTAGCATACTGGTTTAACTTACTGAAATTAATTTTGTGTACTGGAAATAATAATAACTAACACCACTTAAAATCCCCTCCTTATTTTTGAATTATTTCAGTCATGACTGCCAGGGTGTTAAATCACTGGTAAATGAATTCTCAGTAAGTTTTTGAATGCTGTGGATTTTTTTTTTTTGTGGGAGTACATTTACTGATACAGAAAGCTAAAAAAGAACTCTGTTGCACCATTTCAAATACGCCATATACAACATTATGGGTGTAAAAAGACAAGTGTCTGTTCATAAAAGTGCTCAAAATCCACCCTTCAAAGCACCCTTATCTTTCAATATCCAAATAATGTAGACATTTCAGTTGTTACATAATGAATATGTTCTGCTTGAATTTCCCAAACACTTCTCCCTGTCAGTTTTTGTAATATATCTGATAAGATTATTCATATTTGTTAAATAATTCCTGTTCAAAATGTTGTAGCATTAGGGCAAGTTATGCTCACAAATGCAGGAAATATGAGAATTAAAACTGAATGGTGGCATACAAAATGAAGTATTTATCATGATTTCTAATGGTAATGTGAAAATAAAGGAGATACCTTGTTAACTTCCCTAATAAGTTGTGGAGTTTCATAAACTGTTAGTTTAGATTGGTTAATTTCATAATTTCGTATTCAAAGTCACTCTAGGTTACTGTTAAAATGACTTCATAAGCCGATGAAAGACAGTACCTTATTTTAAAAACTAAAAAAAAATATGTGAAAGTGTTTCCTTACAGGCACTGAGATTCCCGCTGAAGCTCTATGCTCCAATTTCAGCTCATCTCTACTTTTCATATCTGATCTGTCACTTTACAAGAAGTGTTATTTCCCACTCTTGCATTTATTAATGTTATATGATGACTCAAATGCTTCACACAGAAAACAAAGTCACCTCTGTCACAGGATTACATGTGAGGAATTTTAGGCAGACTGAGTATTTACGCTGCAATTAGGTGGATGTCAGCTTCCTGCCTTTAAGAGCTGCCTTTTATATCCTTAACTAGGGAGAAATCACTGTGCTGATAACCCTCCAGCTCAGCATCAGACTTTCAAAGAGTATTGTACTATATAACTCATCACATTCATCTTTAGGAAATATGATACTGTCACAATAAGTGGTTTATGGCCTCATGGAGAGCACTAAAATAGCTTATCAGTATTTGTCCCACAGAACTACAATTGAGGTGTCAGCCTCCAAATTCCATGCATAAATGAGGGCAATGGTACCAGGGAACCTTTTTGTTACTGCTTGTGGAAAGACAGTTGTCATATCAATGTTAAGGACACTGAAAGTGAAGCTTGAAGCTGTAATAATATTTATACGTATTTTTCAAAGTAGTTGGTGATACAGTTTACTGATTCTACTATTACTTAGTCACAGAGCTCTCTCTAATCTACAACTTTCAATGCATTACATTAAGACTATTGACTACTTGAACAAAGGACATTATTCTGTTAGAACTTCTTTATGGGGGTCATTTCTACATCAACATTACTGTCTTTCGATTATTTGCTGTATTAAAAGAAGACACAAGAAGCATATAAGGACACATCTAGGCAGAACTTCAAATGCCACATCAAATCAGAAGAAATATAGATTGCCTCTTAGCAGGTACCAGATGGCTTCTGGTCCATTAGAACCTCTAATATGGCCCTTTGGACCATAAAGCAATAGGTCTGAAGACTTTGTGGATGCGACGTCAGAATCACACATACAAAGGTGCCTGCGTAGTGTGACATTCCGATTACAACTGTTACTGTGATAAAATGGAAAGGGGCATCTCCTCACTCCTAATCACTGCTCATGTGATTGTCTCAAACCATAAAATATCAATACTAAACACTTTAACATACCCACACAGCTTTCAAATAGTATTTTCAGACCTCAGGATGGAAGTAGCATGTGTTCTCACCACCAGGAAGAAGAGCAAAAATCCAACTCCTGATTTTCAGTGTGATGCTACCTGTACTTTCTGTCCTGGCCTGGAAATATCACGTTCTTATATGATATCTTACCATCATCCTTGTCAGGTACAATGGTAATTCGAGTGCTTGGGAATTCTACACCAATTCTTCCACCCATCGGCATACTTAGTAAAACATCAAAGGTCTCAGCCTCTTCATACAAGGAATCATCTATGATGACAATCCGACACATTTTTTCTCGTTCATCTTTGTCAAAACGTAGAATGCTGTTGTGGTCCTCAGGCCTGGATATGTAGTCAGAGTAAGAAAGTACAGAAGTTGGAGCAGTGCCAGATGCTGTTCCTGTGGCATAAATGGAAAACAGTCACTCTACATACCATTGTTATAATGATCCCCTCACAAAGGCTGAATTTTATTTTCATTATCTTTTAATTTCTGTTTACTTTTAGGTGATAAGATGAGCTGAAATCTCTGATAAGGCTACATTTCTGAGTTCCCTGGACAAAATACTTCTGTATATGATGCAAAGCAAGCACATCACTCCTCAAATTCATTGAAGTTTTTCCATCACAAAGAATATTGTAGTCTAGCACAAGAGAGACAGACTGACAAAGGAGACTGTGACTATTACCAGTTAAATCTTAGTATATTTTACCCACTGAAGATATCAATGTACCAGAAATTAACAACAAAAAGATAGGATTTGATGAAAACAAGTTTTTTTGATTCTAGATCTCCTTACAAAAACTGTTGATTTATCTTTCCTGATGAAAAAAAAATAATAAAAGCACTGGTGTAGAGTCCTCTTGTTCTGAGGATATAGCTAACTGGAAATAGAAAGATAGTGGAAGAAGAAACATGGCAATTAAGTAGTATTATTTTATACACTTTTTTCAAGATGCAAACAACTCATTACTTTCAGGTATATGGGGCTGCATATAAAAATCTTGCCAAATGATAAAGAACACAGATCTTCACCTTCTAAAAAGCAGTAGAAATTAGGAACATAATTTTTCAATAATTAATTTTTCAATGATACTCTGAGATTGCAAAAATGAATATATTTCCAGTTAAGACAGAAGATATTTAGATGAAAAAGTAATTAACAGAGTTATTAAGAATTTTATTATGCAATAGAGGGAACAACTATTTTTTCTTTTCTGCCTCTCTTCCATTTTTGCTTTTTTTTTTTCTATAGTAGATTCTGTTACCTTGATGTGTGTAGCAGATAACCATCAGTTCCTGGCTTACATCTCCACTTCTTCTGACTGGAATAAATAATTCACCAACATCTTCTTCAATAGTATAGGTGGACTGAGGAATAAAGACAGTTGATTCTGCAAAGAACAGGCAGATTTGTTTATGTAGATTTAAAGCCTCATAAAGTCACCTGTAAAATAACTAGGAGCATTTTAGCATATTCTAAAGTGCAACAAGTATGTCGTGTTTATCAGCAAAGGCACTAAAATTTATGAAAAACTTAGAGAGTAAGAGAATTACAGTTTCTCAGTCTTTCAGAAATGGAAAAGAAATTCAGATCATTAGGTCAGAATTCACAAGTCCTTACTACATTGTCTCTGAAGTGACTAATTTACTTACCTAGGGTTAATGGTGCAAGATAGTGTTTGGAGAATTTGTCCACAAAGTCCCTATTTTTATCATTTCCATGGTATTTAATTTTTAACTGTTAACTACAGAAGTATCTGATTTGGACATTTGATTTGAATTGGCTACATGTCTACACTCATGTTTCACTCAAAGGAGACCTAAGACCTAGATAATACAGTCAGTGGAGTCTGGAGAGCAACAACTCCCACCTTACCCCGCCCCCCCCCGCCATTCTATTAGACCAAAGAATGTCAGATTAGTCTTTCGGGGAAAAAAAACACTAAAATGCTTTTTAAAATCCTTCATTATCTTATCCTCATATAAATTGATTTCTTAGTTTTATGCTGTTACTGGGACACAGAACCAATTTTGTTCTTATTGTCTCAAAAACTAAGACAAAAAGTAGTTATGAATATAATTAAAAAGTGCCTTTAAAGTTTCACTAACCTGACTGCAATCCAAACATAATTCTGTATAATACCAAATCAAGTCATTCAGCTGACTGCACAAAGCAAACCTTTTCGTTATTTCAGAGTACTTTGGCAAACAATGTTCTGAAAATTGTCATGTGACTTCTTTGAAAACATGTTCCAGGTTTTATTTCTTCAGCTAGAAAATACTACCAGCACAACCTAAGGTTAAAATTCTGCCTTAAAAATGCTGTAATTCAGGTTTGATAAGATGTACAAACTTTCACTATTCCAGCAAGTCAAAACCTCAGTGTGAAAAACACTAACTCATACCTGTTTGTTTCACAGTAAACCAGAAGGGAACATAAAAAAGACCAAATTTGTTCCTTTTATTTTACCCTTTAGAATTAAGGTGAGAAAATGAAAAACTCTATCCTTCAAAAAAAAATTCAGGAATATGATTAGCTCTGTTTCCTGCCTCTCTCATGACTGTCCAAGTAGGAGTAACATAAGACTATAAAAGTTTAAAAGACCTTATGAACAACATAAAAGCTCAGAGAAGAATGATTTACATAATCTCAGCTAGAATAAGAAAAGACATCCTTATGCAATCTCTTTCTGGAATAAAGATTAACTAAAGACCGATAGACCAAGGGGCTGGTACGGCTTTTCAAACAAGCTCTCTATTTTTGTGTTAAGACTACACTATTCAAATAAATGAATTTAAAATCATTTTCATTGGAAGCAAAATAAAACTTTTGATGGTTACAATTCAGTTAGTATCTGAAGTTGTTATACCCTATGTTTTAAAAGATCATTAGAAAAAACAGTCCTTCCCCTTCAAAGTTCTTTGTATTTTTCCTGTAGTTATTCCTTGACTTGCAGCTGTGCATTTGATTTTCTCCGATGCAACTTCACTTTATGTATATTTACTACAAATTCTCTGGAACTGTAAAAATTTTGTCTTAATATAAGAAATAGGAAAAAAAAATCGTTAGCATTAACAAGACTCAATAATTCACATTGTTATCTGACTAATGATGGAGAAGGTAGAGATTTTTAATGCATTTTCAAGTAATTTTTGTCTCTCTTACGTATTGCTTTTCAAGTTAACCACTATTTTTCTCAGTGACTAAATATGAACGTCAGATAACCTCTGGTTTAACTTGCATTTGTAACTAGGAACTAAGAAACTTCTGACAGGTTTTCTGCCCAGTCCTCTTCAAATGTTAATTAGGGAAGACTGCAGAAAGCAAACTATTATAATCATTCAATGCTTGAAAAATTCCTCAAGGACAGTTTTGTGTGACCATGGCCCCTGTGTTCTAGAGTCTGTATGCAACTGAAAAGCAAAGCCAAAGAGCAATTCTACTATTATATCTAAAATGAAAACAAAATCAAGCAAAAAATCTAGAAATAATATATCACAGAAAAAATGCAGGTATTTCATCAAAGCATGCTGCCTTA
Source organism: Clamator glandarius (assembly GCA_033459285.1). Classification (NCBI taxonomy): domain Eukaryota; kingdom Metazoa; phylum Chordata; class Aves; order Cuculiformes; family Cuculidae; genus Clamator; species Clamator glandarius. Next base: position 1,624,021 of record JAUNZM010000779.1, read on the forward strand.
GTAGCATGGATGAAACACTTCAAGTGATAGAGGACAAAAGGCTTCTCAATGCCCAAAACTGTGTTCAGAAATATTCTGAGGAAAGGTAAGCTTTGCTATTCCCTGTTACTCATAACATTTTCCCTCCAGTTTATCTTTTGGTATATACATATACTGGCAGCACAGTTCTGGAAAGGCTCTTACCATCTCCTGGGTCAATAATTTCCACCATGGATATATCAGGAAATTCCAGAACTGCCATGACAGGCTCAGAAAGAACAATTTGAAAGAATTCAGACTGTTCATGTTCACCATCACTCAAAATCCGTACTCGCCATGTTGCTAAGGTTTGGCCAGGATTAAACTGCACCTGTTTCTGCGCTTTTCCTCTGAAGTCTTTATCTTTCTTGGCAGTACCGTCTCTGGTGCTAATACCTGCCAAAATCAGAAATTCAGGTCATTAAAAAAATACCTTGTAACCTTTCCGTCATTAATTAATCTTCAAAAAAAAAGATGTTTTAGAAAAATATACTTTTCAGAACTTGAGAGTTTTCAAGTCAACTGTGTTACTCTTGATCAATTTTATATTGATGTCACACATAGAGATGGAGACACATTGATTAATGTTATGAAAGGCAGTTTAGACAAACGTAGCCAAAGCTGAACTATTATACTAGAAAACCTCTACATTCGCAGAAAATACAATCAAGTTCCCATTTCTCCATAATTCAACCATGGATGCCCAAAGGGGCTACAGAATTCCTCCCTCGGCCCCCACAACTTTAACATGTTGGGTTCTCTTCTGTTCCAGAACATCTGAATAACACGCTCCCTGAAACCCTCAGAAATATACTTCTCTTAGAAGAAAAAAAAAAAAGCAAAAACACATCTGGAAATTTCAGCCTTCGAGGGGAAAGCTAAGGAAAGCACAAATACATGAAGGGAGCATGAGGTTGTTCTCTATGCCAGGTAAATGCTTCATATGTCTGCAAACCAGTCCTAAATTGCCTTTTCTAAGAAGTGTATGCTCACCATAGGTTTTGACATAACAGTGTACAAGGAAAATACTCCCTGGTCAAAACGTATCACTAGGAAGAGAATAGGAAAATACCCAAGGGGTAGAGACAGGTGTGAGGTTGCAGAATGTGATAACATGATCTTTTTTTGCCTTTTCACTCCCCAGACATTGCAAAGAGCTTTCAACACCTCCTGTATTAGACTGTCAACACTGAGTGAATAAAATGAGCCTAATGCTCATAGCTGCTACTCAGAGCAGCTCACAACAGCCTTTCTGTCAAGTGATGTATGTTTATTGTTGTCTTTTGAATTGCTACAACTGTATTTTCTTGTTACAAGACAAAATCTGCATGGGAATTGCATTCTGTGAAACAAATACAATACTGGTATCCATCAAATCAAAGAAAGTGGGACTGGGTCTTAGCTTGTTAAGTTGAAAACTATTTGCAGAAGATGAAAAAAAAAACGTCATCATATTACTAAAGAAATCATAGTTAGCATAACATAAATACTTGCTTTAATAAATAAACATACTACTTTGATTCTAGATTGCTTAGTATTAATCATCAGTAAAATGCTATAGCTGTATTGAGATATTTTATCAGTTAGCTAGCACATGAATTATAGAAGCAATTGATAAGGATAAGATTGAACTTACTTATAAAAGAAGTTTCTCCCAGGTATCCTCTCCGTTTAAGAACAACATCAAGATATTTGGAGTCTTCATTTACTAAATAATACTCCTTTTCTAAGGAGATCCACGCCCAGTTTAGGCGAAAATGTTGATTCATCAGCCTATTGCCTCCTGCAAAACAAAATGATTGAGGTATCTTTATTCATTATTCTTTTTTGTTGAATTATACTTTGTCTTTTGAGGTTAGTACAACCTGCATCCTGGGTAAAACATATATTATAATAGACATTGCAATCCAAAGGTTTTAAAGATTTAAAACCAAAAAATAACAAGTAAAGAACTCAACCATGATACATTTGGTACATATATGAATAAAGTTTATCTTATACAAAATAGTCACATTCATTCCAGGATATGCTGATTTTGTTTTGTTTTGTTTTTTAAGCAAAAAAGAACCAGAACTAATCAAAATATATCTGAGATGTTCTTTTTAGAAATTACAAACATTTTGGATGATCCAAGTTTATGCAGAACTGTACTGTTATTTCCAAATAACACAAAAGGTACTACATCACACAGAATTTCTTTGATATGATCAGACTGCCAGAAACACTGGAAGACTTTTATTATCCTGAAAGACTGGAAATCGTATCTACCAACTTTTAGACTGCATTTACCCATGTAACCTGCTATTAAAACTCAGTATTTTGTTCATTAAATCTAACAATTTCTGCTCTTTTTGGTTTAGAACTAATGTCTCAGCATTGTGTGATTTTAGGAACAGCTTCCACATCTTACTAGGAAATGTTTTCAACAAGATTAAGTGTCCCTGATACGTCACAGTTTATAGCTATACTGATGCCCTCCTAAGCTTACATGCTTGTAAATGTGAAGTTAAGTACAATTGCCTGGGTCACTTACAGAGATTCAGAGACTTACAAACGCTTACTGGAATTATCTTAAACTATTTTGCAATGACCTATCTTTAGAACGATGAATGCCCCCAACTGAGTAAGCTGCTGAGATGTGTTTTGAGAGTCAGTTTTCAATAGACCAAAAGACATCATCAAGAATTCTTTTTACACAGACACAGCTGTAGCACCATACTACTGGTGAAGAAAGTAGACTCCAGAAATTCTTTCCAAGGTCTCTACCATAGAAGCAGCACAAAAGCTTCCTTGCAGTCTCACTGAACACAGATGGTTTCTGTGACTCAAACACTACGAAGTGAAAGCTTAGTACAGCAAGCAGTACACTCACGAGGGAAAATGAGTTGTTAACACGGACCAAGTTAGCACTTCTGGCTGACAGCTGATCATCAAGCTCCGCCGGGGGAGGTTCAGGCTCGACATAAAGAAAAAATTCTTTACTGAAAGGGTCATTAGGCAATGGAATGGTCTGTCCAGGGAGGTGGTTGACTCGCCTTCCCTGGTGTTGTTTAAGGTGCGGGTGGATGAGGTAATGAGGGGCATGGTTTAGAGATGAGGGGAATGGTTGGACTCAATGATCCGGTGGGTCTCTTCCAACCTGGCGATTCTATGATTCTATGTTGATGGCATTGTCCTTAAGATGAAGACCATATTTACTCTTACAATAATAGAAAGAAACTTCACTGTTCTCCTCAAACAAAAAGTCCATATATTTACCACCTGAATTAGGCTATGTTTTTTGAAGCTAGAGCAATACAGGAATCCAGGAGGCATCCTGCTAAGTCTTGGACAGAATGATATGGGTGCCATTTAAATCCAACTTCAAGACATTATACACTGGCCTAAAATCTGAGTGTGTATCAGCCTAATCTCTCACTTCCAGCAGAAATGAAGTTGTTGCGTCTACAATTAACGTGATTTCTACAACTGTAAACCAGAAAGCTTATTGAAATGGGTGGCTTCATGGTGTTTATCTTATTCTAAAAAAGGCAGTCCAGATACCACAAATGCAAACAGATGGCATTCCAAGGTCCAGTTTAAAATGCTACTTTTTTCAGTTGGAAAGGTAATAGCTAAAAAGGGCTAGCATTTTTTTTCACTGACTATAAACCATGTATTTGTACAACAGACTGAATATCTCAAATTAGATTAACACAATTCTGAAAAAAATGTATCATAGCATTAGTTTCTCATGTACAGTTTACTTCCATCTGTTCACTGATTTTCCACAGTAAAAAGGCATTTCTTGTCAGTGTAGAGATTCCAGATGCCACAGATGAAAGACCATTGTGAATCAAGTCCTGCATAACATCCTATTGGATGTGTTTGTTATTACTCAGGAAAATACTCTAAATTCCATACCAAGAACAAAATAACCTGTTCATCTCAGTTAAGGCAGATGCTTACTCAGCAGCTGACAGCTGTTGTATAAGGTGTGAACACGTGGATCATCTCCATAGCCTGGTGGCAGAGCTGCAAGACGAAGCAGACAGGCTAAGGAGCACAAGAGAGTCTGAACAAGAAATAGACTGGAACTAAGCCCTGAACTTTATGAAACACAGAGACAACTACTGGGAAGAGCCCCTGCTGAAAAGGATTTGGTATCTTTCCCCCATCAGGATGTAGGCATGGACTTAAAGGGAAGTAGCGAGTGGAAGCTTGACCACAAAAGGAACAGCAAGCAAACCCTCTCCTTGCCCATGCCTCCCCAGGTGCCTCTGCACAACAGATATGAGGCTCCAGCTGTGGAGGATCAATCAGTGGACAATGTGGGTGCCGATCCACCTACACCAGAGAAGGGGCCAAGACCAGAATGACACACTTCCCATATTACTATAACTGCCACAAGGAAGAAAAGGTGAGACACAGTTGTAGGAGACTACCTGCTGAGGGGAACAGAGGGTTCCATACCTTGAGCTGACCCCACTCACAGGCAAATAGGTGTCACTGTAACAACTTTGTTCCTTTTGACAATGGGATGGCCTACGTGGCACCAGGCTTACAGGCATCAAATGGGAGCCACCTTTCTCAAAGGGGAAAGAGGGTCTCTGCTCAGGGGCTTGCCGGGCGCATTGACAAGGCTTTAAACTAGATGTGAAGGAGGAGGGGAATGATATCAGGCTTGCCTACGACAAGGTGTGGGAGGACACACTATGGTTAGAGGGATAGGCTGCTAGTCTGGGCACTCCACCTGTTTTCCCAGGGAATGCTGCGGGCACTGCAGCATAGCTGAAGTCTTGCGGAGATGAGAGCGGGGTGCTTCTGAGGGAGTAGGAGCCAACAAGGAAATTTCCATGGAACACCTGAAGGGATGGATATAAAGGTTGTTCCACTAAAAAGGTGATATGGCAAATAGTCCAGATGAAGTGCCTCTACACAAATGCACGCAGCTTGGGAAACAAACAGGAGGAAAACCTGCTCCTAGAAAGCTATGGCATGACTGCCATCACTGAAACTTGGTGGGATGAATCCCATGACTGGTGTGTGGTTATCAATGGCTACAGGCTGTTCAGAAAGGACAGACCAGGAAGGAAGAGTGGAGGCGTTGCCCCCTATGTCAGGAAATTATAGAGTATGAAGAGCTGTCCCTGAGGAATAAGCACAAACAGGCCAAAAGCTTATAGGTGAGAATAACAGACCAAGGCAACAAAAGGAACCTTGTTGTTGGTCTATAGTACAGGCCACTTGATCAAAGGGAGCCTTCTGATAAAGTCTTCTTTCTATAGCTACAAGAGTCTTCACACTCACAAGATGTTGTCCTGAGGCACTTCAAAAACCCTGACATCTGCTGGAAAAGCAGCACAGCAAGCTGTATGCAGTCCAGAGAGTGCATTGAAGATAATTTCTTAACAGAGGTAATAGACACCCCCCCTCCAAGGGGATGCAATATTGGACCTGATGGTCACCAATGCAAGTGAGCTCATGAGTGACATCAAGATCAAAGGCAGCCTGGGCTGTAGCAACCATGCATTAGTAGAATTCGAGGTCCTGAAGAATACGGGACAGGTGAGTATAGTCAGGACTCTAAATTTTAGGAAAGCAAACTTTTGGCTCTTCAAGGAGTTAGTCAGTAGGATCCCCTGGAATATGGTCCTCAGGGGCAAATAAGCAGAACAGAACTGGCAAATATGTAAGGACGCTTTTGTAGAACATCTTACGAGAAGAGGCTGAGGGAACTGGGGTTGTTTAGCCTTGAAAGCAGGAGGCTGAGGGAAAACCTCATCACTCTTTACAAAGGAGGTTGTAGAAAGGTGGGTGTTGGCCTCTTCTCTCAAGTGACAGGTGATAGGACAAGGGGGAATGGACTCAATCACATAATCACTGGGAAAAACAAAACAACCTAAAAATTCTTCCAGAGCAAAGAACATGCATCAAACATAATAAAGACAGAGGAAAAAGAAAAACTGGTAAACAAAGCATTAAGAAAGAAGTGTTTCTTTAATTTTTTTCCTATTGGTCTTCTCTCCTCCCTCTTCTCATTTTGCTTCCTAAACATACTGCAAGAAGATCTTAAGAAGAAGAACCAAAGTAACTGTGAAATATTAACAGTCCACCTACAGTTCAGCAATCATTGCATGACATAATTAAAGGCATAACAAGACATATTAACAAATCACATTTCCTCTCTCTTCCTCCAGCTCTTCCCAGGTTCTGCTACTGCTTGCTGATTTGTTTGCATGTCTGCAAGAGCTGCAGTCTTTTTTCTTTAGTTAAAAATGTTCGACCTTAATGGATGCCTAATTAAGACAGGGTTACCAAAGTAATCACTACTTTGTTCTTCTTGCTATGGATCTCCTCACTGCAGCAGGGACATGAACCATCTGAAAAAGGAAGCCCACTCCTTAACTTAAATTCAACCTCTAGAGAAAATAAAAACAGAGAGAGAGGCAAAAAAGGACAATTACCCATCTTGAGACATTTATTCCATTTTTACATCTTCTGGTTAGAATTATACTGTGCCAAGCCAACTTATATGGCAGGATAAAGTTAGCTCAATAGTTTTATTAGAAGTTAAATGCGATGTGAAATGCAAAATCGTAGTCCCCAACACAATTACCTTTTTAGCCATGAAGCTTCCTATCTACCTTAGCAATTTTTTAAGTTTTTATTCCCTGTCTATTTGCTAGTCATTATTCATGGTTTGTATAAATATGTTTTTTGGAGACTAGAGTGAGAATATACAATCTTAGGTGATTTTGCTAATCAGAATAAATATAGAGAAGATATTATATGCTCAGCTCAAGACACATAGTTTCAGCAACTCTGATTTCCCATGTGTCACAGTCTCAGTACGTTCTAGCACCAGATCAAATGGCAAAGATCTCAACCAAATTTTTTGTCTGTCAAGCTACTAAAAACTCTAAATCTACAAAATAAATGTTCCCTCACATCATACACTAGTCTTTCTGCTATGATCATCAGAAAAGTCATACCCTGTAAAACTGCTTTAATTTCATATAGCAAAATTACACACAGAAATGAAAAGCACAAGTAAACTCAGCACACAAAATGTGCCATTAGAAACTTTTGAATTGACTTCAACAATGCATAAGCTAACATAATAATTTTATTCAATTAGAAATCCGTTAAAATGCTTCACCTTTATAAGTCTTGCAAAGATACTACAATGGACTCCAATCACTAAAGTAGCTTGCTCAACTCTGCTTTCTTCTGCACTCTCCCTGCCACTGTAACTCAATATTTTTGCAGAACAACCAAAATCAACCCCCTAAACTAGCCTCTAGTGATTAGTGACTTAAACAATGCTTTCTCTGACTTCTCATGAGAAAAAGCATGCTTCCCAGCATTATGGATTTGGTTTGCCTGGAGTGTAATTGCTGGTATCCAATGAACTGCAGACAGTTTCCATCTTTCAGTAGTTTCTGTAACTTTTTTTATGCTACTGTTTTATGTCTGCCCCCAAAAACCAAATGGATGCATTTGGTAGGGCTCATACTAAGCGAATGCTTGAAGTCACGTAACAGAAAAGCTAGCTGAGTACTGTATAGTTGCTTTGTTATAAAAAGGGAAGGGGAAGGGAGAGAAGAGACACGAAGGTAAAGGCTAGTTAGTGCATGTTAGATTTTTATCCTAGTAAAATTCAACTAAGTGTAACTAAGGATGTGTCCAAGCACAGTCTGGAGATTCACGCTGGGTAAATTTAAGGAATTCCCAATTCAAGTCTATGCCTGGTTCTTTTGCAGGACATTAAGTGGATTCTGACTAGGACATTAACCGGATTCTGATTAGGACATTAGCAGATACTAATTTACGGAAACTGTGGAAGTAAACATGCACTGGGTCTTCAGTCACTGTATGTATTTAAACTAATTTCAGTTTAGATCAGTTCAGTACAAACTAGTTCACAAACAGCCAGGTCACCTTCCTTCTACTGCCTGCACCAAGAGCTTTTGAGCTTTCGAAGAAAAGAGCAAAGGATATAGAGAAATCCAATGTGAATCACCAAAAAAAGATGCAGGAGCACTGTGTGTGTTTGAAAGCCTTTATAGATAGTAAGCTGTTAGCTTTGTAATTGATTTCAAGGGAGTCTAAAAGATCCACTTGCTGTTTGCGGACTTTGTGCTGCAAAGAAACGGCTAACTTTGCAGAATGCTAAATGCTTCCATTTTCTACAGCTCCAATGGTGAATATGTAAATAATTTCATGGATTCAAGGTACTGTTGTAATGCCACTAATCAAAATGTTTAAGCACATACCTATGTATGCTGCTGAATCATTTTTTCATAATAGAAGTGAAAGACACTGAGCTACTCTAAGTGTTCTTAGCAAGACAGAACAAATACAGTCATTCCTCCCCCTCCTCAAAATGCTAATCCATAAAAATAAAAGTTATTCACAAGAAACCTGGCTTTAATTAATTTCTTTACTGAAAACACTCATAGAGAATAAATGTTGAATTTTTACCTTTTTCTACAGTTTGCCTTGAGTATTTTATGTATATATAACTTTTCATATTAATATTATAACAAATTCAAATGAATGTTAATGTAAAAACTAAAAGTTATAAATTGTACATTTGATTTTCTAAGCAAAACTTCGTAAGATTTTTTTGTCCTGATTAAAAATAAAATATCTCAAAACATTTGCAGGGGGTAAGAAATTGTGTCGTTGCTCCACTCAAAGATTTAGTGACTGTTCAGTATTTAATGATTGAGAACAAATATAGAACAGTATTCACAGAATCTGTTCAGCTAATATTTTCTCCTCACAGTCAGAGTCTAGAAATTAATTTATCTGTTTTTAAAACAAACAATTTAAAATATGTCAGATACAGCCTCAATTCTCCTTTAAAAGATAAAAATATTTAAAGGAAATTAAGGGTAGGCTACAAGAAAAACAATGACAGGTTATGAGACACAAAGCCATAAGTATATTATTCAGACATACTTATATACTAATATAGTCACAAAAATGTGATAAACAATACTCAGTCTATGCATATAACAAAAATACAGTATTACAGAATTTTAAAATCTTGCAGTATTCACAGTGAGCCAGACAGGATGCTATGACGACAATGACCAAAAGAGCTGATGTAAATCCCATTGATACATTGGATCACCATATAGTTTACATATAAAGATTTCTTTAGAAACTGATGTGCTGTAAGTACCTGTATCATAGACTGTATACTTCCTAATTAACATAGATCTATTCTGATTACAAATCAGAACTGACCATATTTTCTTTCCAGAAATACTCTTTGCCTCTCTGAAAGTCAATGGGAATGAAGCATTCAACAAAGAATCTGCTCGCAACAGTTCATAATCAGATTCTACTCCTTCAGACTGCATACAATATCGAACAAAAACCCCAGACTGACAAAAAGTGATGAATGTAAGCATATTAAAGGATCGGGATACACTGTAAACAATAATCTGAAGCTACACTGAACACACCTGAATCTGGCCAGCAGTTGAGGTCAAGCAGTAACTAACAGAGGGTGTTTGGAAGGAAGACCTCCAAGAAACTCTGAGTGCTGCAGGCACATGCCAAAGTTGTTACAAAACATGTAAAAGATGTCAGAAAATGAAACAGAAGAAAGATTTTGTTTGGCCCTGACACCATTTCCACGGTGATGAACGGGAGGGAAAGAAAAAACAAATAAAATAAAAGTGTGCCACATGTCTCTTGGTTGGAACTGTCTTGTTTGTTGGGCACTTATCAGTGATTTTTTTAAAAACTATTCAGATAATTTTAAACTTTAGTTGGAAGTAGTAAGGGATGAGAAAGACAGTAAAATGTTTGGGAGACTACTCTCCCTTCCGAAGAACTAACTCATATAAACAGATTGCAGGGAAGCAGAAAAAAACAAAATCAAGGGGATGGACATTAGAGGAAGTATTTGAAAAAGATTGCTACTGAACATTGTCTCACTAAACCCAGAAAACAGAGGGTGTCAGGAGGTACAGGGGTATGTAGGCTGCTCTGTTAGCAGCACTTTGTTCTCAGAAGTAAATCTTCTTATTGTAAAGGTAAGTTGTTTTTTGAAATGATGCTTTATGTTATTGCGTACTGGACAAATAATGATCACTGCTTCTCAGCAGTAAAAATAAAAAGAGTACTCAAATTCAACAGTTCCAGGGAATACCCATGACTGGCAAAACTTAGTATGATTTTGCTCAGGTCCCAGTGTACAGGAACATAATGAACTGGCTCCTGTTCCAAAAAAGGTGAAGACAACAAACCTGCCACTTAAAGGTCAGATTCATATAATCTTATTTTGTAATTTAAAAAGACATATGTTTAATTTCAGCTAGCTGTATAGGCACAATGAATGGAAAGAACTGCATCTTCAGGAACTGCAGGTATATCTGTTTATGATCAGTTGGATAAAACTCTGGAAAGATTTGGTTCAATCCATAGTATATAAAGGGAGACTATTCAGATCACCAGTCCTACACACCCAAAGTCTGATGACATGATTTTCACGTGTACATGAAGGAGAATCTTGACAAAACTCAAAGATACAACTAGCCCTGAGCAATAATATTGTAAATCTGCAAATTCAAATAATTCTAAAAGTAACCTGTGTAATATTTAAAAACAGTAACAACAAAAAAAATTACTTGGTTTAGAAGAACTATTTTCTTATTAAATAGTTACTTTTATGTGGTCATTAAAATAATTAGCACTTTGTGTAGTCACAAACTAACTTCATATTAGAAAAATAATTTAAACATCCCTGTGAATACTAACAGAAAACCCAAACATACCACTCAGTCTGTCACATCTATCATTAAACAATGCCCGTATTACCTACAGTAGAATACTTCTTTTTTTTCCTAAGGATCCACACCCTGCACCTCCCTCTGAAGGAAAAATACACCACCTGGATTAGTAAGGCTTCATGCATGTATGGCCTACAGCAATAAGTAAATTTATTAGATCTCTGGCAACACGCTCTTAAAATAAACTTAATAGCCTTCAGTTCTCTGCTTACTAATTTCTTTTGTGGCGCTAGACTTCTCCCAAAAAACAGGATCCTGCTTAATTGAAGCTTGTCTGACAGAATAACGGGTTTACCTCCAATAGCTTAGTTACTGTCCCATATGGGACTTCCTTCTGCTTTATACCTTTAAAGCTGTGCCAAACACATAGTAGCTCACAGGAAAGCTACTATCACTTAAAAACTAAATTTGAGGATCATGGGGTATCATCAGCCTCAGTCCTGAAACTCATGAGTAATAACAGAAAAGTGTAGTATGACCCCAAAAATGAAAGCCATATCAATAGAATAGGAGACAGGAAAAATATACTTAATCAAAACATTACCTCACTTGACATTGTACTATTTTAATAAATTCCTTTATTCTGGGAAAAGTATATACCCATTTCTCTTTCTTAAAAGCACATTTTAATTTAGACATTACTATTACAAACTCTTTATGTGTGCCTAATATTTCAATGCTTGCAATATGATTCTCAGGTACATGAGTGGGAGCCCTCTGAAACTGAGGCATCTACTTTTTCATAAGGAATATGGAATTGTTTTTTCTGTCAAATTCATAAATTTCCCTCGGAGGAATAGTTGAACTTTTAAACTCTAATCGTTGAACACCGTCTTTGCAAAGAATTCTCTTCCATTTCAGATGACAATCCAGACTCATAAATCTCAGTTTTACAGCCTTATGAGGAAAATACATGCAAGAGGGATTAAAGAGGTTGTTGTATTTGCAAAACTTACTATAAATAAAATGAAACAGGATTTCCATTTTATCAACTGTAGTTCTTGCTTTAATCACTGAGCACCTGTAGGAAAACTATTCTTTTAACTCCATGTCAAAGTGATTGAATTGTTTTTCTTCATTAAGAATGCACTTCCACAAACTTGAATTTTGGTTCCTTTTCTGTTCTGGCAATACAACTAATGAAATGCCCGGCTGAGAAAAAATGCCAGGCAGGTTCATTTAACATATATTTTTAATTAATATCAGAGTAATTGCACCAGGTAATATCAAATATTTAACTTCTATTATTATTTGACCACAGAAACTCCTTTATGGTGCTTTTGATCCTTTTAAAGCTATGCCAAAGCTACAACCCTTTGCAGATGATTTAGTTCTCCTCAGGAAGGGCAGAGTTAAAAACTGCAAACCTACAAAATTTTTGATATGGATAAGTACAAAAAAGGCTTCCTTTTTAAATCGTTGTAACTTTGCCTTAAGGCATATCTTGTAAAAAGGTATTAATACTAGTTCTGCTCTGGGAAGGAATATTTTTGCATTAATGTGTTACTTTTTATATCATGACAAGTTTTTTAGTGTTACTTGAGACCTATCATATGGAACATAACCATATATTCCTTCAGCAGCAATAATATTCCCATATTTTTATTTTATCTCAAATTCCTATACTGCAGTTACAATGTATATTACAAGATGAAAAAAATAAATAAATTGGGAGAAGCCAAAAAATCCTTACAAGATTCAATTCACAATGTGAGGAATTGGTTTAAATATTCAGTACAAGAAATTAGTTCTGCAAAATCCAGAATAATATGACCACTGTGAATTTCCTAGAAGAGTAGCCCATACCTCAACAGACATAAAGCAGAAGGGCAGGGGATAGAAGTGATTGTAAAATATTCACAACTCAATCTTGATAGTATGCTGCTTCCAACATATTATTTGACTTTCCCTCTTTCTCTCTGCATATGCAGGCAACCTGCACTAATGCTTTGAGATAAGTAGTTTTATTAAATATCAATAAAAAAATTGCATGTTTGAAATTAAGTTTGTTTTTAGCATACAACAGATTTTAACAACCAGTTAATGTATGGTTCACATTTACTGCACTTGAAAAGAGATTACTGTTTTAGGTATTATTCCCCGTCTTAATGTATTAGCAGAATACTGCAGTCTTGATAAGAACATTTTAGAAAATTATGTATTGACCTTCAAATGCCTAGCTGAAATTTATTTGACAATCACTCATTCTTTTGGAAAGTAGTTGTTCAAGATTTCCATGACCATTGTCCCAAAAAAATCCTTCTGCTTTTTCCTAAGGACCAGAAAGCAATGTTTTTGTCAACTCAAATCCAGCTACGACCAAATTTGCTAGCTATGACATATAGGCAGTTGAATGCCTGGGTATCTGTGGTCTCAATTTTACATTTTTTGCCCCAGATTTTGTGCAGAAATGTGTGGAGGTGTGATCACATGCCAGCTAGCACAAATGTTCCTGAGCTTTAAAGGAAGGTGTTTCCCACCCTTTATTGAAAGGGATCTGCATAGCGCTTACCTGTCAGGACATGACCTCAGCCTCCTGCATGTCGCCTGCTGCAGCTGATAACATCACCAGAGCAGTTCCCTGGGCTGCAGCACAATTGAGGGTGCCTGCAAAACTGCTGGGAAAACTCCTCTTGCCTCAGCCTGCAGCAATCTGAATGATGTTGATGACATAATGCAGAGCTGTCATCACCTACCTCCTCCTTTTGGCTGGGGGTATTAAACTGGTTATTTTTAAATGATTTCATGGTTGCTCAAAATATTTATTTTCTTTCCACCACTAAATCTGACAGTGGCCTTGCTATCTGCTAGGATCCCTACTCATTGTATTATGTAGGAACATGGTGGAGACTGAGGCTCACAGGATTCAGGAGACTCATTCTGCAGGGAACACCAAAAAAGCCCCAGGGACCATAAAGTTGTGAACAGCGGTGAGTTCTGTATAGTGGGAGCACAAGGTGCACGCAACAACATCACAAAACTCACCAGTTGTTCAGTGAGATTAATAGGATGTCCCAGATCAAATCTGCCTGGGCAACTCTCCTGCCAGATAAGAATAGATGGCTACAGAAATCCTTCTAGCTAATGATTGATGTTGAGCTACCTATGGAAACATTATTTAGGAACATGAGCTCTCTTCTAGATGTCTCAAAAGAACACTTCCTTACCTTCTTACCTTAATTATAGAAGAAAATTAAGGCCTAAGAATTAGATGCATATATTACAGAATCACAGAATCACTAGGTTGGAAAAGACCCCCAGGATCGAGTCCAACCATTCCTATCAAACACTAAACCATGCCCCTCAGCGCCTCATCCACCCGTCCCTTAAACACCTCCAGGGACAGCAACTCAACCACCTCCCTGGGCAGCCTGTTCCAGTGCCCAATGACTCTTTCTGTGAAATTTTTTTTTCTGATGTCGAGCCTGAACCTCTGCTTTTGGAGCTTGAGGCCATTCCCTCTTGTCCTGTCCCTTGACACTTGGGAGGAGAGGCCAGCTGAGTCACCAGCTGGTCAGGCTGAAAGCAATCCACTGTGGATTCTCCTGTGCAAAACAATCTATGCCACAGAAATGAATAAATATTTAGGAAGAATATAGCATTTATCTGTTTAAAGATAAATATGACAAGTTAAGTCACACATAATAAAGTTTCAACCATTCTAACCCTTGCACCATAACTTCAGCCATACAAACGTCCACACCCTTGCTAAATCACATCCTCAACCTCCTACCTGCTATGGCATTCTCTGTTGTAGAGAAACTTTTCTGCTTTAATCTGGTCTACTGGTCAGTCCTGTCTTGCCCCCTGTAAGGGTGGACTCAAGTCTTAAGCTTTCCAAAGAAGTATCTACCATGTTACCTATTTAAGAAAATAATTTCTCTGTCTAGGCCTCAGTCTCCTGTCTTTTCAAAGAGGGAATATATTACTAATCTTGTTTGTGAACTCCAACATTTTAAAATGGTATTATATTTCAATAAATAAAACCTGGCTTTGATCTTTTAACTGCAGTTCTGTCCCTCTCTCTGTCTCAAGGTAGCAAGTTGTATCAGCGAAAAGTGCTTATCAGTTCAGGTTATTGATAGGAGTAGTTCCACCTATTCTTGGATAATCATTTATTGTTTAATAACACTAGTTATTATTTAGGTATCTTTCATACCAGAAAAGAGGAGAAAACAGTAGTAGAGTAACCTTACTGGTTCTCATCTTGCTTTTACATCTCTCTAGTCCAAACTCACCCAGTCTTCTCCAAGCAAGTTTCACACTAGGAATGATACAGGATCTCTCTTCTGCTGTTTATCTCTGTAGAAAATCTGACTGAAAGGAATCTTGCAGACTGCTGTCTCCTTCTTCTTTTGCGACAGAAAGCCTTATTACTATTCCATGTCAAAAAATCATCGCTAACTACAAAGCAGAAGTTTCTTGCCCTTCTCTCTGCCTCCTATGGTGGAGCTCTTTAAAAACTGTTGATTAAAACTGGGCACTGCAGTTCTGAGGAGGTCTCATGATAAGTCTTAAATTTTAAGCACTTTGACATAAACATTTCAAGAGTACATATTCTGACCTTGAAAAGTCTTTGTTCAAACAGATTTCTAACCATTTCAACATATTTCTGACCTCACATTATTAAATTCACATTTGTTATAGATTCCTTAGCTGCTAAAATACGAGCAAGAGTTCTTCATCCCTTCACATACTCACTGAGTAGCTTCCTGAAGGGATAGTCAGCCTAATACAGTATAATATAACCATGTTAACATAAGCATTTCTTTTCACCTTCTAGTTAACAAGCAACTTTCAGGATAAGCTTGATAAAAGTCCTTATGTTGAAGACGGGAGGGAACAGTGAAATGAAACTTGAGAGAGTGTACCATCTCAAAAATTTTGTGTTCAACACAGACACAGTTGCTCTATTCTATGCTTACATTAGAGGTCTATATTATAGTCTCCTTGTTCTTTTACTGACCAATATTTCAATCTTCAATCACAAAGATACCTTAATGCACTTTGGCACATGAACATGGGGCAAGACCCAGTATATGCATCCTGCTAGTGCCATGTAAAAACCTCCAGGTGAGCTGGTACATCTCCATGGCACCAAGGGCAATGCCACAAGGCTCAGCTCTGCCAGAAAAGCTTTACCAGTTTGATGCTTTGCTTAGTCTACTCTGCCCTGCTGATTGCTGATTCCTGAGATAGTTTGTTAAGCTGGGTCTTGAGCAGCTCAGTAAGGGGCGGTGTTGCCCTGCAGACAAAAAAGATTTAGTTTTGGATAGCAAGAAATAAATGAGGAAGGTAGATTTTATCTCCTGTTCTCCAGTGCCTTTCCACAGTGTACTCTATAGGTTGTTTAAACTTGTCTATCTCTTTCCCACTCATGTGCATCCATAGAAACCATGTTCTCTCTGGTCTATCATTACATGCCCTTCTTGCGGTAAATACAATAACTGCTTACACAGACGTCTAATATAGGCCAAGTCTTCCAACCTTTATTTTGAAAGCTTCCTTTAATGCTATTTAACAACTAGTGACAAGGAGGGGTGCAGCAATATGTCAGACAAATTTCACAGCCAGCTTTCACACCAGTGTCCACACAGAGCACCACTTTCTCTTAATCATAGTTTGATAAGCAGAAGAACAGCAGTTATTTCAAAGTAGCAGAACAGGGTGGCAAATCTCACAGCATGAACAAGAGCCTGGAATTCCATTCAGACTATCGTTAAACATTTTCTTTCTAAGAGATCTTGGAGCAGAGCCATTGCTGGAGAATGAGATTTGGAGAGCATACTGTATGGGAAAATAATAACCTTTTAGGTTAATTCTTTGCTCCCTTACTAAGTATGTGAAAAGATCTGAGTAAAAGAAATATTATGTAGAAGCATGTAGAAGTTCTGCATAACAACATATTGATTTTCCTTTGACATAAGTATTACTTACAGATAGATACATATAATGCTGGAAATATTCCAGAACAACATATAAAATTTAATCATATAATTTATGCCTAAACCATATTCCACCTTTAAAGTGAATGTGTGGTCTCTTATTAAATCCGATAGTGCTGAGTGAGGCTGGCTATGTAAGTTCAGCTTTCCATTGTCTGCATACTAACATATTAACTGTAAAAGCCTTCTTTGAGAAAAAGCCTAGAATATCTAGAGCAGAGTATTGTTGGTCACAACATATGAAGTCAGACTTGGCTTGGGCAAGTCCCTGAGCAGGCAGACTGGAATATATCATCAGGCATAACCTTGCATATTTGGTCATTCTGCCACCTATGCAGACATTTATACTAAAAAAAGATGCTGAAAAAAGCTATGGTGAAATCAGGGATCAGTGACAAAATAATTTAGGAATTTCATTAATAATATTGACTTGGCATATCAAGCATTTTTCTTGAGTTCTGAAATAAATCTGTTTGGTTTAAAGTATTTAAAATTCATCATCTGGCAAGCAGGAAGTTTGACTTCATTTTAGCAAAGGAAAAGTGCTATACATTTCAAACCTAAGCAAATCATCAAATGTGTATTTTCTCTGTTCTACGTTTCCCAAAGATGGCATAGTTTGATCTTACACTGAAAATAATTTCAGCTCATTGATGGTCCTATTTGCCACTTTTCAGCATAAAGCAACTACTCTGCAAGGAACTATTATAACCCCTCATCTCTTTTGTGCACATACTGTACCACACTTCAGGTTTTAATACACACTCTCTTTAGAATTTCTTTTATATCTCACCTATTTGACTGTCTCTCAGATTGACTCTTTTCTTTCCTCTATAATTCTAGTTGTCTTACTGTTGATCTGATTGAAATGATTTGAACATGATTTAAAATGCATCTTTGTCAGTAGCTTTCAACAGTATACCAGAAAATCATTTTTTCAGATCATTAAATCACAATGTGACACAAGAAAGGAGTGTTGGGGTAAAAAGAAAACCATTTGAAAAAAAAAGAATAAGTTTGAACATGAATTAAAATAGTCGTTTCCCATATCTGTTTTGGTATCTAAAGAAAAGGAGGAGGAGTAACTAACATAGTTTTGCCAAATTTAAATTTCTGCCTATCGATGATAAATCATGCTCCCTCACTTAGTGCTCTAGCAAACCTACTGTTTGCAAAATAAGAAAAAAAAATACTAAGAGTGCCAAACTTACTGTGAATTATTCCTGTGAAATCTGGAATGCTCTCTGCAATTTAATGTTTAATACTTTGGACAGAAATTTTTAGTCTATGATTGGCACACAATTGAAGTCTTAAAATCACCAGCAACCAAGTATCCTGTGGAAATTTTGTAAAAAAAATTTAAAGAAGGAATCTTAATATAGTATGATGGAAAGAGAACATAATGTTTAAAAGATTATATTATGTAGTTTTGCAGCTTCAAGTACCCATATAATTTGTTTATCATCTCCTGTCATAAAGTGAGACTCTTTCAGTGAAGTTTCAGTTGAAATTCTTTTCAGTTGAAGTCTAGATAGCAGATGTTATGTGTTAAATGTACTGAATTCAGACAAGGCAAAATGATCAGCTTTTCATAATGAGAAGAGTATTTTGCAACCGTTTATACCTCTTAGGAGCTGTGTCTAACATTCAATCTCTCTCCACCACAAGGACACAACATGAGTGACAGGCAATTGCAAACATAGTGTGAAGGGATTTGCTTCAGTATTCTTCCCCTTGCTGCAAAATTTGATCTCAGAAATGTTTAGCAAAGTTATATTTGAATTAACGCAGAAAACATTTTGTCACTTTACAGTCAAGACTTTTCGTGTCAGTAAGAGAACAGTATGTGAAAACTTTCATTATCTCCCTATGAAATCTAAATGGTGTGTCAAGCACACAGCTTAGAGTACTTAGAGTTCTTTCAGAAATATATTCAATAAGGCATAAAACTTTTGAGTAGTAACTACATTTATATGTTTTAACCTTTCCCAGGATATTATTATTAACAGGAGACAAAAAAATTTAAACATCTATGTTTTAGAGAATGTATATTTTACAATCTTCTCCATTCCTAGTGTTTAAGCACAATATTTTAAACACAAACAGTGAACTCAAGTTCAGCATTCATTTCTATGGTTTGAATCTGTCCAACAGGTGCTGTGAAGTGAAATTGTCATCGAACAATACAACTACTAACGTTAATATTGATGTATTAAGGAAGATTTGTGTGGAACATGGAGAATATTAGTAATACTAAAGAAAAGTATAGCTATTTAGTACAAAAGATGGAGATTAATTTTTTTTACTATGCAGATTTATATTTTTCATTTAAGTTTCAAGGAGAATCCGGATTTCTCCTCAGCACCTATGCATCCTATATTATTAAGAGGCCATATGCATTTCACCTGGTGAACCTAAGGCAGCTTTCTCTGTACATCATTAGATTTATACAGAAAATTGAGACACACTACTTTCATGGAATACTCTTTAATACGAGATCGAACAGACATGGGACATAAATATGTTCCTATGTTGCAAGTCTTTTTCTCTCTCTTTCTCTCTGTATAGATCTTAAACAAGATAATTACAGATTTATATGTAAGTTCCTACAGATACACGTACACACACAAAGACGTATGTGGGAATGCACAGGGCCTGAACACTTAGTTAAACAGTTCATTGAGTACTTTACACTCACTTTGTACTCAAAATCAGTGTCATTCTGCAGCTTAGTGAAGCAAATTGAGCAATGGCTGTTCATTGAGACCTGCTCCATAATTTTTGTTCAGCTCTGCCATCACAGAACAGCATCAATATGTGTACCAGATGTTCACTAGTGAGATAATTCTTCATATCAGCAAAATAAATGTGAACATATATGTTCACAGTACCATAGCTCGCCTCATTTTATTTTTAATATTCATATTATGCAATGAGATTTATTTTTCATTTTACAGAAAATTAAGTCGCTATGCAGAGCTGGGAGAACCTATGTAACAGGCTGACGAGTAATTTGACGACTAATTTTGCACAAAGTGATAGTATGGATGATAATAGCACTATTATTGGTAATCATAATATGGATAATAATAATATTTTACTGTTTGAAGCAAAGTGGAATACATTGCAGATCTCCACAGTCATGTTTTACATATTAACAGTTCCATTCTATCTTATTTCCTCTAGGACCCCTGTAGGGACTGATTCCAAGAGTGATTCCCTATGAAGCTTATCCAGGACTGCGGCAGACTCCAGCAGCCCATACACTGCACTCAGTCCTGTGCTGAGGAAACTGAATCCTGTCAAATGGTGTTTTGAGACCTATTCAGCTCAAATTAAAGAAGACACCTGCATCAGCTGAATAGTTTTTTAAGTTCCAGCTGTACCATGTAGACCTTCATGGACCACAATGGGACCTTAGACAGCCAGACACATTCAGAAACTTACATTCAGAAACTGTCATTCAGACATCTAATTTTGCGTTTCTTCAATCTAGCACAAAACCCCACCCATATTTAATCCTTCTTTTTTTCAGGAAGGGGAGTATGCAGATTGAAAATAAAATCTCATGTTACATGGCAGCTGACTCTACTGCTAAAAGAGAGATTTGCAAGCCTTGTTTCTTGGCACTGCATCTTTGAGATGAATGTATGAATATTTGCCTGCATTAAACAGGTAGCCTGAAGCAATATGTAAATAGGGTGGTACAGAAACATGTCAAAGAACTAGGAAGGGAAGGAAGCAGTATCTATTTCAGCATTAGTCTCGGATTGCCTTAAACTGACTGACAATGCATCCCTAACCAATGGCTTCATGTATGCATTCAGCAAGTATAGACTAAGCACTGCCTAAGAATTAAGGAAGTCTTTGTTCCCCCATAGGATTTCAGTCTTAGCTTCTGCTCCATCACCGCCCTGGAGCTGGCATATGTAGTTGTGTGGCCATTTAAAGAACTGCTCTAGGGAACTCATGTAGTAGAACTAAATGCTGAAAGAAACTGCTGAATGTCAATTTGGGTGATTTTTCCGAACCAGAGTTCATGACACAGTAGTAAGAATGCTTGTTCTGGTGTCAGGGAAGCAGAAGCCCAGTGCCAAATACCAGGGATGAAGAGAGAGAAGGACTGTTGCATTTGGCAGCAATGTTGTCTCTTGATACTGAAAGTAAGCCCTACACCGTCATTTCTTGATGGTATAAATCTGGCCATTATTCTGAAAGGCGAGTTTTCCATGCTATTTCTACTAAGAAACAACTTAATCCCCGAGTCTTACACCTACTGTAAAGAGTAAGCGAGGAACACACGCTTTGATGCTGACACAAATCACATCACTTCTAACAACATGAAAATGATTCCTGATAGAAGCCAGAAGTTGTTGTGGTAATCCTTTTTAAAGCGGTCATAAAGGTTCCAGCCTTACAATGCTTCCCAAGAAAAACAAAAGCCTACAGATATCCAAGCTTTCTGTTAAGGCTCCGTTCCACCAGACTCACTGGCCAGGACGCTAATGTGACAGCTTTCTGAAATGTTGCATCTTGTTCCTTTTGATCATTTGAGAGGAACTACCTTGCATCTAACTACCTTAGCCCACCAGCCACCCACTTTAAAGGTTAAGAAGTCACTCCACATAACAGACATTTGGTGTCCTAGCAGGAAAAGCGCGCGCACACACACACACAAAAATCCAACTTAAAATTTATTGCATTAAACTCATGCTTTACATACATACCCACAGATACATACCTGCAACACACAAACATGCACCATGTATAGCACCCGCAAGAATGAATTCTAAAGTGAATGTATCATTTAAAAAAGAAATTAAACAATTACATGAACAGAAGTCTATTTTGTTTGCTTTGCAAAGACAAAAAAAATTTGATTTCTCTGATTAATCACTTGTAACAATGTGCTAAATAAGAAAATCTAGATAAGTATTAGGAAATAAAAAATATAATTTGTTTTTGCAGCCCTCATTAGCTTGTTAAAAGCTCTTAAGGGAGTAACTTCTGAATATATCCATAATTGTATTCTTTTACTAAACCATTTAACATCTTGTGTTCACAAAATAGCAAAAGATGAGTAATACAGTCCTCATGTGAAAACTGAGACCTGTTTATTAGTTGCTCCCTTCTACAATGCTTCAAGAGAGTGCCCTGTATATTCAGGCAAGCCCTGCGCATTCAGGCAAGCCCTGCAAACACAAGTGACTTTTTTTCAGTCTAGTAATCTTACAGATATTAAAGCCATTGATATAGATAAGTATGTGAATGATTGAGTCAGAAACAGATATTTGTTTATTTACATATCAGAGAATAAACAGGTCTGAGTGTGACAGACATCAGGGCAAAAGCAGTGAAGAAAATGCACCCCAAGTAACATGAATCTAATTGTCCTTCAGTTTTCTTTTTTCCTCTTGGTTGTGTTACTGTAAATGCAACTAATGTGCACACACACACAAAATATACTTCACATTAACCTCTGGCACCAATTAAACTATCGCAGCATTTCACGTTTGCTCAAGTTCATTTTAAACGCTGTGATATTTTAATAATATATGACAGTGCATACAAGAGAATCACAATATTCTCTTGGACTAAGGTCATGGAGGGGATGAAAAGAACTTCAAGTCTGACTCAGTTTCACTGTTTTTTAGATTAATCTGAGCCTACAAGGAGGCCAGGCTTGCTTCCTGCTTACATGGTAATGATAGGAACACATAAAAATCCATCTTTAAAACATGTACAATCTACACACAAAAGGTGACGGTGATCATTCCAGACACATAGAAAAACAGGTCTGTGAATGAAAAAATAGCTATAAAAATGAAGGAGATTTATTGAGGCACTACATAAGGGGTCCCGCATGACATTTCAATTCCTCGCTATGAGGAACACAATAATGAGCACCTGGACCACAGACTTCTTTTATCATCTCAGTGGTTGCTTTAGTGGCAAGAACTTTATCAGAAGTTTATCAGTTTCTCTACTCATTATGAAAGCTGGCATAGTAGCCTCTATTACCATTTTTAGCTTTTGGTTTCTTTCACATATGCTTAAATAAGCTAGTTTGGTTTTTTTAAATACAAGAAATCCTGTGAAATGTTTTCTAGTTTATATTAAAAAATCCAAATATTAATCACAAAATAAAATCAGCTAACAAGGCTAACCACTCTAAAAAAAACAAAAAGCCTTTGTTCCCTCTCTAAATGAGGAAAATTTTTTCTCTTTTAGTCAGCTGTCAGCCTTATCGTATACAACAGCCTGGTAGTACTCGGCATACAACTGTAGGAATCTCGGACAACCCCCAAACAAGGATGCAGAGATTGTGGAAGAACCTTGCTTCCCGCAGCCCTAATGCTGTAGTTTCATGTGATTAAATTCATATCTGTTGAGTGGGTAGGATTTCAATCAATATAAAACTGTGTGCAAAATACAACTTTCAAAATCAGCAGCAGTAACTGAATGTTAACCTAACAGTACAAAGAAGTTGTGAGGGATTTTTTGCCATAATGACATTATGTGCTTTCAGCAAATAGTAGTATTGAGTAGCATGGCTTTAGTTTGCTTGTTTGATGCATTTTCAAGCAGAATTTCACAGTCTAAATTACAAAGCCATGATGCCTATCTTCAGGAGGGTAAGAAGGAGAATGCAGAAACTACAGGCAGGTCGCTCTCATGTTTATCCTTAGAAAGGCCATGGAACAAATAATCTTGGAAACCATTTCCAAACACATGAAGTACAAGAAGGTGACAGGGAAGAGTAAGTATGGAGTTATGAAGAAGAAATGGTGCTTAACAAATTACGGACTTAGGTAAGTGGGCAGTGTGATGGATTGAAAACTAGGGCAATGACTAGGTTTAAAGTTGTGAATAGCTGCTTGAAGCCCAGCTGGAGACCAGTTAGTAATGGTGTACCCCAAGGGTACACTGATACTGGCGTCAATACTGTTTAACCTTCATGATTAAAGACCTGAATGCTGGGATACAGTGTACCTATAGGCTGCATTAGGAAGAGCACTGCCAGCAGATAAAGGAAGAATAATCTTTCCCCCTACTCAGTATTTCATAGAATCATAGAATCACCAGGTTGGAAAAGACCCACCAGATCATTGAGTCCAACCATTCCTATCAATCACTACACCATGCCCCTCAGCGCCTTGTCCACCCATGCCTTAAACACTTCCAGGGAAGGTGACTCAACCACCCCCCTGGGCAGCTTGTTCCAGTGACACAAGAGAGAGATGGACATACTGGGGCAAGTCCAGCAGTGAAGGGCCGCAAAGACAATGATCTGACACATAACCAAAGGCTGAGAGAAATGGGGGTTTTCAATCTGGAGAAGAGAAGGTTCAGGTGGGAAACTTACCAATGCATATAAATACCTGATCAGAGAATGTAATGAGAGGAAATCTCAGAGGTGCCCAGTGAAAGGATAATAAACAGTGGGACAAATTGAATTACAAAATGTATTCAAACCTGAGAAAAAAACTTCTTTATTATAAGGGTGCTAAATCTGTGGATCAGGTTGCCCAAAGAGGTTGTGGAGCCTCTATCCTTGAAGATCTTTAAAAGTTCCTTCAGAACCAAACTGTTTTATGATTTTTAGTCACTTATTCTAACTCTAATGAATCAGGTCTTTGCAATTGATAAAACAGGGGTAAGCCACTGTCTTCACTTTAATCCTAACTTTAATCCTTATGAGAATTTAATCTTGGAAAAAATTGTAATGTCACATTGCTGAATACCCTGGAAATTACTGGCGTAAAGAGGTTTCATAGACACGATTAAAAGAAGAGACATATAACTCCTCTAGTGGTAAAAATGAGAGAACCAAAAGCATCAAGGCTATCTACCATCCAGAGCTGGTTTATAGATTAAAGAATACCATGAGAACAATGAGTGATGGTGAGATTCATCTCACAGAATCCTTCTTTTCCAAAAGTTAGATATCAGAACCAAAAAGATCCTTCTGCAGTCAACAGAAAAAAAAGCATCTCCAAGACTAGCTTGTTCTTCCTCCTTTGAACACTATCTCGATCTCTGCAGACACCTAAAGAAGCTTGCTGAGGAAGTTCACTTGGTCAATGTAGGTGAGATACGTGATTTTCATAACTGAATAAGATTAACTTGGACTGTAATGTCTGCCAGACACAAATGTAAAATCTCTGTTTCTAGCTCAAACTATGATGATTTTTTTTTCAAAGTTAATTTAATAGGGAATTTCCAAGAAAATGGTGTATTTGCATGTATAGCAAACACACGGTGATTAAAGTTGATTGGCATGTATTCCTAGATACAGGCTCTAGAAACACTTATTTTCTCTCATGAAGTGAAAATATATATATATTTTTAAGAGTATCTATACATATATCATGTATTATTGTAAAAAAAAATAAAAAATCCTTCTCAGTAGCATAAAGTCAGAAATGCAAACTTTACAATTTCCAGTCAATCTTTTTTTTCATGGACATCTAATAGCAGTAAAA
The DNA here is from genome assembly GCA_033459285.1 of Clamator glandarius. Classification (NCBI taxonomy): domain Eukaryota; kingdom Metazoa; phylum Chordata; class Aves; order Cuculiformes; family Cuculidae; genus Clamator; species Clamator glandarius. The sequence goes on from JAUNZM010000779.1 coordinate 1,649,263, forward strand.
GAAAAAGAATTTGATTCTTTTTCCAGTAAGCAGACTTTTATTGTTACCCATACACTAGGTTTCTGACCTATGCATTTGTACTAAAAATAAATATAGCAGAAACATTTGATTGCAGATTACTCCTACAGCAGAGTTTGGAAACACACAGAAGTAGCTTTAGTTTTCATTAAGAAACAGAATTACCATCCTGTCTTTACTTCAATGTTATTAAGAATAAGGATAATTCTTTCTTGGCTACTGTTCTAAATACTTAGAAGATGAAAAACACTTTCTGAACCTACAGGGAGAGAAGCATTAACAACAATTCTATATTTCCAAACAGTGGTAGCAAGTGTTCTTTTGAAAAATGGGGGGAAAGGGGTTAACTGTGGCACATATAATTCAGTAAAGTAAGCAACTGCAAAACAGTTGTAATATTTTTTTTTTTTCTTTTTAATTGCTGACTGACTAATGGGGAAGAAGCATGAAAATGCAAAAGAATTGTAGTGGTATGTCAGTTCCAGGGTAAACAGAATGGTAAGGTGAGTAGCTAGCCAAAATGCTTGTTCTTTCATACTTAGGAAATGAGACATTTTCTCTCCAGTAACATCCCTGCTGCCACCAGATATCAATAAAGAACAAAAAAAAAGATTTTTTTTCTTTTTTTTTCCAGCTGAGGTTGTCTGTCACCACTAAAGCAGACTCCATTTCTGCACAATACAATAGACTTCTCTCAAAACTGCAATCAGCTAGAAGAAATAAAAACCTTGTATTTGAAATACCCTAAAGTTACACTTAAATCTGTTCTGTGCTCCTGAGTATCTGCTTTTTTAAGATTTTGCATGTGCAAAATAGCTATCCTTGCAAGTTCAATAAGTAGAAAGTAATCTAATGTAACCCTTCTTAATTTTATGGATATCAGCCTTTACAAACAACAGCAGTCAAGCCTGAAAATTTGGCCCTTTGCAATGATAAATGAAAGTTTACCTATGATTCTGAATTTATAAATGGGTATTTACTCATTTGAGTTAAAATTTCTACATTAACCAGCTGTATATCTAGTATGTGACACAACATACCTGTCTTAAACTTTCCTCTTCATCAGGTGATAGCTTATCATGCTGAAGGCATGGAAGAGAGAAATTTTATGAGCAAACAGATTGCAGGAAGCATTGTTTGTAGGTATCATTGTGTGAAAGGTGGCACCTCTGAAGAAAGTGGAAGGAAGCACATGTTGCATCACTTTTCAGAGCAAGTAGTTTTACCACAGAAGCTGTATTGTGACTGCAAGCTTTAAATCAGGGTTTAAGGTTGGTCAGGACTGAATGTCAATTTCATGATGTCTAAGATACTGGCTTTGAAGAAGGAATGTGTATTTAGCTTACTCTTGATTTTGATGATGGTAACAGATATAGAAGGTATAGTTTTGATTAAAATTGATGAATTAAGAATAGATTTCTCCAGAAAGAAATTTGATTTTTGAAGGCAAAAGGAAGGATTATGTCTCTGAGAAAGGAATTATTTTCATCTGTAATTACAGAAGTAAAGGTTATACTTGTTTTTATCTCTCATGGTCATAGTGATGAAGTGCACCTTTACATGTGGCCTTCAGTCCATAGGGAATGCTGAATCATAGAATAACTAGGTTGGAAGAGACCCACCAGATCATCAAGTCCAACCATTCCTATTAAATGCTAAACTATGCCCTTTAGCACCTCGTCCACCCGTGCCTTAAAAACCTCCAGGGAAGGTGAATCAACCACTTCCCTGGGCAGCCTGTTCCACTGCCCAATGACCCTTTCTCTGAAAAATGTTTTCCTCATGTCCAGCCTAAATCTCCCCTGGTGGAGCTTGAGGTCATTCCCTCTTGTCCTGTCCCCTGACACTTGGGAGAAGAGGCCAGCACCCTCCTCTCTACAACCTCCTTTCAGATAGTTGTAGAGAGCAACGAGGTCTCCCCTCAGCCTCCTCTTCTCCAGGCTAAACAACCCCAGCTCTCTCAGCTGTTCCTCATAAGGCCTGTTCTCCAGCCCCTTCACCAGCTTTGTTGCTCTTCTCTGGACTCGCTCCAGAGCCTCAACATCCTTCTTGTGGTGAGGGGCCCAGAACTGAACACAGGATTCAAGGAGCGGTCTCACCAGTGCCGAGTACAGAGGGAGAATAACCTCCCTGGACCTGCTGGTCATGCTGTTTCTGATACCAGCCAGGATGCCACTGGCTTTCTTGGCCACCTGGGCACACTGCTGGCTCATGTTCAGTCGGCTGTCAACCAACACCCCCAGGTCCCTCTCCTCCTGGCAGCTTTCTAGACAGACTTCTCCTAGTCTGTAGCTGCACAGGGTTGTTGTGCCCCAAGTGCAGTACCCGGCATTTGGCCTTGTTAAACCTCATGCCGTTGGTCTCAGCCCAGCAGTCCAGCCTGTTCAGATCCCTTTGCAGAGCCTCCCGACCCTCCAGCAGATCCACACTTCCACCCAGTATAGTGTCATCTGCAAACTTGCTAAGGGTGCACTCGATGCCTTCATCCAGGTCATTGATAAAGACATTGAACAGGGCTGGACCCAACACTGAGCCCTGGGGAACCCCATTTGTAACTGACCTCCAGCTGGATTTAACACCATTTACCATCTCTTTAACAAACATGTAATGGATACTTTTTCTTTAAAAAAATAGTACTAGGTTACACTGCACATACAATTCTGCCCCAAGGAGAGGATGAAAGAAAGAACATTTTGTGACAGATGCTAATTGTGTTTGCTCATGTACTACTAAAAGGATACTACAGGAAAAGGGTGGGGGAAGCACAGTAAGAACCAACACAGAAGAGAATAGCTTCATCATTGCTCATGCCCCAACATGTTCTATAGGACTGCTTCCTTGTTCCAGTGCACTGTTAGGTGATTTATCACGAGTACATTCTCTATGCCATCTCCACAAGCTCGCATCTTAAGTAAATGAAATTGACAGCTTCCTAAACCTAACGATATTACAATAAACCCTGTAAATGTTAACTCTGATTCTCTATAAACAAGAATTCTGAACATAAATAATACTGGCAGCACAGAGGTAAACTCAGTCTTAAACATGAAGTTCCAGAAATTTCTGTATGCACTTTCTATTAGGCATTTGTAGCTTTCAAGCTCAGTTTCTTAGTTCAGAATACATTTCTGTAGGTTTACCAATTGCTTCATTCTTATATCAAGTCAGCTGAATACTGTATTGGACATCTGTTCAGACGTAAATCCTTTAAATGTTCTTGATGGGTTTTCAAAACCATATAATCTGTAAAACTTTCAGAAACCCATCCCTATTTAATAGTAGATTATTACATTAATCCTCAGCCAGAAAGCTGATCTTAAAAAGTAATTTACATTCTCCACTCTAACTTGCCTTGCGCTGACAGTTGCATGGTCTTGCCACAAGCAGCATCTGTGTACTACTTTATCCTACTGCAAGCAAAAAACATGGGAAGGAGAGACCTATTGACTTGATTTGATTGATGAGCGAAACTACGAACAGTGTGCAAATACCGTATGTCTTACAAACTGGTCATGAAGCAGTTTTACACACTGAATATATCAACAATAAAACTTTATGCTGGATGCTTTATTGTGTCACATATGTTTTCATTTAACAAATCATCTTTCATGATTGATCTTGCAATCTTGTCACATTTCTCCAAGTGACAATTTCAACAGCAATGACTTGTACGTTAAGGAGATTTGTTGGTGATATTTGTATATTTAGGACAAAAGACTTTACCAAATAGTCAACTCAAGCACTGAAATAAATGTGGACTTCGCAAAATTTCAGTATTGATGTCAAAAATGGCCTCTAGTAATAGAATTGAAATCCCTGCAAAAAAACCCAGAGGGTTTATAATACAAACCATTTGATTTTATGTATGAGAAAGAATTATCACCAGTAGGTTATTATCAAGCAGCTTAAAAGATCTGGAAAAAAACAGCACCCTGAAAGCAATTTATGGCAAGTAACCAGCAAGTGCCTGTTTTATTGCAGCATTTATACAAGCAGAACACTCTATTACTATAACACATTCCCTTTCACAGCTGATCCTTTCCTCCTACCCAGGTACTTTGCCTCCTTTTGCCAAGTTGTCCTTAGTGCAATGCCAGTCCATTCTCAGAGTGTCTCAGACAAAAAAAAGTAGTACACAAGCACTCTCTCTACCGTGGACTGGGTACCTTTTAAGTCCTTGCCCACTTGCAAAGGGAATGATTGACACTCCAGAGCAGAGGAGTACAAAAGGAAAGAAGGTTGTTCCCACCTGCCATCCCTAGTGCTGGCAAAGATGGCCAGACAAGCAGTTGTGCCAGAAAGCTATCTGAGGGATTTCTCTCTTTCTCTGAGACAGAACCTCTCTGGCAACTCTCCATGGGCCCTGCTGCTTTCCACAGGGCTTGTCATGGACAAATGTCAGTGAGCAACAAGCTGCACAATCCACGGGAAACTGAACTCAGGTGCTGCAGGCAAGCCCCAAATTACTACAGACAGGTAAAACTTACACAGCAGATGCAACTACACGTCAAAAGTCTGAAGGGATCTTGAGTTCAAGTAAACTCTGGAGAGAATCAATACAACTCCTGTTTTAGAAGGCTATGATGAAAACTGCAGAGTATTTAATGTTGCCTCTGCATTTCTGGTTTCGGGGCACTAAAGTAACACTTCAGTGTACATGTATTTATCAGACAAAGGCAGCTGGGAATCCTGAAAGATGAACAAATGGCAAGCCAGAGATTTTGGTGTCCGGTTAGCCGTGGATGGGGGCAATACTGTAAAATACTGAAGTGAGCATAAGAAGGAGACAGATCACTGCCGCTATTTGAGTTATATTTAGTTCTGGGCTGCAGCCAGGCGTTTACTAAAGAAATTAATGAGGCAGATAGTATTAGAAGCCAATATACCTTGGCTGCTTCTTTCTGCTCCTCTGCTGGCGGCTGTCATCCCTCTAGTAATACAAATGAACAGATCCTGTGAGCCTCTCTCACCTACTCCAGCAGAAATTAACCATCTTAGTTTAAGCTCCCTTCACCAGCAAGTTCAGTTAATTCACTTGTCATTATGCCGAACCAGAGAACAATAACGTTCTGTTGTCTCTTCTGTAAGACTGCAGCTTTTAGCAAAGGTTTAGTAATGAACAGCTGAAGGACAATAATATCTTAAACCACCACAGCTGCTTCTGTGATGATTGTCTGAGAGGGCCTCAGTGTTCACTTACTGAGATGCATACACAGGGAGGGTCATACATATGCTAACTGCTACGGCACGCTTACAGATTCCAGAAGAAAAAAATAGCATGTAGATGTCATTCAGATGCCTAAGTGCTGGCATCTATTGGCATCTAGTGTAATTTAAGATGGTGGAAACCAGACGTCAGTGCAAGCTGGCAGGTATGATTTGGGACCTATGGAAAATCTGCATTGTTGTGAAGGTGCAGCTAGAGGTCAGAAGGCTACCTCGTGGTTCTATCCTACTTGCACTACTGCAAGAAAAGTACATTTAGGCAACTCATTCTTAAAACATTTTCTTTATTAGAAGGGCTGGGAACATGTTTTTAAAATTAAAAATTCAGAAAAGGGTAAGATCAATGGTAAACTTCCTATTGTTAGTCAGCAAGGACAGAATTAGACTGACACTGTATGCTTTTGCAGATCATACCCTTCCAGTCTGGAATACAATATAAAGGCTGGATTCTGCAGCTCTGAGTGTATGGAATATCTGGAGACTTGCCTATAAGACACTGGTGAGCCCTTATGTTTCTAAGTACACTGTCATTGCTATTTTCAGTTTCCACAAGCATCACCGTTACCTTCCTCTGTTGAAAACAGTCTTTCAAACACTACTTGCACACTGCTGTCAAAGCTCAAGAAGAATCAGTTCTTCATTGGAAAGGTGTCTCAGCAAGTGCCACTTCCTCTGTATGATGACTTATATTCTGAACCACTTTGTTAGCCTACATGTGCTGCCAAGCCAGAAAACACACACTCAAGTGCTGCCATGTAGTTTCTGCCAGTCATCAGCTGGCAAGAGTGCGAAGATTTAGGGTTGGGTATAGCACAGCCCCAGGACCAAGAGGCTCAGTCTTGTGATGACATCTACTGGCTAACCAGAATGGTGCTAACCCACCTGTAGGAAAGCTCACTCCAACATTTTCCATTATTTAACATTTTAGGTACTTGATGCATCTGACCTCAGAAAGATGAGGTTAAAACAGCAAGGAAAATAAGGGTCTATAGACAAACTACCTCTGCTAGTGATGCTTATTCTGAGTACGTATCTCACTTTCTCCCACAGAGCAGAAATGAAAAACAGATCTATGTGCTGAGCTATATTTGGAATGTATTGCAGGTAAAGATTTCCTTAATGTAGCAGCTTTTCAGCTTTGCTTTTTTTCAGTCCATCTTCTTTTTTCTTCTGTGAACATGAACCCCTTCTAAAGTTTCTGTGGTTACCTGCCTCCAAGAACGGTTTCATATGAACTTCCACCTCTAACCTGGCAAATGCATGCAAGCCAAATTGTCCTCTTATCTGATAATACTAGGAAAGTATATGTTTCTTTTTCTTCCGAGTCCTCATCTGCTAAATTATTTAGACATCCCTTTCGCAGTCTATCAAGTCCCCCCACCACACTTCCAGCCTTTTCATCTTTGTTGCCAGCATGTGTTTCGTAGCACCCACTTCCTAATAGCATTATGAGTTAAAGGCCCCATAAAGCTGATTAATTCAAAGTGTCATCAGAATAGCCAATCCTGCATGACTCTGGCACAAATAAATGTGTCTTGCCACCAAAGCTCAGTCCCTTGTAGCTTTGCCCCTTGCAGCAAACCTGCTCCCTTCTCCCTTACCAGTCCAACACTGAATGAACACAGCCTGCTCTCAGCCTCTGTATACACATGGTGCAACCCTTGGCTCAGGTCAGTCTCTACTGTACCTGTTTCTACAAGTTCACTATCTGTAGGATGAGCTGAGGAGGTTTTTCATAGCCTTCATCCTAGCATTTTCACTACAGCAGAAGGAATTCAGAAATGATACCAAGGAGAGTAAGGAAGTCAAAAACGTTATACAGATAGGAAACAAAGAAGCCAAGTCTGGTTTTGCCAAACAAACTATACAAAGTGTAATTCGTAATACAAATTTCATACAGGAAAAATGCAAGATTTTTCAAATGTGCTCATTCCTACTTGGAGTTTATTAGCTTCAAAGGAGCAACGTAAGAATGTCACTCAAAGGACCGATCAAACATCCCCCTTGAAGTACACATATTAAACTTTCCAAAAGTATCATTCCTTACAGTTGTATAATTATTTTCTCCCTTGATATAGCATTCATATTATAACTGAGTTCACTCTGTTCAAGTCCAATTAGGCTAAGTGAAAATGGACAAAACTGAAGTTGCTCTAGAATGACTCTCCAGAACAAAGGTATTGTGTTAGGAGCTGATGAGCTGCACTAAATGGAGTTAGAATGGACTTCTTTACCCAGGCAGCAACCTTAAGATAAAAGCACTAACCCGTTGGATTTGGCAGATTTTGTACACAGGCAAGACTCAGACTAAAGCCAACTCTAGAGCTCTAAATTGCAGGAAAAGTATTTAAGTAATTAAACTAAAGGGCAAAGTTTGCTATTGGCAGTCTATTATACCTGTAGATAATGAAGTTCAGAAAATTATGTCTTCCACCCCCCTTTTCATTTACTGAAAGTCCTTTAACATTTTTTGATCACAACACAAAAACTAAATTAAAGATTCAGCCCAATAACTAATCAATATTCCTGCTTTTCAACAATGACCTTTTAAAGGCTTAAGGTAGTAGACATCCCTGGGTAACATAAAAGGTATTTCAAACTGTCACATGAGCAGGAACATTGCCAGAAGCCAGCTATTACTGTGGAAGTACCCTTCAGTGGTCATTCAGTTGGTTTGTGTAGTTTCTTTCTTCTTTTCTTCCCCCTAGCTAGGACCAATTATTGGACACAGATCTGAAAGCACACAGGCAGCTCCCTCTGAGGTCAGGAAACAACTACTTAATGTATTCTGCTTTCAACTTTGCTAATGAATGGGTAACTCCTAGGTTAAAAATTATCTTTCAAGGTTTATGTACATTATACCAGAAAGGGCAGGGAAAAAAAGAGTGAATTAAATCCACTGCTTATTGTATGTTTAACCTATATTCACCAAAATAAATGTATTAAGTGGTGCTAAACACAAAATATCTGCTTGCTAACAAATATTTTTGATGCTTATGCTAATGCCAGCACCTAGAAAAAAAAAGAATATCGACGTTAAAGTAGCTCCTAAGGAGTTTTAAGTATAATTTATATTACAAAGGCAAAAAGTTTTCATGTGTTTTCCATTTCAGTGCCTTCCAAGACCCATTCCACATTTCTGACCCTGAGAGAAAAATGTGGCAACGCTCAGATTTTCAAAAATCATGTGATTATCTCCTTTATTTTACATAGTTGTGTAAAAATTTGGCCCTCATACAGTAAACTTCCCATAGTAAATTCTGAACATAGCACAGTGCTGAATTTACAGTTCCCTTTCCCAGTGGCCACAGATACGCACAGCAAAAAAAACCCCAAAATATGGGGAGGGGGGAAAAAAGTGCAGAAGTACATTGTTCATGTGCCAGATATGGTGCAAAAATAACACAATCTCTTAGGCTGCAGACTCCCTTCAGCAGGTTGCTGGAAGCTTCCTAGCTACTTAGGGAGGTATGGTTTATTGTGAGCACAGACCTTGTCAAGTGAGCAGAAAATAAATACATATAAATTCCATCCCACAATCCTCATGGCCGAGCCTGTAACTTGAACACCTGCAGTACCATGCTGTAGCTTTTTCTGCTCCACAGCACTGCATTGTAGGAGTGAGCTGCAATCAAGGACTGAATATGGCTTGCCTTAGGTTGTTAAGGTACAGATCCACAAGGATACAATCTAAAAGTGAGCCACAATCAACAGAGCCCTGCTAAAATGTATGTTCTCCAGGAACAGCTTAGTGTCACAGCTCAGCTTTTATCATAGAACTTGACATGTCCCATCAAGTGATGTGACACAGCTCATTGGTAATCAGCATATTAGGCTGTGAGCAGGCACTGTGAGTGCTTCACATACCTGGGAGCTTTGCAGGTATTACCTTTCTGCCAGTGTCCCAAACCACTCCTGGATTCCAAATAAAATGAGAATTCCTTTGTGAGGACTGGCAGTAATAAATGGTACAAATGTGTTCATCACAGCCCTTGAGAGTTCCACTAAGCAGATCAAACGTATTCCTGATGCAGTTCTTCAGGGCAGTCCCGTGCAGGAGTACAAAGGTGAGGTTTCCCTGGCTCAGTGCCATGTGTGGTCCCCTGAAGGTTCAGTAAAGAAAGCACTGTTCTGCAGATCTCCCACACACAGCTCAAGGCATCTTTTCTGAACGCCTACGTGTAGCTCACCTGTTTGCAACAGTCACCTCTCCTTCCCCTGCTAGCTAACAAATTGGATCTTTCCAGCCCATAGCCCATCATATCAGATCTCATCCATGTTTCTTTCTATAGCCCATATTAGTATATGCAACTCCCAAATCTGTAAAAAAAGCCCTAGGCACTGGAGACATGGTATAGAAGTCTAGCCAGAGTTTAAATCATGGCACTGCGAGCAGCCTGATAAAAATTCTGCTAAATATTGCAATCATTATGTGTTTCCCTTCCCCCCACTGGATTACGTTGACTTGAAAAATCAATTCCACACAGGCAGGAAGTCAAAGAAAATTTCAAAAGGAGAACCTTCTATCCATGTAAATATGATTTGCATGCACGACATCAGTCCTTATTTGTGATGTATTTCCTAATCATATTCTAAAACCCAAGTAATTTTATTCTCTGATACAATAGGACATTCTTTGTTTCAGTTCCTTAAAGATTTGTATTTAGTCAACAGAAAGAAATGGTAGCATTCATCTTGTCCCAAGACAGATATCTAAAATAAAACTAAGTTTTAAGTTTGCTGAAATAAATCCCCTCCTTGAAAGACTGTTTAAAGATGTTGTAGGCTAAATAAGAACACTGAAAAGAAGATAGAGGGTTTTTTTCCTAGCATTGTGAACTGTGACACAGAGACTAAGGGTTATACTGAAGATTGCTAGCCAGCTGAGACATGACTGAAAAACTGAATAGATTTCAATCTTGGCCTGGTGTACTGCTTTACTCCAAACTCTTATTTTCTCCTCAAGCATGGTAGATAAAGATCTTCTGAAGTGACAACAGAAGGAGATGAGAGGAGAGGTTTACAACAAAATATTTTTATGTGTGTCTCTGTGACCATACTTAAGACATTTGAGAAGAATTTCATTTCTCAGGATAAGTGATTTTAATTTTTTTAAGTAGGATCAGGTTTCTATTAAAATGAAAAATGCATTTTTAAATACCTCCTTAATCAAGTCACTGAAAAAATTCTATCCTACAAAGGACACATGTTAACTGTATACAGTCTTGTGACAATAGACCAGTCTGCTGACATTCCTATCCCCATGAGAAAAATCAGGTGGCATAAAGTTTTAAGATTTAGGTCTGGGTATAACCAGCATTGTATTCTCTCTTGTAAATTTTGAAGTGCACTTCTAGCAGTATAGAATTACACCTAATTCTGTATTATCCAGGGTTAAGGTTAAGGGGCCTGGGAAAACCCAGAAAATGGGAAAAATGACAAGGGAATTACGAGACATGCTGGGGAGGATGATGTTCAGATAGGCAAGCAGCTCTGTAGGGCATCAGGTCAAGTTTAGCACAGGGTGGAAGCAATTAGTTCAGCCCTCAAATAACTGCGAGTTTGCTTATATCATTAATCCTGAATTCCTCTCTGAAGTTCTTCCTTACCAGATCAGATTTTAAAAAACATCTTAATGACTCCGGAGCTACTTTTTTTTTGTGAAACTTTACATGTATCTCTAGTACAAGAGATTAGGAGAACAGTACCAAGATCTCCAGTTATACAGCAAGGTGCCAGTTCCACTTTATGAGGGACAGAGGTGACAAGCCCACCAGAGATGACTGCTTCACTGGCAGATCTCAACTGGTATGAAGACAAAACCATAATTTATCTTTCTAGGACAATGAACAACTCTACTTGTCTTGCAAGGGGATGTACTATTCCCAGGTTTTATGTCTACTTTCATATTTTATGTTCCTGCCCAGACACCAAAGAAGGCAGACATGGGAACAATACATTCATAGGTGAATGTGAACTCATTTTACTTTGATGTAACTACCAGTTAAAAAATTGAATTTTTCTCTGCATGTTTATTTAAACGTAGGATTGCTTTTCAGAACATCTTATTCATTATATGTATCGTACTAACTTGCAAATGTCCACACTTGTTAAGAAAAATACAGAAACAACACAATTAAGAGAGTGGTAGATCCAATGACAACTAAGATTGTCAACGTGGTGTTTTAAATCTGCATGCAATCAGGATAGCTTTCTAGGCAGCAGGTACTAGCTTGGACATGCCAGGCACACCAAGATATGCTTCAAACGAGTGGTAAAAGGAAAGTTGGGCCTGACTGGATGGCTGGGCCCAAAAAGTCATGGTAAATAGAGTTAAACCCAGGCTTGTCACAAATGGTGTTCCCCAGGGCTCAGCTCTGGGTCCAGTTCTGTTTAATATCTTTATCAATGATCTGGATGAAGGGACTGAATAGTAAGTTCACATATGACACCAACCTGGGAGGACATGTCGATCTACTTGAGGGTAAGGAGGCTCTGCAAAAGGATCTGAACAGGCTAGATCAATGAGCTGAGACCAATGGGATCATGTTCAACAAGGCCAAATGCGGAGTCCTGCACTTGAGACACAACAAACCCATGAAGCGCTACAGGCTTGAGAAAGAGTGGCTAGAAAGCTGCCTGGCAGAGAAGGACGTCGGTATGTTGGTTGACAGCTGAATATAAGTCAGCAGTGTGCCCAGATGGCCGAGAAGGCCAAGAGCGTGGCCTACTGGCTTCAGAAACAGCATGGCCAGCAGGACCAGGGAAGTGATTCTGCCTCTGTACTTAGCACTGGTGAGACCGCACCTCAAATACTGTGTTCAGTTTTGGGCCTCTCTTTACAAGAAAGACATGGAGGTCTTAAGGCACGTCCTGAAGAGAGCAACAAAGCTAGTAAAGGGGCTGGAGAACAAGTCTTAAAAGGAATGGCTACGAAAACTGGGGTTGTTTAGCCTAGAGAAAAGGAGCCTAAGGGAAGACCTTATCCCTGTCTAGAACTACCTGAAAGGAGGCTGTAGTGAGGTGGGTGTTCGTCTCTTTGGCCAAGTGACAGGACATAGGATGAGAGGGAACAGCCAGGGGAGGTTCAGATTAGACATAAGGAAAAAATTTTCAGAGAAGGTCATCAGGCACTGGAACAGGATGCCCAGGGAGGTGCTTGAGTCACCATCCCTGGGAGTATTTAGAAGATGGGTAGGTGAAGTGCTTAGAGATATGATTTAGTAGCAGACAAGTATAGTTGGACTCAATGATCTCAAAGTAATTTTACCTAGCGATTCTAAGACTCTGTGCTGTAGTAGCTTTAAGACAGTAATCCCCCAAGCCATCCACCCTCTTATTACATTGCTGGCAGACTTCTAGCAGCATTAATGAAATAGAGTACATGTCCCTGCCCCTAAAACACTCATTCCTAGTTCAGAATCTCTGGTTGCGCTGCTACAGAGCTAGACTAACAATGAAGGTACTAACATATGCATACCACTCTGCTGAGTCTGTAAAAAGGCAGCTACCTCTCACAGAGGGGGATTTAGCAATACATTAACCCACCACACCTGTTTCCTCAGTCAATGAGTCAAAACTTGTTTTTTCTAACACGATCATTACTCCAGCAATCCTCCCACTATCTTCAAGAAGAGCTTAGAGATTAGAGTAGTGAGAAGGAGCATCAGCAAGCCTAGATACATCTGATAAAAGGTAAAAATGTTAGCTTTTAACCTGAAAAGAGGCTAACCTAGCAAAATAATGTCCAAATCCTTACACTCACAAAGGTTCCACTGCCTTGCTCATGTCTTAGGCAGTCTGCTGGAGCAGAACACTGTCATGCTGCAGAGGAACAGCAGTTCTACATCATACCCTACTCTGAACACAGAGAAAGTGACGGTGCCCTATCCAATGAACAGACCCCAACTTTTGGGACCATGCACTGCCATTATGAACTGCAATCAAAATGAGCCGTTGCACCACATACAGGTATATGGCACCTAGTTTTAAACTACTTAGTTAAAAAACGTATGGCAGTGACAACGTAGAACTCTGCATAAGTAGCTACTCCTAGGACTCCAGACTGTTTCTGCAGATCAATGATAGAATCACAGAATCATGTAAGTATACAATAGTTTGGGTTGGAAAGGATCTTTAAAGTTTAGTCTAACCCCCGTGCAGTAAGCAAGGCCATCTTCAATCAGATCTGGTTGCTCAGAGCCCTGTCCAGACTGACCTTGAGTGTTTCCAGGGATGGGGCACCTATCACCCCTCTGGGCAGTCTGTTCCAGTGCTCCACCTCTCTCATTGTAAAATATTTCTTCCTTATATCTAGTCTAAATCTCCTCTTTTTTATTTTAAAACTATTACCCCTTGTCATATCACAAAAGGCCCTGCTAAGAAGTTTCTTATTAGTCCCCTTTAAGTACTTCAGGGCCGTAGTAAGGTCTCCCTGGAGCCTTCCCTTCTCCAGACTGAACAACCCCAACTCTCTCAGCCTTTTCTTCACAGGAGATGTCTTCTAGCCTTCTGATGACCTCTGTGGCCCTACTTTGGACCCACTCCAATGGGTCCATGTCTTTCCTGTGCTGAGGGCTCCAGAGCTGGATGCCACATTGAATCCCAAGCTGAATTCCAAGCTGCTGAGGCTACAGTGTTGTCAGTACTTGGTTCAGGTGTTACCATCAGTTCAGGTACCTTTCTATAATCATTATTCTGCCTTATAATTAGCCTGCTGTGATTTACACACAGCATCCATCATGAGTAGAGGCTTTAGGTATCCTTTGATGCAGCCTAGAATCATCATGAATGTTGAAAATCACTTTTGAACTTAGGTTATGGTATCACCTTATCTGGTAGTTCAAAAAGATTACATTTTATTTCCATGTATAAAATAACTGGTTAACTGCAACATTGATGCAATATTCTCAAATGCTCTGTTCATCAAAATCATGTCTATTAAACCATAAGATATCTCATTGCTACACTATTTGGGAAATTAGAAACCCCTCATCACTGTTGTATATGCAAATATTTACTGCACAGCAGGAGATTATGTTAGGTAAAAAAATTGCAGCACCAAGTGCAAACACAAACAAGAGATTCGGCACGCACCTGCATGTCAAAACAGGAACATCTTCAGAAAGAAATCCCCAGTGGCAACAATTTCTTGGTTATACAAAAGGGATAGTAAACATCAGAGTAAATTGGCATCTCTACAGACATTGCATGTCTGAACAAAGATGGAGCGGTATCTTGTTTTATTATAGCGGCATCTCTGGTTTTTTCCCAGTAGAGACAACGATGGACAGCTACTGACTGAAAAGGAGAACACGAGAACAGCAGTCTGTTCACAATGAGGCTGCTCAGAGCTTCTTTATCAACCATTTTCACTGCTCGTTGAATTCTTCATTTTAAAATAAATAAAATGTTTTGATAAATTTGAGTAACATTGAGAATTACCAATGTGTATACATACCAAATGGAAGGATGTCATGAGAGGGTGAAGAATGTGTAAAAATGTGTAATACAATCTTGTTCTCATCAATTTAAAGTATCACCGTGAAGAACCACTGCCCTTTTCACTCACCATATTCTTTCATTGTCTCTTTTACAAAACAAATGTCTCAATGACAGTCCACAGTGATGTTCAAGTGCTATATATTTTGGAGGATATAAGCAACTCAGCTGAATAACTCCACTGAACATAAAGACATCCTGTAGATTTACTCCACTGTGGTGCCACAGCCTTCCTCTATCCTTGAAAAAGGACTTGTTCAGGATAAGCTGCATCTGTAGTTTCCTTCCTATGATGCTCAACGAAGCCTCAAACTCATGGGGACAAAGCACCTGGTAAATTGTAAGTGAAGAAGACCAGCTGTCACAGGTGTTCATTTTAGGATGTTCCTGGACCCCCTTCCGTCCTCTATTTTTCCTCTAGGCCTAACAGCTTTGAGATTTGTCATTTGTAAAGAAGCCTTCTTGCTGCTCACTCACAGATAACCACAGACTCAGCATGAAAGAAACTGCAGCATCCTCATTACTAAAATCCTGTGAACAACAGTCAGTTAAAAGTTAATCTCTACTAATCTTTACTGTTGCCTAATCCACACCTGAAGCACAACATCTGATCTCAGCGATGTGTGATGACTGTTTAGCTACTGTAACAACTGTTTGTGAAGGGCTGTGAATATCAGGAGTGTCCTCATGAATTCAGGAATGTCTGTTGATTTGTATTAACACAAAATAAAACCTTTCTTTTTTTAAAATATAATAATTTTTTCTTGTGATGTTATAAACAACCAGACTACTAGAATATATTTTAGACCTTCAATTTTCACAAAAATCTGCCTAGGGATATACGCTACAAGCCCCCTCCAAATCTGGCCGACTACTATTAAATATAAGACATGTCTACAATGCAAAATTATGATAATAGTACATGACGGTGTACTTGTGCTAGCTTGATCTAGCCAGCACCCTAGGATTAGCAATTAAGGGATTGCAATGTAGGTTTTAGTGATGCTTGTTATTTATTTAGCATGTATATCCGGAATGTATATAGTGTTTCTGCTTGGATTTATAGATGCTAGCATTCATGTGTGGCTTCTACTCTAAACTATGCAGCTAACTTGAAGTAAAACCAAATATGGTAGCACATACAATTATTAATACATTTGTTACTCCTGTGTATCCTGTTCAATGCCATTTAGTATACAGCCTTGTATTTTGTAAAGAAGCTGAACAATGCTGCCCAAAGGGGAGTTCACAGAGAGGAAAAGAATTTATTTTCTTACCTTAGCAAGGAAAAAGGCAAGGACAATGAAACTGCATGATATGTAATTAAAGGATTTTAAAAGAAGCCCAGCGAAAGAGCTACTTAAGAAAATAAATAAAAAAAAATCTGAATTTATTCATGGACATAAGTTTGTACAAAAAGCTCCCCCCAAATACTTCATTTTATTCTTAATCCTTAAGCTTGTGTTATCAGCTTCTTGATGATCTCTTATAATTTCTACAGCAGAAAGGTGGGTAGGGCCTGAGAGCTGTAGTTTCAGATACTGTTACCAGGGAGAGGTAAAGGTTGACCTAAAAACTATTCCATAGAAGCATAAAAATATCTTCTGTCCATCTTTCACAACCAAATTATCCTCTTTCATTGAAACTGGAGTCTTTCCTCTGCAGAAGAAATGTGCATTTTTTAAAATATTTTAAAACTGAATGCAGCTTGAAATGGTTTTCTTTATCTCCTTCCAGCATAGCTGGCTATCTGGATAACAATATCTATAAGTAAAGGTCAGGGTAAAGACCTGTTTATGCAAAGCTAAGCAATGAAAGGGGAATACTTGCTTTTCTTCAGGTAGAAAGCCAGTTCAGGCATGTCAAGAATTCAAAGTTCAAAACTTAACTGTGAACCGCGCAACTCACCAAATAAACCTACATATAAGAGTGAAGCAGGAAAGATACCCTATTAGAAAATATACTTGTTACATAAACTCGCAGAGGCCAGCTGGATGAAGGACTGTATACAGTCCTTTATACACACACACACACACACATATATATAGTCCTTTTATAGTAGTGTATAAAACATTAACTTACAGACCATCAGTTCAAGTCAGTATAGTTAAGCAAAAGCAATGTAACTATGCATGGGCCACTGGAGAGCTACAGGAACAGGTAGTTACACGATTTAATCATAGCAGAAAGTCATCCATATCCCCCCTTTTGTTATCATGTGACAGCACACCCATAGTGAAGCCAGCAGCGTGATGAACATGAATTTTCACTCTTATGTTGGAACTTTTCTGAGTAACGCTAACCAGGCAGGACACAGGTTGGATAACCTTTATGGTAATAATTTTGTAGGGGGGTGGAGAAAGCTGGCTAGTCTTGTTCTGCTTTCATTTGCAGGATGCTAGCCTTGTTCTATTTTTGTTTTTCAGGAATAACCTTGATCTAGCTAAGAAAAACAGGAAAATAGTGGAATTCTAAAAAATATAGCAACTACATTTCTATACAACATTATTTAGAAAAAGTTGGCATATGATGTAATTTTGAACATAAAAAATAAAATACCAGTCAGTAAACTACAGCTTTTTTAATTGTGAAATGCAAAAAATTGTTCTAAAATTCAGTAAGGCTGGTATTTTTTTTATCTGTTTGGTTGTTCTATTGGGTTGTATGCTGCTTACTTTTAGCATTTTTTTTGTTAAAACTTCCCTACAGTGAAAAATGTTAAGATAACATTGAGATTAACAAGATATACATTACAAGAATGTGTGGGGGTGAGAGAAGACTATGTTGAAATACTAAGCAAATACTGTTGCTAGTGACTATATGAAAAGACATAACAATCCACAGATTCTGAGGGCTCTGCCACTGACGTTTCAGTCTTTAAATTCTTGACTTCTCTGCTACATGATTTGTCCTTCTATGAGTTTCACAGTAGCACTTCTTAATTTCCCTGAGGATCTTGGAGGGGGGTCAGGGGGAATTAAGGATTGTTTCTTAAATACACAATTTGGAAGAATGGCAACGGCAAGACTGTCCTTCGAATGAAGCATCCTCTTTCTAGTTTTTCCTCACTGAGCTCAGCTTTGCTGCTGACTCTAGCTGCATATAAAACCAGTAATAGTGGAGTTTCTATAAATTTCCACTCCATGTATTTCAAGTCCAAAAGAAGCATTTATAATTATTTAGTTGGTTCTTCTGTATTAAAAGAACATTTAATTCCATCCAGTAGCTTTCTGCTGGGTATAGTTGAACAGGGTTGTAGGTTTTTTTCAGTAAGATATCTGTTCTTGAAGACATTAGGAGAATTCACCACTTGCCTTGAAAACCTGCTAACAGTTAAAATCACTCACTCTTAAAAACTAGATTCCTATCTGTAACGTGAGTTGATTTGCATTAAGCTCCCAACCACTGACCCCTGTTATTGAACTTCCTACCATAGGTTAAATATAGAAGTCAAGCATTCAAAACCTGACAGCAACTTAGACTACTTGTTTAGCAAAATCTTGATTATTGTTAAGTTTCATGAAACATTGCCTCTCAGGAAACTACACTTCCTAGTTTTTGTGAAAACTGACAAGATTTATGATGCTTCAAACAAAACATATCAAGTTGTCCAAACTGTCATTTTATGAAACTCAGTGCTGGCTTAAAGTTTAAGATCATTTTGTCATGTGTTGCTATGTCAACTGCTGTGAAAGAAAGTCCTTGTTAACTCTTTGTGATTATCTTCATGACTAAATATTCAGTCCCACTATACTTACTGTGGAGCTATCAAACAGGAGGGGAAAAAACAAACAAAAAAAAAACCCCAGAAGTGGACTTAAGCTAGAAGTATTTGCAACTCAATTCGCTGTATGAACCTGAAGAACTAAGCCACACGGCCAGCATCCTGTAAAAACCTCACAAGTCACAATGAATACTATGAAGAAAAAATGAACTGAAATTATTTTCCAGTACTATTCAAAATGTATGAAAACATGGGATTTAACCAAGGAATCTTTAGATGTCTTATGATATATTTTTGCACTGATGTGCATCTATTTTATGCAAAGAACTAAGTAGAAGTACTGCAGGGAAAAAAAAAAGATAACATAGAAGCTATTTTTTGATCAAAGTAACACAATGCCTATTTTTGAGAGGACTATCGGGCCAAATCAGGTTACATATGCATTTGCAAAAGTATGTTCCAAGTAGGAATTGCAGCTCTGTCCCAAAGAACACTCTTGCAGAAAATTTAAGTCAAGTTCCTTGAAGAACTAGATTTATTGTTGATCAGTTGTGTAAACCAAGGGAAGACTGTAACAGAATTATATCAGACCAACAAAGAACAGATTCTTTGCACTTAAGAGCAACCTCTGAGGTACCTGAGTCAAGTGAGATTTCCTTACAAGCAGGCAGACAGAAGTTACGCAGACACTTCAGATCTCAACAGTTCAGTAACTAGAAATTGTTCCAGGACTGGCTAATAAATTATACTCAGATGCTTAGACAAATCTGAGACTTCAAACAATGACCGAGGCCTGGTTTACCTATGCAATTAAGGAAGTGTAAAGAACCATGAAAAATAGAAGTTACATATTTAGAATTGTTTGCTTTAATGGGCAGCAACAGTAGTAACAAAGAGGAGGAAATAATTTTATCATATGATTTCAAGCAGAATTCCTGTGAGTGATGGTTATCGAACTACTACAAATAACAGCAGTAACTACATGGAGACCAACAGACTAACACTACATTTGCTTATTCCTCAGTAGATTGAAATTATTACAACTTTTAAGACAAAGGTTTCAATTAATGGATATATTTCTCAGCCGGATTCCCTTGAGGCTTCTTTAAATTTGCAAGCACTCTGAGTAGCAAAGTGCATTTTCTGAGACAGCTCTTTTGGAAGACAGAAAAGGGGGATTAGTTAAATCTAGGCTGTTTCGGGGAATGTAGTGGAGAGACTCAACAAAGAAGTAAAACCAGACTTATCCTATATGAAAATATTTCCCTTACCTTTCTTATCCTCTTTCCTAAAGTGTTAGTAATCATCTGTTGGTCCTTAACTGGAATACGACGCAGATAAATTGTCATGAGCTGATCAAAATAAATCATATCATCTTGAATTTACTTGTTTTATGAACCTAAAAATTCAGAAAAGGACCCCAAGTTGCAGTGTAATTGAGAGTGGTGGAGACACAGCACAGGAATCACTGCAGTGTCACTACCCTGATGCAGAGATGTAGGTCAGTGAGTGTGTGCTGGATAGAATCATAGAATGGTTTGGGTTGGAAGGGATCATAAAGATCATCTAGTTCCAACCCCCCTGCAATGGGCAGGGATGTCCCACCAGATCAGGCTGCCCAAGGCCCATCCAACCTGGCTTGAACACCTCCAGGGATGGGCAGCCACAGCTTCCCTGGGCAACCTGGGCCAGAGAACAGGTGCACATATGTAAGATAGTCTAGAGGTAGAACGTGCATTAGTACTGGCATCTTTTTTTTGTGGAAAAAAGTTATTTTCCCATAAATAAATAAGTGAATAAAACATTTTCACGTTGTGCTTTTTTTCTCCATTCCAAAAGTCACAAAGTTACACAATTATGTAATTTTATGGCAGAACCACTGCTGGTGAAAATTGTCCTGCTTATTCAAATAGCTTCACTATGACCCTTCTATGGATCTGAAGCAATATGATAGGAATGGATGGACTTGATGATCCGGTGGGTCTCTTCCAACCTGGTTATTCTATGATGCTATGTTTGAAAATAAGCACAAAGTATACAGTAGCCATGCATCTTAAAATGACACATGGAACTTTGCTATGCTACTGCCATAATACCTGTATGACAAATGATCTTATGCCTATTTTCAAGTGGAGGAAAAAATTAACAGCTATATGAGAATACATGGATTCACAGGCTGCCTGGTATGTCCCAATGCTAAGAATTACAATCCCTCATTTTTAGACTCCCTCAACCACTGCACTCCATAGCTCCAATTTAATACCTAAAGTCTTTCTACTCCAGGTATTCTGAAGGGTGAAGATAAGAGAGCTGGGAACTTAACTGGACAATCCTAGACACAGGCATAAGCGGAAAATCCTATGGACCAGGGAAAATAGGGAGCCAGGCATTCACAGGAGGGAAGATTATGAAGGAGAAGAAAAGACTTTCCCACCACACTGGATGGAGCAGAGAACCTGGGAGAGCTGATCAGCAGCCCAAAAGGGCTTGGGTTTGATGCAGTGGGGCAGGAAGCCTGGCCTGTGCTCAACAGTGAGCAGTTACTCATTCCACACAAAATGACCCCGCTTCAATGAGAGAGATTCAGCTCACATTTCCTATAGCCTAAAGGCTACAGCAGTTATGTAGGAAATATCTAGTTAAGCTTCTTCAGGCAGCAGAGAAAATTGAGCACAGGTCTCAGGTATCAGCAATGAATGTATTACAATATCCATCAACTTGTTGAGTAAAAATGAGACACCAGCAATCTCATGTCCATTCATATGTTTAGAGTAATGCCCAAATCTGGCAACAAACTTGAAAATGTTTACTTCACCAGATGACCTATAAATCTTGCCAGTGCTGAAAGCTGGCCTGTTTAATACTCATATGATTTATGCAATTATAAGTACATACGAAAGGGAAATAAGAGGCAAAAATGGATCAGAATTCAGAGCAATTGCTCCAGTGCCACATCTAAATCTACTCATACTCGAGGTGTCTCTAATTTTGTCATTGGTTACGGAGGAATCCTAAATTTTTTATGGCTATAGATTCAGCACTTTAAAGACCTCCACTGATTCGGACAAATCCAGGACATAATCCCACTCCAAGGGTCTGATACAGAAGTTCTGCCTTTTGGATTTTAAATGTACAATACCGCATCACCTATCCCCGTGGAAGCTTAGGGTGATGAACTCATGCATCTGCCAGAAAAAAAAGAACAGGTAATGACTAGTTTTCTCTTCCTTAGGATCTTATATCTCTATTCAAAAGATTCTCAGTACAGTTCTCTCAGTAGGAACATATTTGTGCACACAGTTCTACAAGTCCTCTGCTGAAATGATAAGTCAGCTTACAGGGCATTACTGAGATTAAACAGTGTAGACAGTGAATGAATTCAGCACGAAGCCCAGGAAAGTCTTAAAATAATATTCAGGGTATACCAGTGGGGTTTTATTAAACTGGTTACAATGTCTCTGGCTCTTGAGCTCACATGCTCTGCCTGAAGAGGAGACATCAGAGTGAAAAAATCACATATTTTGTGGGCCTTAAAATAAAAACTTTTAGGGTAAAATAGATTTAGGGACAGCAAATAATGGCATGCTATTACTTATGAGAATTTCATCTTCTACGACCCGCTCTTGAACATCACAATAGTAAATGAAAAAAAATATTCTTACAGATTTCACTAATGCAAGATCAAACCACAAACCTCTAGGCACAAAGAGCTTCACTGGAAGCATTGGGCTTTGAATTAGGCTCCAAATGTTTCTTTAAAGGTATCCTTACGATTCCCTCTCTAATTATTATGTTCTACCCTAACTACAAAGCTTTAAAGAGGCAGCAAGGTGTGTGGTAACAGCATTCCTACAGTCCTAAAGAAAATGCACATTATACAGCAGAGTGACAGAAGAGTTATGCAGGTACTTAAGTTACAAGTTATGAGATTGGAATCCTGGCAAACATTCAGGGCAATGCTGTATCAAGCTGAACAAATTAATGTTTTACTAATTACCTGAACTTAAACAAGCTAAAATCCTTCTTCAGAAAGGGCAAAAATAGAAAATTTCTGTCTTTTCATAGACCTTCCTAAGGGCCTACCTCTAACTGAAATTCTTTCTACTACTAAAACAAATACCTAATTAATTACATCTGTAAAAGAAATAGAAAACAATCCATGACTTAAGAAATTCTTATCTAGGCCAAACCCTAACAAAAGCAACAAAGGACAAATTCATTCATTAATTTACTTTAGCAGGATTTTCACTCTAGTTGTATTACTCCTGGCTCTTAACTTCCTCTTCTTAAACTCTTTAACATCAATTATAAAGAACAGCTCGCATGGAAAATCTGAACATCATCCAAACACAGTTTGGGCTTATGAAATTAAACTGATGTCTTCCTTTTCCCAAGAAATATGCAAAAAGGTCGGTAAGCCAAGAATGGACCTCATATTGTAATATTTAGTAAGGCAAACAGAATAAATGTATATATCCATTCTTATAACTGTCTTTTCCAGCAGACTTACTTTTCAGCCTGCATAATCTCAGAGGCAAACACTCTTCTGGGTGGAAAATTGGTTGGATGACCGGGCCCAGAGAGTGGTGCTTAATGGTGTTAAATCCAGCCGGAGGCCAGTTACAAGTGGGGTTCCCCAGGGCTCAGTCCTGGGTCCAGCCCTGTTCAGTGTCTTTATCAACGACCTGGATGAAGGCATCGAGTGCTCCCTTAGCAAGTTTGCGGATGACACCAAGCTGGGTGGAAGTGTTGATCTGCTGGAGGGTAGGGAGGCTCTGCAGAGGGATCTGAACAGGCTAGACCACTGGGCTGAGACCAATGGGATGAGGTTTAACAAGGCCAAATGCCGGGTCCTGCACTTGGGGCACAACAACCCTGTGCAGAAGGAGAAGTCTGTCTAGAAAGATGCCTGGAGCAGAAGGACCTGGGGGTGTTGGTCGACAGCGACTGAACATGAGCCAGCAGTGTGCCCAGGTGGCCAAGAAGGCCAATGGCATCCTGGCTTGTATCAGAAACGGTGTGACCAGCAGGTCCAGGGAGGTTATTCTCCCTCTGTACTCGGCACTGGTGAGACCGCACCTCGAGTACTGTGTTCAGTTCTGGCCCCTCACCACAAGAAGGCTGTTGAGGCTCTGGAGCGAGTCCAGAGAAGAGCAATGAAGCTGGTGAAGGGGCTGGAGAACAGGCCTTATGAGGAACAGCTGAGAGAGCTGGGGTTGTTTAGCCTGGAGAAGAGGAGGCTGAGAGGAGACCTCATTGCTCTCTATAACTACCTGAAAGGAGGTTGTAGAGAGGAGGGTGCTGGCCTCTTCTCCCAAGTGACAGGGGACAAGACAAGGGGCAACGGCCTCAAGCTCCGCCGGGGAGGTTCAGGCTGGACATCAGAAAAATATTTTTCATGGAAAGTGTCACTGGGCACTAGCATGGGCTGCCCAAGGAGGTGGTTGAGTCACCATCCCTGGAGGTATTTAAAAGATGGGTGGATGAGGTGCTCTGGGGCATGGCTTAGTGGTTGACACAAATGGTTGGACTTGATGATCCTAGGGGTCTTTTCCAACCTAGTGATTCTATGAAAACTGTGAAAGATCTACAGTTTCTTTCAGATATATTTCTTTCTCTTGTTTAATTTTTTAAGAAATCAAGACACTACTTCAGAAGCATTTCATCTACTAATAAAGTCAACCTTTATGGGAACTTACGGGACTCCACTGGCAAATGGAGAGAGGGCTATTTTGAATCCCTTAGTGAAAACAGGCTAGGAAATGAAACAAGCTTAATGTGAGCAGGGATCCTCGACAGCCATCAGTGCCCCTTCTCTCATTTTGTTCTCCTTGAGTCCTCTTTAGTCTATTTGAATGAAAAATATTTGCAACCAACAACCAATATAATTTCACAGGCTTATTACAGCTCACTTTAGGAATCAGTGTGTTTCTGCAGGTTCTCATGTCACTGACAATCAGTGTTACTCTTGAGAGTTCCCAATTCTTCCACTTAAGCGTCAGTGTGTCTCCTTAATCCCTTTAATTCTTGGATTTTGACCTAATTTTACTGCTCGTTATCATGCTTCTTTTGCTGCTAGTTGGGTCTTATAATGTATCATAAAAATATAAAAGCTAAATGGTGGATTATTTTTAAGTAAAAAGCCTGCTAAGTGCTATCTTGGGCATTCTTTCCCTTGCCTCTCACTGGACCAGAATAAATGAAACCAATGGCACTATTCAGCTTGGCAAAGGAAGGAAGATTGAGCTCCAAAAGCTGAGCTGGTTAATTTTGTTGCGAGTACAGTGTTTTTTAAAATTGTGATTATTCAACAACTAGGAAAATATATATCACCATGTGATGGTGTGAAGAGATTTCCTTTCTATCCAACCAACGCAGCAGCAGGGATGCTTTTTCTGCATGGAAGACAAAACTATTAGCCCTGACTTCAAAAAGAACTGGAACCAAAATCTACCCACCTTAAACCCGGATCTAAACTAGCAGCTTAAGTATTATTCTGGAATGCATTGTTCCAGCCATTTTATTCTGTGGAACATAAAACATATTAGCAGGAAAGGAGAAACACAGCATGGAAAAAAGAGTATTTGTTGGCCCCATGGTAACTGTACTCAGAATTACAGAATAGTTTGAGTTGGAAGGGACCTTAAGGATCATCTAGTTCCAATCCCCCCTGCCATGGCAGGGACACCTCCCACCAGACCAGTCTGCCCAAGGCTCCACCCAACCTGGCGTTGAACACCTCCAGGGACTGGGCAGACACAGCTTCCCTGGGCAACCTGTGCCAGTGCCTCACCACTCTTAGGGTGAAGAAATTCTTCCTTATGTCTAGTCTAAATCTGCTTCTCTCCAGTTTAAAAACATTCCCCCTGCTCATACCACTGCAAGCCTTTGTGAACTGTCCCTCTTCAGCTTTCTTGTACGCCCCTTTCAGGTACTAGAAGGGTGCTCTAAGATCTCCTCGGAGTCATCTCTTCTCCAGGCTGTACAAGCCCAATTCTCTCAGCCTGTCCCCATCGCAGAGGTGCTCCAGCCTTTATAGCCTCATTTTTGTAGCCCTCCTCTGGACCCATTTCAGTAGTCCCATATCCTTCTTATGCTGAATATTCCAGAACCAGACACCATACTTCAGATAGGGTTTCACGTGAGCAGAGTGGAGGGACAGAATCATCTCCCTCGACCTGCTGGCTGTGCTTCTTTTGACGCAGCCCAGGATATGATTGGCCTTCTGGGCTGCGAGCACGCATTGCTGGCTCATGTTGAGTGTCTCATTGAAGAACAGCCCCAAGTCCTTCTCCACAGGACTGCTCTCAATCACATCATCCCCCATTCTGTATGGAAACTGCAGATTGCCCTGACCCAGGTACAGGACCTCGCACTTGGCCATGTGGAACTTCATGAGGTTCACATAGACCCACTTCTCCAGCTTGTCCAGGTCCCTCTGGGTGATATCTTGCCCTTCTGTTGTGACAACTGAACCACTCAGCTTGGTGTCATCACCAATAATAATTGAGTGCCCTGGAATAATCCAGGATAGGGAGCAGAGGAAAGCTTTGCTTTTGGTAAAAACTGCTATTTGAACCAAAATAATTAAAAACAAACAAAAATTCTCTAGTTAGACCAAACAACTACCTTTATTTCTCCTCTCCAAACCCCATTTTGTTTTATTTGGATAAAGTAGACCTTCCTTTCTATGTATTTATCTAGAGAACAAAGTGATGTTCAAGTTCAAAACAGAAAATTCAATCATTTCCAGCAGTCATTCTTAAAATGCCCGTACAGTGAAACCAATATAACTGGTACAGAAGACAACAAATATCTTTCACTGAGATGAGTAAGGCCTGTACTAGACTTTCTATACCTCCATGAAATTATGGCTACGCTAAACACATAGCTACTCCTGTATATATTGACAGATATTAATTTTGCTGTGACTTTGCAGCCACATTCACAACAACTCCATGAACTAATGTTTTAATTACAGAATGGTTTATTTTGAGGGGTTTTTTTTCTGCTTGTTTGTTTGTTTTTTTAAGAAACCATAGTGTCAAACTACTACTTAAATCCTTTGGTGATATTTACAGTAAGAAGCGTGACAAGCAGAAAATTGTTTGGGCACCAATTTAATGTATCTAAACAGCAGCAACAGGCCTGGCAACAGATCAGAATCCAATACAGTACTTGGCAAATGATGGCAAACATACCACCAACATGTGATGCCCTCATTTTTAAGCCAAGGATAAATGTAGTTGAGGTTTCCTGCCAGGACTAGTGTGCCCAAATGCCATGTGTGAGGTCAAGCAAGGATGCTGCAAATAATTTCCAATGATATTTTACCAGTCTGCTTCTAGAACTGTCTGATACTGAGTCCAAAATGTCTGTTCCTATACTATTATTACAGCTCACCCAGGAAAACCCTCTAGTGCTATGGCTTTGAAAAGCAGCACTGATAACTGTTTTGTTTAATAACTCTACTCAGAAGTGTGCTACTATTCTCTCACAAACCAATAAAACCTACCAGAACGGTGGAATTCCTAACAATGTATTTTTTATTTTGTAAAATGAAGGATAACAGATGACAAAACTATATTTCACAAACTTACTTAAAGTTTTCTCTAACCAGTAGAACAGTGCTTCTCTAAGTAACATAATTTCTCACATAAACATACTTGGGAAAAGTCTATGAAGTTTTCCCAGAAATTAGGTTTAAAGACTGACTTTAGGGAATTGTTCTTGAAAGATTCTTGCTTCAATGAGGATTTAAAAAAATCTTAGTACAGGAGAATGTAGGGCTGCGTTAAGTCATTTAGGAATCTGTAATGAAAAGTTTAAATGAGATTTAGTTAATGATGTAAATCACCAGCTTCTGAGAGCCTTGGCTTTGCAATGCTTTGAATTTAAGTCAGAGAAGCTGCCCCAAAAGCTTTAAGTAAAAAAAAAAAGGAAACTTGTTTCATTCCTTCCCTAGTGATCCTCACATTCCTAAAACAGGCATAAGAATCTGTCATTATTTCCCCTTTGAAACCATTTTACCCTTGAGGCACTGCACTGCAAGATACCACTTAGCAGGCCTATAAAAACAGTTTGGAGGACACCACTTAAGGATGGAGCAGAGAAGGAAGTTGGGTAAGGGAGGGACAGATTATGGTTCAGTTTAGGGCTAAACATGACATGAGTTTCCCCCTTACAAAATATTTTTTGTTTTAGAATGCCCTAGGCTCAAACCAGCATTGTCTCACTTTTTCCTCAAAAGAGATGAATTTAATGGAACTGACTCTGTAATGCAAACACCATTACTATGGTACCAGTCTCTTGCAACAAAAGACACTGCAGAACACAACACATAAAACGAATTTTTGCCATAGGTGATGGTTCCTTAAGCTGCAGAAAGACGGACAGGGTAGGAGGAGAAGCAAGCAAGGCAGACTACTGTGACAATGGCACTAGTCAAGCAACAAGCAGGTCAAGGACAAGGTCATATTTTTTAAAAATTTGTAACAGATCACTATTTAGAAGAGATGAACATTCCTTCCCTGATTTTACATGGTCTGAACTTGAATATTGCAAAGTTACCCTTATCATCTAAGAAGAAAAAAGAATTTTTCTTATGCAAAGCGAAAATGAAGAAAACAGTAGTCCTTAAAAGTGAAGCTCTGCTCTTTAACTGGCAGTCAGAGTACTGCAGCAGTACTGCCACCTCAGTCCCAATACCCATTGCTGGGCAAGGGAACATATTAAACACTGATACGGCTTTTGGAGGCATGGGGTCTGTGCTGGTGTTTGAGTATAGTTCCAGCTTGGAAGTATGTTTGTTTCATTCTACACAATCAGCAGAATTTGGCCAAAAAATTGCCTTAAACCAGTTCAACCAGTTTCACATTATTCAAAATTGCACAATTAATGTGAAAATATCTTCTACAGTTTGGATAGGAAGGCATTTAGATCCATATTCTTAATCAATTACTACGACTTACTGCAGCGGTATTATAAAAAAACAGAGAAGCAGGGCATAAAGAGAAGGTAAACAATAGACTTCAGTTTTAATTCTATTCTCAGTGCTAGTTTCTCATGTAAGGAGTAAAAATACTTCAGACAATTCATAAGACACATAGCATGAAATCACACCATGCAGTTTTCTGAAAAAGGTATAAGAGCTCAATACACTGGAGTTAATTTCTACGTCAATTTTCACTCCACACAGATTAGTGCCACTTTCAAACTCCATCCATATATTTGGCAGTGCCATAGATATCCAGTTTCCCTGAACTTTCAGTAATATGAAAGTGCTGCAGACACTGCATATTATCATTAAGTTTATCAGATTTAAGTTACTCTGTGAGCCTGTTTTTCACTAATTAAAAGGCTCAAGCATTTTCAGCTGGATCTTTTCTTCACCAGAGTCAGTCTCTCAGTAGCGTGCAAATCTTCATACCACAAATATAGTCAGGAGTTCAACTATCTGTTTGCATTTCCATTTTTTTACCTCCCCACAAGAAAAAAAAATCCATTTTTCCTGCCTTCTGGTAGCATCAGTGGATTAAGAATTTCATAATTTAAACAATAGGATTCATCACTGCTACATGTTTGCACTTGCTAAGTAGAGTTATTTCTTCACCTTGTTAATGGAATGTGGAAGCTATTTCTGAGGAAAAAGATTGAACTGAGACTATTTCACGATGTCTATAAAAAAGAAAAATCCATACTTTTTTCAAGGTTTTGCTAACATGGACTCAACATCTTTTCAGTATCAACAGCATCACATGAGCTTTTAAAGATCAAACTCAAAACAAAACAGAAAGCAAACTACCAATATGGATGACAGTTATTTTCTTCCAGAACATCACACAGCTAACTCATCAGCACCTAATATATTAAGGTATCTTTATGGTCTAATCATAACAGAAACATAAGGGCTCACTTGAAAGCAGATAGTTCTGAAGCTAAATCCCTAAACATGAAAAATTGAAACCTTTTCTACCTTTAAAAAATAATAACACTGATAAATAACTGAATTGTATTTAATTTATTTCATTTTTTCATTACTTTTATGAAACAAGCCATTTATAGCCAGGAAAGCGCTACAGTCATACATATGTAGGTAACTAATACTGATAACAAGACTCTTTCAGAGCTTAAAACCTCAATCAGTTTCTTCTGGTGAAACCTCTAATGTTGGTTTGGTCCTAAACGTTTTCTTTCATTTTATTCTTACACAGCCTCCTTATAAACCCATTTCTCTTCTCTTTAGTTATACTCAGAAAGTTATGAGACAGTCATAATCCCATAGCTATTCTCCATTTATTTAGATGGCAGATTTGTTCCTCAATGAGTAAGAAAGCAAGTGTGTCACAGCACCACATTTCATATTGTTGGACCGTAGGTCACGATATGGTACGGAGCATGGCGGTCACCTTACTCCCGCTGTAAGAAACCGAGCAGGCAAGGGGCCACGAGCTTTCAGAGTGTTGACTTGGCTCTTTTCCCCTCACTTATCCACCTAGTCTGCTGTTGCCCTAACCTGCTTAGCACAAATGCTAGCCACATATAAGAGGACAAACACAATTCAACATCCACAGCAAAACCCATACTGGAGTAGTTTGATGACTCCTCATACTTAGCCTCCATGTAATAGCCTGAGGTAACAGACTTAAGCACTGATCAGAGCAGCATTGTTTAAAAGACCAACACATAATCTCTTAAATCATGGTATAAGAAGTGAGGCACATTAACCATCAAAAGATGGGACTAAAGAAAATCATGCTCTTTTTCTCAGATTTCCAGTTCACAGACTGCACAAATATTTCAAGACATATAGAAGCGTATTTTACGGGCAACTTTCTAATTCATGTTATTTGAAAAGAGTGGGAATTGGTGTTGAAGGTCCCCCTCACTCAGGCATGAGAGAACCGGAAGATATAAAATACCTGGGTTGGAACATGTGCCTTCATTTTTTTACATATTTCAAATAACATTAGCTGAAAAATATGAACACACACTCATTTGTTGAAACAAATTTTGAAACCTCTCCTCATTTCAATGGGACCACTATGGATTGTTGCGCGATTCAGGTTAACTGAAGTTCCACTTATTTCATTTACAGCACTAGGCGCTGTGTGGTAGCCATCACAACCTCATTACTGCAGAAAAATCTCTGATACACCAGACAGAAGTCTGAAGCGTGCCATTCTGCAGCAGATGTGCTGCACCTTTCACTCAGATCTTGAGTTTAGTCTGCTAGAATGATCTGGCTCAAAATCAAAACCACTAAAACAACAGTCTTGGTACCAGTGAAATTCTTCCAAAGTATACCTGAGCTGCAAAACACTGACTTTGATGTCTTTCTGAAGAGGGTAGATATACGGCTAGATTAAAGTGCTGGATTTTGCACCCATGTTACAAATTCTAAAGATGTCACTAATAAATTTGAATTATTTTAGACAGAGAAATAGTAATGTTTTGGTCACAATTTCAGCCCTTTTAAATGCAGTTTTACCATCTTCAGTCAAACAGAAAATCAGAAATACTTTGAAATGCAACACAGCTCATGTTTCCCTGTGTCAACAAACAGTCTCAGGAAAGCAAAGACCATCTTACTATCTAGCTAAGTAGTATGCAAGATGATAAAGTTGTCACAAGTTCCAAAGGCTCTAAAAAAATCAGCAAGCACCTACTTATCATAATGATTCTTTGTATTATGAAAAATAGCATGCTGTTACAATGGACAGGCTGTTACAACTCTGCCAAGCAGAAGCAGATGAGGCAGGTCAGCTTTCTAATGAAAGAAAAGTTCTTGGTATGGAGTCATAATATATTAAGTGCAATTTGCTTTAACTACACAGTTCTCACTAGGAAGTGTTCAAATAGCATAGAGAGAAGCCTCAAATATTGAGCTCTCAAGGAGCAACTCAGTTTAAAGAACCAATGTTAATCAGTACTCCGAGAGCGAACTTTCTTCATCTTTAATTACCCCCACCAAACGAAACCTTGAAACATCTCAGGACTGAGTATTTGTTCACCTACTACAAGAATAACTTTGAAAATCATGAACAATGTCACCACGTGGTGACACCTGTCATAAGTGAATGATGTTATTATTAGGAATATACTGCACCCCTTGCTTTGTTACCTTTGCATTTCTCTTACCTGTATCTCAGTTAAAAGAAAATAGTTAAGGAAAATAACTGTTAAAAATTCTCCTCTCGCTATTTGTTCTCTGATATAGTAAAGATTTGTAAAGACATTTTTAAAATTTTCTAGAAGCACTGTCTCTTCTGCGCTTGTTCAGCACAATTAACAGAATATGCTTTAATATCCCATTCCCAACAATGGCAAATGCTGACAAAACCGTCCACTCCACGACAGACAGGACAAATACCTGTTTACTGACCTAAATACTGTTAGTTGACTGCATTTCTTGTGAAACAGTAACACAAGCTGAGTACACAAGCTGAAGATAAGCTAACTTGAAGCACTTTTTCTAAGAGGTATTTTAAATCAGCTAATAACATTAATTGACATTTAGTCATAGAGCTATATATCACATATGAAAAAAGGTACCAAAGTAACATAAATTAGCAATCGGTTACCACACACAAGAATATCTACATTGAGGAGTATCCACATTAAGTACAGACTTTGGATGGAAAAAAAGGCCTGTTAACATATTTTGTTTACCCTTTAAACTGTTCTTTCTATGTTCTTTAAAAACAAGTGAACAAAACCTGATTATTTTTTCCCTAAATGAGTCTATGAAGGTGTTCTCTATTTGGTTTTATTCCTACCTTTGTATCCTCCACAATCCTGCAAAATAATATTAGTCAGGTGAATCCACATCAGTGATCTGAGAAAGATCTTTGACAAGCCATTGAGGATGCTGTTATGTTAGAATCAGAACTTGAACTCTAAGCAACATGTACATCAGAAAAAATGCATCATCTTTAAAGAGGCAGGCAACCGTAACTGCAAATCAAAATGTAGGAAGTTTCTCAAGATACAAGACTTAAGAGAATATGAGTAAAGAGCTTGGATAGAGAATAGAAAGGTAAAACTACAGAAAGCCCAGGTATCAGAGTAGACTTAGAGAATTCAACTTTTTCACTAGATGGTATTATCATTTCATCAACGCTAGAAATAGTTCACAATATGGGAAAGTCATAACAAAAATCCAATTCCAGGCAGTAACTTTGATTTTCGTCAGTTAAATTCAATGTTCTTAAACTCCCAAAGTATACTTAAACTCCTTCTCTTTCAAGAACAAGAAAAGCACAGATCTCATGAGTACTTACCACCATCTTCAACCATGAAATGAAGAATGTCACTGGTGGCATTGTCACCCCCTCGTAAAACATAGCATATCTTCATATCATCAATATCAGCTGGAAAGAGTCAAGAAACAGATTTTATTTTAAATGCTGAAGGTAGGAAACGTTTTTACAGAAAACCCTGACATGTATTAGTTTAGCTTCAACAGAGAGGTTAAGTTTCTCCAGCAGAGCTCAGGAACATGGTATTAACAGCATTGGCATTTTACTGATACATTCATTCTCTCTCCCTTTACCTCCCCTCCCAGTGCCCTCTTTCTTTCAAGATGTATTTACAAAAAAAACTTGAACAGAAATCTAGAAGTATAGGCTCAATAGTCAGACCCATTTCATATTTTCAGTAGTGCATTTTCTTAAACAGAGGTGTATCTCCACTAATATATTAATTCTGTCATTTTTCATCCCGAGAAGGGTTGTAGAGGTCACAAAAAATCCGTGGCCAAAATAAGAGCAAAACCCAGGGTATTTTCTTTTCTAAGTGTTACCCTTCATTCAAGAGGCAAGTCCACGTGACCCTCCTCTCCCCCCACCCTGCCTCTAGAACTAGATTAGTTCTGGCATGTGGTCCATCTCTAGGAGAGAATATCTCTACACATTCTGCAATAAAGAGTCCTTCCTCAGAAACTTACCCTTGTGGGACCAGAGACTCACAAAACAGGGCTCAGGAGTCCGTCACACTTTGACCATTCAAAACATTATCCAAACATCAGTTAATTACTTGCTATATACCACTAAACTTCTTAAAACATGACAGACTTGGCACTTATATAATAGACTTTACCTACTTTTAAACAAATAATATCTACTAACAAAAAATTCCAGCCCTGACTTGCAGAGATGAGTGCAGTGTGATTATGCATACATGACATTATGTGTATGTATTTTTGCCCTAGGACAGCAGTAGACTAGAAATTACCATGTGGTAAGTGTTTTTATTTAAGCTTTCTCATTATTTATTAATATGAAATGATAAATATGAAGCACAAATAAATCATAGTGAGTTAAGAGTGCTCCTTTTAGGAGCAATGAATAAACTTAAAAACTGCCTCATGTACTTTAATAATATTTTATTTTGTTACTATTCCTTGCCCTCCTTTCTCTCCCATTCAGATTGTTCTAAGAATTAAATATAAAAGAATAAAAAGTACTAACTGTTTGCACTATTTCGGGGCCTTCTATCAAGAAGTCAATTCTTCCACACTCTAATACTCACTTTGAGCAATCCTAGCCCTATGAGCCTACTGTACTTGTAGCAGAAATATTTGATGTTAATAGTTATAAAACCCCACACTGATTATTCCTGAACAAAATACACACCAAAACCTAGGACGTACTACATTCTGCACAACCGCATTTTGACAGGAGGCTTTTAACGCATCATGAAAGCTAGGCTAATTTTGTTTCTAGGATTTGACAAAGTTTTGTTGGCAGATATTGAAAAGCAATCCCAAGCATAAGTCAGAAAGCTGTTTGCTAAACAATCGCTTTGCCCCCTCCTTCAGTTACAGGCAATCTCAAAAAATCAGACTTCTCAAGCTGCTTGTACAAAGTGAATCTTGTTTCATCAATATTACTTCACTCAAAGCAGTCAGGCTTTGTGCTTATAGGACCACAGACCAAATCCAAGGAATGGTGGGGTAAGGTGCTAGGCTATTAGGATGGACTTTGCAAACTATCAAGCAGCTCAAAACTCACCTGCACGTGACCCTGGAAAGCCTCATCTGACTTCAAAGTTGGCCCAGTAGGGGCTGGACAAAATGACCTCCAGTGGTCCCTTACAAGATAAATTGGAAGACTGTAATGATGTTTTACAAGCCCTGTCAGGACCCACACATTAATGAAACTGGAACTATTCAGCATTTTATAAGAGGTAGCCCTATATGGCAGGATAGGCCCCCTAAAAAGGGAGGTAATCAAATAATAAAAGGACAGCTTATAGCAACAAGTCCAACAGTCAATCCTGGAGCGTCTCAAAAGTAAAACTATCACTCATGGCTGGTTGCAAAATCTGCAGTTACATTAGGATCATTAAGAATATGACAAAAGAGGGTCCTGGTTACTCCTGGCCTGATCATTAGACAATTATTTGTCTCAATATAGCATAACCATGAAATATGCATAAATTCACTACTCTGGATTTGACAGTACTTTGTGCATCAATGGTAATAGGTGACAAGATGAAGGATAACAGGGAACTACACATAGTTTTGACTACACTGCTTGGTCTATGTAAGATCTCTGTGTCTTCTCAAAACTGTAGTCCTCTAGGTTCAGCCAAGAATTTTTGTCTCCCTGCCATTCACAATGTCTCCCATACCCAAAATGGCTACAAACAAGAAGGCATCTGAGGAAAAAGGAAAGGAAAAATATTGTCCTTTTATCCATGACCTGCACTCGCAGGTTATTCTATGACTTCCAGCAAGTTATCTTTCCCTGTCCTCAGCGCATGGATTACCCCTGTGTAAGCCTGATGCTTTCTGCCTTTCATGCAAGCTTTCCAGATATCTATTCTCCCTCAGTGCTTGGCCCTGCATTCAGAAGACATTTTTATGTGCTTGCTCCATGAAATACAAACCATTCTATAAAGCATTTAGGAGGCTGGGAAGAGAAATACCACAGAAATAACACAGGTGCTCAGGTAGCATTTGCTTATAGAGGTATTTCTTCTGTTGAAGAAATGCATATTTCTTAAAAACATCCAACTCAAAACAAATTAAGAGTGCTTGTGCCAGTAATGTCGGGCAACCTATGAAGTTTTATTACTTCCTGGGGATTCTTGCTAGCTTTAAAACCAATTTCGTTTAAGGGCTGCATGCTCCTCACCCAGTTCAGGCAGCCCCAGGATATTAAGAAAGCCTGTATGAAGACCAGTGAACATGACATGTGGTCAGACTGCCAAGAGAAAGCAAAGTAACAACTGCATCTGACAAATGTATGAGAATGGAATGTGTACCTATCCTGAGTGCACCCCTCCCCTTGAAAAAATGGGCTATCACTGTGCTACGCAGTCATCTGCTTTCAAGGAACATCCACTCCATAATTCTTCATTCTCCAGTGTAAGATATAAGCCAATAAAAAGTGATAATCTCTTTACTTGTTTACTCCTCTTTTCTTTCGCGTCTTCCGTATTCTGACAACAATACGCCTAATATTACTTTCAATGCACTACTTAAGCCTCACATTTATGGAGTTGTGGTGCTTCCCAAAGCTTAGACTTAGTTTGGTCTTTGCTCATTCACATTTTTGCACTAAGCCTGCAAAACCTAAGGCACCTTAGCCATTAAAAAGTTCATCAGAACTGTTTGCAAGATTTGGTGTATCTGACAAGAACATCAATAACGCCAACATGGGAAACATACCAGTATGGGCTCTGCAAAATGTAATACAGGCAATTGCAAGTGTTCATCTTTAGCTTTCCCACCTGCATGGTCCAGTCTGTCTGAACCCCTTTAACTGTGAATGTCATGGTTTTGTGCTGTCTGTGCAATCCCCATCTGCAAGAGACTCTAAGAAACCTCATCTGAGTTTTATATTAATCAGCTATTAACTCATTGCAAAACAACATCAAAAATTCTCTGGTGAACATGCTAATGCTCCCCTTCCAGTTAGAATTTACTTCATAGCCTTGTGTTGAAGCTTTATTGCAGAACATACAGCACGTGTTTTTTATCCTATTTATACCACTTAGTATTTCAGTTCCATGTTAAAATTAAGTACCACTGGCATAATTTTAAAACATTTATACTACCTTTTAACTTACCACAAACACTTAGTCATTAAGATTTGCATAATTAAGGCAACAAATGAACTCATAATATATTATTTCCCCATGTTTGGGAAATGATTTTGCTTTTACAATTAAGTGCACTCAGACTTTATAGCAATTGATACCCTAGACGTGGTATGACCATTAGTTAATAATAGCTTGGCCACTCCTGTAACATTTTCTAAATAGAAGCATTTAAAGAAGGCACTCAGCCTCTAAAGATATGCAACAATGTGCAACCCAACTCTGTTGTGAAAACTTCTATCACTAATAAAAATCCAAATTACAGTTATTTGGACCGTAAGCTTTCCAAACTGAAGATGCTCCTTTATTCACTATTTACCCAGTAGAACTCTTTTGCTGTTTAAAGCTGCCATAGATGCAATAAATAACAGAAAGAACTTAAAAATGATAAAGCCATTATAAATAAGCTTGCTACTGGAAAGTTTCTTCCATCAATTATTAAAGAGCCTAGCACAAAAAAGACTCTTCAGTGATCTAAAGTATGGAGTATTATAATACCTTGGGTGAAGTGGCTGATGCTATGGTTGCCTTTCCCCAGGTGGATCAGGAAGCCATGGCGTGGAGCCTCTGTGATTCTGATCCTGAGAGTAACATGCGAACTGTCCCTGTCTTCCACTTTGAGCACCTTGTTGGTAATCAGAAACCCAATGTGACCTGTGGCCAGAACACGGAGAGTCTGAGCACCCTTGTTTATCACAACCTGAGGTACACTGTTGTCCACAGCCATTATTCGAATCTTCATAGTCTGAGGTTTCCTTGTTTCAAACACAGTGTTGGGGAATACATAGAAATCAGTATGAGTGCCATCTGTAACAGTAAAGGAGAAGCTATCCTCCACTGATTCTGTGCCATCGTGTTTGTAGCTGATTAGATTTTCATTTAGATCTTGTTTAGTGAAGGTGGTGACTGGTTTGGAGTTATTGAACATGACCTGACCATGAACAGGTACTTGAGTGATTATAAATTTTAGCAATGCATCAGGTGTATCTCTGTCTTCTGCAGTCAGTTCAAACGGGGTTATCAGTTTGAATTCATTTTCACTCACCACCAGGTTATGGATTGTGACAATAGGTTTCTTATTGTCCACATCACTGATAGAAATTCTGAAAGTACGAAATACGGGATTATAGCCATCAGTCACCTCAAACTCAAAGCTGTCCATTTTCACCTCATCTTCTGAAGTGTGAATGTAATAGATCTTATTGCCTGCTAACAGGAGTTGAGTAAAAGTGGAGATGGGTACGCCAGGCCGATCTGTGCATTCAAGATGACCACGAACAGGGGCTCTGGTAATAGTGAAAACTAACTTCTCATCTGGACTATTCAGGTCACTGGTGCTAAGCAAATCAGTGGTAAGGGTTACCTTCCCTCCTTCCTTCAAAGAGACTCCTTTGCTGATTACATCCGGGAAGACAATATCAATGCTACCTATTGTCACATAAAAGTAGCGGTCAATGAGAGGATTTATTCCATCTGTCACATCAAATTTGATAAGATCACGAACTCCTTGTTGGCCGAAATGCATATATCGAATTAAGTTTCTATCCACTTCATCTTGGGTGAAGTTCATCCCCAAGGTGATATTCTCAACTCCACCTGAAGGTTTTATTCTCTGCAGGAGTCCTTGTCCTGGCCCATATTTTATAATGAATGTCAAGGCTTTATCTTCAGAATCTAGGTCAGTAGCCTTCAATATTCTGTTATGGATAGTTCTAGTTTCCCCTATTTCAATCTCCAAACCATCATTGATGGCCATTCTGGGCGTCTCATCATCTACAGGAATAACCATGATGAGTACTGTTTTCCTAACAGTATGTTTACCATCTGTGAGTTTCACCTCAAAACTGTCTCCTTTTGTCTCAGAGTCATCATGTTCGTAGA
Organism: Clamator glandarius; assembly: GCA_033459285.1. Classification (NCBI taxonomy): domain Eukaryota; kingdom Metazoa; phylum Chordata; class Aves; order Cuculiformes; family Cuculidae; genus Clamator; species Clamator glandarius. The sequence goes on from JAUNZM010000779.1 coordinate 1,687,721, forward strand.
GTATACTGGAGCTCTCTGCTATCTGATCCAAAGTGAAGCTCTCCACTAGGACAGTTCCATTGACCAGCTGATTCACAATGTGCCCATGTCTGGGAAGCCTCGTAATTGTGAACAATAACTCATCAGGAGGGATGTCCGCATCAACTGCATTGAGGATAGGGGTATCAATAACCAGGCTCATGCCTTCCATTACAACAAACTCTCGCATAAAAATTTCAGGCTCTTCATCGTTGATCGGTATAATGACAATGGAGAAAAAGTGCCTTTGGGAAAAGTTAATGCCATCAGAACAGCGGAAAGCAAATCTGTCTTCAACAGGCTCTATGCCCCTATGTATACTTTGGACATAAAAAATATGCCCTTGACGGAGGTCTTTCAAAGTAAAAGCACTTATAGCTAGACCGGCTCTGGATTTTTCAGATCCTGGGGCTGGAGAGATGTTTTCTACATACCCAGATGAGGGCTGAGCAACAATGGTGCAGAGTATATCATCACTAGGAGTATCCACATCCTCAGCCCTGAGATGAGCAAGAGTAATGACTCGTTTCTCACCTTCCATTACCATGAACTGCTCTCCCATAAAAATCTCTGGGGCTTGACTGTCAACAGGAAGAATGGTCACCAAGACTGAAACTCCTTGAACAACACTGCCCCTGACGCTCCACTCCTCAGACAGGTCAGACAAAGTAAGGTTGAAGGCATCTTCTTTGGGCAGAAGGCCTATTTCACCACCAGTGTGAGCATATACCACCGCACCATCCAGCAAATCTCTCTGGGAAAATCTCTCTGCAGGCACCCCTTGGACCAGGATGTTCCCATGCTGAGGTGGATCCTCTACAATGAAGGTCAGCATAAGGTCATCTGTGTCCTCATCTGTGCCTTGAATTACATTAGCAGTGATTTCAGCAGCACCGTTCTCCAGAACATCTAGGTAGGAACCAAGAGTGCCTGGGGGCAACCGTAGCCTAGGAACTTCATCATCAACTGGTTGCACATTCATTTTTAGTGTGATAGGCACAAAATGAATGCCATCACTCACATCAAGCCCACAGGTATCACTGTTGGTCTCAGCTCCACTGTGCACATATACCACCCTGCCTTGCCTGATATCCTCCAGGCCAAAGACACCTCCTGGTATCAAACTGTACCCAGAAAGCTGCAACTGGCCGTACTGAGGAGGCTGAGTCAGGATAAACCTGAGATGGGCAAGCTCAGTGTCTGTGTCACTAGCATCCAGCTCATTGGGACTAAGGACATGGCTGCCTCCCTCAGGCAAATTGAAGCCAGTATTAGTGATTTCAGGAGGCTGGTTATCCACAGGCTGCAGGTAGATGGTGAAAGTCCCTTCAGCGACATTGCCAGCTGCATCTTGCACTTGATACTCGAATTGAATCAAATGAGGAGCCACCCCCAGTTCTTCCTGTGGGGGACGGTACGATATCTTGTGATGATTGATCTGGGCTTGGGTGAAATGAGTAACTTCCACAGAGTGATCCTCCGTCAGCACAAGGGATCCAAGGCGGGCTCCGTAAACATCTGGAGGGTGGTTGGTGTCAGTGTCAGTGGGGGGCTGGGTTACTGTATAGCGGAGTTCACGGTCCCCTGAATCCTGATCTGTGTAACACAAGTGCTTCCTCCGTAGTGGGGTTACTTGCTGCTCTGCCACTATTAAGTGCAGGCTGCTGCTACTATGCAGCTCTGGGGCTAATCTATCTATGGGATGGACTCGGATCACAAAAGTCTGTGGTCCGGAGCGGTTGGGGGGGTCATTGTCATCCTGGATTCTAAAGACAAACTGGTCCAACACGACCCCAGGGCCAGGGCTGTGAGGCCCAAAGTGGTGGTAGTAGAGACGCCCTTCCACAATGTCCTGCTGCAGCCATTCTCTCACTGGTTTTTCATAGATGACAGAGCTCCCTGATAAATCTGGGACCCTCCTCCAAGAAAAGCCCTCATCTTCCTCCTCATTGTCCCAGTCAGGAGGTGCCTGCACTTGACGGAGCAGGAGCTGCCCAGCAGTGGGGCCAGACTCTACTGTGAAGAGCAGGATGGCATCCTGTGAGTCAATGTCAGTAGCGCTAAGAGCACGGGTGGTGATGGGCACCATTTCACCCTCAGCCATGTCCAGCCCTGTGTTAGCATTGAGCAGTGGTGGCTGGTCATCGGTGGGCACCAGGGTAATGGGGAAAAGGAACTCAACACGGTGGCGTGAGCCACCATCTTCCAGTCGCAGCACGAGATTGTCACTGAGTGGAGAGTCACTGCCGTCATGCTGGTAGATGACCCAGCCTGCTGCCAGCTCAGCCACTGTGAAGTGTTTACGAGGGGTGGCAGGTTCTGGGGTGTCTTCCAGCAGAGTAAGGTGGCCATGCCTCAGCCCCGCCACCACGCTCACCCTCACCTGCTCAAGGTCATCCTCATCACTGATCACCAGGTTGGCGCTGGGACCAGGGCCCGAGAGAGGCCGCGACTGCCCCTCGTAGAGCACGAGGCCGGTGTTGCGAGTCACCACAGGTGCCAGGGTGTTCATGGGCTTCACCACAATCACAAAGGCGAAGGGCTCCGAGGCGGCACCCTCAGGGTCCAACACTTCCAGCTCGAGCTCAAAGAGCCGCTCCCGATCGGAGTCCTCCACAGGTGGCTGGTAGGCGATGCGCAGTTCCCTCACATCCCGCTGGCTGAAAGAGGAGACGGGCAAGCTCCGGTCATCCGTGCTGACCATGTGGCCCTGGCCAGGGCCAAAGGGCGAGGTGATGTTGAAGAGCAGCAGGTCGGGCGGCGACTCGGCATCCTCGGCCGCGAGCATGTCGGGCGTGAGGGCGGTGAGGACGAACTGGTCCACCTCCATCATGAGCATGGCCAAGAAGCTGGGCTTGGGGGCCACGTTCTCGGTGCCGGCCCGAATCCGCACCAGCACCTGGAAGTACTCGCGCTTCAGCAGCGCCCCGGCGCCCGCCGCCTCCCGCAGCTCGGCCACCAGCGGCACCAGGTCGCGGTCGGGGGAGCCGCCGGCCGCCGTGTGCCGGTAGCGCAGCCCCAGCCGCAGGAACTCCTCGCAGTCCCACATAGAGGCGGGCACCGGTACGCCGCCCGCCGCCTCCCCGCCCGCCGCCGCCGCCGCCGCCGCCGCGGGGACCCCCACGATCTCGCCGTAGCGGGGCAGCCCGGCCCCCGGCGGCAGGAGCCCCACGCGGCAGCGCTGCCGGCCCGGCTCGAAGGCGAACTCCAGGCTGCGCGCGTCCAGCGGGTCGCTGGTGCCCCGCAGGCGCTCCACGGCGAGGGGCAGGCTGCGGGTGACGATCTCCAGCTGCGTGAAGAGCACCTCCACCTGCAGCGCCAGCGGCAGCACCAGCGCGCGGCTCGCCGAGTCGTAGCGCAGCTGCAGCCGCACGCGGTCGCGGGCGGGGCTGCGGCCGCCCAGGTGCCAGTACCGCACCTCGCGGGGCCCGAAGTCGCAGGGGAAGCGCCGGGGGCTCAGGCGGCCCGGCCGCCGCCACGGCGGGTCCTCGTCCAGCACGGTGAGGTGGCACCGGTCCCCCGGCTGCACCCGCAGCACGAGATCCCTGGCGGGGTCCAGCCAGGCGGAGCGCCCCAGGGGCACCCGCAGCCCGCGGTTGGCCACCACGACGGCGGCCGCCTCCGGCGCCCAGGGCGAGGACGCGGCGGCGCTGCCCGGGCTGGGCTCGCCGAGCGCCGCGCCGCCGGCCAGCAGCAGCAGCAGCAGCAGCAGCAGCAACCCGGCCGGCAGCCGCCGCGGCGCGGCGAGTGGAGCCGCTCGCATCGCCCTCGCTCGGCAGCGCGAAACCTCGGCAGCTCCCGAGTAGCTCCCGCCGCGCTCCGAGCGGCTCCGCGCCCGGCCCCGCCGCGCCCCCCGCGCCCCGAGCGGCCAACGGGAGCCCGCGGGGGGGCGAGCCCGCGGGGAGCGATTGGACGCGGCCGCTCGCCAATCCCGCTCGCCCGAGCGAGGACAGCCGCCCCCCGCCCGCCCCCGGGCCCTCGACGGGTAGACGAGGAGGAGGCGCCGAGAGAGTCGCTGGGGCTCTGCGGGAACGGGGCGGTGGCGGGGGAGGGCGAGGGTCACGGGTCGCCTTGCTGGCAGCCACCGCGGGAGCGGCGCCACAGAGCCTCTTGTCGGGGTGGGGGGAACGGCGGAGGAGTGCAGCCTGCCCGCAGCGGAGCCTCCCTGCCCTCGCCTCGCATGTGGCTCCGCGGGGCAGGGCTGTGGCGAGTCTATGACCTGGATGAAGGCATCGAGTGCACCCTTGGCAAGTTTGCGGATAACACTAAGCTGGGTGGAAGTGTCGATCTGCTGGAGGGTCAGGAGGCTCTGCAAAGGGGCCTGAACAGGCTGGACCAATGACATGAGGTTTAACAAGGCCAAATGCCGGGTCCTGCATTTCGGGCACAACAACCCTGTGCAGCTACAGACTAGGAGAAGTCTGTCTAGAAAGCTGCCAGGAGGAGAAAGACCTGGGGATGTTGGTTGACAGCGACTGAACATGAGCCAGCAGTGTGCCCAGGTGGCCAAGAAGGCCAATAGCATCTTGGCTTGTATCAGAAACGGCGTGACCAGCAGGTCCAGGGAGGTTCTTCTCCCTCTGTACTCGGCACTGGTGAGACCGCACCTTGAATCCCGTGTTCAGTTTTGGGCCCCTCACCACAAGAAGGATGTTGAGGCTCTGGAGCGAGTCCAGAGAAGAGCAAAGAAGCTGGTGAAAGGGTTGGAGAACAGGCCTTATGAGGAATGGCTGGGAGAGCTGGGGCTGTTTAGCCTGGAGAAGAGGAGGCTGAGAGGAGACCTCATTGCTCTCTACAACTACCTGAAAGGAGGTTGTGGAGAGGAGGGTACTGGCCTCTTCTCCCTAGTGACAGGGGACAAGACGAGACGAAATTACTTCAACCAGGGAAGGAAACCACCAGGGGAGATTTAGGCTGAACATTAGGAAAAACATTTTCACGGAAGGGGTCATTGGGCACTGGTTGAGTCACCTTCCCCGGAGGTGTTTAAGGGACTGGTTGGTGTACGTGGTGCTGAGGGTGATGGTTTAGTGTTTGATAGGAATGGTTGGACTCGATGATCCAGTGGGTCCTTTCCAACCTGGTGATTCTATGAGGCTCCCCTCCCTCCGTCCCCTCAGATCTGGCTCCGCGGGGCAGGGCTGCAGCGGGGTCCCTCTCCCCGCAGGGTGCGGGGCGGCGGCGCTCCCCCCCGCGGCTGCCCGAGCGCCGCGAGGGGTTAATGGGAGCGAGGGGTTAATGGAGCGAGGGGTTAATGGAGCGAGGGGTCAATGGAGCGAGGGGTCAATGGAGCGAGGGGAAGGCGAGGGGGAGCGGCCCGCGCTGCCGCCGGGGTGGTGCAGCCCTGCCCGCCGCCGCCGGCCTCTGCGCCGGAGGGAAAAAATCTTAAGTATCTCCCGGGCAAACCCCATTAGTCAATATCCAGTTTCATTTCTCGGAGGGGACTGGTCGGAGCGGTGACTGAATAAAAGCTTCACGGGATTTCTGCCTTCTCCTGTCTTCAGCTAAAAGCATGTTAATAAGAGCCTGTGAGCTTGCAGGAGTTACTTGTCTTTTAAAATCCTTCATGGCAGGCTCTGACTTTTATTCATCTCTCACAGCTGCTAAAATTCTTCTTACTGAAATGTGACCCACATTTTAAAAAAGGTTTCTAGCAATAGAAAAGTAAAAATCACTAAGGAGGGGCAGATTAAAAATTTACCCGAGGCTGTTTGGAAGTGACTTTGTGTTAATTTGTCATGCCTTCTTTTAAAATAATCTTTGAAGCTACCCTTCACTAGTGGAGCAAAATTATGGCATGCCATCTTTTTTTCTGTATGGAAAACCTGAATTTGGGATTTCACATGTGGGCACAGCCAGCCACGTTTGCATATAAGTATTTCAACAAATAATTCAGCTTGGTTTGGGGTACGGAGACATCAGTGGTTATCAGTTCTGTGACATTGGATTACTGTAGTTTGTGAGACAGATACTTTTATATTCTGTTACTGACATACCTGTTGAAAACTGAAGAAAGCTAGTTTGTTAAACAAGCCTGTACTGAGTTATGGACTTGAGTGCTGCTGCAGCAGGTCGTAATTCCAGTAGTTAGACATCTAGTAAGGTTAAGCAACGCTAATACAATTTCCCTACTCTTATGAGGGATTCACCCTGGATTTCAGCAGGTTAATGTCTTGCTTTTAAACTTCAAAGGATGGTAATTCAGTAGAAAAACTTGAATCTCAAGACCAAGGACCTTTCATAGTTTCAGAAACATGATGCTCCAAGGACAAAATGCAAGACGTGGGTTGTTTGTTTTTTTCTTTTCACTGCACAACATAAAATAAAAAGCGCTCAAGACTATACAGTGGAAAAGAATTTTGAAAGATTTTTCCTTGAGTTGCCGACTGGTTAGCTTGTGCCAACACTTGTGTTCAAATGGTACTTCAAGAAAATTCACCTTGGCTAAATTTTGATGTAGCTGTAAATCCAAAGCATTTACCTACCAATTGTCTCTGAAGTCAGTGTAACAAATAAGAATTGGGCCCGATAACAAGTCCATTGATCTTTTAAAATAAATTTTTGGTGAATAAAGTGACTGGTATTTGACCAGGGGGAAAAATGAGTCTACATATCCTTGCATTAAAGCTTGCAGCTCTTTTACACTATTACAATGTTTCTCAGTCTAAACAAAACCAAAAAGCTTTTAAGACAAAGACGACGTGCTCATATAACAGAGTATTAATAAATAAAAGTGTGCTCATTGAAATCTAGTGATGAATACTGCTGAAATTTGTGAGATACAGTAGGATAAACCAACATTTTAAGACCCTTGTTTATTTAAAACTGAATGCAAAATTATTCTTATTTTGAATGCAATGTTTTCTGAGGGCATCTGAGTTCTGCTCTCTATCATGGATCACAGATTTGTATTTCTTATTGAAATCTGCATGACTCTCAGTCCCTGTGCAAGACAAGCAGTTCATCAAATCCACACATAGATTTATAGTTATCAAAGACTGCCCTCTGTTGATGTAATGTAATCTTAACATCTTAAATGTAGCAAAGCCTGATTTTTGTTATTACATTACTTTTTGTAGTTTTGTATTTAATGATGGGATTAATTCCAGGGGTGCTCTCCAAATAAATTAGTAAACATATAATACTTTTGCTGATTAAATACTGGGAAAGGAGACAAAATATGGCATACAAATGTCAGAGTTCTTAATATTTTCCATGACATGAGTATTTCATAACTTACAAGTGTGAAAAGTTGTGCCATCTCTTGACAATGTGTATTAACTAACTTGCCAAGGAAACAAAGAGAGCAGAGGGAGGTAGTGGCAAATGAGATTTTTGTGAGCATTTGGACTTACAGTTGTATAAGAAGTTTTGCTGTTACAATCCAACTCTGAAGGCCATATAAAAGCAAGGTGTACCGTACCTACTGTGGTGCAGAGAAAATTTTCTTCATTCACAATATGACAGGTGGATTGCTGTACAAACACCAAAGAACAAACCTATACAAATAGTCTGCTGAAACAGAATAAAAATTTGAAAATGTTATGTCAGCTAGATGAGAGACTGTCTCAGTTCCTTATCTGTAGCTGTACTTAACCAGTAACCTTTCTGTTGCTTTCGTACTCACTTTTCCTTCTCTTATTCCATTAGTGAGTTATTACAGAAGTGGTTATTTATATAATAAATTATCAGGTGTCATTTTTTCGCCTAGGTATATGCAAGGCTATTTCTGAACTGTAACTTTTAGTCATCCTCTTTCGGACAGTTATCTCAAGAGGCAGAAAGCTGACTTGAGAATCCTCTCTCTTCTTCATGAGATGTCTTCTTTACCATCACACTCCATAAATGTGGCATTTTTCTTGAACTCGTTCTTCATTTCTTACATGACTTCTGTTTCAGCCAAATATCTCTTGCCTTGCAGGCAGAGATGTTCCTGAGAAGTCAAATACCCCTAAGTCGTGCATCCGTAGTTTTTATTTCCCTTTACCTCAAGTAAATCTTTCCCTTCTAGTGAGAAGAAACTCACTGGCTTTTTTCAGGATAAGGTTTCATTCTTTGACTAGGGAAACTCTGCTAGAGTCTGCTCTCAAAATTGTTTTCTGTTGACACTGGGATAAGTGTAATACTGGTCTCAACATTTTCATGTACTTACAGTGAATATGACCACATGACCTAGCCTACATTCACTCCAAAACCCAATCCAAAATCACCATCTGTCTTTCTAGAACTCTTCTTTGACGTTCGTCTTGGTACCTTATGATGTTTCTCCCTCTGCTCCACAGTAATTGGTTTTACCTGCCTAGCACTGGCCCCCTGCCTGCTCTCCGTGTCTCTAGCACTTGTTTTACTTCAAACTTGGCTCTTTGAAAACCTTCTTTTCCAGTCAACCTTGTTCAAGCTCCTTCCCACTTTAGATCTCATCATAAGCATCTCATCTCTTTTTGTTTCAAAGCCAAAATACAACTTTTTGATCTCCTACTAACAGTGAGAACAGACTTGGTAATTTACTAGAGTAAATAAGTAGTTCTTTACCTATGGATTATTTCTTGTGCTTGGACTCCAAATTTGAAGTTTTCTTACTGTGATTATTCAACTTATAATGTGACTTTTTTATATGCACACTGACACACAGGCACACATTTTCTTTGACGTGTAACGAAGGCTACAATGAAGACACTGTAAGCAACGTAGCTGTTTTCAAAAAATGTTTTTAGACCAAGGCTTTTTGAGTCCTCTTTCAGTTTTCCCCTGGATGAAATTGGTGAGTGGTTGGAAATGCTGTTGACAGGAACTGGCCAAATGCTGTCACCAGTGACAATGACACGTTCATGTCAACACACAATCCAGGACAGGTATGTGTTGGTGTGGGTGTGTATTGCATGCTTTATATTCATATAAATTATAACTATGGGTGAAATCATGTATCAACAAGTAATTATCGTACGTAAATGCTTAACACCTAGTGGAGGTCAGCACAGTCAAATCTTCCATGCTTATACGTTGATCAGAAGTGCAAAACTGTTAACTGAATTTAGGTTTTTTTAAGCTTTAAACTGTGTCTGTACTGGTTATCTGCTATAATTTCTATTGCCATGCTTCAATTACATATTACTGAAATAAAAGTACAGTCAAATACTTGTATATTTTCTTAATAAAACATGTAGGGAAGCTTTCCTGACACCAATTTCTTTGGAAAAGAAAACAGAATGGAAACTACTTAGTGGGTAAATGACCAAGTCCAGGCTAAGTTATTTATCTGTTCTTGTCTCATAAATGTCATACAAATATGTATTTTCTTGTTAGGATATATGCAACATAGTGGTTTATATGTAATATAAAAAAAAGTCTTAATGAGAAAGAAGTTGGCTACTTCCTGTAGAATGAAACCACTAATGCTGAAATTTCATTCCAAGGATGATCTTCCATCATGCCTTACAATGGTTAATTTTCTGTGTATATTTCATGTTTAGTTCAATGATCCGTGGTGGAGAGAGAATATATTGTGCTTAGTATTTACATTGCATTAAGGTAGCTCATTCAATGACTTGATTCATTTTACGCTAGAGGAGTCATCTTAGTAGCCAAGAGGCTTTTATGTCATGAGAATGATTTTTGTTCTTCTCATAGCAAATGCAGCAATACTTATATGTATGTTGCTATATTTTTATTGTGCTTTGGATGATGGACTTATGGAAGCAGGTAAGTTTGTGGGTGAGTAAGCTGAATTGTTGATAACAATGCTGTAACTGTGTAGCCAACAGAATTAGATTTAGTAATAATATTTAGAATAATGTGAATTTGTCCGAGCCACGATGTTGATTTTTTCATACTAACAGAACTCTTTTTTTATCAACTAAGTAACACACCCATACTATAAACATGACATACTATGCATTTTATATAGTGTATAGTCATGTTCCACGGCAAAGATTGTTATAGGTCTGCAGCTTCAGTCAAACAAGCTGTCATGTATCCCCAAATCAAATTAATCATAGAATCATAGCATAACCAGATTGGAAGAGACCCACCGGATCATCAGGTCCAACCATTCCTATCAAACACTAAACCATGCCCCTTAGCACCTCATCCACCCATGCCTTAAACACCTCCAGGGAAGGTGAATCCTCCCTGGGCAGCCTGTTCCAGTGCCCAATGATCCTTTCAGTGAAGAATTTTTTCCTAATGTCCAGCCTAAATCTCCCCTGGCAGAGCTTGAGGCCATTCCCTCTCGTCCTGTCCCCTGTCACTTGGGAGAGGCGGCCAGCACCCTCCTCTCTGCAACCTCCCCTCACATAATTATAGAGAGCAACACCCCCAGGTCCTTCTCCTCCAGGCAGCTTTCTAGCCGGACTACTCCTAGTCTGTAGCACTGCACAGGGTTATTGTGCCCCAAGTGCAGGACCCGGCATTTGGCTGTGTTAAACTTCATGCCATTGGACTCTGACCAGTGGTCCAGCCTGTTCAGATGCCTTTGCAGAGCCTCCCGACCCTCCAGCAGGTCGACTGCAGACTTGCTAAGGGTGCACTCGATGCCTTCATCCAGGTTGTTGATAAAGACATTGAGCAGGGCTGGACCCAGCACTGAGCCCTGGGGAACCCCACTTGTAACTGGCCTCCAGCTGGATTTAACACCATTTCCCACCACTCTCTGGGCCCGGCCATCCAACCAGTTTTCCGCCTGGGAGATTGGGCACTGGAACAGGCTGCCCAGGGAGATGTTTGATTCACCTTCCCTGAAGGAGTTTAAGGCACGGGTGGATGAGGTGCTGAGGGGCATGGTTTAGTGTTTGATAGGTATGGTTGGACTCGATGATCCGGTGGGTCTCTTCCAACCTTGTTTTTCTATGATTCTGTGAGTGTGCACCTGTACAGGCCAGATGCTGACAGTTTCCAAAGCAGAATGCTGTGAGAAACTGTGTCAAAGGCTTTACTGAAGTCCAGAAAGGCCACATCCACAGCCTTTCCCTCGTCCATCAGCCAGGCGATCAGGTTAGTTTGGCAAGACCTGCCTTTTGTAAACCCGTGTTGACTGGGCCTGATCACCTGGTTCTTTTGCATGTGCTTCATGATAGCACTCAAGATCACCTGTTCCATGACTTTCCCTGGCACTGAGGTCAGACTGACAGGCCTGTAGTTCCCTGGATCCTCCCTGCGACCCTTCTTGTAGATGGGCACGACATCAGCCAGGCTCCAGTCCAGTGGAACTTCCCCAGTCTCCCAGGACTGTTGGAAGATGATGGAAAGGGGTTTGTCCAGCACATCCGCCAGCTCCTTCAATACCCTTGGGTGAATCCCGTCCAACCCCATAGACTTGTGGGTGTCTAGTCAGGCTAGCAAGGCTCTGACCACCTCCTCTTGGACCATGAGAGCCTCATTTTGCTCCTCTAGCTCTGGGGTTTGTACAGAAAAGGAACAACTTTCTTTACAATTAAAGACTGAGGCAAAGAAGGCATTAAGTACCTTGGCCTTTTCCTCATCCCCTGTCACTGTTGCTCCTTCTGCATCCAGTAGGGACTGTTTGCTCTCCCTAGTCCTCCTTTTATTATTTATATATTTATAGAAAGATTTTTTGTTATCTTTCACCGACTTTGCCAATCTGATTTCTAGTTGAGCCTTAGCCCTTCTGATTTTTTCTCTACACAATCTCACTGCCCTCCTGTAATCCACCCAAGTGGCCTGTCCCCTCTTCCAGAGCCCATAAACATTTCTCTTCTTCTTGATATCTCTCAAGATCTCTCTGTTCAACCAAGCTGTTTTTTTCCCCTGACAGCTTTTTTTCTGGAACATGGGCATGGCTTTCTCCTGAGCCACTAGGATCTCCTTTCTGAAGAGCTCCCAGCCCTCATGAGTTCCCTTGCCCTTAAGCACTGTCTCCCATGAGACTTTGCCAACCAGCCTTCTGAAGAGTTCAGAGTCTGCCCTCTGGAAATTTAATGTTACTGTCCTGCTAACCACCCTCTTCACTCCGCCTAGAACAGAAAACCCTATCATCTCACGATTGCTTAGTCCTAGGCGTCCTCCTACTGCCACATCCCCCACAAGGCCTTCTCTGTTCAGGTCCAGGAGGGCACCTTCCCTTGTTGGTTCATTCACCAGCTGTGCAAGGAAATTGTCTTCCACACTCTCCAGGAACCTCCTAGACTGCTTCCTTTCTGCTCTATTGTACTTCCAGCAGATATCAGGAAGATTGAAGTCTCCCGCAAGAAGGAGAGGCATCGATCTAGAGATTAACCCCAGCTGTTTATAGAAGAACTCGTCAGCTGCTTCTCCTTGGCTGGGTGGCCTGTAACAGACTCTATCACACAATCTACCTTCTTATGAGCTCCTCTGATTTTAACCCACAGGCACTCAATCTCCTTATCACCACAGTCCATTTCAACAGTGTCCAAGTCCTCCCTTACAAAGAGGGCTACCCCGCCTCCTCTCCTCCCCTTCCTATCCCGCCTGAAGAGTTTGTACCCCACCATATTTGTACTCCAGTTATATGAGTCATCCCACCACGTTTCTGTGATGGCAATGACATCATAGGCTCCTTGCCCTACAACAGCTTCCAGCTCTTCCTTCTTATTACCCATGCTGCGTGCATTGGTGTAAATGCACTTCAGCTGAGCTGCTGAGCCTTCAGCCCTGTTAGAGGGAACAGAGTCCATTCCCAATTGCCTGGTAACTGGAGTAGCTAGCCTCTCTGTGGAGAGGGTCCGGTCTGCAAATGGGTCCCTCTGTTCCTTTTAGGAGGGAGTCCCCTACAACAATCACCCTCCTCTTAATGGAGGATGTTTTTATCTTTTTCTGAGGATGGTGCAGCCTAGGGAAAGATTCTAGGCTGTGGGAGCCATCATCCTCAGGATTGGATTCCACCTGCAGCACATGGTACTTGTTCACCAGGGTGATCTTCTGTTTTGCTGTCTGGTTGAGGGGAGCAGGTTTCCTTCGTCTGGAAGGAACTTGCTGCCATTCCCCATCTCTTGTAACCCCAGGACACTATGGTATGTTTTATAAAATGAAACAAATTCTTTTGAAAGATGATCCTGTCATCTCTGTGCTGACCTTGGATAACTATTAAAATTGCATATCAAAGGCTGAAGAAACTGCTGTTTAAGTACTTAAGATGCTTTTCGCTGTAATTTTTTCTCTCCTGCTTTATGAGAGAAATTTTACCTAATCTTTGTAGCTTTAGTTGTCATAACAAAACCACCCCACACAGGCAGTTCCATCGTTTTAGAATTCAAACAGTATCACTGCCAAATACACATTTTACTGTGACTGTAAACTACTGGCCTTTGTGTTAGACAGCTACAGGCCAAAAAGTAAATAAGAACTAAGCCTTAAGGTTGTAAAGAGGACAAGAACCATCATTCTCCCTCCCTTTTTATGTCCAGGTAGTGATGCTAACCACTTACTGTGTTTCCTTTCTCCACAGAAATTTCCCTAAACTAGCCAATGTCAACTTTATTCCCATTTTGCACACAGCTAGGGTGAACACACAGATGTCTCAGTCTCTTGGGTCTGATACTGTGACTTCCACTCAAACAAAGCTCATATTATCTTCAACAAGTTTTGCCAAGGTAAGAATCACAGGCACATTAAAATATGACAGATTAATTTTTTTAAAATGTGCAAGTCATATGGATGTAGGTGACTATTTCACCTGCATACCTATTAAAATTAGACATTTGTAACATTGCAAGTTGAACTCCAGTCACTTCTGTAGAATTTTTTTCAAATCAATTCTCCAGACTTTTGTTCACATTAAAATGACCCATCTCTCAGTGAAATAGGAGCTGTTCTGGAGTAATGACTAAAACATCTGAATCAAACTGATTTTACCGTACCAGAAATGCATAAAGTGTTCATAGGAGCTGTTCTGGAGTAATAACTATAAAACATCTGAATTAAACTGATTTTACCTTACCAGAAATGCATAAAATGTTAATCACAGAAAAAAAATCCAAAAGTTAACAAGTAAGAATCCAAATTTCAGGATCCAGCTCATTTTAGAGGTGAGATTTTTGAAGGCACAGATAAGTACTTGATGCCCAACTTCATCTTTCAAGTGATACGGATATTAACTGGAAGTCAGAGAGCAACTAGGGCTTGTATTTGGAAAAAGAAACTTGCAGCACTCTTGTGGGACAAGTCTCTCTGAGAAAGGGGGCACCATGTGCTCACCACAGATTTGGGACATGTGCCCTTAAACAAAACCCCAAAACATGGGAAAGGCACTTTCAGATTTCCTAGCTCATATGTATGAAAGGTAGAATATGACTGCCTAAGCTGAAAGTTCTTTTGATCTGTTCCCCTTTTTAACCTAAATTTTGGTTAAAAAAGGAGGCAGTATTTCAAGTATATGTTTAATAACTTTATGTGAAACCAGTGTTCTGTGTCATTCATCAGCCCTTGGACATAAAAAGACTGTATTAAGGCCATTTATTTTAGGTGGCTGACTTCGAATGTGTATCTTACTTTCTTCACTGACAATATGTTAAACTAAGGTCTGTCAGACCCAGTAGGAGGAGATTTCAATCACTTATCAGAATTGAGGAAATTTTGATAACTGTGAGACAGACACCATACTATAGAGAAACCCCTTCTATAATCAGTGAAGGGAGATGGGGATTAGAGACACTTCATCCTATGAAAGATATTTGAGAATTGCCCATATTCTTCCATCCCTGCTATGGGGAAGCTTAAATTCCTGACCTAGAGCAGGTGCTTAACTCCTAGATTTGCAAAATTAGATGTGATAAATGCCACTCCAGATTATCAGAAATGCAAAAGCCCTAAGCCTATTGGCTCCAGGACTTCTGGTTTTAAATCTTAAACAAAAAAAAAAAAAACAAACAAAAAAATTAAATGCACTTCCATGAGTTCTGCCATTACATATGTACTCATTTTTCATTTTCCTGAAGAAGCCAAATCTCTTCATAAGCATCCTCAGGCTTACATGTGATGAAGCTCTTTTTAGTGCTGTGACATGGAACAGAATCCAAACAGGTGTTACAGCATTTTAAAAGGCTAGTGTTGTGACCTTTGAGATTTCTGAGTGGCTTGATTACAAGAAAGAAAAAAATACTTATCAGTTTCAAAACATTGCTGTCCATTGTGACATCCCTGTATTATGTGGAAATTGTGTTTGGAAACTCAAATTAATCCCTGCAAGTCCACTTGCAGTAAGAGTTTCTGGACCTGCTTAATGACAGAACACACAACGTGCAGTTACCTTCATCACTCTTAAAAGCAGTTCACTATAAAACTTCTTTTCCTTAAAAAAACCTATTTGCCGTTAATAGCTCAGTTAGCAAACACACTCACCAAATAATGAGGGATGAGGTCAGAGGCCACCAGTATCTGACTCACCATAAACATTTCTCTTCCTACAGCACGTAAATCTACAGATAAACAGGTAAATCAAGATCTCCACCAGGGACTACACAACAGCATCTAGAGAAATCTTGCCAATTGCCCTGGATAGCTGAATAAGTATTTGCAGTCAGATAACCTTAGTATTTACAGTATTTATGGTATTTTCAAGAGTATATTTAGGAAAGTAAAATTGGCACTTAATTTGTAAGAGTTTCAGCTGGAAGTTGGTATGTATGTGGATAGTATATGTTTGATCCACAGTGCACAGAGGTTTTTGGTCTGGGTCACCATATCTCTATAAACAATGCTGGGACCTTTACAGGGGATGGCTGCTTGAAATACAGCCTGTGATTACCCTGTACCAAACAAGCACCCTTGTATTTTTGCATTATTTTCACACGTGGCAGATTTCCCTGTTACTGTTGAAACCTTTGGTGTTTTGTCAGTGCTCATTTGCCTTAAGGCGATACATAACTTTTTTTTTTTTTACTTAAATGGTTTATTCAGAGCTGATTATGGATTAAATCCCACACTGGAGGTCTAAATAAGCAGAAAAACACATCATATGTGTATACACAGTACATAGGTATAGATGCTCCTTTGGGAGTCTCATGTATTAAAGAATTTGAATTAAGCAAAATCCCCGCAAAGCAAGTCACTGTTTCTGCCTGTGATATTCCAAACCAGTAATTTATAGGACTACCTTAATCTCTGTACTGTGTTACTCCCTATTACATGTCTAGGTTTAGTTTTGCTTTTCTGCCGCTTACCAACCTGATAAGAGGTCACCAGTGAACACAACACAGTGATGCCCAGAGCAATCACTCTTAATTCAGAACCCATTTAAACGCCCAAGAGAGTTTACATTACTTTGTCTAATGAAATATTTTGGATTTGTTGAAATTAAATTTTTTCTACCACTTTAACTTATCACATTTCTTAAGTCTGTAACTGTCTGGGAATTTTCTTATATGTCTGTGAATGCACCAGGAGTTCTCAGTCTCAGAGGTGAAGTTTTGAGCTGAGAAGCAAATATGTTTCTTTCTCAGATCTGAAACCGGGCAGTCTAGAATATTGTATAAAAATGGAAGAAGTTACATAAATACATAGTGCAAAAACAACTAAGGAAAAAGCACATGTGTATGCTATCAAGTGAAAAAATTCCCAAAACAGATACACAGATAACTGAATCCCTACAGTTCTCTACAAAATAAAATATAACAGATCACAGATTATCCACTGTGACTTCATTATTGTAACTGTTTTTACATAAAGACATGAGGAACAGACAGTGAGTAATATGTCATAAGATTTGCGAGTCTTTATTATCTTTTTGTTTCAAGGAAAAGCTAAGCCATTGATATGTGCAAATAAACTAGTAGTTACTGCACCCTCTCAGGAAGCAGTGAAAGTGGATTTTAGGCTTTTGCTAGTCAAAGAGGATTTAAAATGTTTCTCCCTATTATGTGAACTGCCAGGCTACAGAACTGTTCTGAAACACCTTCTGTCCTTCCCAGTAAAGCTGAACTAGCAAAGGGCTCAATGAATGGAAGAACCTGTTACTGTTCAATCTAACAACTGAAGACTTGGTTCCCTTGACCTCAGCCCTGGGAATGAGACAAGTTACAGGAAGGAAAAAATAAATACTTTTGGGGGGTTTTTTTACTGTTCGCAAAAAAACATCAGTCCTCTTCAAATAAGTGCACTCCCAAAGGAGAGCCCTGAATCTGAAATAAATGAAAGCATCTCATTAGACTTAACTTCAGGTGTCTGCTGTGAAGGTTCTTCTGTACTGATCACTCCAGGCTCCTTTTGTTATCAGTGTAAAGAAAAGGTCCTTCAATTTGCATTTCATCTGACTTGCCTTAGAGATCTACATTAGAATAAGATGAATAATGCTCTGTAAGGCTCACCATCTCAATTTACTACAAGAAAAACCTGAGTGAGTAGATCAGATATAGCACAGGGATGAAAATAAACAGACACCTCTACAAAAGCGTACTTTCCATCCTAGAGATGGGATCATTGAAGACATGATGACTGAATTGCCCTTTATCAGCACCTAGCTGTATACAATGGGGAACCTGAAAACATCACTTATATCAGATGCCTAGTGTTTACCTGCCTATGGTTATTAATCTTTTCTTCTGTTAAGTGGGAACAATAGCACTTAATCTTTGAAGACGGATAATATGATAGAAATTCTGAAGTGCCTTGAAATTACAGTAATCAAAGTAAATATTTCTTATGAGAAAGAAAAATTGTTTTGGAGAGTAACTGGTGCAATAGAGTGAAACAAAGTGTGCTTCATATTTTTCTTAATTTTGACTTTTTACAGCACTGATAATTAGGTGCTGCCATGCCTGAAATTTTGCCCATCACACACTGTAAAAGCACAATCACTATTCACTACGTTTAATGTGGAGTGGGATAGTCTATCCTGTCTTGTCATAAATACTTTTCTGATATACATACACACACACACACACATGTACATATGCATAACATATCAACTAAGAAGCTGTAGGGAAGTGGGGCAGGTTAATTGTGCTGCCTGGTTTCTGGCATTAACACAGTTGTCTAGCTTAACAAATCTACTCAGCTGTAAGGAAAGAAGCAAAAAGTATCTCAGAATTAATAGTATCTCTATTAGATCAACAACATACTGAAACTAAATCTAACAAACTGTAAAAAATGGACTCAATGAACAGAAGTATCATAATTACTGAAAGGCCAGAGTGGAAGGTTGTCTACCTGGTTTAACAAGGATGCATGTAAAAAGGCTGGCTTGATGTTCATAAAAGTACAATAGTCCAAGTTAATTTTATCTGTTATTTTGTCATTACTGAAACTACTTCGAGATTGCATCCTGATACTTTTTAGAAGTTTTCTTTATACCTTTGAATATTTGTCTATTGCATTCTGCATTGTATTGTAGTGGAGCTAGTTTATGTACTGGAAAATGCAGCAATAAGGATCTCGAGAGAAAGTAATTTATCCTGCTTCTTGAGTAACTGAGAAAACAATCTCTCCCTACTCCTACAGCTGTAATGCTACTGGAACCATAAGTTGCTTGGCAATTTCTACAATATCTCGTTGACTGTAATGTACAGCAAAGAAAAAAGCACAGATCGAGCATCACAGTTAGAAGAAGCATGAAATGTAGAAAAAGCATCTCACCAAGGCTTGTTAGCATGAGTGTGTTCCCTGCATCAAGAACTGAGTAACCCATGAGGGAGAAAGTAGGAGGGAAAAGGAAGCATCACTCGTCCAGCAGGTCTCTAAACATTTCCTCTTGTATCAAAGGAGCTTTGTTTTGCTTTTCTACCCCGACTACTGGCTTGTGAGGTTGAGTATCAAGGGAACATCTCACCTTACTATTAAAGACTGAGACAAAGAAGGCATTAAGCACCTCAGCCTTATCCTCGTCCTTTGTGACTGTTGTTTCCCCTGCATCCAGTAATAGATGGAGATTTTCTTTGGTCCTTTTTTTGTTATTGGTATGTTTGTGGAAGGATTTTTTATCATCTTTCACAGAGTGGGCCAGTCTAAGTTCTAACTAATTAGCCTTTCTGATTTTCTCTCTATAAGATCATGCTTCAACTTCATACTTCTCACAAGTTGCCTGCCCCTTCTTCCAGAATTTGTATATTTTCCTCTTTTTCCTGTTTTCCATCCAGAGCTTTTTACTCAGCCAGACCAGTTTTCTTTCCCAACAACTCATTTGCCAGCACACAGGGATGGCTTTCTCTTGTGCCACCAGGAACTGCTTCTTGAAGAGCATCCAGCCCTAGGTAGGTAGGTAGGTAGGTAGGTAGGTAGGTAGGTAGGTAGGTAGGTAGGTAGGTAGGTAGGTAGGTAGATAGATAGATAGATAGATAGATAGATAGATAGATAGATAGATAGATAGATAGATAGATAGATAGATAGATAGATAGATAGATAGATAGATAGATATTATTTTAATCTGTTTATACCAGCTCACAAGACGAAGGGGAAGGGCTTTCAGATATACAGTCAGAATGACACATTATGATGTACGATAACATACCATACTTGTTGTGTCATGCTAAAGCAAACTTCTTCCTGGTTAATCAATTTCTGAATCCAGGGTTAGGAGCTGTGCTGCATACACACATGTTCATTATCCTTCATTCTTCTACCTTGTTGTTACTGAGTTCAAGATTGCCCCTCTTCTGTTCTTTCAGACTTGATACTCATCTTCCTGTGTCTGAATGGCTTGATGATTTATTCTAATTGAAACTGTGAATTAAGGAATATAATTCATCTAACTGATTGTAGGTGTCTGCATCTGAGAGTCACTTTGGATTCTCTTTAAAGACAATACAATAAATGTTCCTAGAATTCACTTTATTTAGCCCTGAAATTGAATCTAAAACAGGTCAAATGATCTTTAAACTTTAAATACACTATTTTCTTCATTAAATACAGTGAGAATTTAGGAGTGCAGGTAACTGCACTGAGGACACCTAAAGGCAACTGTCTTTAAGCCCACACAAAGTTCTCATTTCTTATTTTACTTAAAATGATTTAAAAGCCATTTCAAGTTGCCCTCCAATACCACTGTTGTGTTGGAAACACGTCTGCTTTGTACACCTATAGATAAGATAAAATATGAGTCCTAACAACATATTTTTGAATAAAGAAGTTGAAGACTTGTTATTGATGCATTTTGCATGAATATTTAATAGGAGAAGATGCTCAGAACTTACATCTGAAAGATCTAAACATGAGACAGCCCTGGACACTGTTAAATTATTGAAGAGATATTTGGAATTGGAAATATACAGTAAAATTGCACTGTAACTTATCTGAATACTTGAAGGATATTTTCTGACTTAGTGAATTTCAGAAGTTTAAATATATAGAACATTTACATTAATTCCTCAAAATCTTCATATTAAAAGCATTTAATTTTTACAAATATGTGTAATCGCTTTTTTTGGTAAGGACTTTATTTACACATCACTGAAACTATGTTGTAGGTCTCTTGTCATGCCAGGTGACTGTGGATGTGAAGTGACCTTGGAAGGGCCCAGTTTCAAGGACTGGCACCAGTCCAAAGTGTGCTAATTCATTGATGTAATGGTGTTCAGTCTGAAATCAATCCCTCAGGAAACTCTTCCGATTTCTGAATCAACAGAGGAAGAAACACAGTGGGTTGTCACTCCTTTAATAGTATTCTGTAGAAATAGGATCATTTGGGTAGCTTGCTGCCAGACATAACTCTCCTTTCTAGATTACAATGTATACCTTAAACTGCAGCTGTAATATTCAGATGTCGCAGCCTGCAAGTACTATTCAGGACAGATTGTCTATCTGTACAATTTGTGTTCCAGCCTTATCTCTGATAATTGTGTTTTCTGCGTACTTTTGCATGCTATGGCATCATTATACCAAAAGGACAAGGTCAAAATAAAGGTAATTCTAATAGTGACAGTGAGAGATATAGGATACATGAAATGATTTATAAAAAGTACTAAAAGAACAATTGTTATATCTCTTGACAACGTCTGGGAGCATGGGCTAAAACAGAGGATATAGCAACAAGGAAGAGTGTAAACATCAGAGTAAGGGAAGGAAAACCCATTAAACAGTAGGGATTAATTAATAGCTGTAAGTATAAAAGATACAGATAGTTAATGCAAGCATTTGTGATACTTAAGCTTGAGGGGGTAATATGTCACTTAGTCTACCCAAAGTTTAGGGTCACCCAGACAGGAGATGTGGTAGTGATGGCTAAGGTAGACACCTACAGTGGGGAGTTTGTGTAATGTAGGAAGCATCAATACTTCAGTAGTAAGTGAAATTTTGTTTCAATAAAAGATTAGCCAGTCATCACATAGAGACTGTGTAGTGGTGGATCTGGTTGGATATTTAAAAATAAATAAAATTAGCAAATAGTGAACACCTTTAGGAAAAGAATCTTGCACAATTCCTTAATCCTTAATTAGTTAAGGGATCTTATATTTAAGTTAATTTTTGTCTTTTTTTATTTCTTTTATTTTACCCAGGATGAAGTGGTAGTTTTGGCCTCAGTCTGTGCTCTGCAGTATTTAGGATCTCATCTTCCATAGAAATGAATGAAGTTTAAGCTTCTAAATACATTTACAGTTTCAGTCTTGTCTCCTCATCTTTTTTCCAGTGCTTATCCTTGTGAAGAGCCCAGCAGCCACCTATCAGGAAAGAATCAGAAAATTGTAGGAAAAACTGGGAGTAAAAAGGATGTCGGGTGGTCAAGTAGTCCAGCTTCCTGCCCCAGGGTGGGATTAACTCAACCTAGATCAAATACCTATTTGTCTAATCCAACAAAGGAGGTTGCCTGGGGAGACCATACAATCTCTACTAGTCAATCATAAATAGAGACATTGCAGATCAAAACTTCTTACTCTGCCTCCAAGCAACCCTGCACACATGGTGCACTCAAGGAAGGACAAGCTAAATCCCAGAAGATCTTTAATGATACAGTCTAAAGGCTGAGATGTCAGTTAAACTCTCTTTGATGGGAGCAGATTCCCCTGACATGGCACAGGAGAGACTGCAGCGATTCAGAATTATGCCTATGCTAAAACACGTATTCCTACCATAAACACTTCAAGGACACTTCTTAACATAAGAAACAAAGCCAAGGCATAAAGAATGTTCTATTCTGTTGCTCACTTCTAAAATAGTTAATCCACTTGAAAATAATAGTGCTAATGTAACATGTTGCTTTGGGAGTGGCTGCTTCTATAATATTCTGGTGTTGTATGTGTGCGTGAGGGATCAATGTCACCCTCTAACTGGACTTTGCAGAAATGAGAATACATCTTTGTTACGTAAACTGGTTTACTGTCTTTTGTTTACTGCCGGGTTTAGTTATTGGTACAGGCTGAGAGGAGACCTCATTGCTCTCTACAACTACCTGAAAGGAGGTTGTAGACAGGAGGGTGCTGGCCTCTTCTCCCAAGTGACAGGGGACAGGACAAGGGGGAATGGCCTCAAGCTCTGCCAGGGGAGGTTTAGGCTGAACATTAGGAAAAAATTTTTCACAGAAAGGATCATTGGGCACTAGAACAGGCTGCCCAGGGAGGTGGTTGATTCACCTTCCCTGGAGGTGTTTAAGGCACGGGTGGACGAGGTGCTGAGGGGCATGGTTTAGTGTTTGATAGGAATGGTTGGACCCGATGATCCGGTGGGTCTCTTCCAACCTGATTATTCTGTGATTCTGTGATTTTGCTACATTCCTTATCCACTTTCATTGCTTTCCAAACAGGACAATCAGCAATCTGACTTTCTCTTCAGAAGAGTGTTCATTGGGTGGTTTTAAGCAGCTCTCTTGTATTAATAAAGGGCTTTTGCACAGGAAAAAACCCCAATAACAACAAAAAAGTGGTAAAAAGCAGGACCTGAAGATGGAAATAAAATAGAACACACAAGGAAAAAAGTCTGGTTTGTGTGAAACATTGCTTCTATAAGCACTAGATATAAAGGACCAACTACAAGCGTGGAGTTGGATTCATTAGCAAGCAGAGTTTTGTTATTTTTTCCTTCAAATTCTAGACACATCTCTGTGTATCAGTGCTTCCCCCTGAAAATACAACACTAAACACAGAAGAATAAGTAGAGGTTTCCTAATCTTACTGAGCTTCAGTGCAAATATGTGGCTCAAGCTGTATTCCAGAAGTGCTGTTTAAAGCTCTCAGATGCATATCTTAGCAATCCTTGCTAAACTCTTACATTACATGCCAACTAAATGATGACATCCTGCTTTTTGGCTGAAGGGGTCTTAGAATTCCAGGGCTGTACTGCCGGATATTTTCCTGTAAAGCGTCCATACTGTGCCCAATGTATGGACAAAAGGCATAAATCTGGGGAGTGGGCAGGAGAGGGACTGAGCCTGGTTGCACACCAGGCCCACCATGCACATGCTTTTGTCACAAGACTGATCATTTTAGTGCCCTCAGAAAAGAGGATTGCTAATGCAGTTCATCATGTACGCATACGTGAAGAAAAGAGTGTGTCCAGGAAGGAGATCTTGGCCAAACCAGAATATTTTCTTTGCTAAACACTAACTTGTTAATTGTTTCTTCCTTTTGCCTTGATTTTGAACAAAAGGACATAATGTTGCTGGAATAATTATGTTAGCTAGAGCCAGTATTATCAGTAGACTTGAGAACTCGGGAGAGAACTGCTTAAACTCCTTTCCTCTTTACCATTTCACCCAAAGGCACACGCACAGAAACATGCCCCACTCTGTCAATTTGAACTACATTTACTTCAAGCAATAAATTCTATCCTAACAAGCAGTCAGACAAAGTGAATCGCTATATATGAGGCCAATCAGGCCACTGTCAGTTATCTATCAGGGGTGGATCTATCTGTTCAATGTTGATACAGCTTGTGTAGCATGTCATCCGGGTAGTATATAACCTCTCAGTAAATGTTCATATAAAATCTAGTTAACTGTACAAAAAGAAATGAAAGAAATATGCTGGAAAATCAGCTGTTTAGCACTTCATATTGACTCCATGTCCCCTCTCCCCCAAACTTTTTGATTAGAAATCTTGAGAGTGATTCAAGTGCCTAAGCATAAGTGCTATCTTTAGTGCCACACAGGATCTGAGGCATCATAGTGGGCTAGTAAATATGGTACAGGACCTACAGAAGAGGAACTATTGCTTTACCAAGCAGCAGAAGCAAAAAAAAATACAAAAAGGTATCTTAAGAAAAAAGCTACTGGACATGTTTAGGCACCTGGATCCCACTTTTCCTATTATCTCAGATCCTTCTTTCCTATTTAGTCCTCTCCTAAATACATACATGCCAGCCCTTTCAGGTGATCAAGGTTCATTAGCGAGGTGGAGGCCTGGGACTAAACTCATTTACTTCACTAGTATTAGATTCAGGAGTCAGCAACATCAGTTACTATCAACAGATCTCCCCTGCCTCAGTTTATTAAAAAACCCCAAATGCTATAATGACTCCTTCTTTCAATAAATCATAGAATAGTCTGGGTTAGAAGGGCTTTTAAGCATCAAGTAGTCTAATCCCCCCTGCAGTAATCAGGGTCATCTTCAACTTGATCAGGTTGCTCAGAGCCCTGTCCAATCTGACCTTGAATGTTTCCAGGGATGGAGTATCTACCAGCTTTCTGGGAAACTTGTTCGAGTGTTTCACCACCCTCATTGTAAAAAATGTATTCCTTGTATCTAGTCTAAATCTCCTCTCTTTTAGTTTAAAGCCATTTCCACTCAACCAGACCACTCAGTTTGGTATCATCTGCAAACTTGATGAAGGTGCACTCAATCCCACTGTCTCTGTCATTGATGAAGATATTAAACAGTACTGGTCCTGGTATGGACCCCTGAGAGACATCACTTGTCACCGATCTCTGTGAGAAGAGCCATTGACTATCACTCTCTGGATGTGACCATCCAACCAATTGGAATGGGGAGGGGGATGATATCAGGCTTGTCTATGACAAGATGTGGGAGGACACACTGTGGTATGTCTCTAGCTCAGTGAAATAAGAGCTACAAGCATTACTAACTGAAAGGAAGTAGATAAGTGAGAACTACATACATTGCCATCCCCATTCCATGAAGCTTGATACATGGGGTCAGACACCCAACCTCTCATGCCAGGCAGACATAAAGAAGCCCTTAAGAAAAGGGGAGCAGTCCCAGGGATATAACATGGAATTCACTCTACATATTTAGGATAAGCCTTCTTGGGCCTGTTGAAGATCAGAGAAGTAGTAGAGAAGTATTGTAAGTAATTTCAGTAGAACATAGGATTTGATAATGCCAGCAAAAACTAAAGGTGCCTGACACTTTAGAAACAGCTAGAGAGTATTGATATAATTCTGTCAGATTTGACTGGTGCATGGGCTTTTGATAAAACACACATATTTATGCTCAGCAAAGATGTATGTGGCTTCTGAAGGCTGCTAAACAAGGACTGAAAAACATAGATCTGAGCATTGTCTGAAGAAAGTTATTTCTTCGGAGCTGTAACAAGACAAGCTTGAAGTGAGGAGAGGATGCCCAGCAGAGCAAGCATGTCCTCCCAGAGCAAATGAAAGGAAAGGAAAGGATGAATAGGAGAGTAGGTAGGTGCATAAGATGGAAGGCAGGGTTGGGCACTCCAAATTTTTACATTTCCCATTTCCCTTAGTCTTATCTACGAAAGTGTTGAAAGTTCTTTAAATTAGGGAGGGAAGGAGAGAGAGGGGAAAAAAACCAACCCCAAATGTGGCTAAGAATAACCAAGGAAACTAATAGAAGGTAAATCTCCCTGGAAAAAGACCTGCAGTGCAAGCTGTATGAGGTTATGGTTTGAATCATAAGTGACCATGCGTATACTCAGATTGTTTCTACAGCACTTTATTTGTGTTAGGTTAAAAATTGCTATTTTATATATTCTTGCCAGCAGAGGGCTCAGAAATAACAGTTACAATGAAAAAAGTGATTGTGCCTGGTTTGGGTGGGGTTTTTGTTTTATTGTTTTTTAAGTGCAAGGGTAACTACTGATATTATAGTCAGTCACTAAAGCTGAGAGATTGCACTTTCTTTTACATTTGCAGGCCCAGAAAATATAACAGAGCTTTGTTTTTATACATAATTTGATAGAACGGGCATTAGTAACATAGTGTTTTAGTGTTTTAAACCAATTTGGAAAAATAGCTTGGCTGTTCCCATCCACACTATTACTCCCAACTATCATCATCAGAAAGGCTTTAATGGTGGGGAGTGTACAGTAATTAAAAGCTACAGTCTATTTGTAGGTACAAGAACAAGTGGAAGGTCTCATAGATAGCCTTAGCAGTACTTTTACAGTAGAGTGAAGTTCTGTTCTTTCTCATATGCACACATATTTTGGCTTGCAGCCAGCTCTAAAGTGACACACCTATGGAAATATCCAGTGACAATGACAACAGTGAACTGAGACAGGCTTGCAGATTTTTTCATTGCATTTGGACAGGGAACAAGTGATCTAATTGTGATTCTATAGGTATTAAAAGGTATTGCAAGCCTTTTTATCATCTCTAAATCACTTAATTTATTATTCTTAGGAAATATAGCTTCAACACTTGAGGAGCTTGTTATTTTAGACAAATACATTAATCTTTTATAGTTTGCCAAGTCTTTTCATTGTAGTTAGAGTGTTTGTAACTTTTTTCCATGTCAATTATATTTTAAAATTCAGAAGCCTTAGCCCTGGAGCAATTCAATTCACATGCATTTCATTTAACACAAGACAGATTTTGTCTGTAGTGGACCAGCACTACAGACAAAGATAGAGATCCAACTCACCATATGCAGTCTAGTGGAACTGCTCCGTAAAGAGTTTCCTTCTGGTACCCTGCGAAGGCAGGAAAGTGGCAGATCCA
The DNA here is from genome assembly GCA_033459285.1 of Clamator glandarius. Classification (NCBI taxonomy): domain Eukaryota; kingdom Metazoa; phylum Chordata; class Aves; order Cuculiformes; family Cuculidae; genus Clamator; species Clamator glandarius. The sequence goes on from JAUNZM010000779.1 coordinate 1,714,497, forward strand.
TTCTGATGCAAGGCACCATTGCCCATGCATGGCATGTACTGTCAAGAACAGCATCACTTCGATTTATCATACTCCTGGCACCACAAAGGAACTGGGAAGGTGTCACAATTCTCTGTACATAGCTAAATGATGCCACAGCAAGTGGCAGTTACTTGTGCCATTGCAACAAAGCAACCTGAAGAACTGTCATAGCGGGGTAATGTTCTCATAGTCACATTCCTGTCTTTCATTAGACAGAGCTAATTCTCTCAGGTGGATAGCAAGCTATATTTTGCATTGCCATAGTAAAACACTAATGTTGCTTGTGGTTCTGAGCTAGCATGCCCACAATACTAAACACAAGCACACTGCGGTTAGGATTTATTCCACTGAAATTTAGCCATTTGCTTAAGGTGATTAAATTAAGAATATACTATTCTTTTACTCTTTCTGCTTATTGAAAGAGTATCAATATCTCCAGAGAGCAATTTTTTCACCTGTTTTAAATACTTTGGGATCAAGTGCTTATTAAAAGTATCTGTCCTTCTCTATTAGCTGTGCAGTAACTTATGAATCTAGCTTAGAGAGGAAACCTAAGTTTTTAGAATAGCAACATCTGAAAAAAAAGAATCCAAATTATTTTCAGACAAGTTTCTACAGGTAATCTAAGACAGGTTCCTGTCTTCTTTATTGCAATGATTTCTCTCCCTGCCTGTTAAGAGAGTTAGTGTCTTTTGAGATGGAGAGCAACAATCATGGTGCTGTCATATGTGTCCTATAGACTTCTGGCAACTCTCCAGCTCAGTGGCAGAGGAGGGAGAGGACAGGAGTGTACTGTGGTCGTGTTGCTTCCCTGTCCAGATATCCAACTGTAGCACAAAGCAGCCACCTTTCATCACTATGGGCAGCTTCTGCCACTGTACCCTCTCCTCCTTGCTCTTACTCAGCTGGCTGCTTATCTGCCAGCTGGGGCTGGCAATGTAACCAGCTGCCATTGCCAACATTCTACTTGCAGTGACACCACCACGACATCTGTATACTGTGTACTGCTTGCTGGGAAAAAAAAATGGCTGGATGGCTGAGGCTAAGGAGTGGTGGTCAATGGAGTTAAACCCATTTGACAACCGGTCACTAGAGGTGTTCTCCCAGGCGCAGTGTTGGGACCAGTTCTGTTTAATATTTTTATCAATGGTCTGGACGGGGTGATCATTTGAACTTTCAGTCAATTTTGCAGAAGACACAAAGTTGTTTGGGGGTGATGATCTGCTTGAGGGAAGAAGAAAGATCTTGGCAGGCTAGATGGATGGGCTGAGGGCAATTGTATAAGGTTCAACAAGGCTCAGTGTCAGGTCCAACACTTGTGTCACAACAACCCCATGCAATGCTACAGACTTGGGGAAGAGTGGCTGGAAAGCTGCCCAGCAGGAAAGGATCTAGGGGTGTTGGTCAAGAGCTGGCTGAATGTGAGCAGCTGAGCATGTGCTCAGGTGACAAAAGAGGCCAATAGCATCCTAGTTTGGATCAGAAATAAGTGTGGCTAAGAGGACTAGGGAAGTGATTGTCTCCGTGTACTCAGTGCTGGTGAGGTCACACTTCTAATACTGTGTTCAGTTTTGAGCCCCTCAGTATAAGACAGACACTGAGGTGCTGGAACGCATCCAGAGAAGGGCAACAAAACTGGTGGAGTGTCCAGAGCACCAGTATTACAAGAGACAGCTGAAGGAACTGGGGCTGTTTAGTCTGGAGAAAAGGAGGCTGAGGGAGACCGTATTGCTCTCTACAACTATATGAAAAAGAGATTGTAGCAAGGTGAGTTTTGGTTTGTCACTCAAGTAACAAGTGATAGAACTAGAGGAAATGGCCTCAAGTTGTGCCAGGGGAGGCTTAGTCTACGTATTAAAAAATATTACTCCACTGAAAGGGTTATTAAGCACTAGAGCAGGCTGTCCAGGAAAGCGGTTGAGTCACCATCCCTGGAGAAATTTAAAAGAAGGGTAGATGTGGTGCTTACAGAATCACAGAATCACAGAATAACCAGGTTGGAAGAGACCCACTGGATCATCGAGTCCAACCATTCCCACCAATCCCTAAATCATGGTCCTAAGTACCTCATCCACCCTAACCTTAAACACCTCCAGGGACGGCAACTCAACCACCTCCCTTGGCAGACCATTCCAATGCCTAACCACCCTCTCCGTGAAGAACTTTTTCCTAATCTCAAGCCTAAATCTCCCCTGGCAGAGCTTGAGGCCATTCCCTCTCGTCCTGTCCCCTGTCACTTGGGAGAAGAGGCCGGCACCCTCCTCTCCACAACCTCCCTTCAGGTACTTGTAGAGAGTAATAAAGTCTCCCCTCAGCCTCCTCTTCTCCAGGATAAACAACCCCAGCTCTCTCAGTCGCTCCTCATAAGATTTGTTCTCCAGCCCCTTCACCAGCTTTGTTGCTCTTCTCTGGACTCGCTCCAGAGCCTCAACATCCTTCTTGTGGTGAGGGGCCCAGAACTGAACACAGTACTCGAGGTGCGGTCTCACCAGTGCCGAGTACAGGGGGAGAATAACCTCCCTGGACCTGCTGGTCACACCGTTCCTGATACAAGCCAAGATGTCATTGGCCTTCTTGGCCACCTGGGCACACTGCTGGCTCATGTTCAGTCAGCTGTCAACCAACACCCCCAGGTCTTTCTCCTCCAGGCAGCTTTCCAGCCAGGCTTCTCCTAGTCTGTAGCTCTGCTTAGGGTTGTTGTGCCCCAAGTCCAGGACCCGGCATTTGGCCTTGTTAAACCTCATGCCGTTGGTCTCAGCCCAGCAGTCCAGCCTGTTCAGGTCCCTTTGCAGAGCCTCCCGACCCTCCAGCAGATCGACACTTCCACCCAGCTTGGTGTCATCTGCAAACTTGCTAAGGGAGGACTCAATGCCTTCGTCCAGGTCGTTGATAAAGACATTAAACAGGACTGGACCCAGGACTGAGCCCTGGGGAACCCCACTTGTCACTGGCCTCCAGCTGGATTTAACTCCATTTACCACCACCCTCTGGGCCCGGTCATTCAACCAGTTTTTCACCCAGGAGAGTGTGCGCCCGTCCAGGCCAGAGGCCGACAGTTTCCGAAGCAGAATGCTATGAGAAACTGTATCAAAGGCTTTACTGAAGTCCAGGAAGACCACATCCACAGCCTTTCCCTCGTCCAAGAGTTTAGTTACTCGGTCATAGAAGGGACATGGCTTAATGATAGACCTGTTAGTGTTAGGTTAAGAGTTGGACTCAATGATCTTAAGGGTCTTTTCCAACCTAAATGGTTCTATGCTTCTAATATGTGCAAGTTGTTTGACCTGAAGAAGCAAGTGATGAAGCAGGGGCAGATCCTATCTAGGATATCCATGTCAGAAGCAATGAGAGTCAGAGCCAGAGACAAGCTAAACACATGTATGATGAGTCCATCCAGGGCACAATGTACATATAGCATAAGTGCAAGGTGCATTCATGAGACAAGACCAGAGACGGTCACACCTACAACATGCCCCAGGCAAGTCCTGAGCCTCAGTGAATTTCCTGGGATAGTGGGCAGAGGGTTCAAGGACGGAGGTCTCATGGAAGGTTGGACAGGGTAAGTAAGGCCTGGTGGTGCCCTCAGGACCCTGACAGAAACTAATAGATAACTTTTCTGAAGATTGCCTGAAGAGGCATTGAACTGTCCTACGTGAGATAGAATGGCAAAGGGTAGAGGAGTTTATCTTCTTAAGTGCCGTGAACCAAGCCAGGCTTTCTCTACAAATCATTCCCTGTCTGCTTAGGGCCTTTGTGACAACAGAGAGGTAAAAAGACTGTGTCTCTTTTGCTCTTAGCTGAACAGATCCAGAGAAGTGATTACAGTAGAAAGCAGTGAGGAGTGGGAGAAGAGCATGTATTCCCTGCAGGTGATAGAATAAAACTGTAGTGTGGAAAGAGCAGAGATTTTCATCCCGTCTAGATGAGACAGAAAATGGAGCACAACGCAGTTGTGGTTGGAAGGATCTTTAGAAAATGGACCGTGGAACTGTTTCAGGATTCTTGAGCTTCTTCTATTGTAAACTTTAAATGCTGCTGGCAAAATGTGTCCCTCCTCCTTCCTCTTGATCTGTGCAGAAGTTGACAAATGTGCTACTATTAACTCAAAAGGATCCGAAGAGCTAAACTCGGATGATGAACCATAAGGGTCACTGTAATGCTACATAATGGATTTCCTGAAGGGAGTCAGTTTCCTTTTTTTAAAAAACCCAAGATTTTCCATTAACATTCCCTCTCTCCTCCCTTTACTCCTTCTCCTGCTAGATAAATAGATGAACTGTAAAGTCAAACATTCACAAGTAAGTAAATGAAAGATGAAGGTTACTTCAGCAGGAGAGGAGAAGAAACCTCTTCTGATCTTGCCGCCTGCCCACATACTCAAAGGCAGACAACTGCCTTGTTTCCCTAAGAAGCGGGAAACATTTGCAGCCAGGCCCTATGTGGTCCATATGGAAGATTTCCCTTACTCCCACAGAACATCCTTTTGTACAGGCCAAACAGATTCATCCATGATAACAAGAGGAAATAAATAAAATTATCACAACCAAATTATCTCCCTATTTCAGCTCTTTCTCTTCTCTCCTTCCATTTTCCTCAGAATAATCCTTGGATGAATCCAGTAACTCCAAAAGGCTACTGCCATGCTCTTTGACAGATGCGTTTCAATACTTAAAATATACTGGTGAGACTTCCCAAAGTCACTTTCTGAAAGTGATGTCAAACAGGATTTCTAGTAGATCATATGAAGCATATTTTGGCATCAGGTTCTATATTTCTGAAAAGAGCAGAGTTAAAAAGCACCATAAGATGAATGGGATGCATATCTGTGTGTGAAGGGGAACCTTCTTGTATCATTGTGAGTATATCGGCTGGCTTTATAATCTTATAAGGCAGGTCTGCAGCTTCAAATAAATGTTATGGTCTCTGATCTCAAACTGAATGTTTTAATGTGGCACTAACCTGCTGTTAACTCATGACTGAATAGTTAACAAAGTCATAAATTTGAAGGCCTAATTTCCCAGGCAAAAGGATGTGACTCCTAGTCAAAGTTTCCAAGTCATTGAAGCAAATTTGATTTAGTAGCTTGGCATAACTTGCCTGTGGTATTGTAATACCTTTAGTCTAGACTACAAGCATGTAAGTTAAATGTCTTCTGGGAAGGATTCAGCATGTACAATCATGGCTGAAGAGATAGTGGGAAGTGGTAAGATTCTCAGAAGTGGGAATTAACACTTTGAGGGATTGGATCTTTATCTTTCAATAAAACCAGGAAGGATTTTTACTGTATGGACTTCCTTGTTTTAATCCCCAAATTAAATTATCTGTTCTCAGAAGTTTTTTCCTTGTTCTCAACAACAAATTATTAAATTACCTGGGAATCTGGAAACAGTTAATTGGTACGCAGAGATGAAGGGTTTTTTATGATACATACATAATGTTCCTCATCATTGAAGATATTCTTACAAGTTGCAAAAGTAAGTGCATTAATACATTAAGAGTTTGCTCTGTCCTGTTCAAATGTGAATTCCCACAGCACAAACAGCTGGATCCAAACCAGTTGTGGAAGTTTCTTTGACAGTCAAAGGAAATAAAGCTGAGGGTGAGATCCATGTCATTTTAAAGCAGAAGCCTGCATTAGGGCAGATAAACCTCAATTCAGCAGTTAGATCTCCACTAACTGCATTAGGATGTTAAATATATCAGATGTACAGACTCATAATTGGAGAAGAGGAGGCTGAGGGGAGACCTTATTACTCTCTACAACTACCTGAAGGGAGGTTGTGGAGAGGAGGGAGCTGGCCTCTTCTCCCAAGTGACAGGGGACAGGACGAGAGGGAATGGCCTCAAGCTCCGCCAGGGGAGATTTAGGCTTGAGATTAGGAAGAAATTCTTCACAGAGAGGGTGGTTAGGCATTGGAACGGTCTGCCCAGGGAGGTGGTTGAGTCACCGTCCCTGGAGGTGTTTAAGGTTAGGGTAGATGAGGTGCTTAGGAGCATGATTTAGGGAATGGTGGGAATGGTTGGACTCGACGATCCAGTGGGTCTCTTCCAACCTGGTCATTCTGTGATTCTGTGATTCTGTGATAATCAGCTAGGTGGTTCTTATGCATGCTGTCTTTAAAACATGGTCCTACACAAGCAGTAGTATACCAAGCCTTCCTATTTCTCAGAAGACGTTCCTGAATCAAGGCTTTATGGATATGCAAATGTAAATATTATTGATGGAAGAGAAAGGTGGAAGTATCCCGCTGCATTTAGGTTCATTTATAGACAGAAGGCAGGATACATCTGATCCATTTTTAGCTGTCTAGGAATTAGCATCTAGACAATATTGAACACCTTGCCTCCCTCAGTAGAATTAGACACTTGCAGAGGGTAATTTATCCTTCCTCCTTTAACACTTCATCTAGGATAAAATGAATCTAGATAACCTGCCTAGATTGCACATACAACTAGATGCTCAACTCTGTGTGAGGTATGTCCTACACAAAAGTCCTGTTCTATCACCTACTTGCATGTGGTGGTATTTTAAAGACACCATCTGTGCACGTCCTGTAGATGTTTTGGTCCCCACTGTAGTCTTTACAGATTTCATTCCGGTCATATTGTCTCTCAAATCCCTGCTTAACATTTCTTCCTATGATCCAATGTGTATAAATCCAAATTTTGTTGTTATCCTTTCAGAGCATCTTGTTGCTATCTACAGGGATTCAGCGTTATGCATAATATCCGTTGCCGTTGAATTTTGACATGGCTCTGGAATTAAAAGGATTATGTGGACTACAACAAATGCTGAGGAATATTATGCAACAGAAGTGCAAGTGAGAGAAAATGCACTGAGTGGTGGGAGGGTACCTGTTCCAGTAAATGGGGGCATGAGAACAGAAGGCCCTTAAGTGAGAACAAAAGAACATATTCCCAAGATGTAGAGACAGGCAAATGTAAAATGCAATGTTCTGAAACTTAGGGCTCTTATTCTGATCTTTATAATTGCTTTCTTTAGACTGTAGGGGCAGGTGATTTTACTGCTCAGTCTTAACAGAGCCCTTGCATACTTTAGAGCTCTTCAAAAGTTTATAATGTGATATGATTAGTAAACATTTTCTCAGCTGTTCAAATGTGCTACTTGTACTACACATACAAGGTCTGTTCTAAGGCCTACAGGGAGATGGCAGAAATCAAATAAACTCCAGGACAGCTTTTCAGAAGAAATTTGAATGATAAAATAAGGCTACTTTCTGGCAAATCATTATAACAGACATTATTTATCAGAGAAAGATGCAAAAAACTATCATCTCTAAAGACCAAAACTGTCTCACCTGATGGGTGAATCAGGAACAGGATAGTATACCTGGTCCTACTTTAACACCTCTCTCTCACACTGATGCAGAAAATGTAGAAAACCTATTTAGGAAAAAGGGAGAAGCTCATCCTGAATGTCTATCAAGTCCTTGTTCTCTTAGCTGAAATGTTTTGCAAGGGTTTCAGTGAATAACATCGCTAATTCATGTAGAGAAGGCTCCTGATAGACATTGGCTAGTCAGTCAAATGTGACTGGATGTAAACTAGTAACTAATTCTGAAAGAAAAGGAGCAATCACATTAGTCACTGCAAGATGGTATAAAAGACTTGAAATGGTTTGAAACTAACTGGTCTGGTTGAAGTTTATGCTTCCAAGTTAAATAAAAAGGTCCACAAAATCACACACTGTTGTGCCTTGTCTTACACAGCTGTTGACTCTTTCAATCTCTGCATTGTACTACTCAGAGTAGAAATCTCCAAGGCACTGCTTGTGTCTGGTTTTGGAGGCATTTCAGTGCCAGGAATCCTGCCAGCACACACCTTTGCATGCCCCTTGGCCACGCTGCTGGCAGCATAGCACTCATTGCAGATATTTTGAATAGGAAAAAGTACATTGACCTTGCTCATCTGAGTGTGGATATCTTAAGACCACAGAAGAAAATGGTGGTGTAGTGTATCTCAGTATAATCTGGGTGTTAGTCCTAGGTGATGTGAACATGAGACATCGGAATCAGTAAACCTGTAACCAGCAATGACTCCCCAAAACTGACGCTGAAGATGCAGCTTTGCATGAATGGTTCTGGTTAGAGGGAGACGAAAACAAAAGATGGATTTGGTTGTTTGAATTCTATGCTGTAGTGGCAAGTCTGTTTTCAGTATGTGAGGTACTCAACCAGAAGTGGAGACACACCACTGGTATTGTAACGGGTGTCCTCTGAACAACCAAGTTTCTCAGGACAGAGCAATGCCCTTGGCAAATTCCTAGCAGTGCAGTGTAGCTACTGGTCGTACTAACTCTCAGGAAATAAGGTAACACTTCAAACATAATAGGTAAAAATAATGAACCTGAAGCTTATCAGTTAAAACCTTGCTGTGGTTTTGCCACTTCTTAGAAAATAAATTAAAAGTTAGCAATTTCATTTTGATACCTGCTATGAGTGACATTGTGAAATGAAATGCAATTACAGCTATTCCTATTTTAATGTGGCATTTACAGTTATTAGCTGTTTCTATGGCTAAAATTTGTAAGAGGACAAAGATTAGATGCAAGTCTTCATGTTAGTATGCTCCATGTGTGCAACTAAGTTTATTTGGCATCATACCTAGCTGTTTAGTCTTCTTTGTTACACTTAAGACAAACCCGAACTGAAAGGATGATGCCAATAATAGAATGAATAAATGTAGCTCTGCAGTCCTGCATAAAGAATCTACAGAACAAAGGATTTCCTTCAGTAAAGGAATTACAATCCCCCTCCCCCCAAACTTACTGTATTTGCAGCCTCTATTTTGTCTGAAATGTTTTTGTCTTATTATAGACCTATTTTTTTTTTCCTTTTTTTTGGGGGGTGCATAATAGTAACGATGGCCTTAAATACTTTGACCACTAAAATGTAGAAAAACTAATTTATCATGTAGAATAATTCATATGGCTGGAACATCACTTTTCAGATGTTAAAATTAATAAGCTAATGAAATTCCTACTAGTTAGATGAAATAGAATCTATCAATTTTAATATTTTCTCTTCCTAGGGCCAAGTAAAACTCTCAGAAAGCCTGTCCAAGATTGCTTTATTTAGATGGCTTAAACATATGTATTCTAGGCAGCACTGATGTTTCTTTCTGACTGATAATTTCGGCTCTTCCATTGCAGAAAAAAACCTCCCTGCTACTAGGGTTTCATTTATTCCTAAAATTACAAATATACAAATCCTTCCTATTGATCAGAAGTACACTGACAAACTCTTTATATACACCTGGGTTTGCTTCCCTTGGCATGTTAACACAATGACTAGATTCTGATTTATGTCCATGGCTATCAACTCTTCCCCTCTGCAGTTTTACATTTCCATTTCTCATCTGTAATGGTGATCCATTTTCTCCCTGAGGCTATCTGATGTGGTTTTGGTTTGGGGTTTTTTTTGGTTTTGGAATATTAAATAAAAAGTAAACACTTTTTCCAAATATCAGTTCTTTCCCTCTGCTATTGTTTGTGCAGCTGAAAATAACCAAGCAATGCTCACTTTTGCTGGCTGACTCTTAGCTCAGTGCCCCCTTATCTGTACTGTAGAGTTCTCACTCAGCGTTTGCCCTCCTCAGATCAGGGAGACAGTCAATTAGGAGACTGTAATCTCTACAGTTCAAGAATTCCAAGGATGGTTTAATATTAGCAGCGTAAGGACCTTCAAACATTTCCTTTCAGCTCAAAGTCCTTCACAGTGCCACAAAAAGAGAGATGCTAAAAAAAAAGGCCCAAATAAACAAACAAAACAAATCAAAAGAACAAAAAATTAATTGGATTATTCTTCTGTCTGACCTGCATACCTGATGAGACTACAGACATACATTCATCTGTTAGAACTCTGGTCTGTAGAGTTAAGGTCCTCAGTTATATTTGCAACAGGAAAGGTAATTCTACTTTTTAGATTATATGCTACCTCTGTTCCCATATTATAATCACTGTATCTTTTCCTAAACAGGTCCTGGGTACTGATTGTAAAATTCAAATCAATAGAAAGGCTTGCTATATTCTAGGATTACTAATAAGATTATTTTTTCCTCAAAACTTGGATACTCTATTTCTTCATTTTCATTACCTAGATTCCTCAGCAAGCAGGAAAAAGTAATTTGGTTTTCATTTTTATTTTTAATTTTATTTTCATTTTTTAAAGTATGTTTGCAATTTTTTTCAGTATTAGAAACTCCCATTATATCTTCTAGGGAAACAAAAAAAGAGTTGCATTCTGAATCTTGGATAGATTCTGTGGTCTCTGCTGTCAGAACAGCATGATGCAAACTGCCCATCCCATTCCTTCCCCAGTGGCGACCTGCAAGCACACTCAATCACCTTTTTGCTTCTATACCTTTAGTAAAGCAATGAGATTTTCTGTGTAGGCACTTTGAAGCATGTGACTAGAGTCAGTTTCAAGGCATTTTCTTGTTTAGAGCAAGAGTAGTTTGGTCTATATTTAAATTTGTCATCTGAATGCCAACTCATACCATGGATATGTTTTCACATTGCACCCCCACTGAACTCTATGGAAAAGTAAAGATGCTGCCTGGGAAAGAAAAGGTCAGCCAGCTGCCCGGATGCTTTCAGCTAAATAGAGAACCTGATGAGAAGGTTTGGTTTTGTTTGGTGTTTTTTTTTCTTCATGTGCTATTTTGAGAATTACAACTCAGAATAAATGGAAGGCTAAATAGAAGGGACATGACCGTATGGCCTGGAATGTCAACTATGACAAGATGTCACCCTAATTTCTGTCATTATTGTTATCATTCTCTATGAAATTCTGTGCAGTAAACTGCAATTTATATATTTTAAAGAGAAATTCCTGTCATCTGGGAAACAGAAATATTCAGATCTTTGCCAGTATGCTAACATTACTTCTGTTTTAGTGAGAAGAAGCCCTAACTCCAGTCTGGCACTGACATTGTTTCTCTGAGCAGCCTGGATCCAGTTACTATTTCTCTCAACTCTCCATATTAGTTTCCTTATCCATGAAAAAGTAAGAATTTCACCTCTTCCTTAAGCTGGCTGAAGACTTAATGACACACTCTGGTGAACTGTTCTTTGAAAGTACAAAACAGCTTTTTAAGAAAGGAACTCATGACTAGCAGAGGAAAACGCCATCTGGCTCAGTGATTTCCTGGGGTGCTTGTAACCAACAAAGTCACAGTAAGATATCTGTAGCTGTTCCATGAGCCATAGCACACTTTAATTAAGCATTTGATGATAAGCATATGCTACACTTAGAAATCTTCTCAATGTTGTCAATGTCAGACATTCAAATTTCCCCAGGACAAGAAGATTCTGCAGACAGGTGAACGCAGAGGACGTACCTCCAGTTGCACTGTATAGCTTCAGAATTTGACTAGTATTTGACTGTGTGTTGGTAACACATGGATGTTGACACATACTCCATTTCTGAAGCGGAAATTAAGAAAAAATTAAACATGGAGAACTATAAAGGAATATCTTGTATTTATAAGCACTGAGATCTATGGATGAAAAGAGATGTGCATGTAGAAGTTTCTTGTAGAAGTGAGTCATCCCCTGAAACCCTCATCTTAGCATGTCTTTCAGAGGATTTGATAGTCATATAGTAAAATCACAGATGTGCTTTTTGGTGTTTTTTACAGACTGTGTAAAACAAAAAGAAGATATAGTTTTCTAAAGATATGCCTATCATATGATATGAGAAAGCCCATGGTACCCTAAAATATTAATAAATTGCAAAATACATTTGAAATAATCTCTGCATTTTAGTCAAACAAAAAAGATCTAAATCCTCACCAAGGATAACTATGAACTTTCCATGCTTTCAGTTTGAGTTACTGCTGAGACAGAATAAACCATAGGAGTACTTTGAAGCCATTAAAACACTCTATTTTTAACCCTCAGTGATCTCTTATCTCAAACAATGCCTTTGAGGAAAGTTTTTCTCTAGCATGACTTAAACACAACACTTGACTGAACAGGTGAACTGAATATTCACACCTAATTTTGCAAGCACCAAGAAAGTCTGATAATGAAAATAATATTATCTTTAATGAAATAAAAAACTCATGTTCTACAACAAGTAGTTTGTGCCTCAGTCTCAAAGGAAAATGCTCATCTTAAGTGTGTTTAAAAAGATGAGGGATGTAACTGTGCAGAGAACAAAATTTCATAAAACCATTATGCCTTTTCAGCCCTCCCCTCCCATTCCCTGCCTTCTTCTTCCCTCCCCACTGACCTGTAAAATTTAGATTTAGCCATAAGAAGTCGATGTCAGATCTTCTCTTCCAGAATGTAATTGGAGGGAGAAGAATTTCTCACAGACCACCTTTGAGGTAAAATGTGACACAATCCATCCAATTCCTGATCCCAGGACTGATCTGCATAGGTACATTCTTTATGGAGGAAAGATCCTGATACCATCTCTGTCTGGTCCTTCACTGCCGCTGACCATTAGAAGTGTCACTGCCTATATAGTTCTCTCCATTAATATATCTTGTTTAAGAGTGTGCAAACTGATGCAGTGTTTCTACAAGGGATTCTACCTTCTTATACCTCTCAATATGTCAGGGCCCTAGTGAAATTGGGAAGAGAAAGTGTGGCACCTTCACGAGCTATCAGCAAAATCAGCGGACAAGATGGTCACCTGTTCAGACAGGCTATAGGTTTTAGTAGACATTGAAGCATTTGTGAAAAGGAGCAGCTCTTTCTGCTCCCCATAAGTGACAGGATCTTCACATCAATTTAAATGATTCATCTCAGCCTCAGCTCTGCTTTACTGAGATCCTACAAATTCATCCTCCACCCTATTGGGACAGATAGAAACAGGGATGAATTTCAGAAGTTTGTTCTGGGAAGAGAAGAATATAGGAAGCCATGATAACCATTTTCATGTATATAAATGGATATCACAAAAAAAAATAAAGAGAGGAATAAATCCTTATTCAATGGGAAGATAATAGTTAATTGGGCCTATATCACAGCTGTGAAGACATGGACATAAGTGAGGAAACCTAACTGTTAGCACAGGGAAACACAGAAATAGATTGCTAAAGGAGATGGGGATCTCTATCATGGTTTTAAAAGTAGTGTAGATAAATATATGTCAGAAATCACTCAAGCACATTCCCTGCAGCTGAGGCAGGGACTACACCACCTTTCCATGTACCTTCCAGATCTGCTGTCCACAAGTCAACAAATAATTAAAAAGCAGTAATAAAAAAAAATCTAAAAAATAAGCTCTCTTATAAAGTTCCGCGCAAGTATCATGCAAAGACAATGAAACATTTTCAAAGAGAGCAAAATCTTCTTGTCCTTAGTATACTGTGTTTGTATGGGACTGAATTCAGTCTTTCTTACATCCGTTGTGTAAACAATGCTACTATGAACTGAAGATTAGACTTTTGGGCCAAATTCTCTGCTTGTATAAACTGGCCTGGCTCCAGTTACACTCCATGGACTCACGCTGGGTTTTGTTACTGTGCTGGGATCTGGTCTCCCTTGACTTCCCCACCTAGTTCTTGTGCAAGTCAGACTCTCCACTCAGAGGGTGAAGTATCCACACAAACAAGCCCAAGTGCTTCAAGATGGCTTGAACTGAGGGACCATTCATGGCTGTGTCTAATTAAGCAAATACAAGGAGCCAGAAAAAAATGGGCAAGAGCAGTTAAATCCAGGAAGAGGTCAACCCTGTTGGTAATTAGCAGGATAATGGATCAAATAACTCCACTTACCACAGGAAATATTGAGGACCTCGTCTTTAGAGCTGAATCTGATAAAACTTGGGTTATACATTTTCTACTAAATGAACTGGAGGTAGCTACAAACAGGAGGCTATTGTTTAACCTCTGTGGAAATTTTGATTGGGTTATTGCATGCTTGACATGCTATAGAAAAGTAGCTCTTATGCCACATACTGATAAAGGTCTAATGATCTCTTATCTTCACATCCACAGCAGTTACTCTAAAAGCAAAGAAAAATAAAAGCCTTTCAAATGGCTTGGCCTCTAAAAAAGAACTGCCTCTGGGTTTTTGCTTGTTTAGTGTTTTTTTTTTCTTTTTCTCTTCAGTTTATAATAAATATATCCGGTGTTTTATTTTAACAAGTTTCTTGTTCCAAAAAAGTAATGTACTGGGGTTTTTTTGTAACACTCTTCAAAAAGTCAGTCAGAAAACTCTATTCAGATGGAGAAGGTCAGAACTGAAAGCATCACCCTTTAGGTTTATGCATTGAAATAATAAAGAAAAAAATTGCAACCAAATATCCAATGCTCAAAAAACCCCAAATGTTTTGCTTGGAGGCAATTGCTGATTGATAGATAGGCAGTGAAATACTTTTCACTGCTAATTGCAAATGAAAAAAAAAAAAATATTTGCCTTTACACTTCTTCCTGGAGGTGCTTCTGGGTGTGTCCTTACTGGTGACCACAATTTAAAGTCTCTGCACTTATTTCAGTTAATGGACAGGGATAGTTCTTCTCAGGGTAAGTAAGAACAGCTAAAGTTAGGCTCCTCCTCTGACTTTTTCTGTAAGGAGATTGTCTCTATCTATCAATTATACAGAATAATGTTTTCTTTTTCTTTTAGACACAAGCAGCCTTTCATTATTGTCTCCAGCATGTGGCTGGGATCAGGAGCCATCTGATGTGCAATAGCCTAGTTCAGAAAAGAAGTTGTCTCCATGAGTAACAAATTCACTGTAGAACACACGTTTCTCTTGCTGCTCCCTCCTCCTTACAGGACAACTATCACCACTGAAAGCTGCCTTCCTGAGTTTATAGTATACTGCATTCTGCAAATTGGAAAAAGTCATGTGGATCCAGTCTCAGTCTCAGTTAAATTCATGGACTGTTTCCATTGCCTAATGAAGCTGGACGTCCCTTAGGAGAATCAGACCAAAGGTAGTGCTGCAGCAGTGCTCTGAGCATACACATCGTATTCGCAAGCCCTTATACTGCCCTAAAGCTCTGATTTTTCACTGTGAAATAAAGGCTTCCTACATTTTGTGAACATTAAAGGTGAGGGAAGCACAGTTTCAAATCAACTAGTACATAAAAGAAAGGGAGGAAAAAGAAGGCTCACGAAAGCCAATTACCACCAAGAGCCTCCATAGCAACTAAACTGACTATTTCTTTTCTTTTAAGCCTCCTTATAAATGCCATAAGCACAAAGCATCCAGGCCTCCCTACAGCTCATTGGTGCCAAATGGATTAGGCTGGCAGAAATTGTGCTGGTTTAATCCCCTTAATGCCTTGCACCTTCAGTCTGATGGCCAGCCAGGCCCTTTCGCTCCAGTTCCACACTGAGCTCATCAGCAATAATGGCTTAACGGTACCATCCTCAAGAGGAAGCTGCTTTTCTCTGTGCTCCAGGCCTTCATCCCATTTTAAAGAACTGGAGAAAAATACAAGCTTTCACTGAATTTTCTTACATCTAACAGCTCAGCTGCAAGTTGCCTAGTGAAGGGTAAGTAGCTTTCGTGCACATTGCCCCTGAAAAGTATAAACAAAAACTTGGCAAAAACAAGGTGGATTCCTGGCAAGTCTTTCAAGAGAACTTTTCACACAGCAGTGAAATGGCATTCATTCACATCTGAAGTGCATCCCACTAGAATTCGACACCGAGTAATATTTCACAGACTATTCTGTACTCAGGATAGGATGGGAGCAGATCATACTTTTGTTCTTGGAGTAACAGAAGAGAAGAGGTATTAGTCAGGCTAGGAAGAGTGGAGTGGCCCCTGGGCTTATCTCTATGACATGGCCTGGCTACACACCACAAAAGCCAGTTCGACAATACTTCTCATTACTATTACTGGGGCAGGAGTAGAAATGGCAAGTCACAAGAAGGGCAGAAGAAATGCTGGTAAATCTGGACACCTATCTCCTACCCAGAGAGATGGAGAACGCAGGAGCATAAAACTAAGCCTATTCTGGGAAAAGAGACAAATCCTGCTTACCACTCAGCTGGACTCCAGCACATCACCATTTCAAAAGCAGTTCAATTCACCATTTGTTTGTACTTTTGCATACCATGGAATATATTAGTGTGTTGGAGCACAACATCCACTGTAATATGACATAACCAACATAAGTTCTGCTAGGCAGAAGGGCTTCAACACTTAACTAACTCTGAGTTTTTGTATAAGAACTGTGGGCCCAATAGGATAATTCAGGCTCTGCAAATGGCACCAACTGTATAATAATTTCAACACGCCAGGTGTTAGGAGGCCCTTATCCCAAGCTCTGTCTCATAGGACTTCTTTAAGGAAGTGCAGCCTACAATTGTCCTCCTACTGCCTCTATCATCTGTGGAGGAGAAGGTGTGAATGCAAAAGTGCAAAATAGGTATACAAGTAAAACCTGACTGCAGAGTGGAAATGAGATTAATTTGACCTCTTATGCTAAGTTGTCCCATTGTTAATTATCAACAAAACTATCTCTAAAAAGATCCATACAAAAGAACTATGAGTAACTTTCAGAAGTTGTGAATTACTCAGAAGACAGAAAGAAATACTTCTACTTCTTCAAGTCATTTAAAAAAGACATTTTAATTCCTTAGTCCTTAGTTTTCATTGTCACTGGTGTAACATCAGCCTTTTCACACACATCTATGAAATATGATATCCTATCATGCTATGAAAAGGAATTATTCTCTTTGATTTTTTTATAAGATATCCATTGTTTTTGGTTACAAAGGAAATGAGTGAATCTTTATTATCACAAGAAAGACTGAGAACCTCTCCAAGATGTGTAAAATTCAGCAAGACAAAATCTTGTTCTCTCCTGCAACAATATTTCTGTATTTCTGGCAGTATTTAAAATCCTAGACAATTTTTTGCTGTCATAAATACTACCATGTTGTTTGTACTTCCCATAAAATCTTTGATACATAATTTACTGGTGAGGTGAAATATAAACCAGAAGTTATGTCTTGCCTTTATTGCTTGTAGATCACATGTAACTTGTCCAAGCTTAGCCTAAAGTGCCAGAAATAACACAGCATAGCAGTGTTATGAATCAGACAAATTATTTTATAGATTGCAGCAGAAGAGAGGAAAGCTTCAGTATCATAATACATGGAAATACTTTTTTTTCCTGTTTTACATGATAAAGTCCAGATAAACACCACAGACCCTGAAAGAGAGGAAGCAGATTAATAAGAACGTATGCCAGTAATTGGGCTTCTGGATGCCCAGAGCTGCCAGCTCTGCTGGGGTGATCCCTGCAAGTGTGTGCTGTATTTGGCTGAATGCGCAACACTAATCAAAGCTGCTGCTAAAAGCAGTGCAGGAGGTGAAGGCTGACAAGGTATGAGTGGGAGGCAATGGAGACCAGGCTCTTTCAAAGTGAGAAAACCTTACAAGTGCCTTGCTAGGTTCTAGGGTGGGGCAATTCGGCAGCTGTCCTACACACAGCCTGATCCATGCCAGAGCATTTTGTATTGCCCTGAGGCTTCACTTACAGTACAGGACAGAGCCATAGTAAACTTGGCTTCAAGTGAGCAGATGAACTCACAGCTGACAGTGGAAATTACGAGAGTAATAGAGCAGCCCTGTGGAGTTACTGGGCTGTTGTCATTAGGACATCATTTTCTTAGTTCTGTATGCTCCCAAGTGTCTAGTTTTCAAAACTTTTACAAATATTTGGTGTTAGGATTCAGTTCACCTAACTGTAGCTTTTAAAAAATCAGTTGTATAGGCTAAGCCATGCCTATGCTTCCTTTGTAACTGATACTGGTATGTCTGTTTTGGTTTATTTTGTTTTTTAACCTTCTGGTTTTAAGAAAAAAATATTTAACCTCAAGAGTAACTTCTCTATCTTTATTTACCAGGGAAAAAGCCAAGAACACTAGCCAAGACTATAAATGAGACCAGCTTATGGGCAAAAACACCTGTATTATGTTGTCAATATATCACTACCCACAGGTGCTGGGAGGATAAGTTCCCATCACAATTGAGGACAGTCCAGTCAATACTGTCAGTGAAGCCCTGGGAAAATGTAAATTCACCCTGAAGGAGCGACTGCTGAGCTGAATCACTCTCTAGGTTGCACTGAAGATAACAACTAGGTCTTCTGTACCTGTAAATGCAGTTTGGACATGTTAAATTATCTCAAGCCCTTACATATCTTATTCTGTGAGCTAATTGCCACCATAGAGGCTTTGCGGATGGCCAAAGTCATATTGCATGAATCCCATCTCGGATACTTGTATTGTACTAGGCAAAGCATATGAAGAGAAATACAGAAAGTTCTCATCTCCTCGTGTGCATTCATTCATTGGCTTGAGTGAACTTACTCTCATTAATTTGAGTGGAACTCATAAATTATAAGTCATACTGTCACTACATGCTTGGGAGTGAGGGACACTAGCCTGGTCACAGGATTGTTTCCTGGATTCTCACAATAAGAAACACTAATGCCAGTTAAGTTCCTCTAGCTTGAAATGAATTTCCTTCACAGAGACTCAGTGTCTTCTGTAACACGGCCTGAGCAAACATCTAGTAGAAAATAAATCATATTTACTTTTACTTCAAACAATTGTGGATAAGATTCTCAGTTTGTACATGTGACCTATGGCAAACTAAAGTGTTTGTTGCCTCAGCAACTTAGATAAGTTTCTAAGACAGGACTGGAGGAGGATATCTGTCTGAAGGACAACTGATCTTGTGTTAGCTTAATTTTTCTGGATAAAAAATTACTGCCCTACAAGAACTTTGGCCATAAAAAACCCAAGAGGGACATAAAACACGAAATGGATTCTTTCTGTCTTTATTGAAACATGATCATCTTGTTAATAAATCTCTTTTGAATGGGAATGAAGACATTTTGTGTGGTCTGTAATTACCATGATCAGGCAGTTTCCAGTCTTCCACAAAGCTAGGAGTTTATTTGTGGGAAAATTTTTTATTACTATTTATGTGCATAGATTGCAGGTTAAATTCAACTGTGTAGGGTATAGCTGCAACTACATTAGCTTCAGTTCTGCCTTTGGACATTTGACTTTGAGTCTGTACAGCAGATCCCCAAACACTTTCCTCAGCTCAGAGAGGTAATACAGTTTCTTTATGGCTTCTTTGCGAGTCACACACCACTTCTCTGCTCTATGGTTTGCTTCCTAAGAAAAGGTAGGAAATGAAGATTTCTTTTTACTGAAAAAAGTTATGATTTGAAGTCAATGTAAACTCCTTAAAATAGTCAAGAGCTAACATAAATGTGGATTTTATGTCTCTAAACTGATTTAAAATATTTGCCATAATTACATTGTCTTTAACATTGCATGGATCGTATTAATGTGTTTCAATATGTTTATTGGTTCCCAAAGATCTGCACAGCTAGAGCATGTGAATCAGATACTGAGTTCCTTATTTTTGACGAGTAAGATAGCATGGTTGTGGGTCAGAAAGCATAGGGCACTTCAGGCATAGTTCTCTATTCAACTGAAGAGAGCAACAGACTGCAACAAATAAGGATAAAACAGGTCATTTAGAGTTCCTCTAGCAAAGCAGTGAAGCTCCTTTCCCCGTCTCCACACCCACCATATCAGACAGGGTTGCCGAGTAAGTCAAGGAATCTGCCATGAAGCTGCAGCCTGAGGGCACTAGGAAATATTGAGTGTATGAACTAATATTGGGCTGCACAAACATAACAGATAGCTCAGGCTGTGGGGGAGGTGGAAATGGGAATTAATTGTGAATCTTGAGCTCAGTGTGCATGCATGAATGCTCAGACTTGAATGACTTCCACAATCACATTTCAGAACATGTCAAGTGAGAAAGGAAAGTATTTTCCTCCTCAGTTTTCAATATACTTTAATGTTTTTATTATCTTCTGACAGCTCAGTTACAGTTTATCACTGAATAGCTCTTCATTGCCTTACAGAGAGTTGGCACCTACTTATAACAATTAGCCTTACTCAGTAAAATACCTACATTCCATAGAATCGCAGATAAGTCACAACCAAAACCTATCAGTACTTTTAATCACATAATTAATGTGTCTGGGCTGTATTTGCAGATAAATATTTCCTGAAATAATTCTTCTGCAAGAAAAGAGCACATATGACATGGAGATAGTAAATGAGAAAACACGTGTTGAAACAGACTCACTGATTAATTTCTTTGTTGTCAGATTTTTGCATGTATTTTTCTCAGTAAAATTTCAGTGTTGCAGAAAAAAAGAGGATGTAAGAAATATTACTTTTCCAAAATCCATGTAGAGAAAGAATGAAAAAAATCTCCCTGTCTATAGAAATCCATTCACACATTTAATTTTTCTTTTGTTCACCCAAGCCACCTGTAATTATGCAGACAATACAGTGTCTGAGGTATATGTGATAAAATACTTCTGATTTGGGCAAATTTTTTTGTTTTGGTTATAACTTCACCCAGGTGTAGAAGTGAAGAAGATGGTAAACACTCTGGATTAGATCTGTTTTCAGACACTTCATGTAAAGATTAAGTTTTAGAAAAATGGTGGATGTTTTGCTTCCCAAAATGCCATTTACAAGGACGTGTTTAGAACAGATCTCACTGAACTGTGTTGAATATGTATTATTTTTAAAAAAAGAAGTTCCTAACAGCATAGGCTGTGCACTGAGCCTTGGGCTATGGGATGACATACGGGACTGTACTTGCAGATACCGCAGTTAGGAGCTGTGTGGTACTGTGTGGCTTAGGTTCATGCTGGTCCCCATAACTAGTATCACTCGAGCAAACTAAATTTAATAGTCTTGTGTAAATGTAAAAAGTCCCAGAGAACCATGAAATCCACTGTACTACAGACAGTCAGAATGTGTTGTAACCATGAGAGCTTTACATCAAGCTGACCTGAACAGAGGCATAGGCAGATAAAACTCAGCTCAGTATCCTGGACCTTTCTCTATGTAGCTTGTCCAAGTTGAGATCTATGTGACTCTAGATTTTCATTAACTTAGTGTAAGAGCCAAATGAAAGCAAGCTGAAGAATGTCTGTGTGTGATGTAAGCCCACCTCTGGTTGTCATGCTTTCCATTGCTGCATTCCTCAAAATGAAATGTAGCATAGTTTATATATCAGCTCTTTAGACTTGTTAAAACATTTGAAAGTTGACTTTAAGTACCTGAGTCCATTACTCACACAGGTCTTGCCCTGCATCCTCCTCCACCTCTCCTATGCAGGCACAGTACAATACAGAAATAGAGATTGAAAAAAAGAGAAAAATATAGATTCTCAGGGATGCATAGAAAAACTGTTTATACGAGGCAGTTGTAGGTTTAGGGACCTTGGTGTAAAGCCTCACTGATGATGTGGTGTGAAGAAACGGCAAATGTTCATTTTGCATGGCAAACATCCATAGGCAAGGTTTGAGGGTAGGATGAAAATATTGCTTTCTCTCAAATAATCTCACAATTAGGAAATCTGTGTGGCTGTATTTCTTATGTATTCATATTTTTCTTTCCCTTCCCTTTTCCTCTTTATCATCTAGGCTTGCCTTTCTCATTTGTTTGCCCCTTCCACAAAAGCCTTTTTCTCTCCTACTCCATCCTCTGTTTTTTAGCACAGAATGAAACTCGGGGTCTACCTGCCTACATGCATGAGATTTCTAGAAAATAATGCAAAACAATGCCATTGGCTGCTGAAATTAGAAGTGTATGAGATAAAAAGAGAGAAATTAATATTCTTTATGATCGCGGAATTCATGCCAATCCAGGTACTTTTACAACATCAAATTAGATTCTGGCCTCAAGTGTTTTAATTGTAACTGTGCAATCACTTAACAGCTGGAGTGCAACCACATCCAGTAATGGCAACTCGAAGCAGTCAAAAGCACTTTGAGGAAACCCCCAACTGAAAAACACATTTAATACTCAACAGCTTTTTATTAAAACATTTGAAATTTTTATTATCTTCTCACTGTTTATGAGGCCTCCAGGATATTGTTTCACTATCACGATTTTCTCTCCTCCTAATGAGTTTAGCAACCCTTTATTTTTATTTGGATTTTTTTTTTTCCTAAGAGGAAAGATTCTGAAATTGTAAAATAATAGACTATCATTACATAGTTTAAAACTTCACAGAAGCAGGAAACAATCTATAAATGTATAATATTCCTAATTAATACATAACCCTTACTTTCATTCATCAATAAATTCAGCTTTCCTTATTCTTTTCTGTCCTGTTCTATCTAATTTAAATCTGCCACATGTTTTAGATCAGAGAACAAAGGGAAGGCATACTGGTGGCACAGGTGTCAGAACCGGCATGCATGGCAGAACACGGCATTTCTTGCGACATGAAAAGTTTTGCCACCACTGTCTGAAAGGCTCATCCATGGTGTCAGTCAGTGGCCGCTACTGCTCTGTAATAGAGGAAGCTTATATAGAAATGAATACAATATGCATGTACAACGGAAATATTCTCTCAAACCGAGACTGTATCTAAGCAAATTACAGTTACCATAAACCAGAAAGAGGAACAGAATTGTACAGATTTTTCTTGCTGACCTGTCCCTAACATTGGCACAACAAAACACATTCCTCTGTTTATGCTGACACATTTCTGCAAGCAGACGTTATCAATACTCCTTGAATGTATCATTCTTATACTATGCCTTATCTCTGAGTTACTCTGAGGCTGCAAGTATACTAATACACTACATAATTACAATAGTTTCTTATGTTCTTTTATCACCTAGAATTTATTTAGTAATGATTCAAAAATATTCTAAGCACATGAAATTTAATTTCCTCCAAATGGTGATGCTTTACTAAAATATGTGATACTTTACTAAAATAAGGAAATTTTGTGACAAAGTACTTGGCTATTTCTCTGCTTCGTTTCAGAGTTTCCGACTAGTTCTTTCTCTGATTTCGGCTGCCTCGGTTCTTAAATTTTTGTTGTCTTGAGTTCTTGGGAATTTCCCACAGAATAAAAACATTAAGTAACTTTTGATTTTCCTTAATCTGCTGTTTTAAATTCTTTTGAATAAGGTAACATGCTCAAAATCAGATGCTCTTTTTCGTGAGCTAACAAGTATTCAGTCCTCTAAGAAACATATGCCCGGTCTGGCTGTGTTGCTCTCTACTCATGCCACGCAGATGGGTAGGAAGAAACATAGTCACACATGTCCCAGTGTCCCAGCCGTTCAAGAAACAGAGAACTGCATTGTGTTTTGGAAAAGTCTGTGAGCACTAAAAACTTCTGGTTTTTTGTGGTGACAGCTGAGCTTCATAGCCCAAACTTTTTATGCTAAAGCCATACAAGTAATGCCTGTAAGACACAGCATCAGCTAAGATTTGCTGTGATCCCTGGAGATGGAAGCTATTGGAAAGAAATGAAAATAATTAATTCCTGTGCAATTTAGGATACATTTATTGCACCAGTGTATCAGTTCAGAACCTTATGTAATTGATTTTGTTTTCCACTCAAAGCTTGGTTAATTTACACTTTCACCATAACCTGGATAGTTTAAAAAACCCCAGTTGTTTATGATTTCTCTCGGTTTTGTAAAAATCAAACCCCAAGACATTTCAGAAGCAATCACGTTTAAATAATAGTCTTTACTGTATAAATTCTTTGAGGCCTTGTTTTTATTTATTTATTTACTTGACCATACAATTCTGTTGCATCCAAATGGGTTCTAGATATGAGTCTATATGTAAACATAAACCCCAAAAGAAATCATAATGAAACAAGCTCACTGGGGCAGATGACAATGTGTTTTGTCCAGGTCTCTGGCCTGGACAAAGGACTGTGACTGTGATCATGCATGGTTGCACATTCTCCTCTCATTCCACACACCAGTGAAGATACCATTAGGGTTTTTCTGACTCCCAAAATATCCTTGGCATGTGAACAGGCAGAAGGATATCCTAGTTCCCAACAAAAAAATTTCAGTGACCTTGTGTATAATGAAAAAAAATAGGAGACATACATGAGCTCTGATATGTCTAAAAAATGTTTTACAAACACTTAGAAATATGTGTTGGTTTTTTGCTTACACAACTTGAAACCAAGATGGTGTTTCAATCACAAAACTCATCTCTAGAGCCCATGTGAAATGAGATACCTCCATCCTTTTGGTCAGGGATACCAACTCAAATCTTTCTAACAACTATAAAGACCTGTTAAAGGCATCTTTCCTTAGACTGTCAGTGTTATAAAAATACCTCTGCTATAATGCTTTATAAGTGCCTCATCCTTCAGTAGTAATGCCCTACATTTTTGATCAAAGAGGGCAGAACTACAGATGACTAGCAGATGGATGACTCTTCTCAAACCTACTCTCACAGAAGTCAGATGAAGTAAAAATTGTAATATTTGTTGCAGGGTTAGTGTTCAGGCAAATGATCAATGAATGCAATCACAATTCCAGTGAATTTGTCAACGCAATGCAAAGCTTCTTTTGATGCTACTTCTCTAGGGCTTTATTTAAAGAACTTCCAAAAAATAAGAGATTATTTTATACATGTCAACAGACCAAACCACTAACATAACTGTCCTAAAACTGCCAGATGGTATCAGCTATTCATCATTGCCCAGTCATACAAAATGAGACCTCAATGTTTATATAGAATCCAGAAAAAGAGAAATACCAGCATGCTTCACAGATGCCAGGAAGGTTCATCCCAGCATTCCTGAAATGACTGAAGAAGTCCTATTGTTACAAGAAAGTGTACTTTTCCCTCAGAATGCTTAAATGCAAGGAAGAGGAATTTCAATACTTGGGAAGAAACCAAGTGCATGTGTGTCAACAGCTTTGTTATAATCAATTTTTTGTACTTCTGATCCTATCACATTTTTTCACCCCTAGTAATTAGTGTGCTGTATGACCCATGTTTCAACTATTGTCCTTTCTCCACGGCTCTTGATGTCTCATTTCATCTTGTAATAGGGTGCCATTACTTCACTTGGAAGATAAAATGATCACATCAGTGAACAATGGACAGAGGTGAACCATCTAACAAAAACCTCGTGCGTTGTCTAAAGTGGTTGTTTCAAGCATAATCACTGAAAATTAAGTGTAGGCCTGTTTCTGCATCTGATATATATTTTATCTTTAGCATGCCACACTCAGAAAGCAAAGTTAATTTCTTAGTCATCTTCTTATTTTTCTTTTTTTTCATACCCTGCTAATTTCTCCCTCTTCCTTTATTTCCTGTAGCTCTTGATTTGTTTGCATTGGTTCCAGCAATACAAATTCCTAGCTCAGAACCAGAGCTCCTACTTGTTTCAATGATACTGATGAAGTTAATCTACTTACATCAGTTAATCAACCTCAAAGAAGGTCTTTGCTTTTGAAGAATTGTGTAAAGTGAAGAGATTACTTCCTGGGTTGACAAGAATTTGGATGCTATCACCTTTGCTGTTTCTGTTCTTTAGTTAGAAATAAAGATATTTTCTACCTAAATTCTTCTAAAAATAAAAAGACTCAAATACCTGCAGGTGGTATTCAAATGATTTAAATTTGTCTGTCTAGAGGTCATGTTCTTAGTGTAAACTGATTTTCCAGAAGTCAACAGAGAGATAGACCAGCTGTAAACATCTATCCTACTAATCTTAGATGTTTATCTTAAAATAGGATAAATAAGTCTATAGAGATGTATGTCTCTGTTAACTGCAGAGGCTTACATAATGAGTAGTTTAGATTAAGTGGCTAATTTCAGTTAATGAAGTTCAAAGAAATAACAGAATATCTCCCTCTGTATCTCCCTTCCTTCTGCCCGCCATACACCTGATTGCATTATTAGAATCCATCAAGATATTTCCATATAAAAACTTTTAGAAGCTTTTACATGGCAAAGTTTTACTTGTGAGGTAGTTTCTGTGAAAAAAATGTGTCCAATAGAAACAGCTCCAACCAGCTCCACGATGGACCACTGCTGGTCAAGGCTGAGACCATCAGCCATGGGGACAGCACTTCTGGGATAACGTATTTAAGAAAGGAAAAAAAATACTGTGCAACAACTGCTGGGAGAGGTAAGGAAGAAAATGTGAAAGAAATAACTGTGCAGACACCAAGGTCAATGAAGAAAGAAGGGGAGCAGGTGCTCCATGTGCCAGAGCAGAGGTTCCCCTGCAGCCCATGGTGAAGACCGTGGTGACTCAGGTTTGTCCCCCCTGCAGCCCATGGGTCTGTAGTGGAGCAGATATCCATCTGCAGTCTGTGGAGGACCCTACACTAGAGCAGGCAGATGTGACCTGAAAGAAGTTGGACCCCATGGAGACTCTATGCTGGAGAAGGATTTGGGTGGAACTTGTGACTGTGTGAGGATCTTCACAGTCCTGAAGGGCTTCACCCTGTGGAAAGGGCCCTTGCTGGAACAGATTGTGAAAGACTGAAGCCTGCAGGAAGGACCTATGTTGGAGAAATGCACTGGCCACAACTCCCATTTCCCATCCACTGCGCCACTTGAGAGGAGAAAGCAGAGAAAATGGGACAGAAGATGAGTCTTGGAAGAAAGGAGGAGTAGGGGGAAGAGGGTTTTTTTAGATTTTTTTTTCTTATTTCTCACTGTCTCTGTCTGTTGTTAATTGACATTAAATTAAATTAATTGCCCCAAGCCAAATTTATTTTGCCTTTGACAATAGTTGCTCTGTAATCTTCCTGTCCTTATTTTGAACCACAAGTTTTTAATCATATTTTCACTCCTGCCCTTTTGATGGAGAGGGAGTGATAGAGCGGTAAACCCACCACAGTAACTCAGTTGAGTTTCTTCCTTTGACAGTGACCATCATAAGTGAGCCAGCATTTGTCTTTGATAGCCACACATTGGTATCTGATCCCAGAAGACAACCTCATTTACGCAGAAATCACCTCTCAGATAATCTAGCATAGTGCTACAGATGAGGGAAACATTTGTTCTTTACTGATGATACTCCTAAGCTCTTTTTGAAATTGAAAGAGAATTCAAAAACTATCCAGTAAAGGGTTGTATTTTTGCTGACAAGCAATTTCAGAAAATTGTGAAACAGTTAGAGAAAACTGTTAATCCAAAACAGACCAGTTATAAAATTGTTGAACTGGATGTTTTTTTTAGACCAGATTCCCAAACTCAGACTTTTAACACTAAAATTGACAATACCACTCCTTCAGTCTTTCTTGAAAAGCTTCCAAATAATTACTTCATAGCAAATATTATATTTCACTACCTTATCATTTCATGCTTGTTCTAAAATAATTGCAAAAAGCATGCTTTCCCATCTACTATTATCTGATGATATACATAATAACTGACATGCAAGTACAGAGTCTAATGCAGAGTAAGCAAGGACTTGCCTGAACGAGATTTCTCCATGTGCCTGCTGAAGAATGGAATGCAGATGGCCCTTCGCCTCCTCCTCAACAGGCTGCAGCTCTCTAATCCTTGCATTTCTACTCTTTACATGGATGCACACAAGACAGAGCAGACAAAATACACTGCCCTCAGTAACCACAAAATCCTAGAATTATACAGCATGATTCCTGAGCACCGCTTTGCTAGAAAGATACTGAGTAGCTGAAGATTGATTAGAAGAGTAATGTAAAAATGATGAAGAAAGATAGCTATTTTATGGTGGAACATTAGGAGAATCCTAATCTGAATAGTTTGGATAAGGAATATTAAACGAGTGAAAATATTTATGTTGCTAATATCAGAAGGATTACAGAAGGATGGTGGTATGGAGGATAACTGAAAATAAAAGGATGAACATAGATAAAGGAAAGAAGAAAAATAAAATAAACTTGGAAACTGTAAAACTTAAATATGTATGTATATTATACACTTTATACCCAATCCAGTTTTCTAGTTAGGTTTTAGGAAGTGGTGTACAATTTCAAAAAATTCAGGACAGTAAATCAGGCAGCAGATAAACACAACATGGTGAGGTGGGATAGATCTGAGGGTAGAGTTTAAGATTTGAATTTCAGAGAAGGAATAATGTGGTGGATTCATGATTATCATAGATAAATTAAGTTATTTTCTGACATTATCTGAAGAAAGAAGAAACAAACAGTGTAGCTTTGACATTCACAACAGTGAAAACGGGCGGGGAGGAGAGAAAGTATTTCTTTAACCAGAGAGTTGTCAAGCACTGGAACAAGTTTCCTAGAGAGTGGTTGATGCCTCAAAGAAATATTTGGACAATGCCTTTAATACCATAATTTAACTTTTGTTCAGCCCTAATTTCATCAGGCAGTTGGACTAGATAATCCTTGTAGGTCCCTTGCAATTGAAAGAGTCTATTCTATTCTATTCTATTCTATTCTATTCTATTCTATTCTATTCTATTCTATTCTATTCTATTCTATTCTATTCTATTCTATTCTATTCTATTCTATTCTATTCTATTCTATTCTATTCTATTCTATTCTATTCTATTCTATTCTATTCTATTCTATTCTATTCTATTCTATTTCTATTCTATTCTAAATATTACATGAAATTTAATAGACATGTCATAATATGCAACTATCTTAATTATACCTTGTTCCAGCACACTAACAACACTGCACTTTTCACTTGGCTCCCTTCACCTCTGTTCTCTCTCTGCAGCATGTGTAAGCAAGTCATCTGGGTTGAAGTTCCCCTCCCCCGGTAACTTTAAGTGAAAAGGGCTTTAAAATAAAGTTGCTGGGGGAAGGGAATCTCAATCCTTCCCAGCCCTACCAATCTGACGCCAGTGCTAGCAATATGCAATTTACTAGCAATAGAAAAACAAGGGATCTCCAGCATCCTCAGGGGCCCAACTTAAGTGCCTCTATGCAAATATATGTAGCACAGGGAATAAACAAGAGCAGTTGGACATGTGCACATGCCTGAAGTGCTATGATCTCATTGGCATTGTGGAGACATGGTGGGATGGCTCCTATGATGGGAGTGTTGGAATGGATGGATACAGAATCTTTAGAAAGGACAGCCAAGGGAGATGAGTAAGGAGTGTTATACTCTATGTCAATAACCGACTGGAGTGTATCGAACTCCTGGGACAGATGAGGAGCTGACCGAGAGCCTATGGGTCACGATTAAAGGGAAGGCAGGGACAGGTGACGTTACAGTGGGTCTGCTACAGGCCACCAGACCAGGTATAGGACTAGGCCCTCTATAGACAGATAGGCACAGGTTCATGTTGGCAAGCCCTAGTCCTCATGGGGGACTTCAACCACCTTGATATGTTTTGGAGGGACAACACAGCAGGGCACAAGCAATCCAAGCTCTCTGGTGTGGTTGACATGCTGGAGGGAAGAAGTGCCATTCAGAAGGACCTTGACAGGCTTAAGAGGCAGGCCTATGCAAAGCTCATGAAGTTCCAGGCCAAGTGCAAGGCCCTGCACTTGAGTCGGCGCAATCCCAAGCACAAATATAGGCTGTGTGGAGAGTGCATTGAGAGTAGCCATGAAGAGAAGGACTTGTGGGTGGTGGCTGATGAGAAACTCAAGATGCATCAGCAATTTGTGCTTGTAGCCCAGAAAGCCAATCATAGCCTGGGCTGCAACAAAAGGAGTGTGACCAGCAGGTCAGTGGAGGTGATCCTGCCCCTCTACTCTGCTCTCATGAGACTTAACATGGAGTATTGTGTTTAGTCTAGAGTTCTCAACACAGAAAGGACATGAATCTGCTAGAGTGAATCCAGAGGAGGGACACGAAGATGATCTGAGGGCTGGAGCACCTCCCATATGAAGATAGGCTGAGAGTGTTGGGCTTGTTCACCCTTCAGCAGAGAAGTCTCCTTCCTGCTTTGAATGTTGGCAGCATCATATGCAGCTCTGTATCAGCTCAGAAGGGTACACTTTGAGGGAGTTTGGAGTTGATTTTCTTAATTTATTAGAGTTACAGGCACAGTCTCTTTTTTTTTTGTGTTGGGCCTTGTATATGCAAATCTCACCAAATTTCCACATTTATTGTGCAAATAAAGTAGCAGTAGGTTTCTAACTATTCCCTTGGTTTTGATGATCCCTTGTCCCTAGGATCAGAAGTGTCCTTTTTTCCATAGCAAAACATAGACAATGAGAGAGAAAAACACCGTGACTTTAAATCTCAACAATCAGCTCAAATGAGAATATATGAAAAGTTAAAACTTTAATAACTAAACTCTGATATGCATCTGCATGACAAAATCTGTGGTTGTTCTTGTAGATATATATTCACATGTATTAGAAAAAAAAATAACCATGTCTGATTGTTAGCAAGGATTTCTAAATATGGACTTTATTTTTAAAATAATATTTAAGCAGATGAGCTCAAAAATGTTGCATTTAATCAGCTGTAGCTGCCAGAGGTATGCACATCTAACCATTATAAGAAGGCAGAGAACATTACAGTTGCATCTCACAACTCCATAATTCACCGATCTAGATACCAGTCACTTGCTACGCTTGAAATTCCTGCTATGTGAATAAATTTAGTATGTAGCATATGCATTTTAAAGGTGTTATTAATAGTTTTGTTTTTTTTTGCTTTATGCCAAAAATATTAATTGCTAGTAAAACTGTTCCTAGCTGTAGAATACATTTTTGTGCTAACAAATTTTGTGTTTCGCTAATTTAAACTGTCACTAATCTGAGCAGCAATACATGCCTGAAGCATTCAAAGTCTGGGCTCCTGATCTTGATGTTCTGTCTCATGCTGGACTTATGGGGGAATGGAAGTGTAGTGCCACTCCCTGTCCTGCACTATGTGGATATGGCATTATGCCAAGTCTAACTTGATTTTCTGTTGAAGAGAGAATTTTCTCCAGTTGTGGTTCAGCTTGCAAGAGAACTATGTCTTGATTCATTAAACAGGATATTGCTGATATTAGAGGATCATCTCTTATGTAGAGCAGAAATACAAAATCTTCATTTCTCACACAGTGTGAATGAAAATAAGAGTTTCTTAGAGATAAGGGTGTGGGGTTCAAGGAACATAGCACAGAACTATAAAATACAGTAGATAAGAGTTGTAAAATTCTTGTACTTCACTAGAATTTGTGTGCACTTAGAAAAGAGTTTATCTCATCTAACTCCAGCCATCTTATAGTTAGGTATATAGACAAAGGTGAATGCCCTGTCTTTAGTTTAGTGTGAGATCGATATCTCCAAAAGGCAGCTTACTTCACCATAAAATACATGTTCAGAGAACAAGATATCCCACATGTTTATGTCAACAGGATAGTGCAGAAGTCTATACAGCAAACTCACACTAGGCACCCAGTATTTATATGGTTAAAAGAGGAGGATATGAAACTTTTGCTGAAATTTATTGCATTTTTCATTTAAGGGCTGATATTACTTCTTTATAAATACAGATTTGTTTAGTTTGTGCCCTAAAGCTCTACAACTTTATTGTTTAATAGAGAATAAAAACTACTTTCTATGTCAGGATGGCAAATACTACCATTCCTTCGGGCTAGCATACTTATTTGTACTTTAAGCTTGCTTATATGAGGTGAGAAAATATGTGTGGTGAGTTAGTGTAAAGTCATGGTCCCAGGCCCATCAGATGTCTGTGTTCCTCTG
Organism: Clamator glandarius; assembly: GCA_033459285.1. NCBI lineage: Eukaryota > Metazoa > Chordata > Aves > Cuculiformes > Cuculidae > Clamator > Clamator glandarius. The sequence continues at coordinate 1,745,994 of JAUNZM010000779.1, forward strand.
TTTTGGCCTTTGTGCTTTCATAGAGCTGTGCTTTAGACTCTTTGCATTCCTGACAGAGAAGTTTATTCCTAATGAGAATTAAATTAGCCATTTTAAACTGCTCTGTTACCATAGAGCCTTCTGTCATCATAATTTAGAAATGAAAAATCATGAAATTAATTTCCTCTCTTACTTTCATTTTAGAAGCTTTGAGCAGGTACAGTGCATCAACCCAAAATATGAAGAGAGTCGGTCACAGAAGAGGTAGACAGTATGACCACAGCTTTAGTCCCAAGAAGTAGTACCATGATGCAGTAAGCGGGGCCTCTGCATTTTTACTCCAATCCTATTGTAAGTTATTTTGCTTTCCTTCACTGTCCCTGTTGCTGTAGTTCTACCCAACATCCTCCATGTCCCAAATATCACTCTGTTCTCCTTGTTTCTGTACAAGCAGTACTTCCAGTGGCAACGCTGTTGGGATGTGTTATATTGACCAGGCACTTGGATGCAGGGTGTTCATAACACCATTGATTTTATCATGCACAAACTACTCGCTGGGATTAAACCACTCCTTGTGTTGCTTCCTGAACATTTAGTTCCCGCTATGCAACCCCATAAAGCTAATTTTGAGTGTGGATGGCAGATGTGTCCACAACTTCATGCTGACTGGTTGACCTATCTGAACTGAAATTTTGACTGGTTTGCAGCATGACAGAAAGATTAAGAAAAAGTCCTCAAGTACCATCTAGATGGGGGAGAAAAAATACCACCAGAGAAGCTATGTGCTGACACTTAAATTAGCCCAGACTTGATTTGTGATATTTATTAGAATACAGGCATAGAAGGAGGAATGAAAAAGTTATGAAATACTACTTTTGCAAACAATGTGGGAGTTCCTTTTATCTCATGGATATCCAAAACTCAAATGTTTCAAAGCTGTAGTTTACTTGATTCACTCTCTGCATTTAAGGAGGTATTTCTCTTTCAGAAGAAAATAGTTTGGCACTATAACTTTCCAAAGTTGTCAGAAAAATCTGTAAAGAAGATGTGGTTAAATTGCCTTTCTTTATGTTCAGTCATGTCATATTAAAAACATCTCTCACATTGCTAAGAACCTTTGAGTAACATAGGCCTCCTTGTGTTTGTTTCTGTATAGTTTTCCTGAGACGGCCACACTGAGTTTCTCTTTTTTCTATACTACAGCCTGACTGTGGAGAGAAGAGGACTTTGAGAGCTGTCTAACGCTTACTCTCTTCCTTCTCTGTTACAGCATGCTCTTTTTAGCTAATATCATGAGTCAAAAAATGACCCCAAAGAGCCATCATGCAGTTGAATAAATTAAATATGTGCTATTGCTAGATGAATTGGGTTATGATCCTGATATGCTTATGAGAATTGAGAGCTGGAAATCCAGACAGCAGTGTCTCAGGAAATTCTTGTCTGGGAACTTAATGTCTGAACACACTGAGCTAGAAGAAATTGGTTTGAGTGGCCACAAATGCCTGTGTAACTCTCACTTACCTGCAGGGACAGTGTATAAAAAACCACTGTTTACTAGTTTTTAGGTTAAGACATGACTAAGGAAATGAAGGGATGTCAGAAATAAACCTGACAGGTAGGAGTTGGGTGGCTCATTATTTCACTAGCCAGATCCAGCATTCAGCTGACTAATTGAGACAGAAGTGAAACACCCAGCAGCAGGTTCTAGCTAGAGAATTTCTGCAACTGGAGAGATTTCATTAACACAAGCAGAGGCTGAAGAGCTGTTTCAGTTGCAGAACAATGTCTCCACTGCTTTTTTTTTTTTTTTTCATTCTCCTTTGGGGCCCAGGGAAGCTTTTGTGCCAGCCTTTTGAATGGAGGAGTATAAATCAACATGCCTATGGTCCAAGGAAAGGAAAGGCAAGGTGAGCTTTTGTAGTCTTGCAACACCAGGAGTGGGATGTGGCCTAAAACTGTGAACTTATTTGCTGGTATTATTTTTGTTAGCAAGGTATGTTTTTACATCCATTATTTGGGGAGAAGAAAGTTGAAGAGAACAGCTGTAAAAGCATTTCTGTATTTGAAAGGAGAACTTTTCCCCTTAATTTTGGCTCCTACTTTATAATTAAATAATTACCTCAATTTAAGTTAATTGTTTATCCATGATATCCCTTGATGAATCAGTTTATCATTTGTTCAAAAGGAACAAAGCAATGCCACATGAATTTTTGAAAACATATGTCCTTGAGGATATAATTAAATCCAGTGTGTTTTTCACCTTGCGAAGCCAACCCTAAGCCTACAGAGTGAATGTAAAAGGCTCCTCAATGTAAACAGTTTTGTAGAGGCCAAATACAAGAACCAGGTGGCCAGACAAACAGGTTCTAGAAGTGTCCTACAGAGCAAACATGCAGAGGTGTACCACTCACATCTATAAAATGAAATGCCCATTTTCTCCTGTGAGGCATTTTCTCCTTTTAAATCCTGTGCCTTTCCTCAATGCTGTTTTCCTGAGAATGCATTTTCTGGCATTCCTGAACATCAAACAGAGAAACAGGAGTTACTTGAAGAAATAACACTAGAAAAACATGAAGTATTTCACTGTGACTCTGTTCCTAAGCCCTTCTTAAAAAACACCTGCTTAATAACAACATACCAAAGAAACTGTGGTGTTATGGGAGTCACCAGCTACACATCACGTCGCCAAATGTTTCACTTTCTGTCTCTCAGACCCTTTGATTTCCCCAGGCATGCTGTGGGAGAGCAGGGGAGTACTTCCAGAAGGCTGAATTCTTGGCTGAATGTGGCTGAAGAGAGGTCAGACCACAATAATGGAAATGTAAATCATTAGTGTTACTTTTTCACAATAAAGTTTTAAGGCTTTAAAAGCTAGAGATAAATTCTAATATACCCTCACCCAGTCAAATAAAATGGAGACCAAGAAATCTAACGGTTATCAGAGGGACTTAATGTATTACTTCAAAAACCCCATGGTAATTCACACAAGAAATGATAAATTTATCTTACAGAAATGTCATTAACAAAAATTTATTGTTTAAATTTTTTTACTCAATTTTTGAATCAGGATTACCTTGAAATGAATACCTTTCTTAGATTAAAGTGTTCTAAAAGGTACACATGTTTAAATTACTGTATTTGTTATTTAGTTACTTTAAAACTACCTGCACTACATTCATCAACTTTATTAAGAGGTTACTGAGAGCAACAATTCCTTGAGAAAAACCTGTGAACCAAAATCTGAGTATAAATTTTATGATCAAAATTCTGTACTGTTGGGGAGGGGTTTAAAAATAAATATTCCAAATGGAACTGGGCTACCAACAATAACTGGGTACCATTCATCTAGTCGGGTAGAAAGAAATGTTGGGCTTGTTAAAAAGCAAGAATGTAGAAAAAAGGGAGTGAGATGTTGTTGGCATTTGTTTTAATTCCCTACCACAGCTACTGCTCTTCCACTGCAGTATCATGTCTCAACAAAGGGCTTGTACCAGATTATGGTAAAAAATAATCAGTCTAATTGCTTTCCTACCACTGTAACACATGAAAATGCAGTTTGTTTTGCATTTTACAAGTATCTTTGTAAGATTAAAACCCAGCACTTCAGTCTTTCTTCTTTATTATAACTGTAAGGTTTGATTGTCAAGCTTGAATGCTGTGGTATGGGCAGACATGAACTCCACTGCCTATCGTCCATACTGGGCAAGTGATAGAGAGCTTTGATACTGATATCCACAATGGTTAAGCAGAAGGATCCAGGCAAAGCACAATAGCAACCTACACAAGTCAGTGGATTGGTTTGGGTAACATACAGCCATCACTTTCACAGAATCACAAAATCACAGAATAACCAGGTTGGAAGAGACCCACTGGATCGTCAAGTCCAACCACTCCCACCAATCCTTAAATCATGCTCCTAAGTACCTCATCTACCCTAACCTTAAACACCTCCAGGGACGGTGACTCAACCACCTCCCTTGGCAGACATTTCCAATGTCTAACCACCCTCTCCGTGAAGAACTTTTTCCTAATCTCAAGCCTAAATCTCCCCTGGCGGAGCTTGAGGCCATTCCCTCTCATCCTGTCCCCTGTCACTTGGGAGAAGAGGCCAGCACCCTCCTCTCCACAACCTCCCTTCAGGTACTTGTAGAGAGTAATAAGGTCTCCCCTCAGCCTCCTCTTCTCCAGGATAAACAACCCCAGCTCTCTCAGCCGCTCCTCATAAGATTTGTTCTCCAGCCCCTTCACCAGCCCCTTCACCAGCTTTGTTGCTCTTCTCTGGACTCTCTCCAGAGCCTCAACATCCTTCTTGTGGTAAGGGGCCCAGAACTGAACACAGTACTCGAGGTGCGGTCTCACCAGTGCTGAGTACAGGGGGAGAATAACCTCCCTGGACCTGCTGGTCACGCCGTTTCTGATACAAGCCAAGATACCATTGGCCTTCTTGGCCACCTGGGCACACTGCTGGCTCATGTTCAGTCAGCTGTCAACCAACACCCCCAGGTCTTTCTCCTCCTGGCAGCTTTCCAGCCAGGTCTCTCCTAGTCTGTAGCTCTGCTTAGGGTTGTTGTGCTCCAAGTGCAGGACCCGGCATTTGGCCTTGTTAAACCTCATGCCGTTGGTCTCAGCCCAGCAGTCCAGCCTGTTCAGATCCCTTTGCAGAGCCTCCCTACCCTCCAGCAGATCCACACTTCCTCCCAGCTTGGTGTCATCTGCAAACTTGCTAAGGGAGGACTCGATGCCTTCATCCAGGTCATTGATAAAGACATTAAACAGGTCTGGACCCAGGACTGAGCCCTGGGGAACCCCACTTGTCACTGGCCTCCAGCTGGATTTAACTCCATTTACCACCACTCTCTGGGCCCGGTCATTCAACCAGTTTTTCACCCAGGAGAGTGTGCGCCCGTCCAGGCCAGAGGCCGACAGTTTCCGAAGCAGAATGCTGTGAGAGACTGTATCAAAGGCTTTACTGAAGTCCAGGAAAACCACATCCACAGCCTTTCCCTCGTCCAAGAGTTTAGTTACTCGGTCATAGAAGGTGATCAGATTACTCTGGCAAGACCTGCCTTTCATGAACCCGTGTTGACTGGGCCTGATCACCCGATTCTCTTGCAAGTGCTTCTTGGTAGCACTCAAGATCACCCGCTCCATGACTTTCCCTGGTACCGAGGTCAGGCTGACAGGCCTGTAGTTTCCCGGATCCTCCCTGCGCCCCTTCTTATAGATGGGCACGACATCAGCCAGCCTCCAGTCCAGCGGAACCTCCCCAGTCATCCAGGACTGTTGGAAGATGATGGAAAGGGGTTTGGCCAGCACACCCGCCAGTTCCCTCAAAACTCTTGGGTGGACACCATCCGGCCCCATAGACTTGTGGGCATCTAGCTGGGCAAGCAAGTCTCTAACCACCTCCTCTTGGACCTTGGGAATCTCATACTTCTCATCCAACCCTGACTATTCTGAGTGCCAGAGCCCTTCGGATTTGCTGGGTACTGCTAAACGTGTGGCTATAACATCTGGAATAAGTGACATGGTACATGCTGGAGAGGCACTGTTCAGTGGCAAGCGTGCTCTCTCAGCTACAGCAGTTATCATTTTTTTTTACCCATACAAGGACTAGCAAATTCAGCTTTCTCCAGACTATCTTCCACCTTTCTGCTTATGCAAAGCCTTTTTCTTCTTCATCTTAACCTTTCCTTTCCATTGATTGCCTCAGCCTTTTGAGGAAGCAACATTTATTTATCCCTGTCTTACTCAAAGCTTTGAGATGGCCACAGCTGTTCCCAACTAGCAAACCTTGCAGAAGAGCTCTGATAACTGCTGAGGGCTGAGTGCTAAATGAATCCAGGTGTATTGCTTTCAGAGGAGAACTGGATGTTATTTAGTCAGCTAAAAGCATGGGAAGAACAAGCTGCCTTCTCTGCCCAGCAGTGTAGAACCTCTTAGATTCTAGCTCTCTATTGGAAAGAAATATTCAAATGAAGTGTAGGGGGGAGGTAGAAGAAAAGAAAGCAGGGTGAAAGAGTGCAACTTAACAGGGTGAGGATTCTTTTTGGAGGAGATAAAATAGGTAGTAAAAAATGGGAGAAGTCAGGAGATTTCTTTTTTTCTTCTAGAAGTATAAAGATGAAATTCAATCTAGAGGATAACAGACATTTGAAATCTGACTTGCATCTAAGACAGGCACGGCAGAAGGAACTAGTAAATGGAAGAAAGGACATAAAAGAAGTGTGTGGGGACAATTTCTTGGGACAAGAGAAGTGTGTAGTTGGGAGTGTTGTTGCTCATATATCCTAGAAAAAGAACAACACTTAACTGGTCTGTATTTACCTTAATGAATGTTTATGTAATTATACAATATATTCATTTTTTATGCACCTGAACTCCCATGAGATCAGTGTGAATTTAGGTACCTAAATACTCTTGCATCTGGCCTTACATACTTATTGGAAGGGATCAATTAATATATTACTATAAACCAAGGATTACAATCTGATTTGTCACATCTCTAGGAATTATTGTGTTGCAAATGGATGAGAAGTGCCTTGAAACTCATGAAAAAGTAAGGTGCTATAGTATCTCAAGCATAATTATTAGTTATGCAAATCAGATGGAAGAAGTTATATTAAAACCCTAAACCCAGTCTCAGATACCAATTTGAAGTGCTCCCACATTTCAGAAACATCAAATGTTAAGTGGAAATTAAGGACAAATGAAACAAGTCTTGATTGCAGAGGAGCAAACCTTTCATAATTGGGTTTAACCAAGCATCAAGCAAGCTTTGTCCTTGCTTGAATATGGAAGTAAATATGGCACCTGAATATGACATTAGAAGACTAACAAGAAGTCCTGCCAAGACATATTTCAGTCTACAAATCCAGTGCTCTCAATGAAACCCTCCATACTTTATTTCTCTGTCAGCAATAAATCAGAAGAATCCATGATGATGGGTCAGAAATCACATTCTTCTTGAAGCAAAAAATAATTTTTTTAAAAGACAGTGTATGCTTTGATAGTCAAAGGAATTTAAACATAAGGAAAATGGATTCTACAAAACTGAAAAAACTTGTGACCGTTGTCCCTCTCTCCTCAGAATTTTTGCCCAAAAATAGAATGGGTTACGGTGAAGGGTTATGCACTGCTTCACAGCTACAGCGGGGATAAAGGATCTCGCCTATTTTCTGTCAAATAATGAACATTTTTTTCAATTTAATGAGGTAACTCAATAATTCCACTGGAAACATCAGTAATCAAAGAGTAACTCATTTTGTCAATACCTCTAAAACAATAAAAGGTTTGGTCAGTACTGTGTATGCAAAGTATGAATAATTGCAATGAAGTCACCACCTGCAACACAATGTGTATCCTGAAATAAATGCAATCTGAAACCAAAATACAATCTCGGCATCTTGGAAAGACATTAATTTACTCTTAAATGACACAAAGTTCTGTAAAACATTTATTTTACAATTTTGTTGATTTTACAATGAAATCTCAGGCGTGTCTGTCTTTATATAATCTTACCTTGTAAAAACCTTGTGAGTTTAGATGAAAGGAAAAACATTAAATGCTGCAAGTGGCTTTTAGTATCAATTCAGTACTTGCTTTATATTGTGTATAATCTCAAATGTGAATGGAAGATTCACATTAGTCACTAGAGCTTTAAGCAAGTTTTAAAATACAATTTTGCAATTGCAAAATATAGTTTTCTTATAGACATTGGTGAAATCTATGCTATATTAATTTACCTAGCTGAATTTGGTGGGGAAAAATAATCATACCACTCAGAGGTAATGGCTTTTTCTTCCCAGGAAGGAGAATTCTTAAGGGCAGGAACATCACAGGCTGTTCTGAGTTTCTGGGGTGATGGTTAAAATCATTGTCTGTGACAAAGGCAATGCTGTGCTGGCAGACAGCAAGGAAAGATCATTTTGTGTAATGCTCCTGTTTGCAGTGGCAGTAAGATTTTGGACCATGTCTACATAGATGCAAAGAAGTGCCAGTGGATCAGAATACCTTTTCTGTCAATTACCTGTAACTACATAAGCTTTTTTTTTTTTTTTCTGAAGTGTCTTGAATTATGGCTGTTCAGTGCATTCCTCCTCATGCAGGTGCACACAATATTTGTGCAGCAGTGCCTGTACCCATGCTGGTCTGGTTTGGTTATGCCACCCTAGGGATATCTGTGAAAAGTCTTTGTTTAAATCACAAACAGAAAAGGTGAGTTACTCTAAGGTATATACCCTGACACAGATAGGATCACTTTAGAAGCTTTTATCTATTAATCTCCAATCTTCAGCTCTCATCTTCTCTGATGGTCCTTTTCCCTGAGATGTGACCTCCTTTGTGACCTAGTAAAACTCTCCATAAATCAGAGATGTAGTGAAGCATTTGAAACTGCAGCAAACCACTCTTACGATGGGAAGGCACACATTCAGCCAAAAGAGGCAAACAGTTAGATCTAGCTGTGATAAACCATAACAACCCAGCTGTCAGATACAGTCTGTGTAAATACCCCTCATCTGCAGAACAAAGACAGTGTTAGTGATAGTAATATGTGGCTGAAATCCAATACTCTCAAGGGTTTTTTCTCCTTATTCTCCCCAGCACTGATTGGGTGGTTTGCATTCCTGTAAAATCTACGTGGAAGATTTAAATTACACAGTGTTTGCTAAACCTGACACTTGGCCAAAGAAGTACTTAATGGAACTAATACAAGGGCTAGTGATCAAATGACAGAGTCTTGCCAAAGTGTCATTATCTATTTGATGAGTGACAATTTAAGCCTTACTTCGTTGCTGGTCCCTTTTGAAGAATGAAGTTTGCAAAAGCATAGTTCATAACTTGACCATATCCTAAAGACCTGCTAATTAATTGTTCATATAGGCATGGGATTGTTAAATATCACACCTCTTCAAGTAAAGTGAAGAGAGAAAAAAAAAGAAGTCTCTATTTCTTTGAAGCAAGGAAATGTGTGGCTCAGACAAAGATAATGTTGCAATTGTATGATGATTATGAAAGATCACCAGTGCAAACTCCATGCAATGTGTAAGAATCTTTACTGGAAGTAAACATTTTGGTCCTGAAGAAAAGTTTGGCTATGGAGGATGAATGAGGTGCTATAATAATCCCCTTTGATATCTCTTCAAGAACAGAAAAAGGGTTAATTTATGATCAAAGTGTAGGAAGAATTTATAATTCTCTGTCATTCCTTCTCAGTGATCAACACTTGCCTTTGGCAGCTGACTTCCAATCATAGTATATTCCTGTATGTATGGAAGCAAGGAGTATTCCTCTGTAAAATCCAGCTATTCAAATGTTTTCTAGCCTGAAATCACGTGCAACACTAGAACAAAGACAGAGTAGGCACAGGTGGCTCTTAACAGCAGATTTCCTGCTAAGCTGCAGCAGGAGCAAAACCTGGCAACATCCAGTATCCTCCTTCTGAGTCACTCTTAAAACTAAAACTAGAGTTGTAGTTAATAGGTTTTTTGGTAGCCTGACTTGCATTACTTGGAAAAAAAATTGTCGAGTCAGAGATAATACTGGCCAAAATCCAGCTACTTCCCTTTTTGATCAGAGGTTCAAGAATGGTGAACTACAAGAAGCAGTAGAGAAAAGCTCCAATTCAAATGAACGTACATATTTCTTAAGGTCCTACAAATCCTGACATGATTAATTTATAGTGTGAAGATCCTTTTGTAACTGCAGTACTCCTTCTGTGCCCTCCTTTATCTCAGTTGCTCAAATTTGTCATTGCTCTGATCCTCCTGGAAATGCTGAAAACAAGCTGACAGATTGCCTCCATCACCTCCTGTCATCAGCATTGCTTTGTTGACTCCCATCTGCCTATCAAAGAACTGTCTTCATTTTATAATCTGTGTTTATGCCCTTGAAGTGCCAAACTTAATTGGATCCCAACCTATAAGCAGTGCTTCCAAGTAATGGTTGTAATGAGAGGAAGAGAGGCCTTGCCCCTTCAAACCCAAGCCACAGCAAGGTTTTCATTCCTTCTAAAAGACCTCTTCAGCTAGACTATGGAGTGCATGCCCAGTTTGGCCTTGCAAATCTTCATAGCCAAGGCTATGAAGACACAACCGCATGAATGTATCACCTCAGCCTGAGGAACAGTTTTGCCTTCACCTCTGTCACTCTCTTCCAGTATCTCTCCTGTCCATAGAAATGCAATCGCACAAGCAGATGCATTTTTTTCCCCCCTCATTATCTTGTGCAGCTATTTGGGTGATCTGCTCAAAACACAAGGTAGCCATCAGGTTTATTATTTGACTTTATAACCTTTTTTCTCCCCTAAGAAAATATTTTCACCATGATATTTTGTGCCTTGTAAAGACGACTCATGTGAACGTAAAATGACATAAACAACGTTCTGTCTCCATCACACACCACTGAACATAAGCAAACACTCTTTCAGCATGTTTTCTTAAACTAATTTTGCTTCAGCAGTGCAGCACCACTTTTCAAGAGTATGAACTCATGCTACCCCTGCCTGGTTAGAGGCCATGATTTCAAAACATAGAGAGATACTTCCCTCTGTTGGTCATGTTTATAAAACATAGAATCATAGGATCACCAGGTTGGAAGAGACCCACTGGATCATCGAGTTCAACCATTCCCACCAATCTCTAAACCATGCCCCTCAGTACCTCATCCACCCTCACCTTAAACACCTCCAGGGAAGGCAAGCCAACCACCTCCCTGGGCAGCCTGTTCCATTGCCTAATGACCCTTTCAGTGAAGAATTTTTTCCTTATGTCGAGCCTAAATCTCCCCTGGTGGAGCTGGAGGCCATTCCCTCTCATCCTGTCCCCTGTCACTTGGGAGAAGAGGCCAGCTCCCTCCTCTCCACAACCTCCCTTCAGGTAGTTGTAGAGAGCAATGAGGACTCCCCTCAGCCTCCTCTTCTCCAGGATAAACAACCCCAGCTCTCCCAGTCTCTCCTCGTAAGACTTGTTTTCCAGCCCCTTCACCAACTTTGTTGCTCTTCTCTGGACTCGCTCCAGAGCCTCAACATCCTTCTTGTGGTGAGGGGTCCAGAACTGAACACAGGATTCGAGGTGCAGTCTCACCAGTGCTGAGTACAGAGGGAGAATAACCTCCCTGGACCTGCTGGTCACACTATTTCTGATACAAGTCAGTGTCCTCTTCAGCAAAACAGATGTCAAAACATAAACAAGTGGTCTCATTCTGTGCTTGAGCCTGTAGGGTTTAGGTAAATAATCACAGCATTTAGCTTTGTGGATCTAAATGTATATGTTTCCAACTGCCTCTGGACTTATCTACCTTCTCCGTTTGTTATATAAGGAATCAGGCTCCTTAATATTATTGCAGTTGGGATACCTCATAATGGTAGTGTAAGTACCATCCCATAGCTCCCAAATACTTTTGCTGGTAGCCAGCTTTACCAAATATTTAAGGCCCATATAAATATTACCAAACAATTTTATCGGTTTACATCATTATTTGCAAATGTAAGGTGGACATTGAGTTTACCTCAGAAACATAATCCTCTGTGGTCAAGATGACTATATTGAAGTAAATAATGGGAAACTGAGCCATGATTTCTATGACATGCCACCAGGTTATGAGCAAGAGGTGTTGCTAAGTTGTATTTTGGACTTCCCAAATCATTGTTGGGAAACTATATTGAATTGTTTTTTCTGAATCTCTAGTTTATTTAGAAAGCAGTCTCTTCACAAATATGTTAGGATGAGCTAGATATACATTTTAGTCAGATATTAAATATGGATATTTTCTGAATGGCAGTTATTCTCTTGCTAAAGGAAAACAGTAAAGCAAGGCAAAAAAGTGCTTGCAAACAAGAAACTGGTTAAGAATTGAGTTTTCAAATTGCCATATATTTTTGACATTTTTTCTCAGTAGAATAATTTGCATTGCTGATCATATTCATTCTTATTTACTTGTTATACAATTAGACATCAGACAGCAACAAGATGACTGACAGTCTTATTTAGGGAAATTCACTCTACTTAAGTAGAGTGAATAATTAAATAGCCTATCTGGCTTTTCTAGTAGCTCTTGTGCCGTCTTGACATACCCTCTATGGATATCAGAAGGGCTAATATATGTGACACCTTAGCAGTTGGAAAATGTGTGTCTCCTAAGCACGTGATTGTGTAGAAAAGAAGCTCAGTTCACACAAAGCATCTTCCCAACAGATGAAAGAAGCATTTGGGGTAAAATTGGGAGTTAGCATTTGAATTAAAAAACTGCTGCAGATTAAGGAATTGTGACTACATGTTGCTATTATTATTATTGCTCATTTTATCCCCAACTAAATCACTTACCTCAAGCTAATCTTTTTTTTTCCCCCATTATCTTTGTAATAGACTATCTGGCCAGAACACTCTTCAGCCCCACACACAGCTACACCAGAATAAAATCAAATCCACCTGCTAATGCTTGACTTACTAGCTTCAACCTCCTAACACATCCTTTACCTTTTATTAGAAAGTAATGCTGGATTTTGTATTACTTGTAAAATGTTTGTCATGCTTTTAAGATACCTTCACTCAGTTGCAATCTTCCACTTTTTGGCTTTTGCTCCTTTCAGAAGTCACAGAGGGAACTTTTAATTCTGACTAGACTTTGCTCAGCACATTAAAAGCAAACACAGGAAAGCAACCTATTTTAAATCCTCCTCTGCCTCCTCATATCCTTGCACATAACAGATCCTTATCATAAGATTTTAAAAGATATTCTCTATTAATATACTGTATTGAGACCTAGGAGTCTATAAAACATTAAAAGACAAGAAGTGAAGCTTTCCTGAGAGGTACCCAGAAATATTTTAATTTTCATTTCAGCAACAGCTCCAGGCTGCTGTGAATACAGATCAGAAATTAACTACCACTGAGCATTGCAGAAAAGGTGAATTTTCTGTTTTGCTGAACAGCAATAATCTCTCTCTACTCTTGCGAATTTTATCAAATTAGATTAATTTAAACTCCTTACTTTTGCACTTCAAACTATTCAGAAGTATAATTACTTCAGATAAAGCACAAGTGCCCAGGAATAAATACAAAGTGTTAAAAAGAATGAATTAAATTAGTTCTCAGAGTTCAGGTATATTCTATGGCATTATATAGAGGACCTTAGAGAGCACCTATGAAGACCTTAATACAAATTAGAGATGTTCAAAGCATTTTACACCAATGATGAATTAAATGAACACTTTGGAACTCTATACAAAAAACTACAAGACTTGAAGAAGGTTCATTTCTATGAGGATTTTCAAATTAATTTATTGGTAATACAATAAATTTGCTGTTGTTTATTTCACTGAATAGCTCCTGTTCAGTCTGGCAGATCTTTCCTAAGAAGGAAATATTTTAGTTCCATCCCTTGAGTGATGTCATTACACCAAATTAGATTAGAATTTAGATATTTAGATGCCAGCAACCTATTCTTACAATGTTGAGAGTTGCATTAAGCAGATTTCAGTTCCTTCACAGGTTATCAATTATGTCCTCTGTCAGCATACAATACATATGCATGTGTTCTGGTTGTCTCCATTGATACAAACCAGTTTCACAGAGGTAAGCACATTAAGCAGAAAAACAGAATCACATCATAAACTCTATCTAAATCAAATATCTAGAAATACACTGAGACATTACTTAAAATAATCTTTAAGGTGTGCCATGGATACTTGTGAAAATTGGATGGTTACCATGCAGACAGATAGGCTTATTCAAATTTCTTGCTTGTTCAGCTCAGCCAGACTAATGTTTGCTGTCTCATGAATAATAACACTGCAATATTTATACATACCTTACACTTTTCAAAAAAAGAAATGTATTTTAAATCTAAATAAAGATATAACTGAGATGTCTCCATGTAATGAAGTTCCATATGGGGAAAAAGTAAAAAAAACCTTTTTGTTTTAAATACACTAATACCTAATAAAATTTTGTTTCCTGACACAAAGCCTTAGCTCTGAACTTGAAGATTGTTGACCTGGTCCACATAAGCTCAGGACAGCACCAAAGAGTTCTCAGAAACACTAATTCTCCGTGAAGACCCAACCCACTGTTTGTAGCCAGAGCCCATCTAGCACAAGATTAGAACTTTATGCAAAAATACCAGCTGAAGGATTTCCCACACCTTCCTATTCAACCTCCTTTTACTGTCGGCAGTAGATCTACAGGATTTTGGAGTGACTTCAGTTCCCCAACAAATAGCAAATGCAACCACATAGAGACATATTCTTCCTCATGCAAGGTGTACTGGAAACAAGAAAGCCAGGTGCCACCATCACATTTGTATTTAACACTGGGCTGCCTGGATTGCAGTGATATCTAGAGTCAGTTTTAAGTCTCAAAAGACTTTAGGGCTCTTTCAAAAACTTGAGTTTTCTGCAGTTACGTGGAGTCATATTATTGACTGATGCAGAAAACCAAGAATGTAAACCCAAAAGGAAGTCCCAAGGTCTAGTATCATTTAGGTTAGAAAAGATCTTGAAGATCATTGAGTCAAACTGTAAACCTAACGCTACTAAGTCCACCACTAAGCACTGTCCCGAAACGCCACATCTACGTGTCTTTTAAATACTTCCAGGCATGGTAACCCCATCACTTTTCTGAGCAGTCTGTTCCAATGGTTGATAACTTGCCTGTGAAGAATTTTTTATAATGTCCAATCTAAATCTTCCCTGGTGAGCCTTGAGGTCATTTCCTCTTGTTGTATCACTTGTTACTTGGGAGAAGAGACCAACAGCCACCTCCCTGCAACCTCCTTTCAGGTAGCTGCAGGAGTGATAAGGTCTCCCCTCAGCCTCCTTTTCTTCAGAATAAACAGCCCTGGTTCCCTCAGCCGCTCCTCATAAGACCTGTGCTCCAAACCCTTCACCAGCTTTGTTGCTCTTCTTTTGATGTACTCCAGCTGCTCAATGTATTTCTTGTAGTGAGGGGCCAAAACCTGGACACACTATTTGAGGTGCAGCCTCACCAGTGGTGAGTACACAGGGACTCCCTGGTCCTGCTGGCCACACCATTTCTAACACAAACCAAGATGCTCTGGGCCTTCTTGGCCACCTGCTCACACTGCCTCTACATCACAACTGAAATTAATGCAACTTTGACAATAGCTGTAGATTGGTAAGGTTGTTTACAAATTTACCTGCCAGGTTCAGCAAACTTGTTTCTAAATGATCTCAGTTCATTCCTATTACTACTCTTACTCATTCTGAGATACTTTGTTGTGCTGAAGAAATCTCCAGCTCTGATACAGAGTAAGAAAAATATCTCATTGTTTGACTGAAAACAAATATAATACTCCAGCAGATTAATATCTTTTGATTGCTTTTGTTCTACAGACTGCATAATAACTTGTTTCATTTTTAAAAATCATATTTGATTCAATTTGAGGAGTAAGTCTTTGTCCTCGGGAAGCAAATGGAACTTATTTACTACCAACATTAGATCAATTCCTAACATCCAGAATAAAATTGTACTGTTGAAAAGGCTTAGGTTCATTGTTTACATTTTGTTTGTAATCTTTTGGATAAAGATCGAAGTCTGCATTTTGCTATATTGCAGACTTTATTTGTATTTCATTAAAATGCACACTATAGAAATTTGCATATCTATCTATAAAAAAATGTACTGACAGTTTAAGGAAAGGTTTTTGGTTAATGAAAGCAACAAGGCATCACAGAACAAGACAAGGCAGTGTTCAAAATAAATAAAGATCGTGCATGACAAGAACCACGCTGGAAAATGAATTTACAAATTAACTAGAACATGCTATCACACTTCATTAAAGCATATTGAAACCCCTTTGTTCTTTTTATGTCTTAGGAAAAATATAAAAGGAAAGCAGAAATCAGATTTAATTATCACCTTTTAATTTTAGAACTGATTAGCACTGCACATTTCCACGTACACTCTGTTTTGTAACAGAAATATTTGAGCTTGTAGAGGTCAAAGTGCCTTTAAACAAGTCCAAATGAAAACTTAATTCTAATTGCCTTTCTTCTGTTGTAAACTGTTCACAGTAATGGTTTTGTAAATTAGTATTGAATATTCAAATTATTAAATCATGTGTATTTTGTTATTAATTTAGAAATTAACACTTAAAAAATACTGCTGAGTCACGTTTGTGTGTGAATGATGAAAGATTTTAAAGAATTGTATTTATCAGTAGTGAAGAAGTAGTCCTGAATTCCCCATGGAGTTTGTCAGGGAGCTGCATTTGAGGGGCTGCTCTGCAAGGCAAAGTGAGCCTGGAGACACGCAGAAACCACGCAGGCAGGGCAAAGACCCTTGGACAAGGGCCCTGTCCCATGATGTTCAAGCAAGTGGAGCAAAGTAGGTCAGGGGAATTACCACCAGGAACAGCCAATGGTCTTGATTGTCAGAAACGTCCATGGTGATGAGACATATCCAAGGGCAAGCCAAGCAGGCTAGTCAGTAGGTTGGCATGGCACAAGACCACCACAGATACCCCTACAATGCAGCTCAGACAAGGACCATGGGCCAGACCTGAGCCTAAATGCCCCTGAGCCCAGAGGAGGCCCCAGTGAAGTTTCTCCCAGCTCTTTTTTATGTAGCTTTCCCAGCAGCTGGACCCAGGTTTACAGTCAGATTGTGCTAGAGCCTATCTTAAGTACCCACAGCCAAAGCTGGAGAAGAGAAGAGGCTTCAGAACCTGTTTGCGACCTTGGGACCCTGACAGACCTCTTTTCAACCCCACTAAATGGCTTGCATGCTTGAGTGAAATTTCCAAAATATCTGTAATAAGGAACTGCTGGGACCTCCTGTACTACCTGGTCCTGCATCCTGGTATAATGAGTCACGTTTTAACAATTTCTTAAAAGGATTCAATCCCCTTTCATAGATCAGAATCAAGCTTCATCTCAGTGGGACACTACTTGTTCATACTTTTCATAACAGAAAGAATACGAGTGACTTTGAGTACAGGCCCTGAGAAGATACAGTTTTAATACAACTTCCACAGAAGAGATGAAACAGCATTCACAGCTGAAGACAGTTTTATTCTTAGTACTTTTTCCTGATGCATTATCAACAAAAGTTCTTGTCACAAATCAGGAGGTAGAACTGGACATGTCCATCACCTTGATTTTTTGGAAGATACTGTTCTGGTCCCGTGTTCATGTATCGAAGTGAGGGTCCAGTGCTAAAAATGGCTGAGAATCTCAAGAGAGAATCACAG
The DNA here is from genome assembly GCA_033459285.1 of Clamator glandarius. Taxonomy (NCBI): domain Eukaryota; kingdom Metazoa; phylum Chordata; class Aves; order Cuculiformes; family Cuculidae; genus Clamator; species Clamator glandarius. Next base: position 1,763,184 of record JAUNZM010000779.1, read on the forward strand.
AATCACAGAATAACCGGGTTGGAAGAGACCCACCGGATTGTTGAACCTTCTTCTGTCTAAGGGTTAGGACTCCCTTTCAGCATTTCACAGTGGCCAGATAGACTTCTCCCTGATAAAAAAATGGGGTTTTGAATCCCGTGTTTAGTCCTCCTAAGGGAATAGTAAAACATGGTATATAGGGGCCTTAAATTGGCCTGTGGTGGTGAATTGCATGTGACTTGGCGTCAATGCATGCAGAAGATATTCAGCATCAAGGGCTGGGAGAGACGTTTCTGCATTTATCTGTTACTGCTCTGTCAGAAGTAGATATTGTAATGCAAAATTACCTTTGAGGATTTATTTTCCAGTTTATCAACTCATAGAAAATTAGTATTAAATCATCCTGATGTTGAATGGCAATATTGGTCTTCTGCTATTTTAATACTGTTTGATTTCTGGTAATATCTTATTTTAGACTATCAACATATTTTTTCAAACATTAATAAAGACAAGCATGAACTCCTAAACCCTGAATAACAATGTAGGCAGTCTCTTTTAGAATTGAAATGTTTCATTTCCTGAGGCTTCATTAGGTCTGCAAATCCAAATCCTGCTAATTGCATCTGGGGACACATGCCCCCTATGTAGTGGCAATTTCACAGCTTTACTGACTAAGTCATTACCTTGTGCATGTACGCCATGGCCTATGAATGTGCATTAATGCTTTGGGCAAAAATAGCAGCCTTGTTTTCATCCCAGGAGCAGCTTTTTCATATTAAAATTTGTGCTTGTGGTTCAATTCTACATTAATTCTAGATGCAGAATCCTAATCTGTAGTTAAAGAATCTGAAGGACGACATCCTACCATCATAAGCTTCAGAAACAGTTTCATTCATGAAATAGTTATTAGGGCCAAAATTTTCTGGACTGAATCTTAATTTTTATCATCTACGTTTCAGAGGATTTATACAAGGTTTATCAAAAGGGAATTGATTTTCAAAAGGGAGGAAGGAAGGCGGCTGAAGTCCTTTTGAAAAACATCTTTTTAAACCTTGGCAGACTTGTAAAAAGGAAGAAAAAAGGAAGGCATGCTGAAACTGTGTAGACAAATACATCAGCAGACAGTCAATATCTCCCTCTTTCCTAACAATTGCTTTTACTGACATAACACATTTAAAACAGAATCACATGAAATTGAGTCTAAATACAAACAGAATAAAATGTTTTCTCTTAGATGAATATTGCAGTAAATACAAGTTCTAAAAAATTGCTTCATAGAAATAAAATTTTAAGAAATCATTTAAACATAGTCTGAGAAATCCTGAAAGGAAACAGCATGAAAAGGAAGTGTCAACAAAGCTCTGTACTTTCTAGATTAACAACATGCCTTTAAAGACTGGTCTCACAGAATTCAGAATTTTTAGCATTATTGACTACTGCATATATTTTATCATATTTTCTTCTCTGGGTTGCAGTCACGCTTTCTACTTCTATCAAATATTTTCATTAATATTCAGGAATACTGAGCTTCGTCTGCCACCTAGATTTACTCTGTCTTTTAAAATGGTTCCCAGAATTATCCTGCTTTATTATTTATTATTCTGCACAAGCCATACATTACTTTTTGCTGTCTGCATATATTCCTAAGGATCCCTCCCCTAAGAGGCTTGTATCTCTCATCCATAAATTCTCGAAACTCTAGATTGTACTAAATTTGAATATTAACTTGTTTGGCACAACGCTATAATTTGGGTCAGCTTTCAAATCACAGTAATTCATCTATCCATTGCTGGATCTTGCCTTGTTTATTTGATGTTCTTTTATTATTTTACTTCACATCACCAGAAAAAGTTGATGTCTTAGTTGGATTGTATTATGTTACAGCATTGGGCAACAGCCCTTGCATTCATAAGTGCTGTAAAAAACATTCATTATTATAATGAGAAGAATTCTCTGGTTGACATTTATTGCACTGAAAAAAAAGACACAACATTTTTGTTAGTGCTCCAGATAAAGTGAACCTGTACATTTCAGTGTGCAGATGCTACAGGCTTGGGAAAGAGTGGCTGGAAAGCTGCCTGGCAGGATCTGGGGGGGTTGGTTGACAGCCGGCTGAATGTGAGCCAGCAGTGTGCCCAGGTGGCCAAGAAGGCCAACAGCATCTTGGCTTGTGTCAAAAACAGTGTGGCCAGCAGGATCAGGGAAGTGATTGTCCCCCTGTACAGAGCACTGGTGAGATTGCACCTCGAATATTGTGTTCAGTTTTGGGTCCCTTGCTACAAGAAGGACATTAAGGTGCTGGTGCATGTTCAGAGAAGGGCAGCAAAACTGGTGAAGGGGCTGGAGAACCAAGTGACTGAGGAAACTGGGGTTGTTTAGCCTTGAGAAGAGGAGGCTGAAGGTAGATCTTAGCACTGTCTACAGCTACCTGAAAGGAGGTTGTAGAGTGGTGGGTGTTGGTCTCTTCTCCCAAGTGTCAGGCAACAGGACAAGGGGAGATGGCCTCAAGCTGTGCCAGGGGAGGATCATTTTAGACATTAGGAAAAATTTTCACTGAAGGGGTTATCAGGCTGCCCAGGGAGGTGGTTGAGTCACTGCTATAAGGTCTCCCAGGAACCTTCTCTTCTCTAGGCTGAGCAAGCCCAACCCTCTCAGCCCCTAATCATCTTCATGATCCTCCTCTGGACTTGCTCATGTCCCTCCTTTCCTGAGGACTCCAGAAATGAACACAATAATCCATGTTAGGTCTCACAAGAGCAGAGCACAGGGGAAGATTCACCACCATCAACGTGGTGGTGACTATTCTTTCGATGCAGCCCAGAATATGGTTAGCTTTCTGTGGCGTGAGTGCACATTGCCTGCTCATGTTGAGTTTCTCATTTACTGTCACCCCCAAGTGCTTCTCTTCAGGGCTACTCTCAGTCCATTCTGAATCCAGACTTTAATTGTACTTAGGATTGACCCACCCCAGGTGTGGGACATTCATAGCTACTTCATTAGTAATGCATTCATTCAAGATGCGGGAAAACCTAGTTCAGAGCTTTATAATATACCCATGTGCCTTGTGTGTCAATGCTTATAATGGCAGGGGTGCTTGTATTTTAAAGCCATCAGGATATATAAATGAAAACATCAAAAATCCTCAGCTACATATTTGTTGTGTCAACAGATGAGGAAAAAAAACAACAAAAAAGCAGCTCTAGACCACTGTTAAGAGAAAAGAATTCTGGGTTCTCAGCCCTTAAGGGTCTTTGCTTACATGAATATCTAAGAAGCCCTTCAATCAGAACTAGAAACCACTACTCCCTTTCCCCAGTCAGTGTTCTAAATATTAGGAGTCATCTTTTTCTTCCACTGTAACCCCATAAAAACTTCAGCAATGAAAACTCCCATTTGGTATTTCAGATAGGCTGGAATACAGACCACTTCATGGATTGAACTCTTCCACGAGACAAGAGATACGCATTTTAATAGTATTCAGTGGAAGGATGCATTAAAGTCTTCTTTGATTGGTGAGTCATTGAAAGGAAATCCTCTGCTTGTGAGAGAAAAGATAAAAGCCTGTTTCTAGGCTGAATCTTGGAAAGAAGGAGAAATTTCTTTACATCACTGCCAAAAATTTAGAGGTTTAAAGACATTTTCTATCATCAGTTCTCTGTTGGCTAGTTACAGACAGCTTCTTGCTAACATGTTGATGCTTCTGATCCCACACAGAGGGACTAGACTCTATCTCAGTACATCAGATGTTCCTTTTATCTGAATATCTAACACAAGGTCTTCTTCATTCAAGGATCAAGAATACAGTTCAATCATTTTGCTTTAGGAAAGTCAAATGAATTAAATAAATACATCCTAACTAGATCTTTCAGAGTAATTCTTTGTAGTCAAAGAGTGAGATATGTGTCACTAAGCCACAGATGCTAACTCAAATTAACTGATCTCTGAAGATACCTACGTCTCTCCACTGATTATAGGGAGAGTCTAGATGACCTCCTCAGATATATCGATATACATTGTGGACATCTGAAGTTACATAAAATAAAAAAAAAGGTAAGTAATGCAATATATAATATAAAGGTAAGTATGCATGGCTGGATGAAAATAGACACCCCAAATACGCTTCCTCTGTTCTTCTTCTGGTCTAAGCTGGCTGGAGGTAAGGCAGCTCTAAAGTGGAAACCTTCTAGTTTATGGATTTGATCCTGAGCTTGAGAACATGTATTTCATTTACCTGCTATAAAAGTTGCTCTTTCAGTGGAAATTACTTGCAGCTGATCAAATTTCATAACAGCAAAAAGACTGAGGGGCTGTCTTCATCCTTCCATGCAAATATGCACTTAGTCTACCAATTAGCTCTTAAGTGAGACAAATTCAATGAATTTATTATGTTCTTTTGACAGAAAGGAGGTAGCTACCTGGTGAAGGTTATCTGTATTCAAAGTATCCTTAAACTTTTTGATGAGCTGCACTTTGCCTATACTACTAATTACACAGAACAAGTTTCAATGCACTTCACTAGTGTCACACCCCAGATCCACGAGCTACACACTCATTCCCTGGGTTTCTTTTTACCTGAACAGTCAAAAGGCAGCGGTTTGTTTATCTGTGCAGTGATCTGGAGGCTGTTAAGGTCACAGAGCGAAAATCAAAAGAAAAAATTTATTCTGTCTTCAACCAAAATAAACAGACCAAAATACTTGAGTGTACAGCCAAGATATGAGGGTGCAACTTCTTAAAGTGGCAGAAAACAGATTTCAATCTGTTCAGATCACAATCTGATTCCTGAACACAGCCAAGGTCACTCCGTTTTGATTCGACACACACCAATATCACTCAAGGAACAGTAAGTAGAGATAATGAGAGAGAGAGAGAGAGAAAGAAAGAGAAAGAGAAGGGGAAAAGAAAGAATCACCACATTGATAGGCAACATCACCTCCTCAGAAACATGTGGTCGCTGCAGCAGCAGCTTCTTCCAGGCCACATGGTCCAGGCCGGTCCCATTGAGTGCTCACCGCATGGCTATTAATTGCTGTCTCCATGAAACAAGGGCACAAATCTTCAGACAAAATGTTTAAGGCAAAGAAAGAAGTAAAGTCAGGCTTTACAACTAGTAAATGCAAAATTTGGTGTCTATACATATACAACTGATATAAATTGCCTTAGCTGGGGGATGAAACTAAAGGAGCTAGTTGTTAAGGAATCTTATCATTCTTCTTCACAGAATTTGAGCATTGAATTTTGATATTCTACTAAAACACCATGCTTTTCTCACAATACCATTATATGCATTGGAAAGTGACCATATGTCAAGGGTATTCCCATCTTGGCCTAAAAATCCTAGCTGTCTTTAAAACAAGTAGATATATGCTCCTTTCATCTTTTGAAAGTCCCTGATTCATGCCAATGCTCTATAAAGTCCAGACACAGATACTTTTTTAATTTTACTAACAGATTAATATTTCCTGTCCTGAAAAAAAAGAAAGTAGGTTACTGACTTTTCCAAGACTATATTTATCTTTAATCCATCCTATCAGGTAAACATGCAAATTTATTTTTATTTTTTGAAAGCCCATGAAAATTCTACTTGTCACTAGTTTTGTCAGAGGTGAAAATTTAACCAGCTGCAGTTAGATAGATGAGTCAAATTTCTTCCTTAGCACAAAAACATATATAATCAGCCTGTGGTAGTGGATATTAAATAAAGAAGATGCAGAATTATAACTGCTTTGTAATTATTAGTAAAAGTAAATGTAGTCATAATGAATTACTTATCCTTTAAAAGTGACTTAATTTAATAATGTCCTTCATTCCCCTGCTGTCAAACAAAACTGAAATGACTGCTGTCTGTTAGAACTGGCTGATATATTATTCAACACTGCAGAAAGTCAAATGACATACTCTGTGTTTTTTTGCAGACAAGTGCATAATTAAGAAAGACACAAGTCTCAAACATTGTTTTTATGTATTTTTGTCTTATGAAGATTAATATGTGATTGATTATTTGCTGTCCAAAATTATAACAAACAAAACAATTACAGTTTAGATTACTGCATTGTCCATTTAGATGTGGGTCTAATTTTCATTGAAGTTGTGAAAACATATACTGAGTGAACTGAGGGAATAATTCATGGCCTTTAAGGAGCAGCTTGGATGGTTGTACATTCTCTCCTAAGAATTCAAACTTAGCACAGACAGTCATGAATGACTGGAAAGCTGACTAGTGGAAAAGGGTTTGGGAGGTTGGTCAGTAGCTTGCTGAGTTTGAGCTAGCAGTGTGTCCAGGTAGCCAAGACGTTCAATAGCATCCTGGATTCTATAAGCAGTAGTGGCCAGCAGGACGAGGGAAATAATCATCCCTCTGTACTTGGCACTAGAGAGGCTTAGGGACACAGTTTAGTAGCAGATAGGAATAGTTGACCTCAGTGATCCAAGAGGTCTTTTCCAACCTGGTGATTGTATGATTCTATGAAAATGTAAAGTTTTCCAAAGAAAGAGATAATAAAACCTCTTAAGCAGTGCTAATTTATTTCAAGTAAAAGTCTTTGAAAATGAATTTCTCTTTGAACTGAGGAGAAAGTGTGGAACTTATAAAACCAGAATTGTTGGAGTTCACAAATCCTTATTTAAATGTATCTGTGGTTGTACAAGCCTATAAAGGAAATATGTTTTTAATGTTATCCAAAAGAGTTTTCCTTTCTTTTTCCCTAGAAACATTTATTTTCAGGCAAAATTAGTGGGTTTGTAGATTAAGGAAAACAAAACAGAAGTGTCTGTGGCAGATACACATAGAAAGCAGCATAAACAAAAGTCTTAATTTCAGATGGGATGCCTGAAACAAAACTAATTTCCCACCTTGTAGAAATCCTTGACTGTAGAAATGGGATTGTTAGTCTCTATCAAGACAAAGTTCACAGAGACAGCTCTAGCCTGCCTAACACAAGGGGAGAATTGTGTAAGAGTTGAGTGCATATGTGACAGAGGATAAAGTAGTTTTAAAATGCATTCAATACTCACTTTAAACAAATGAAAAATCCTATAATTATTGATTTTGCTCTTAAATGTGCAGTGGTAACCATAGTTATTTATCCCACCGAATATCTGCTGGAAAAGCAATGCACATCTCTAGACTACACCTAAATAAAAGTTACCGAACATTGGTTTCTATTCACTTTCTTCCAGCCCTAAAGTACAGCACAGTCTAACTAGTCATCACATCTAGCACTGCGTTCTTCTGCATCTCCTTTTTATGTTTCTTCTTGCTATTTTCAACTTTTTCCTAAGATATGAGCTATCTTCTCCAAAGGCAGTCATGCCTGAACCTCTGGGAGAAGAGGGACATGTCCCTTTGGTATGTGCCATCTCTCCTGGGAAGTGTGTCGACTTCTACATCTATGGCAGTAAAAGACAAAAATAGCCCTTTGAGTTTGTTGTTTTTTTGTGCTTCTCCTCAGGAGTCTGAGTTGAGTTTTTTGCCTTTCCTGGAAAACGAAGAATTTTGGATGCCTGATGGATGCCTGGCTCCTCCCTAGTATGCTGACTAGAGTACAAGTATGCACTCACGTAAGATGCTGAGTCTCACATCATCCCTCACCGTGGGTACAATCTCACAGTTCTCTTTGTTTTTGACAAAGCGCTGTGTACTCCATTAAGGTTTATCATCCAAGGGCTGGACAAAGTCAGGACACTTGAAGCTAGGGAAGCCCTTTCTTTATGATAGGGAGTAGATCAGCCGAATTTGTGACATAAGATATTGTTTAAGAGTTTAAATAAAACAGAAGAGAATATGTGAAGTTTGAAATGAACTGCTAGTAAACATTTATTCTTACCAGCTGTAATAAGACCAAGGAGCACCTGGGTGATATTCAGGTCCTGTCTGGCCCACACACTGATTTTAATTCTCTCACTCTAGGTCCAAAAAAATATATGAGCTAACCACTAATACAAAAAATATTTATGAATTATGTCAGCAGAGATGCAAATGAGCATAGCTTTATTGCAGTAAGGCTGTGGTGGGTAGTATTAATTACAGTCTTGGCTAATAATAGTATATTAAATGGAACACAGCATTCAAGTTTAATGAGATACATTGGGTTTGACCTCAAATTAATTAGATAATCTTAATTTAAATATTTTCTGGAGGAAAAAAAAAAAAGGGTTTCTACTCATTGCTAGTTTCTAACTATACTAATTACTGATGCTTGAGTGCTTAAAAAAATGCATTTTGGAAATCTTTCACAAACTGTATTATGCTTAATTCAAGTAAACATAGTGATCATAGAGGACAGGGAGGAGGTTAGAGGCAGCCAGCATGGCTTCACCAAACACAGGTCCTGTCTGACCAACATAGTGGCTTTCTATGATGGGATAACCACATCAATGGACACGAGAAAACCAACGGATGTGATCTATCTGGACTTCTGTAAAGCCTTTGACAAAGCTCCCCACAACATCGTTCTCTCTAAACTGGAGAGATATTGATTTGATGGGTGAACTGTTCAGTGGATAATAAATTGGTTGGATGGTCATATCCAGAGAGTGGTGATCAATGGCTTGATGTCCACATGGAGATCCATGACAGGTGGTGTCTCCCACTGGGACCAGCACTGTTTAATGTCTTCATCAGTGATATTGACAGTGAGATCTAGTGCACTCTCAGCAACTTTACAGATGACACCGAGTGGTGCAGTTGTCACACCAGAAGGACATGCTGTCATCCAGAGGGACCTGGACAGATTGGAGAAGTGGGCCTGTGAGAATCTCAAGAGGTTCAACAAAGCCAAATGCAACGCCCTACACCTGGGTTGGGGCAATCCTCTATTTCAGTACAGGATAGGGGATGATGTGATTGAGAGCAGCCCTGCAGAGAAGAACTTGGGCTGCTGGTTCATGAGAAGCTCAACATGAACCAGCAATACATGCTCACAGCCCAGACAGCCAACTGTATCCTGGGCTGCATCAAAAGAAGCATGGCCAGCAGGTCAAGGGAGATGATTCTACCCCTCTATTCCTCTCTTGTGAGACCTTATCACAAAATAACAGAATAACCAGGTTGGAAGAGACCCACTGAATCGTCGAGTCCAACCATTCCCACCAATCTCTAAACCATCCCCCTAAGTACCTCATCCACCCTCACCTTAAACACCTCCAGGGAAGGTGACTCAACCACCTCCCTGGGCAGACTGTTCCAATGCGTAACGACCCTTTCCATGAAGAATTTTTTCCTTATCTCAAGCCTAAATCTCCCCTGGTGGAGCTTGAGGCCATTCCTTCTTGTCCTGTCCCCTGTCACTTGGGAGAAGAGGCCAGCACCCTCCTCTCCACCACCTCCCTTCAGGTAGTTGTAGAGAGCAATGAGGTCTCCCCTCAGCCTCCTCTTCTCCAGGCTAAACAACCCCAGCTCTCTCAGTCGCTCCTCATAAGATTTGTTCTCCAGCCCCTTCACCAGCGCAGCTGCTCCTCCCTGGACTCGCTCCAGAGCCACAACATCCCTCCTGCGGAGTTATCTAGAGTATTGTGTCCAGTCCTGGAATCCTCAGCATAAGAAGCATATGAAACTGTTGGAATAGGTCCAGAGGAGAGCTACAAGGATGATCGGAGGACTGGAGCACCTTCCATATGAGGACAGGCTGAGAGAGCTGGGCTTGTTTAGCCAGTAGAAGACAAGGCTCTGAGATCTTATAGCAACCTTCCAGTAGCTAAAAGGGCCCTACAAGAAAGTTGATGAGAGAATTTTTATGAGGGCATGTAGTGATAGGATGAGGAGGAATGGCTTTGAATTGGAGAGGGGCAGATTTAAACTAGACATTAGGAAGAAATTCTTCACAATGAGAGTGGTGAGGCACTGGAACAGGTTGTCCAGGGAAGTTGTGGCTGCCCCATCCCTGGAAGTGTTCAAGGCCAGGTTGGATGGGGCCTTGAGCAGTCTGGTCTAGTGGGAGGTGTCCCTGCCCATGGCGGGGGGGTGGAACTGGATGATTCTTAAGGTCCCTTCCAACCAAAACCAATATATGATTCTATGATTCCATGATTCTATCATCAAAGGCACTGCAATTACTGTGTGTGTAGCATGTTGAAAACCAAGTGTATTGCAATATAAATTTCTTATTGAGTACAGTTCTACGTGTTAGTGGTTGCCAGTCGTTCCACTAAGGCTGTGTTAGTGTGTAAACACATATTGAATATTAATCCTTTCCTTATTCAGTAGAACATTTGCATTTTCAGTGTTTTAGCTGCTAGCTATAGGGGTTGTTTCCTCAAGTCTGAATGGTCCCACAGAAGCAGTCTTGACAAGCATTCAAAGACATTATAGGAAACCTGAAAGGTGGGCAGGACCTCAGTGGGACCACTTGTAAATTCACCAGGGCAAACTGGGATTTCATAGTTTGTCCTTCTGTATCTCAGTATTCACAGTTTCCATTTCCATCTATGAGAGGGAGAAACAGATGGTACTAGGATGAATTAGATCACAGGTCTGCCTCTGTAACATGCATATCTGCATAGGTCTCAACCCTCCAGAAAAAGGAAATGTTTGTTACAGAAGGCCTTATTTCTCATTATCTTACAGCATCTGTTGTGAAAACCATCTGTCATTATAGAGAAACTAATAGAGAATTTGAAATTAAACAACTCGCCTACAGATTTACAAAATGGGGTGTTGGAACAGGCCTCTGGAGATCATCTAGTCCAACCTCCCTGCTAAAGCAGGTTCACCTAGAGCAAGCTGCCCAGGAATATGTCCAGGTGGGTTTTGAATATCTCCAAGAGACTCCATAGCCTCTCTGGGCAGCCTATTCCCATTCTCCATTACCCTCACCCTCACTGTAAATAAGTTTTCCCCCATGTTGAGGTGGAACTGCCTGTGCTGTCCTTAGTGCCAGTAGCCCTTGTCCTGTTGCTGGTCACCACTGCAAAGAGTCTAGCCCCATCCTCTTGACACTTGCCATTTAGATATTCATATATCATATATTTCTATAGTACATATTTGTCCTCCTTTTTTGTGGCATTCATGGCTATATGACTTTTGGCTACCATTGAAAATGTTCCCTTTTTATGTCTTTGCTGCAAATAGTAATCCATGCATACTTTCTGCATTAAATATTTTTAGAGTCTGGATTCAGAAACTTACATCTTGGAATTTATTTAATTTGAGGACTAGTATAGACTGGTCTGAAGTAGATTGGTCTATTTCTCTTGTGAATGGAATTTTCAAATATTTTAAACAATATTATTATTTCACATAAACAGTCACTACCAGAACAGTCCAACAGAGCGTGCTCATGTACTGTGAGAGCTGAAACTGTGTCTAGTTACAGGATGGTTTTTGTATCTGAAGCAGTTCTTCCTCTTTAAAAATAATTAACTATAAAAGCTCCATTAGCTGACAAGCTTTACAATGACGTATAATATCTTCAGAAGTAATAAACGTCATCTTATATAATTAGATGGAGGAAGAGAGTGAATTCTAGATGAGAATGGTGGGAGTAAAACATTCATACATGCATACAGAAAGTCAGGATTTAACAGCAATAGCACAGGGATCCACCAATTTTTTTTCTGTTAGGGAAAATACTGAATTATGTCCTGGTAATTAACCCTGCAGCCAGCTTGTGCATGACATTATATTTGTAGGGAAGCAATCTGTGATAAGACTGGAGGGAATGAAAAGTCAGGGGGAAAGAATGAGCTGAAATGGATTCTCCTGTTGAATGGGTCCCCAAAGACCACAGTCAATATTCAGCATTGGAGACAGTGCAAGAAATGAGTGCAAATGTATGTATTTCCTCATAATGAATCTTCTTCTGGCAAAGCTGGAGCCATTTCACGTCATTAGAAAATTCCATGCTGTTTGTGCAAACACTTCAAAGTCCTACCACTGAAAGCTGTACTCTGAGTAAAAATCATAACATAAAGCTTTGCTCAATATAGGCAGGAATATGACATGCTTTGATGTGATACATCATGCATCTGGATCTATGAAGTTTGAATTTTTTATACAAGAAAATGCAAATTCAGGTATTTGAAAACCTGTTACACAGCAGGGAAAGAGGAACCCTGTAGTGGTGAGGTCCAAGAATTTGGACTTCCTTTCCTACCTCAGTTATCTAGTGTGAAATTATAACTAAGATCAATAAACAGGATACCATTGGATGGCAAGTTATTTTGCATTTTCAAGGCATAGTTTCTTAGTGCATGGCAAATGCAAGGGGCTTAGATGAATCCAAAGTGCAAGAAACAGCTCACAGAGCTCATTTTGTGAAGGGCTGTTGTACAGTTACTCCCTTATAGGAGTAATTTATTCTGTGATTCTCTAAAACAAGTATTACTATTGCTCAGGAGATTGTCAATGGATAAAGTTCACTACTGATTAAAAGTAGTAGTCGTGCCATTACTGGCATTAATATTCCAATGATACCTATTTAACTAGATGAACACTATTTACATCATAGCACTGCAGCAATATTGTTTAAGAAAACCACATTTAAGAGGAATTGGGTACATGGATCTGAAACGGTAATCCCAAAATCTCTTCACCTGAGGAATTCCCAAAGAACTAAACCTAACTGCATTCTACATACCGAGCTCCTGCCAATGCTCGCTTGCAACATTATTTCACTGTGCCACATCCTTAAATGTGAGGTCTTTCTTTCTGGTAAAATGCTTGCAGTGCTCTAGGACCTCTTTCAAGCACATACTATGTAAGGCTCAGCCCTGAGGACTGGCCTGCTCTGCCGTTCTCTTTCACCACAATCTTTCTTCCCTCCTCTAGGCTTTAGGCCACTTTACAAGATTCCAGTTCGGTAACACTGAGCAATTTAGAATAACTGAAAATGGTACTCAGAGTTTAGAAATGCATTCTAGTGCAAGGACTACAAATCTTGCAAGATTTTACTACCTGATGTGGTTAATTTTGTAATCCATTAGCATTAAAAACAAATTCCTTCTGTAAATATTATCATCCTGCAATTACAATCAAATATCTTTAGACATTCCTTGCCATAAATCAGACAAGACTTAGTAGATGCAGAGGGAACAAGAGTAACAGGGGACGAAGACAAGGCTGAAGTGCTCAATGCCTACTTTGCCTCAGTCTTTAACAGTAAGGATAATTGTTCCCTCTGTGCACAACCCCAAGGGTTGGAAGTGAAGTATGAGATTCCCAAGGTCCAAGAGGAGGTGGTTAGAGACTTGCTTGCCCAGCTAGACGCCCACAAGTCTATGGGGCCAGATGGAGTCCACCCAAGAGTTTTGAGGGAACTGGCGGATGTGCTGGCCTTTCCATCATCTTCCAGCAGTCCTGGATGACTGGGGAGGTTCCGCTGGACTGGAGGCTGGCTGATGTCGTGCCCATCTATAAGAAGGGGCGCAGGGAGGATCCAGGGAACTACAGGCCTGTCAGTCTGACCTCGGTACCGGGGAAAGTCATGGAGCGGGTGATCTTGAGTGCGATCATGAAGCACTTGCAAGAGCACCGGGTGATCAGGCCCAGTCAACATGGGTTCATGAAAGGCAGGTCTTGCCAGAGTAATCTGATCACCTTCTATGACCGAGTAACTAAACTCTTGGACGAGGGAAAGGCTGTGGATGTATCTTCCTGGACTTTAGTAAAGCCTTTCTCATAGCATTCTGCTTCGGAAACTGTCGGCCTCTGGCCTGGACGGGTGCACACTCTCCTGGGTGAAAAACTGGTTGAATGATCGGGCCCAGAGGGTGGTGGTAAATGGAGTTAAATCCAGCTGGAGGCCAGTGACAAGTGGGGTTCCCCAGGGCTCAGTCCTGGGTCCAGTCCTGTTTAATGTCTTTATCAATGACCTGGACGAAGGCATTGAGTCCTCCCTTAGCAAGTTTGCAGATGACACCAAGCTGGGAGGAAGTGTGGATCTGCTGGAGGGTCGGGAGGCTCTGCAAAGGGACCTGAACAGGCTGGACTGCTGGGCTGAGACCAACGGCATGAGGTTTAACAAGGCCAAATGCCGGGTCCTGCACTTGGGGCACAACAACCCTAAGCAGAGGTACAGACTAGGAGAAGCCTGGCTGGAAAGCTGCCAGGAGGAGAAGGACCGGGTGGTGCTGGTTGACAACCAACTGAACATGAGCCAGCAGTGTGCCCAGGTGGCCAAGAAGGCCAATGGCATCTTGGCTTGTATCAGGAACGGCGTGACCAGCAGGTCCAGGGAGGTTATTCTCCCCCTGTACTCGGCACTGGTGAGACCGCACCTCGAGTACTGTGTTCAGTTCTGGGCCCCTCACCACAAGAAGGATGTTGAGGCTCTGGAGCGAGTCCAGAGAAGAGCAACAAAGCTGGTGAAGGGGCTGGAGAACAAATCTTATGAGGAGCGACTGAGAGAGCTGAGGTTGTTTAGCCTGGAGAAGAGGAGGCTGAGGGGAGACCTTATTACTCTCTACAACTACCTGAAAGGAGGTTGTGGAGAGGAGGGTGCTGGCCTTTTCTCCCAAGTGACAGGGGACAGGATGAGAGGGAATGGCCTCAAGCTCTGCCAGGGGAGATTTAGGCTTGAGATTAGGAAAAAATTCTTCACGGAGAGGGCGGTTAGGCAGTGGAACAGTCTGCCAAGGGAGGTGGTTGACTCGCCTTCCCTGGAGGTGTTTAAGGTGAGGGTGGATGAGGTACTTAGGGGCATGATTTAGGGATTGGTGGGAATGGTTGGACTCGATGATCCAGTGGGTCTCTTCCAACCTGGTTATTCTGTGTGATTCTGTGTGAAGACTTGTCTAATGCAGTACTAGCATAAATATCTTAGCAAAAAAAAAAAAAAGTCTGTGAATACTGCAAGATTTCATTAAACTTTATTTGAGAAGCCCCCATCATTACAATATGATTATAAAAAATTCAGTGGAGATACAGTCCTCAGTTTGTGAGTCTTTTGTCCTTTGTAGGCACAGCTTTCCATGCAGTGATTTCTGTGAACAGTGACTTTATATGTGTTGGTGTTTACCCAGTTTTATTTTGAGAAGCCCGCCACTTAGAAACTGCCTGTTGCCACTCTGAAGATAAAACAATCTATAAACCATAAGGACCTTGGAAAAGGCTTGTGACTTATGGGGATGCAGACTTTTCACCGTTATATTTCAGTCAAGTCTCATTCTCAGTGACAAGGAAATTCTTTCATAGTTTGAGCCAAGGGTTAAAAACTGCATGGGAGCTGATTTGCTAGAAGAATTAATATTCTCCTGTGCCTACGTTCACATTTAGCGATGAAATAAAAGTAAGCAAACCTCATGAAGAACAAATTCCTGGAATTTGCATCTTAAGATTGCTTTACTGTGTGGCTTTCGTAACTGGAGCTCAGCAAATGCCACATCCATGCAATCTGATGTTTAATTTCTGCATTTGCCTTCTTTCTTTTTTATACCTTCTATAATTAAGCTTATCTAGGTGCAAAAAACAAGAAAAAAAGTCTGAATGACATTTAGTTGGTCATATTTTTTTTTTAAAAAGAGGATGAATCTTTAGTTCTATATCCAGATAGGGAGTGACTTGGTGTGTAAGCATTGTTGTCACTGCTACCAAATATTAATAATAGCTGGAACAGTTTCTGCTGTAATGGGTTATGTCTCAAGGATCAATTTGTAATGCAGGCTGCAAACCTGTCAGATTTATGAAGCAGCTGCTGTCTTCAGGAGCAGACTCTGTCAGACACATTCATCTGACCATACTGTGAAAAAAAGAGCAGATTATGCCCTTTAGACTAACAATCAAATACAAAACCCTCCAGTTTCTCACCAGAAATGACAATGATGAGAAGGAAGGAGAGGACATTTGCTTTTATACATCTTGTAAATGAAAGCTCCTATTTAGACATCTGGGACAATTGTTACCAAATTTAAGAAACCCAAAATAGAACTTATTTGTCTACAATCAGCTCTTTCTTCAACATTTCATTCAATACTGGCAGTATTTCTGATATTCTTAGTTCAAATAGTGAGAAAATTCAGTTCTTACTAAAATTGTCCCAAGTTATTACTGCCAAAACCAGTTCTGAATTCATATTCAGGCAAATTTAAAGAAAAATATTGCATGAAGCTGAAAATGAATACAAAACATTGTAGCTGAAAGGGGTGGGTTCTTCGAAGACACAGGATACAGAAAAATGCAAGGACTTATTTTCCCAGTGGAGGACAAATAAAACTAAACTAAACTAAGAGAAATGAAGTCTGTAGAGAGCTTGACAGACATGCAGGAAGTATATTTATGCCTCTAAGATCACGAAAATAATTCAAAGGGAAACAATTACTCCCTGAGAGAGACTAGCAGTCTGAACTGGTAGTCATCATTGATTAAGAATCTCAGTCTTACTAATCAGTAAGGCTTTGGAAATCATAAAATGTACAGCATCTTCTTTTATCTAATTGTACTTAAATTATTAGATCAGTTCTCTGAGCACAGCAGAAGTTCTCATCTGCATGAGTTGCACAGGCAAGTTCTACTTAAAATGAGATAAACTGAAAGCTTTTTAATTTCAATTTCCTTTTGCAAAGGCTGGTTGCCAAAAAGCTTTTTATTTTAGTTATTGGTGGGCAATTTGTTCCAGACACTCAGGCTCTTCTGTATTCCTCGTTTTGGGGTGGGGTGGGGAGAGGAGGGTGGTGGACATAGCAAGAAATGCTTCCTTTCAGTCCAGAAGCTCATATATAATTCTCTGAGGCACAGATCACACATGTTCAGGATGATCAAATACGTTAGAAGAGGCAGATGCATGACAGTCTGTCCCAATGTAGTTGTTCGTATCTTCTCTGAGACTGATTTATGCACATGCAAGCCTGCATAAACAGAAGAGAGAATGAGTGGAGAAATAACATCTGCTTTTAATTTTTTCAATATGTAGGACTAGGAATGTATAAATACCATATACTACTGCTGCTGTCCTCATTAGCACCTCTATGTGTAAAGTTAAGTATTTGAGGAGGTTGCTAGTAGCCAGTCCTGCCAGAACTCTGGACAAAACTTTCCGTCAATGTTGGAGGTCTAGCAGAGTTACTGAAATATGTCTTTAATTTCTGATGATAAGTACAGAAATGTGCCTTGCCAGTTTCATGGGATATTGAAAAAATCATCCCCACCAGCCATGGATCACTTATTTGTCAACAGCTCTTGAAAAACAAGCAACATTAGGGTCTTGGATAGACACCACCCTATCTTCCCAGTCTCAGTCATATGGCAGTGCTGTACCAGCCATTGGGGTTAAAGCTTGTCTCCCACACTTGGATGGTGTCTCTGAATGCTTACAAAAAGTGAGCAATCACACTAAAACCTACAAGCTGGTGGTACAGCCAGTAGGTCTCTCTAATGACAGTGAGCAAAAATAGCGCAACAATTCTAACTGCATAAAAAATTTTTAGCAGAAGTTCATAAACTATATAGAATCATAGAATCATAGAATCACCGGGTTGGAAGAGACCCACCGGATCATTGAGTCCAACCATGAATATATAGAATATATATGAATATATAGAATGCATCCCAGCCACAATCAGGAAATTGAAATAAAGGAGCTGAAATATAGTTAACTACTGTGAAATAGTGCCGCTCAGATGCCCTCTGGGTCTGAACTCCTCCTGCCCCTGTCTGAGAAATGCTGCTTCACCCCTGGCTCCTCTGGCCACAGCAACTGGCTTGGTCCAGAGTAAGAGCCAAGGGAGCAGGTGGGGTGGAAACCTGTGGCCCAAGCTGCACTTCACCAGACAAGGACAAAAAGCACAATTCAGATCTAAGTACTACTTAGGAAGTCTGCTTTGCATTTGATAGACAGGCATAATTGTTCAGCTCATTGGTAACAAGCCATGCCTGAGCAATGCATAAGCAGTGGACAAACAATGCATAGCTGTGTCAATTTTCTCTGCTATAATATAATTCTGCAGCCCAAGCCTGATATCTGTTTTCTGCCCTCTCAGTTGCTGATAGTTTCTGAACTCTGAAGCAATGTTTGCAGGGGTGGAATGAATGCCTGAGTTTTTGTGTTCAGGCTCAATATCAGGCACAAATCTCTAATCACATTAAATCTTGCTACTCTGCAGAGAAACTCAGACACCAGCAACAAGCTCAAAGGCCCTCCTTTTGTCTAGCAGCATTACTCTACCCACAGTCTCATCAATAACAATATTAAAGCCCATTGATATGCACAGCTGGACACTGAAGAACTGATTGGGTCTAATAGTCGACAGATGTACATTCCAATCATTAAATGATATTAGAGCCAACTGGTATTTTTTAATGCATAAAACAACCTTTCCCGTACTCAAACCTCATCTTTTTATACATTATACTTTTTACATTAATACTTTTCCTTGGGGAAAAAAAAGGAGATCTTTTTTCCCCATCCTTGTGTAGGCAAAGTCCCATTTCCTTAGACTCTGAATTATTGCTGATGCAGCAGACAGATGAAGTATAGATGGTCAAAACTGATGTTGTTTTTTATTATAAAGTGTTTAGAAGAACATAATACAAGACTAGAGACATCAATTAACTCGTGGGAAGAACACATACACATGCATGGTACAACAGCCACATATTTTGATGGTGAAGAAAAATAAAATTGGGGTGATAAATTCTAGTTTAAAAGCAGCTGTTTCAGAGAAATGGGAAAGAAGCAATTAAATGAAAAAAAGGCAATAATGAACAAACCATTCAACCAATGAACGAGAGACATTAAAAAGCAAGTAAAACTGTATGTTGTGCAGCACTGTCTTTGTTTTGTTCTGGCACCCAAAGGTTCCAGTCAGAATCAGGCTGTTTGCCATCCTGTAGAAGGGTACAGCTTTCAGAAATCTTAAGCTCAGTGTGTTTTGAGGAATTAGAATATTCCAATCTTCTGAAAACAATGCTTACACAGCAGTCTGCTTAGACTCTGTTCACTGCAAATCAATATCTCTGACAACATTTATGTGTAACTAACAGCAATCATAATGAAGAATCAGGACAGGTTGTACTGGAGTATTATCAAACAGTTAAATGACTCAGGAGGAAATTTCTAACATGTTTGGGAAGCTTTGGAGTTTTCGCTGTAGTGATTGTATTCTGTACCAAAATAGAGCAAGATTTTATATAAAGAATTTACAGATACATTTCTTTCACCATAAATACATTCTTAATAGATAGACAGATGGACAGATACACAGACAGATAGATAATGTTGAGGGATGCAAGTGTAAATGGTAGTCAGGAACTGGTTTTCAGGTGTTATCTGTCAGCATCTAGACCATGAATACAATAAAGATATTTCTTTGAACAGGTTTCTAGATGCTTCGAGCTGCAGTTACATAAAATACACAGTAAAGAAAAAGTATGCTAAGGCACCTAGGAAATGTAATGGAATCCCACTCTTTTATTTCAATGACCTTGCACACACATGCACACACTTAAGCATTTTTTCTTTCAAAAGCTTAATGAATCTAGTCTAGCAGACAGTGCATGCATTCTGAGGTGATACAGGCTATATGGGCCATATGTGCGACTCCTGCCTTAAAACAGGCTTCAACTAAAATGTCAGTGGATTTATCAAATGCAAATAGATCCTTATTTCATATATGTTTTCATGTTTTTTTCACTTATTTGGAGGGAAAACTGCAACAAAACCACTAGATTTGTGGGTAGTGCAGGAGTAACACAGCGAGCAACAAAGCCCAGACTGTCTCTTACAGAAATTCAGATTTTTTTGCTTTTGTGTCAGCAGTCTTGGTGTCAAGCAGCTACCTGGTGAGGGGATGGTGCTTGTGTCAGGATGTTATTGCCTTAGCACTACCTAACAGTGAGAGAAAGGTAAGTGTGCTACCCCCAGGGCATGGGTGACAGAAGACAGATAGATGTCTGTCATCTCCTATCTTTTTTTTCTGGGAATGGGCATCTTTTCCCAGCACCCAAACAAAAGAGAACATGTATAAGAACAGAACATCCTGAATATTTATATTGCTTGTGGAAACCAGGGGTTCATGAAGGACATATGTATGTATTGCTTTGTTTGTCCTGATTGCACCAGCCTGAGGGAAGGAAGTGCCAAGGTGCAGACAATTTTGCTTATACATGACAGAAAGACAGTGTAATACTTTTGCTTCCAAGATGAAAAAGAATGCATTAGACCTGACAGTTACTGCACACTGTCCTTTCTCTAATTTATCTGGCCATGGTCCTTTAGCTGACAAAGCACTACTCAGATTACTACCCGGCCAGTCTCCAATCTGGCACTCAAGGCACGCAGCTGCAAAATCTGGGAAGAGCTCGTTCTTAGCAAATGCCACCAAGATAGTTCAAAACTGATTATGGCTGACAGATATTAAGGCACTACAGCATGAAAGAAGTTTCAGTGGTATAAGATTAAATGATGCATAACATATGCCCAAACATATGTCTGTAGACCAGTCATGATGTATTTCGCTTTGGGCAAAAGCCTATAGTTGTTTGAATTAAGTAATAAGAGGCTTTTTAAACCTTTATGGAAACCACAGAGATTCCAAAGCAGATGGATCTGAAAGTCTTTCTTTGTTCACAACACATTCAAGATAAATTCTATCAATTTTGCAGTATTTACCCAGTCTTTTACTGTTATCATAGATGGAACAGTCTGCCCAGGGAGGTAGCTGACTTGCCTTCCCTGGAGGTGTTTAAGGTGAGGGTGAATGAGGTACTTAGGGGCATGGTCTAGGGACTGGTGGGAATGGTTGGACTCGACGATCCGGTGGGTCTCTTCCAACCTGGTTATTCTGTGATTCTGTGATACAGCTGACTGAAGTATCTTACAGATTTTCTGTGCTGTGGCACAAGAAATATGTTTAACACACCTTCCATGACCACTGCTTCCAGGAAGCAAATTGCTTGACCATCAATACAAGGTATTAGTAAAAGAACTACTACTACTAAGATATTGAAAATAATGAGTCTGTTAAAATTAAGATGATTTGAATATAATACTAGGAAATCCTTCCCATTAGTCTCCCCTGAATTTAGTAAGAGCAACTGAAAATATCTGATTGTTAGCAGTTCACTTAATGTGCAAGTGAAATAAAATTTGTACCTAGGATCTTAGAAGCCACAATGCAAAAATACATATTCTACAGCAGTGTTATTCTCATTAAGACAGGAAAGATTTTAAAAAATAAGAGAATAAACCCTGATAATATCTATACATATGATTCTGTTCTGGAAATATCTAGGTACTCATCAGCTTTTGTTGTCAAGTCCCATATTCAATGATTTTTCCACTATACTGAACACTAATGGCTGTTGTTGCCACTGTCCAGTTCCTGGATACAGTGCGAAGGATGTCCAGGAGATTAAAAGATTTATCTGTGAAAGACAACTGAAGTGTCACAAGGTGGTCCTGCACATTAAGCTAAGTGGAACAAAGTCTTTCTCATTCTTGTTCCTGTTTATGTCTCAGACTGCATAAAATACCTAATGGAGAAATTACTAAGTAAGAAATCACATTGTGGTGATGTAATCATGAAATAGAATTTTTAAAGAAGTATTTTCATTATGATTTAAATTATTCAAGTCCAAGGCTAAACTGAACAACTGCTGCATGCCATTACTATAGCCACACTGTGATATGTTTCTGGTTAAATGCAGATTTGATTTGCTTGTATCTTTTTGTGTAAGTTGCTGTTAGTGTAAAAGTAACAACTAGCCTACTTTTGGGGAGAAAAAGTTTATTCTTATAGTGATAAGTATGCTATGTTACTGTCCTGGAAGGTGAAAAATGTAGACAGTCATAGTACAAGCAAAGCTAAAAATGAGGACCTTGGGTGCAACTCAGGTCAGAATTACGGTATCACAGAGCTTTGAGATTACAGTTGTAGCTATGCTTTGCTGCTGAAGAAACACAAACAAACACACTTTTGCCTGGCTGGCAGATGAAGGCACTCAAAATAGCCAGGAGCAGAGCAATACCTTTTATCTCTTCATTGCAGGAATTCGGGGGAGAAAAAATGGTGCCGTATTTTTCTAATAGTTTTTTCTTGGCTGCAGGACAGAAGAGAAAAAAAAAAAGATATGCGGATTTAAATAGTATTACCTCATCAGAAGAACTTTGTAAAAATAAATTTCTTAAACTTTGATGGCACAATCATAGAATCGTAGAATCACCAGGTTGGAAGAGACCCACCAGATCATCGAGTCCAACCATTCCTATCAAACACTAAACCATGCCCCTCAGCGCCTCATCCACCCGTGCCTTAAACACCTCCAGGGAAGGTGACTCAACCACCTCCCTGGGCAGCCTGTGCCAGTGCCCAATGACCCTTTCTGTGAAAAATTTTTTCCTAATGTTCAGCCTAAACCTCCTCTGATGGAGCTTGAGGCCATTCCCTCTCGTCCTGTCCCCTACGGTCTCCATAGGATCATTACCAGAGTCTCTAGGTTAAATGAGTACTCCATTGCCCAGTCCTCCAGAAAAATAAGCAACAGTTTATAGAGGAGTACATTGGAGAGGTGAGTATCACTTCCCGTGACAGAAGGTAAGGGCTTACTTTCAGCTAATTTGATCAACGGGAGTCTTACTGGATCAAGGTCCAAAATGGAACATAATCCCAGTTCCCTCTCAGGGCACACAAACCTGAGGTGATACACTGCATGTCCTCTAGGGGAAGGCCACAAGTGAAGAAGAGATGCCTTCCTCAACAGGGATGCCATGTAGACATCTCCCCAGAGGGCAGGGCAGCTTCGGTCACAGTGTACTATTCTCCTATCTATCAGTAGTTAACTGCATTTCTTTCTCCTCCTTACTCTGGCATATTTGAAATCACTGTACTCTTTTAGTTCAGAACTGATCTCCTCACTTTTTTCTGTCCCCTCTATTTTAACAGGGAAAGATTAGAAAGGGTTTCAAATATTTTTGTCCCTATTAGTTCTTATGTCCCCTAATGAGAATGTTAGTGTTGTAATTCCACAGTACAAAGCTACAAAGATCTCTCTGTACTTTGGAGAGGGTTATTATACTCACCAGAGAGGCTTTTGTGTTTGAAACAACAGTGAATGCAGTTGGGAAATTGATTTTCTACCCTAAATCTAAGTTAGGAAGTGCTAGCACAGTTATTGAAACCTTAGTCTGTATTATATTCTCAAATGTCACCCTTTCCACAATGTTCAGAACTGCATTTCAGCTCACTTGCAATGAGCCTTTGCTGCTTGTTCCAGATTGTGTTTTATATTCCTGCAGTAATTGTAACAGTATGAAGGTTCAGAGCAGCAGAAAGTGGGCTGTCTCCTGAACTACATGCTGGTGATCTGACAGACATTTCAATCTATTGATGTCAAAAGTCACAAGGACTAGTATGGTTAGAGTACTTTTTCATTTCATCTCCTATTTAAAGTCTCTACAGATCTCCCCAAATATAAATGTGGCAATCTAAGTGAGAGGAACCAAAAAAAACTTTGTAAAATTCATTTTTCATCATAAAAGTTTGTAGAGATTATTAAAAGACACTATATTGTTACAAGGGGACAATGGGTCCTTTTCTTCAAAGACAAGATTTTAAACTGGAGAAAGTAAGGATGCTGTTCTTAAGGTATAACAAAAGAAGAATCTTTACATTTTAAGTCAGATTCTCCTCTCATATAAAGCAGAGTAATTCAGAGAAGGCAGTAGAGTTCTGCATACTTTCACTTGCTAAGGCTCTGTCCAACAGTGGCAAGTGATTGAAGAGACAGTCATTTCTCAGCAAAAAGAAAATTTGAGGATCAAAAAGTATCTAATATGTATTCAAGACAGATGTATTTTTTAAAGTAAAAGGGCAATAATAAAAGCCCTGTACTGGAAATAGAGAAGACTGATTCAAGCAAGAGAGAGGAAGAAAAAATTACAGTCAATCAGAAGTTGCAGAGAAAAGATGATAAGGGCACCAAAATGTCAACTGGGCTGAAGCCAGCTGAACAATGCAACAAGAATAGGAATGTAATGTGCTTGAAAAGCCGGGAAGAATTACAATAGTTCAAATAAACTCAGTAATTGAAGCCTGTTGTGAGAGACTCCAAATACCTGATGTGCAGTTTTGAGACCCACTTTGTCTTCTGACAAAGTTGCTTTGAACAACTCCTCTGTCAGGGCCATTTTTTTACTTTTGGTTGACATTTTCAGTTAGTCAGAAGTACTGCACTTGATAAAAATGGTTTTCCATAGGAAACATATTTTCTTCCTTTCTTATGTTCTACTTCTGTAGACTGTTTCAATTTAAAAACATTGAGAAAGTACTCCATGGGAGTTAATAGTTTTCTGTTCTTTTCCCGGTGAGAACTCTGAAGCATTTAACATTCATACCAGGCCTAACCTAATAGGTACCTATATGTTTGAAATCCAGGGGAAGACAGAAATGAAAACGGATTTTTAAATGAACCAAGAAATGAGAAAAGAAATCAGGAGCTCAAGATAAGGAGATACTAGTACCATTATGTGTATGGTTGAACTTATTATCTAATAGTTTTGCTTAAACCAGCAGTAATTATAATGTCTGAAAAGATAACTTGGTCTGATGAGCTCACGGTCTGACCTATAGGTAAATATCAGATATTGGACTAGACATAAAATGCCTTAGCATAAACATGTCAGTATGGAAGCCTTGAGCCAAAGTGATGTAATTTCTCTTACTCTTGCAGAATATGCCTGTAAAGTTACACATTCCAGACCTTTGCTGACATCACAGCAAATTCAAGACTTTTCAAAATTAATAATTGTGTCTATTAAAATTTTCTAAGGGTAAGAGGTTTTACAGCACAGCCTGTGTATCACAGATCAGATGTGGTTTGGAGGGTCTCAGGTACAGTGACCTCTGCTGTGATCCTCATCTTTCCCTCAGTTTTATGAAGGGGTTCATGTTCTTATTCCAGCTCAGTCTTTGTATTTATCACACTTCATGTTCTGAAAAGTAGAGTGAAAATCCTCCTTGATTTCTGCTTTCCCTTCTATGAAGCACTGGTTACAAACTCAGCTTTCCAAGGGTTCTTCTTGTTATTGCTCTCGCTGTTTCTGTCTTACCTCTCAGCTCTGAATCTTTGACATACTCTGAAGTCAGCCTGTCATTTTTATATGTTGCTGTATACCAGATTGAAACATCTGTGCCATGGTCTTTGTCAATACATTTCACTGGTTTTGCTCTTTTTATCTTATAGGCCAGTTGATCTTCCTTTGGGTTTTGTTTAATATAGTGAACACAACAGCAGTATGCATAAAGGGCATTGGATGGTAGATACACTTTGACATAACACAAGAAAGTGTAGCCTAACTAACACATTGAAGTTGTGACCTGGGCTCTCAGCTCCAGAGCTTTCATAT
This sequence comes from Clamator glandarius, assembly GCA_033459285.1. NCBI lineage: Eukaryota > Metazoa > Chordata > Aves > Cuculiformes > Cuculidae > Clamator > Clamator glandarius. The sequence continues at coordinate 1,788,437 of JAUNZM010000779.1, forward strand.
ATACATATGATTTTAGTTAGTCCCAGAAACTGAGAAAACTGACAGAGTGGGATTTGTTATAGTCCTGATCCTCAGAGAACACAGAACCTGTGTTCCTACAGAACTGGCCTGAATGCAAAGATATTTTATAATATCTTTTGTCTTATAGACCAGCATTGATGTTAGGATCTGTATTTTAATTCAATGCCAACTAAATGCAAGAAAAGACATTTTATCTAAGAGTTCTCTAAAAGAGTTTTCTGAAAGATCTATCCTAAATTTCCTCATTCAGTTAGTGCAAGGTAAAATATAGTTATGTATATGTAACTTGAGCTGGTGAATAGCGTGTACACAGAATATGTGGGATAATTTAAGTGCACTCTTTTAAAAGTCATAGATTACAGTCAGCTGGAGATTTTCTTTGTAATACTGCACTTATTATCTTTCCTGACATACCATAATTATTTTGCCATATCTGAATTCTTTCTACTGTATGTGCACTCTGACATGGGACCTAGGAAATTTTGTGTCTTACAATCTTCTGCGGAAGCCAATTTTGCAATCCATGGGAAAAACATACCTTTTTAGAGGAGTTATAAGCTGCAGTTTTTCATACCATTTTTTAAAACTCATAGAAAATTGTTTGAAACGTCATCATTTTTTCTTTATGCCTTATTTTTATTTTATATAACTCTACTGAACTGGTAAAATAACATGACCACCAAACTCAAGACTATCAGCAAAAACAAGACCTGCAAAATCTATATGTGGACCAAGCCAGTTAAAATAAAAGAGAATAAAATTTCATGCAAAGCTGGAACCAGCCAAGGGAAAACCTGGGCAGATGGTACTTATTTTCTGAAGCCACCTCTGCAGCCACATATTTGAACTGGCTGGGAAAACTGAAATGCAAAACCATTGAAAATAAAATTCTTCTCAAGGATGTATCCATCAGAGTAGAAAGATGGAAATTCTGCACTAGATTGATTGAGTGGGAAAATGTGATAGGAAGTCAGAGACCCAGGGTGAAATTGCCCTTCCTGAAATGCAAGTAAAAGATTTAACCTTTTCACTTCCATATTCCACATAAATAACTGACCTTCATGGCTGCCAACCACAGCTGGGAGATATCAGTGCTTCTGCCTCCTTCCACTTTCCTCTAGTGCCTGTCAGAGTCTCCTCCTTTTTCCTATATTGAGATGCCTGCACTCTCAAGTAAAACCGCTGCCATGCCTTGCTCAAGCAAGTCCTTACAGTGATGCTCCCACATCCCACAGTCTCCCTGGTCTCTGTGATGCATTGTCATCTTCCCCTGATCTCTGCCACTTTAGCACCTCCTTGGGCTGTCCTGTGGGCCACCAGTGCTACCTTCTTGCTGGAACCTTGGCATTGGTTGTGGGCAGAACTAAGGAGGCTGGCAAAGCTGGGTAAGCTGAGCTTTGCTCCTTATCTCCCTTTCATCAAGACTGTGACTCCTTAGCAGATTGTGATTCACAGGTTGGCGCACAGTGTCTAACCAGTAGCACATCAAAAGTATCATTGTCTCTCCCTCTGAGAGGAGAAAACAAATGTCAAAACTGTTTGAGATGATGTCAGGAGGAAGATGAGAAGAATGAACTCCACTCAGGTTTTGGGTTTATTTCAAATGACAATGAAGTGCAGAACTGACACATATCTCTCCAGCTAGTCAGTGGCATCAGCTTCTGCAGAACCGAAGCCTCTACATTTTCAAGAGGTTTTTTCCATAAACTTTCTGCTGTGTAAAATTTAAAAGAGTATCTGGACAGGTATTCACTTTTGCTAAACGAAAGCACAGTGCTGCTATTAATAACACACACAGGGAGACACACAGAGAAAGGCAAAAATAAGAGTTTTTTCTGAGTCTGGAAGCCAAGAAAATGTAAGACTTTTTTTCTTGATTCCTACTTGAAAGCTGGATGGATCTTGATCCTAATTAATCTATTCAGATAAGGATTGGTGAAATTAATGAATAGAAGACTTCAAATACGGGAAAAAGAATATTCTCAGTTTGTGTTAATGGTCACTGTCTGGTGATAGCCAGAATGTTACAATAGTTTACATTTAATCTAGGTAGAAGTTTTCCTGGAATAATATCAATTAAATGGTGTGTCAGTAGCAACACTCACAAAGCTCAGCAAGGAAAGGTGAAACAACATAAGAAACATTATGTATCTCTCCTCTGATATTAATTCTCTGTACTAAAATTTCTTCTATACACTTAATAAAGGGTGAGCTATAAAAAGAAAACAAAGCAACTGGAAATCATTGGAAGGTATAAATGCATCATGACTTGTTAATTTTTAAGATTTTGACTGTGTAAGTCAGAGCTATTCCATTGGTATAAAAAGAATTCATAATATTTACAACCATCTAGCATAAATGCTTAAATCTATGCGACCTCATGAAGTTTGCTTTTGCTCGATATTTAACAGCATCTCAGTAATCAGAACTTTGTCCTGCTGATCCATAGATCACACAAAACATATCTGCACTAAAAAAAAAACCAAACAAACCCTATGTTTTATACTCCAGGATAAGAGGAAGGTAAAAAATTACATTGCGTTTGAGTACAGGAAGTAGTTATTGTTTTCTGTTTAGCAAAAATCACATTTAGCAGTAAAGAAATATCACTTCATAAACCAGTCAATAAATAAAGACAAATATACTTTTTAAAACAAATCTGATATTGTCTTAAAGATGTGATTTTTGAGAGTCTTAAAATTCTTTCCTACTATTCCTTAAAGGCTGTACAGCAGACAAATTCCTGCACAGATTCATTATACGTATGTTGCAATTCTTGCAGGGGATGTTTCTGAAAGTGGTACAAAATCTCACCTCCCTTTTATTCTAGCTGAAGAGTTGGCTGATCAGTTTTCCCAAGGAATTGTCTGCTGGTCTTAGGAAGAAATGAAATTCTGCTGGCATTGTGAAGATTCATAAGAAAACTCAGGAATCACTGTGGATAATCACACTGTTCACACAGCCATGAGCATTTGAAGAGTCTTGCTTCCCAATATTTTATTTTCTCCTTCAGTATTATTTATCATTATTTTCTGCACTTTCGACTTCAGTTTTTTGTTACTCTCTAGCACAGCACATTATTTTCTGTGGATTTTGCATTCTTGTTTCATTGTCATCATGCTGTTATTTTTTACTTACTAAATTTAACTCCTCCATTATTGTAAGTGATCTTGGGCAACTATGGCTATTTTTGTGTGTTTGTTATTTTCCCTCCCATGTATGTTTAATTACCATAACAGCAAGGGTATCTTTTAAATATTTTTTAATTTATTATAGGAGTGGTGCTTGAGAAGTGTTTTCGTCATAGCAAGTTTATTTGGTTTTGGTGTTGTCTTCGAGCAAAAGGAAATTTTTTAAGTTCAGTCATATTTGCCAATCTTTCCACAGAGGTGAATTTCACTGAAATGAAGGAGAGCTAGTAGCATTTCTGGACCCCATTGATGCTCTTGAAAAAGATCTGAAGCGGAACATGGATTGCACATGTGTCTGTGCGTGTCTCTCCCCATCAATATACCAAGGGAAGACTTTTAGCAAAAACTGTGAAATCCTCACTCATCAAACCAGGCACTGAAAAGTGAATGGAGCTCAAGGGTCTCTCTTGCCTTCTTCCTCAGTCACAGTAGGGTTTTATTTTATTATTTTTCCTACCGTGAAATAGAAGTGACTTTGTTTGCCTTAATGACCATGGACCATCATGCACATGTACACCTTTAACAAGAAGGGAGTCTGTGTACAAATGAAGCACTGGTGAGTAAAAGAAGAAAGCAAAGAAACCTAGGAGAGCCATTTAAAAGCTCCACATTTCACTCTAGCAGCGCCTTTGCTTTTTATAACTTCTGGTGAGTGTGAATATCTTGTTCTTTCCTAATTTCAATAAGATTTTGAAATAATCCTCTGCTTTTGAAGTAAAATACCCATTTTCTTTGCAGGTAGCAGTCACAATGTGTTGAGTGCCTGCACAAGCCCCTTATTATCAACTCCTGTATTGTACAGTGGCTCTTACTCTGTAGAACTGGTCGGTTCTAAGTGAACACTGAAGGCCTTTATCAGATAGTGAATCTGGACAGATTTCCATAGTTCTTCCCAGCATGTAGATGCTCCTTAACAGAACTGTTTATTCTCATGTGAACTAACAGTAGCCTCTGAGTTTTTCTCTTCTTAATCTTATCTTCCTTTATTACCTATTAAGATTTCTAAACTGTGAATATAATATTCGTATTAAAGACCACATTTTTTTTTTTTTTATTCCCAAGAAGGATTCCAGGATGCTCCTAATGACCTGAAACACAGGCCACAAGGAGAAATAGGCTATGTAAAGTTATACTGCCTGGTGAGTAGACTAAACTTATTGCAAGACTAAATCCCATCTGCTTCCACAGCAGTTAACAGTATTAGCACTCTGTCCCCATAATAATGGCTGCTGGGGTGAGACAGGGAGTCCTTGCCCAGCAGCAGGCTATAACGTGTAACACATTGGTGAGATGCACCTTCAATACGTACTGCCGGCACAAGCAGCACTGGAATTTTCCTCTTAGTGTTATCCCAGGGCCAGCCCTGAGGCTATTGCTGCTGCCAGAGAGAAACCACAAAATTCATCCCTGGTCAGTGCCACCTCATAATGGTATTGTCAACACAATCAGTGAATCCAATTTTGCTACCAGTGGGGAGCAACAGCTGTTTGAAATGAGCATTTCACAGCCTGACTCTCTCTCACTGGGCATCTACATGTATTGTCTACTTGTAATAAGATACTATTATTCTTACTATAATTCTGCACTAGATTTCAGTTTCCCTTCTGCAAACCAGACCAATTATTTGTGTTTAAACCCAGTTCTAACCACTGTGACTCCAAATAAATTCTTATTTAAAAGAACAATGGTTGAGCTGTAGCTCAACAGTTGTACCTTTTAAAAATGTCAGGGAAAAAGCTTAAAAAATTCTGCTTCAGATTGAGCTGTTAATCATGAATACAGGAGATTGTTTTATAATGGAAAGAAGAGGTTTTCTAATGCAAACAGCATGAAAGACCAGCACGAATGCCATGTGAACAGTGGCAAACTCAGAGTAATTGAATACAACATTCAGGGTTGATGCAGTTATTTATAGTGTTCGGATCCATTTAAATTCAATGAGAAATGCAGATTTAAAGAGGCAGAGAATTGCAAAGTTGTCATTTACGACTCAGATTAAATGATGGAGAAATTGTATGTGCTTGATAGAGCTAAATGTGGGCCTAATTTGTGTCGATATGGATGCACATCAGTAATTGTTTGCATGCAGCCAGGAAAATGTAAGCTGTTACTGCAGTGCTAAATATTGCTCTCACCAAAATGCATAAGGAGCTGGACAATACATTGAAACAGAATTCTGAAACAAAAAAAAAGTGGAAAATTCACAATTTTTAAAAGCTTTAAAACCTCTACAGTGGGATTTTTTTTCTATTCATGTTATTACTTCAGATGTTAGGCAACAAGTTGTTAAAACTCATCTATCACTCCAATTCAATCTCATTGGCTAGAAATGACTAGATCTTACCTTTTCCTTTCTGTTTTTACACATCTTTTTAGATTAAGAGAGTAAAGCATACTGTACAATGCAGGACTTAATATGGCTACGAAGGCTGGGAAATACTGCTTTTGCTAAATGTGTTAGCTAACACGTCAAAGGCATATTCCTAGTTTAGGGACTGGAATTAGACTACATCCATCCTATTTTAATAAACATATTCCCCTCCTCCCCTCAATCCTCTTTCTTTTTTACTGCTAAAACTGCATATCTGAATTTAGCTTACGTATCCTATGAGTTAGGAAGGAATCTGGCTTTGTCATCACCAAATGCAGATTCTGCAGCAGAGCTGTGGTCTTGCTTCTGCAAAATGTTTGAGTATGTGATTAGTAGTGAAATGCCATTAAATTGCACCAAAGCCAGTTTAAGAGAACTGGGGACAAGCCAGTTAAGTGGAGTTGAATATTTACTAGTGTACCTTTAAATTTTCTTCTAATTAAGTCTATTATGATATAGAGGAGTAGCAAGTTCTTTAGTGCATTAGCAGTGTGCTCAATTGTAGGACTGAGCACTAATTTTAAAAATAAATTCTTTACCATCTCTTAGTTAAATTTTACTCTTTTGCAGTAGAGCAGGAAGCACTATTTTTTTAGGCACGCTCTAGTAGTATGTTGTATAAGATAAATGAGGATGATGATGGAGAGATGCAGCCTAAGACTGTGACCTCAGGACATTATGTGTGAAGACACATCAGGCTGGCAGTTTATAGGGAGACTGAATCCCTCTGGCATTTCTGGGAAATCTTAGCCATAGTAATTTTCACATTAAAAAAATAAAAAAAATACAAACTGGGGATTGAGGTTTGTAAAGATTCACAGACTTCAAGTAAAAGACACAACCATAGACTTAGTGCTCTTCTTAGCCTTTCCAAATATGGGTCCTTAGTGTACTCACATTTTGTGTGATGAGGAGCCATAGGCACTTCCCTAAACCCAACTCTATTCTAGTCCACTAGTATCCCCAACAATACTGCCTGAGGTTCTCAGATATCTCTTATTTTGCAGCTCAGTATAAATCCCTGTTGACTAAGAATTTTAATAAATCTGATCTGTATTAACAACAAACATGCAAATGAGTCTCAAATCAGGTTTTGAAAATCTGCATTTCACTAGCTTCTGCTAATTTTCCCTATCAAGCTGGAGAAACATCTTTAAACAAAACCCTCTGGTACGCAGAAGGATACACAGACTTTTAGGCACATAATTAAGGATAGGTCTGCACACCTGAGAGCTTATCTTCCTGTTGTGTTAAGTTTTAAAAAGATATTGCAGCTCTTGCTAAACCTTGCCTTAGGCAAATATTAATAAAGCCTCTTTGGAAAGACAGGTAAGAGCGAGGAAAGGGAAGGGAATGGATGAAGTGATGATGCTTCACAAGGATGGTTGTTGAGAGTACAGACTTTCACTTCTTACACATGTACCCAATGTCCCAGCTTTTGCACATTTTTTCTGAACGTATTATCACTTTATTCAGAAGGCAATGTACCACACCTTCTAAGTAGAAGTTACAAGTACATTTTATCTGTGCTTGTCTTCTCTTTTTCTCTGGTCTGCTGCATAGCCTCTGTGGCATAGCAGGCAGTGTCCTGCAAAACTCTAATATGCAGGAATCCCACTGTCTTCTAACTCTTGATTCTGCTGCACAGCCCTAGGGAATCTCAGTGGTTGTGATATTTAAAACAGTAATGGAATTCTAATTTCTTAAGTATAATGTATCAAGTGATTTTTTTACGTGCTCTGTTTCCCTGACATCTAGTAACCTGTTGTCCAAAACCCTGAGGGGAAGATGATGTTTTGATGAACTGAGCTGAGTGTTTTTTCTAAAATTGCTGAATGGAGTGCAAGTGTCTGAAATTCCAAGGTGGGATTAAAACAACCTCCTTGAAAAGTGGCAGGGGAGATTTCAGCCCTGTGTTTGCATTTCCCTGAAGCCACAGCATTGTAACTTTATGGTGTTGTTATTTAGGACAGGAACTACCGATAAGTGTAAGAACTTTGAGCATCTTGAATGTAGCTGACGGTGTGCACATAAATAATGCCTAGGCTCTGGCACAGTGCACAGCAGCACTGCATACACTTCCAAAAATAATAAAGCAATCATTTATTTATCCAGTAAACTTACGCTCCATAGACGCAAAACTGATATGGCTTGTAAACTGCAAAGGGAGTATCGTAAAAGAATAACTCTATAATTTTCTGATTATAGAAGACTAAATTCTGATAAGATTTAAAATGAAAGGCTTTTTTCGTACCTACTTGTAGACTCTGCTGCATTAACCTGTACAAGTACTATTGGAGACTGATTTTTTGTTTAAGAACACTTGAGGCCATTGACACCCAAAGATCCATACTAATGTTCACTGTATATTGAAATGTACCCACTTCTTATCATAATTCTTTCTTTACAGTATATATGAATAGCTATTTGTAAGAAACACTAAATTCCTCATCAGTCTCCACACTCTGGAGTCAAAAGATATTTACAATAATTAAATGACACATTGGTAGTAAGTGAGTTGAGCAAACGAAGCAGGCAGTCCAAGGAGAAAACAATATCTCAAACCAATAATTTAACTACTTGACCATCTTTTATTCAAAGATTATCTTCTGCAGTACCTCATAATCAAAATTCCTGGTTGCTTTGTAGCCAATAGACAAATACTGATCTATTGTATTAGAGGCATGTATGGACCCATTGTATGGGTAAGGGCACTCTGCGGTTTCAATACAGGAGGGGGGATGACATAATCGAAAGCAGCTCTGAGGAGAAGGACTTAGGAGTGCAGATTGATGAGAAGCTTGACATGAGTCAGCAATGCATGCTAACAGCCCAGAAGGCCAACCGTATCCTGGGCTGCATCAAAAGAAGAGGGGCCAGCAGGTCGAGGGAAGTGTTCAAGGCCAGACTGGATGGGGCCTTAAGCAGCGTGATCTGGTGGGAGGTGTCTCTGCCCATGGGAGGGGGGTTGGAACTAGGTGATCTTCAAGGTCCCTTCCAATCCAAACCATATTATGATTCTATGATAACTGGGGAGAATGGCAGATGGTCCAAAGAATTTAGTGGACCTTACATCTTGCCCTGAAAATGTATGAAATCTAAATGAAAAAAAAAATGGCAAGACTCTGACACCATGTTAGCAATGGTTACACTAGTGAAATATGTTCATTTAGGTGTAGGCTAATTTATTTTCCTCTCTTTTTACATACCGCAGTGTTCTGTAAGATTTCAGAGTTCTCTGGAGTATTGCTTATTTTTCTCCATCAGCAGCATTTAGAATTCTATTATTTCTCTGCCAAAGTAGGCAGCCAAGCTTACTCTTGTTCCTATTATTGTAACAACAATACAAAAGTTAGGGCATTTTTCAAAACAAAGCTCATTGGAAATAATCCATTTTTGCAACCAGAGAAAGATAAGAACAGGATCAGCCTGATTGCAACCCTATAGTCAATTCACAGTCCTTAGAAAGCTCTCAGAATATGCAGCAGTTGTCAATTAGCTTCGTTCTTAGAAGTTAGTCAGTCTTATTTTGGGATGTGGTTAATAAACAGCGTGGCCTGTTTAAAAACCTTTAAACTAACAACCAGAATCCCTTGTACATCTACTCACTCCAGTAAACAGGTTAATGGTATCTAAAGCTGCTTTGCAGCTGTCTTTTTATAAATTGAAGACAGTATTGTGTTCAGTGAAATAGAAAGTATTCTTTCTTGATTCAAAACAGAATTTTATGAAATCTGAGCTAAAATTTCCAGCTAAGTAGGTGCCTATATACACAGACATTTGTCAAAACTTTGAAAAAACATCTAGATACTTATGTACATTTTTTTAACATCTTGCTGCAAGTTTCCTATTTTTTTTTCAGTAAAGAAGTTGGTAGCTACTGAAAGAGTCTGTAATAAGGCAAATAAGGAACATTTACCCCAGACATTCTTTGTATCTTGCAGAGTGCTGCTTTATCATTGTACTGTTTACCCGAGGTTTAAATAGAGAAAGACATGGGAAAAGAAGTTTTAAGGTGCATTCACAGGGACTAACATTAGCCTCCAGAAGATAATCTACCTATATTTATTTCTGAGTGTAGAAACAGGAAAGATTGAAATGGGAAAAAGGCTTGCCAGAACATAGGTCAGAAAAGGGGTTGAAATTCAATTGTTTGAACTTACTCCCTGGAGTAAGTGTGTCCTACTACAGTAATCCTAGGAGGAATTTAGGGAAATTAACTCAGGTCTCTAAATCCAGTTATGAATTCAAATCCTGAAAATCAAAGTAGGAAGATACAAGCCTAAATATATGCCTCTTTAATTTTTGCTTAGCTTGAGTAATTCACTCCTAATATAGTTTCTTAGAAAAAATTCACTTAAACACCTCTATGTCACTTGCCATATCCTGAAACAGTGCTCATTACTTAGGAGCAAGACTTGTGCATGTCTCACATTGGTTAAACTGTGGGTAGAATTAGTCATGCTGGCTGGCAGAGATGATTGAAACTCAGTCTTTTTCTCTTTCACTGAGTTACTGATTGATTTTGCTTTTCTAAGTCTAAATTATTCATGGACGAACCTATGAAAATTAATCTCAGCCTCTTGGTTATTTGTGAAATGTCCACTGTGACAGAGTGCAGCTTCTGATTAATTACTGGAATGGCTTTTGTCCCCTCTCTTCCTGAAATGACCATTGCAAACCTTTTAAGCAGGAGGATAAGGCCAAATCTAAGTTATTTTCAAACACCACTTAGGGCTGAGGGAAGGAAGAAATAATCCCTGACAGGATAGTGTACATCTATATGTACAGAACAAGAACACTGCATTTCTAGTGGGGATGTATGTACACAGCTTTGAGCCTATTGACCAAATCTTAGATGAGATCTATTGAAAATTCGATTTACTCTGGACTGAGAAGCAAGAGGAATTTACAAAGAAATACGAAAAGAATGGAAGATGAGTCTCCTTAAGACAATAAGCAGCACAAAAATATTCAGCTGTAATTAAGAACCAATTTGAAACTCAGATCAATTTCTCATTAAAAAAAGAAAAAAGGAAATGATCTTTTGAGTGCAGACGAGTGGGCTGTTATCACACAGCCGAGATTCAGGCTGCTAGAAAATCTTGTTTGTTTTGAAAGAATTATTCACATGCTTGAGAAACATTTCTAGATATGGGATTGAAGTAAGTTTAAAAAATTATTAGCTAACATAGATAAATTTAATTTTTCTTCAACATAATAGTGTTTAGTAAATTAAGGCTGCTTTATCAGAGGCAACCTGATAGAGGGTGAAAATCTTGATATTAATATCAAGCCCTTGAGCTGCACATATACATAAACCAATTAAAACCTTAAACATCTCTAGCAACTTTTATTTGAGATACTTAGGTATATCTGCACCTTTCAGTGATACCATTTACACTTCAGAGTATGGGTAAACGTAGTGTTTACAGCTTCCCCTGTACTGGAGCTACAGAATTTTTGTCGTCATATTGTAGGTTATAAAAGAGTGGAAAGTACCCAGGATGGATCAAGAATCTAGCAAGAATGAATTGCCTAGTGAAAATGAATTGCCAAATTCTTTTGAGCCTGAACTGCTTTTCAGCAGATGGCACTGTAAGAACATTTGAACTAAATTCCAGAATATGCTTCATATGTTTGATTGTAGACATAAATTAGTCCTTAACATTGAAATTTGGCATTTCAAGACAAATGACTCCTTTTGAATGATTTTTTTGAATCAGTGGGAGAGAGGATAGCAACTAAATAATAAAGTAATATAGCACTGACTTGGGATACTTCATTTTGGATTACTACACACACCTAATAACAACAAGGTTATTTTAACTAAAACTAAAAAGTGATCAAGCCCCCTTTCACGTATTTGTAACGTTAATATATAGAGTAGTTTGTTCTGATGCTTAAATGTACGTTTCCCACTTTATGGGAAAAGGTAATGTCAAACTGGGGATTGCATTTTCTGTCTGGATATTTGACCAGTCTCATGTAAAAGTAGAGTCGAGCCAGTCTATGTACCATTGTCTCTAAACATATCTTGGAAGCTATTTGCTATACTCTCTAAAGCTTTTATGCACAGATACAGTGGATATTGTCATTGCTTTGGATCAGTATTTGTCTTTGTTCTCAGTATTTCAAATATTAGTTTAAAGCTGAATACATTTAACTCTGTACTCGGCACTGGTGAGACCGCACCTCGAGTACTGTGTTCAGTTCTGGGCCCCTCACCACAAGAAGGATGTTGAGGCTCTGGAGCGAGTCCAGAGAAGAGCAACAAAGCTGGTGAAGGGGCTGGAGAACAGGCCTTATGAGGAGTGACTGAGAGAGCTGGGGGTGTTTAGCCTGGAGAAGAGGAGGCTGAGAGGAGATCTCATTGCTCTCTAGAACTACTTGAAAGGAGGTTGTGGAGAGGAGGGTGCTGGCCTCTTCTCCAAGTGACAGGGGACAGGACAAGAGGAAAAGGCCTCAAACTCCACTAGGGGAGGCTGGACATTAGGAAAAAATTTTCACAGAAAGGGTCATTGGGCACTGGAACAGGCTGCCCAGAGAGGTGGTTGAGTCACCTTCCCTGAAGGTGTTTAAGGCACGGGTGGACAAGGTGCTAAGGGACATGGTTTAATGTTTGATAGGAATGGTTGGACTCAATAATCTAGTGAGTCTCTTCCAACCTGGTTATTCTGTGATTCTATAACTCTATCCTCTAAGCACCAACACAGCAACCAGTCAACCACTTCTTATTCCTTCATGCCAAGGCCTTATTCCCTTTGTGATTCACCCCTTACACCACTTCATCCTTTCTTAGCCACAAGTTCTCCAGTTCCTTCATCTTAAACACATTTCTTTCTCCACAACTCTTCCACTGCTAATTCTCACCTAGCCCCTCATTTCCACTGCTATTATCTGTTACTTTGCTGTTTTCTTGTTACAATTTACATAGGAACTGCAGCACTTGGCACTGTTTTGGGATCCTAACCCACTCTGACACTCCTAAGCAACCCAAAGGTGCAAAGTGAAAAGCAGACATGTCAAGGTTAAAGGTGAATTGAAAGAGTGGTCATGAACAATATTCCAGTCACAAAAAAAACCCTGAGTATGGGTTATTTGAAAGAATTAATAGTTCTGAGAAAAGCTGAGAAGATGCATGGCCTTTCTGAATCTTTAACTGATGCATTTGTTACAATTTATCAATATTGAGCAGATCAGTGAATTTTCTGATCTAGATCATAGAGATTTTTGACAAATCAGAGTTTTAAAACACTTATTTTCCAGAGGAGGAAATAAATTCTTTTTGAATGTTCACAGTAAATTTTTTGTCAAACCTCAAAAACACTCACCATCTCCATATCATTCTTCTTTCCAGGAAAAAAAGGGAGAAAAACTTGAAGCAGCTCAGAATTCAATATCAGCATCATTAGGGTTACAATTATATATATCATATTAGAACCAGCTCCTGAGAAAGAGAGCAGGTTACGGCTACTGCTTTGAGTTGGATTTTCCTGATACTTTTACTGACTTGTGGACTGTGAAGAGAACACTGGCTCTAGCTGACAGAACAATAAGAACTCTTTGAGCAGGAAACCAGACAGATAATGAGAAAAAAAGAGTGACTCTCTGTTTATACCTTCAAGTCCCTTGAGGAATATGGGAATTAAATACTTTTTATAAAGTGTTTAGGTTTTCATTCAATTGACATACCATCCTTGGCTCTGATTCAGCACTGTACATGGCTACTTTCCATGTGCTTTTACTGAGATCAATAAAACAAAAAATATACTTGAATTTCATGAATCACAGCAGTGATGAATTGCCTTCTGTTCCGCAAGCAGCCCACCACAACTAAGGATGCAGTGCCTGAGCAGTAAAGCCTGAGTGAGTCTGATGATATATGAGACTGAGAACTAGGCATTTGTGAAGAAAGAAGACAGAGAGTTTAATATCTTAAAGTCAAGGGACAAATTATGAAACCAAATGAGTGGATAGTACATTGGGGAGTGGGTATGGGAGAGCTAATGGAAGACTGTGTAAGGTGCCAGAATAATTACAGCTAGTAACAGCTATATAGACAGAATTCCTGGGTGACATTACAGGGACAGACCAGCTAACTGTCTAGCTGAATATAGAATGTTGAATGGAGAATGTGTGGAAATGGCTAAGAACTCTTGGCATAAATAACCAGAAAATGGGAAAATTTGCTCCCTTCAGAGAAGTCATATTTTGAATGTTGATCACCAGCTTTTTTAGTCTGACTATTTAAATGTGTATTAAACAGTTATAGTGGAATATTTCACCAGATAAATTACTTATAATTTCATTCTGCTCCCATGAGGCAACTATCACACCTCTCAGGCATCTAAGAAAATCTAGGAATGATCTCACTCAGTGTGCTTGAATATGCCTCTTCATAATGCAAAGACATGAACTACCTTTAAGCTCAGATCTGTGTAACTTTCAGAATTTATCTATACAATGTCAGGAAAAAGTGTCATCCCTCTTCCTGTCAGAGAAAGTTAAAATCTGTTCACTTATTTCAGTTAAATGCATCCATCTTAATGTTACAGGCACCAGAAGTACAACAAAAGAACATTCCAGAGTTCTATCTCAGGTCAGGTATCTAAATCTAGTTCTGAGAAAAAGACATCTTATATATAAGCCAACTGGGTATGGTTTTGTCCTGGAGCGGAAACGGTTGAATCTAGAGTCTAGAAAGCTGCCTGGAGGAGAAAAACCTGGGGATGTTGGTTGACAGCTACTGAACATGAGCCAGCAGTGTGCCCAGGTGGCCAAGAGGGCCAATGGCATCCTGGCTTGTATCCGAAACAGCGTGACCAGCAGGTCCAGGGAGGTTATTCTCCCCCTGTACTCGGCACTGGTGAGACCGCTCCTTGAATACTGTGTTCAGTTCTGGGCCCCTCACCAGAGGAAGGATGTTGAGGCTCTAGAGCGAGTCCAGAGAAAAACAACAAAGCTGGTGAAGGGGCTGGAGAACAGGCCTTATGAGGAATGGCTGAGAGAGCTGGGGTTGTTTAGCCTGGAGAAAAGGAGGCTGAGAGGAGACCTCATTGCTCTCTACAACTACCTGCAAGGAGGTTGTGGAGAAGAAGGTGCTGGCCACTTCTCCCAAGTGACAGGGGACAGGACGAGAGGAAATAGCCTCAAAGTCCACCAGGGGAGATTTAGGCTGGACATTAGGAAAAAAAGTTTTCAACAGAAGGGTCACTGTGCACTGGAACGGTCTGCCCAGGGAGGTGGTTGACTCGCCTTCCCTGAAGATGTTTAAGGCACGGGTGGACGAGGTGCTAAGGGGCATGGTGTAGTGTTTGATAGGAGTGGTTGGACTCAATAATCTAGTGGGTCTCTTCCAACCTGGTTATTCTATGATTCTATGATATAGGAAGTGGAAAGGCCATAATACACTGTTTTCCACAAATCATTAAAAGTACATTAAAGTACTGTGTTCAGTTCTGGGCCCCTCACCACAAGAAGGAGGTTGAGGCTCTGGTGCGAGTCCAGAGAAGAGCAACAAAGCTGGTGAAGGGGCTGGAGAACAGGCCTTATGAGGAGCGGCTGAGAGAGCTGAGGGTGTTTAGCCTGGAGAAGAGGAGGCTGAGAGGAGACCTCATTGCTCTCTCTACCTACCTGAGGGGAGGTTGTAGAGAGGAGGGTGCTGGCCTCTTCTCCCAAGTGACAGGGGACAGGACAAGAGGGAATGGCCTCAAGCTCTGCCAGGGGAGATTTAGGCTGGATATTAGGAAAAAAAAAAATCACAGAAAGGGTCATTGGGCACTGGAACAGGCTGCCCAGGGAGGTGGTTCACTTGTCTTCCCTGGAGGTTATTCTATGATTCTGTGATTCTACAACATGTCTTTGGTTTTTACCCCAGGAAACAGTATATGCATAGTCATGTTATGTAACTATCTACTGGTCTCAAATCATTTATTCCTGAAATTTTTGGCTAATTTCAGCTAAATTTGAGTACTATGAAGGGTGGTACGGGGGACAGAGTTGACATGTTTCTTGAGATAAACAGAGGAGTGGAAGGGAAAGAGTCCTGCTCACTGACAGAAGTCTGCAGTGTTGGATTAACTAAACTATTAGACAAAAGAGAACTTGCAAATCTCAGTCTCAGGAGTAGGCTTGCTTGGAATTTGCATTTCATTGACTATTGGCTATTACAAACCCAGATGACAAAATGTCAGGAAAGCAAGCTTCAGGCCCCTTGCCTACAGGACTAGCTGCTTTTGAGAAGCTTTTTATTTTTTTTCCCTCTGTGTCTGTCTTCCTTTGAAGATACACACTTTCTTACACGTTTTAGAAACCCAAGCTTCTGTAACTAAAGTTATCTAAATGTGCAATTATAATGGAAAATCTGTATGTGAAAGATTCAAAACTGGTTTAACCTCATTGTTTTTTTGCAAACAGATTATATTCCTTTGGTACATGATTGTATACCAACAGAGTTAAAATCAAAGAATTGCATTTCATTTAGTTATCTCTGTATAAAGCTTTGCAATGAATTGTTAGCAATGGCCAACGGCTTATTAGTTACTTCATGTAGGCAAGCAAGACATTATTACTTGCCCTGATGTTTGTGCACATTTCCTTAAAATTTTAATAAAAAAATAAAAATGAATAAATGTGCTGCAGGTCTTATGCAAAAATCGCTGTTCCAGAGCAAGTCTGCAGTGGGATTATGTGGCAGAAGCAATCTCTAGAGACACTGTGACTGACTCACACCAGCAGTCGCTGAAGAGACTGTATATTTCCCTCTAAACATGTGAGTTTAATTCAAATTACTAGGAAAAATAGATGCATTTTTTCTTTACTTGGGAGAATTTATGCACAAGAAGAGATACTGTCTCAATACAGCTGTCAAAGTTCTAAATTTTCTTGAGTATGAAGTATTTTGCTGACAACAGAAATACCCCGAAACCAGTTCTTTCCCTCTGTGTTACTTATTCCTGCCTCCAGAATCTCTTTGAAGGTAATGCCTATTCTTCTTTCTCTGTCTTTAACTTTGTGTCCTTTTCTGGAAACATAAACCTTTCTTCAGATATTTTAGATTACCTGTACTGAGAATAGAATAATCCCCAAACATACATCCCAAACTAGTAGCTGTAACTGTAGTAACACTAACTTAAATTATTTTCTTATTTGCAGTGCATTTTAGGCACATTCAGGTCATATCTCATTGACTGGGTGTTTTGCAGACATTCTTGCATTCAACAGGGACATGAACAACGTTAAATGCATCGTCATCCAGAAGATGTATTAAGGAATTCTGGCATTTATGTGAAGGAATCTATCCCTTTTCTGCAGTAGAGACTTTAGGATTGATTTAAATATTATCATAAAGGAAACTAGATATCATACAAATCATAGATTCATTTATGTTGGAAAAGGCCTCTAAGATCATCCAGTCCAATTGTAAATTGAACAGTCTCAAGTCCACTACAAAACCATGTCTCATGGTGCCACATTTTTATGTCTTTTAAATACCTGCAGTGATGGTGACTCAATCACTTCCCTGGGCGGCCTGTTCCAATGCTCAATAACCATTTCAGTGTCGAAATTTTTCCCAATACTAAATCTAAATTTACCCTGGTGCAAATTAAGGCCATTGCCTCTCAACCTATCACTTGTTATTTTGGAAAAGAGGCCGACACCCACCTCGTTATAACCTCCTTTCAGGTAATTGTAGAGTGTAAAGTTCTCCCCTGAGAAAGTAATTTCAATTCAGTACTCTTTCCTGTTTTTTTCAGCCTCTCAAAATCAAATAGCTTTCTGCTCTAGAAGGTAGGGACAATTGGAACCCCGCCAGATATCAGAATGGGTCAGAGCAGAAACCTTGGAATATATGCAGCTGTGGAGCTGGGGTTCAATGTGGCTTCTAAGAAACTTTGACATCTTTTTACATGCCAGCTGTTAAACATCCCAAGATAGTCTTTGACACTCAATCCTACTTATTACTGACACTGTTTAGGTGGTGCTAGAGTCCTATATAGGTCTATCTGCACCTATTAGGCATTAATTAATTAAACTTCACATATGTCCAGCATTCAGACTTCTTTACTGTGAATTAGCCCCTTTCCAAATGCAGCAAGGATTTTGGCATTAGCAGTTCTCTGCCCCTACTATTTTCCACCAGGTCTCCCATGCAGAAGAAGAGGCACTAAATACAGAAAAATACATATCACAAATTGCAGGAAAACAAAGAGAGATTAACTGTGTACAAATACATATTACACACTGCAAGAAACCAAATTCAGAGGAGGGAAAAAATATAAAGAGACTGTAACTTTCTGGCAGAACAGTGATTCACCACCAGGAAACTGTGCTACTTGCAGGAATTCTCACCTACTACTGGCAAGAAGGAGACCAGCATGGTGGGAAACTCAGGAGTGCAACTGGCAAGCACTGGCTCACAGCTTGGCTATGTCCCAAGTTCCGCACTAAGAAAAGTGGTAGGAAAGGAGGGGGAAAACCACCTCTTCTTCTGACTGGCTTAGGTGTAAACAGCCAGGCTACTGGCAGTGCTGCAACAAAGGTGCTTCCACTGCTGCTGTGATTGCTGCTGGGAGGCTGGAAAACAAATATTGCAATTGATTTTTAGGCCAGCTAGAGACCTTTTTCTGTGAAGACATGGTATTTTAAGGAAGAGTGTGAAGTCTGACAAAAGGTCAGGCTACCTGTATTTATATAACTTATAAATTGTAGCAGTTTCTTTCATGCACTGCCTGGGAAATCTTCTCCAAAATGTTTATCTTCCTTATCCAGTCTATTTCTTCAGGACATTTTGAGTATAAGAACTTTGAAAGTTTCTCTTACAGCTGTCTCCTATGATGTCTAGTAATGTTTGTCTCCAGTTAAACAGATACCATAAATACTGCTTTAATCCTTCTACCCAGAAACAGTGTAAGAAAAACCTTTTACTGTACCTATGACGGGGAATAGAGACCTTATCCAAGATGTGCAAAGCTCTGCAGTTTCAGTTCACAGGAATGTAGAAGACAATTTCCTTTTATTTCAAACTGTATGGATATATAGACAGAAATCTTAGATCATTCAGAATTTCAAAGTAAAACTCAGTTTCACATATGTCCCTTTTAAATCCATTTAAAACCCATTTAAACCTCTACTTTTTACTTCTTTAAAAAGAGAGCAGCTTGAAAAACTAACAAGACTTTGCCATAATAAAAACATTATACTTGCGCTCAACTATACACACAGCATTTAGTCTCAATTTCAATGAAATGCAGAGTGGTGTGTAAAGATATACACAAATCTGCAGGCTTCAGGTTTGTTTAAATTTCAACTTTGTAAGAAAAACTGTAAACTAGACAATTTCCACAAGTCACAGACTTTTGGAAGCTCTTTTTTAGTAAAGTATAGTAGGTTTTCTGTGTGTATATGAGGAGAGTCCTGTAAGGAACTGGTAGAATCCTTATTACCAATATATATGTAGGAGGTAGGGTCAAGTGTGTTTAGCATATACAGGGTTTTTATTTCCCTAATCTCTGCTAGCAATACTTGTTGTAGTGTCTAGTCATGTAATGTCAAAGAGGTTGCATTATTACAGAGCTATCACATGCTTTTCGTACCTTGTGGAACTGGCAGACCAGGGTGGGTCACTGCAGATAGATTGTTAATTGAACCAGAATCATATGGAAGTGTAGCTTTTCATATAAAAGAAATGCCCAAAAAGCTATTCTTACCATGTTGAAGACAAATTTGATCTAAAAGTGAGCTGGAATGTTAACTTTAAGTATCTTTCCATTTTTCTAGGGATCTGGATTTGATGTCATTTGAGACATTGAAGAAAGGACAAACTTGTAAAAGGCTTGTAAGCCCAAGTCAAGCTTAAGGATACCTAAAAATGTGCTTATAAAATTAAACATGGATTTTTTAGCATGCTCATTCTTTCTTTAATAAATGCCACTTACTTCTTAGGGGCAATGTCTCTCAGAGTATATTCAGTAACAGCCTGCTTCAGGACTCCTTTTTTTATTCCTTTTCTGTACTTTGGTCTGTTCCCAAACACCTGGATATCTCTCTCTCAAGCCTCACTGTCACGTATCTCTGTTTACTGTGGAAACTTGTCGCTCACTTTTATTTTAACAAGGTAATTTTATTTTGCAGTCAGTGATATTTTTCTTGACCTTTTCTTCTTTCTTTACCATGGATTAATACATTGCTCTAAAAACAACAAAAAAAACTGTGAATGGAAAATGGATACAAATAACTGTAGAGCATGTAATGCGTCATATGATTTATTCAGCACAATTCAAAATTAATTACCACTAAGACTGATGGGGTTCATGTTTGGGACTGAATCTAACAGTTATAAAAGCAATGGTTTCTCAATGACCTGAAATTTTAGCACAATGACTTATTTGAAAGTAAGATCTAAAACCCCTCACAAGGAACAAAGTTGAATACCATTCATTTGAAGAAATTATGCCTTTGGCTGCTTTTTCTGGAATGTTTTTGTCAGAGTGCCATTATTTCACTGTTTTCTTTCTGAAGTGAGCCTGGGGAATATAGGATATTTCTTTGCTCATTGTGTGGGTTTTATATGGAAAGTTTCAATATGAACTGTGATTGACATAATTAAGTCCTTTTGTATCTAGGATACCGGTACAACCTGAATATTTATGATTGAAAGTACCCACTATCCTGAACGAAGTTCAGTTAAAATTATATGTGGGTAGACATATTGATTCTTCTTTCAAATCCAACCTGCAAGTGGTGAGTGTAGTGTATATAAATGATATGTAGAAAGAAGTGCCAGAAACATTAATACCACATACAAAATAACACATTGCCTTAAAGCTGCATCAACCCTAACATACTCAGTAAGTTTAAAGATGTGTCTGTCTCAGCAATAGCTAATCTGTGTACTGTTTGCTGAAGACCACTGTAAAGTAATGAAGAGAAATACTTTTTAAAGTAGGCAGTCTAAGTCATTCTACTGCTGAACTGAGAAAAGCCAGATGTAACTACTTTGTAAACTATAGTGACTTAGACTAGATGAGACCAACCAGCAAGAATTAAGTAAATACAAAGATAGCATTCTTTGCTTACAGGCTGTGATAAGTGCTCCTGGCTCCTATAGTCACAGCCCACGCTCTAGCTTGCCAAGGTCAGTGAAGGCAATCAAGTTAGCAGAGCTTGCTGAAGATCTGATGTTTTGTCTTCAGACAACTTGACCTACAGGTGACAAGCCCAGGACATTTTACCTACATGCAAATTCATGACATGAAATAGAGTACAATAAACCCAAAACAGAGGGAAAGGGAGAAGTTGAGGGTGAATTTAAATATTTGGGCCCAGATAAAATCTCATATGTATCTTAAATATGTCTCAGCTGAATGCTAGAGGAATCTGTGCTCCACTTTCTGTGAGGCTACAAATCTGTTCCAAGCTGTCCCATCCGAGCACCACAGTTCTAGCTCACTTTCAAACCAAATCCTCCTTTTTAATTTCACGTCTTAGTCCATCAGATGATTTCCAAAGATTCTTTGCATGAAGTGACAGGATCAAGGTCAGCTATGAAAATGGAAGCAAATTGATGGATGAGATAAAACACATCATTTATATCATAACCTGACCCAAGCAATGGGATACTTGTGTTGAAATCATAATTTAGTTCATAAATCCAAAACTAGCCTTTTGAACTTCAAAATAAATGAAAGGTAGGTTGAGTTGTACCCTAAAGGTCTGAGCACTCAGCTGGAAGAGAAAGCACTGGATTTGATTTTTCTAATCACTTTATACATAACAAATTATAACACAACCATATTATTACAAAACGGAGAATGAGTGGTAAGTTCCACTCTCACAAGTTTGTACCTGTGCTAGAACTAAGGAAAAATGAAACCAACCAAAAAAAAAAAACCCATCCAAACCAGCAATGCTCTTGAACTTCTGTTTGACAGAGGTTTAACCCATGGGGAACAAACACTTGTCCTGTGAGGACAAAACTGTGTTCCCCTAAAGAATTGCTCACTCATTCAGACAACACAGAGGACATGGCCCAGTCTGCATGAGTACTAAAGGAGCCCCTTTTTTCCTTTTTATCTCTTACTAAAAACATGTCCTAAGATGACGCAAAATTCCTGCATGTTAGCAGAGGAAAACAGAGGCATCATACTAAGTAGAGTCTATTGTCTTAGCAGCTGAAACTGCAGAACAAAAAAGCCCCCAACCCCCAAATCAAAAGAACAAGATTAGAATCACAAAGAAGAGTATTCAAAAGGAGGGAAGTGACAGAATGAAGACCTCCAGAGTTTTCTTATAAGCAATTTTAACTCTGAGTATATATAGCTGCATATTATTGAAAGGTCACCAGCCTTCATTTCTTCCATAAGAGTGAATAGTTACTATATTCAAATTAATGAGTATCATAGAATCATAGAATCACAGAATTACCAGGTTAGAAAGGACCCACAGGATCATCGAGTCCAACCATTCCCATCAGTCACTAACCCATGTCCCTTAGCACCTCGTCCATCCGTCCCTTAAATCCCTCCAGGGAAGATGACACCTCTGTGCCTTTATACAATACATTTTGAAAATTTCAGAGTAGTAAGAGGTGATATTAACCTCAGTTTTATGGCGCTGGAACTAAGGTATGGAGAAAATGAGATGCAGTGTTTTCACTAATTTCGAATGACAATTTCAAAATAATTAGAAGCTCATTTTTCAGAGCGTATGAGCTTGTACAACACATTGTATATGTGACATGACCTCATTTGCAGTTGCCATTGACTTACTCTATCTAAAAATCACACCTTAGTGTCTTACATTAGATATACATAAAGTGGGAAATATGCAGTTTGTACTTTTCCATTAAAAGATTTTGTGAAATGATTTGCCCAGAATTTCTCATGCACATTACAGAAAAGCAAGGATGATACTACATTTCAAGAGTAGCAACAAAGAAAGTCTGGTTAATGCTGGAAGTAATTAAGCCAGAGGATGGATCATTTGGAGATTAAACTACTGAAATAATTTTCTCTTCCTCAAGTGTGAACTGTGATTTTCAAACACCCAGTCAGGAAAAAAAAAATAACCTTCATGACTGATATGTATCAAAGTTTTCTGGTAAAATTTTTATTTTATACACACAGTGTGTGAATTTATGCCAATTATACAAAAAGAGAGCTGTATCCAACTGAAAAGACTGGCTACAGATCTTTTTTTTTAAGACGGGAAACTCACTTCTCATTAATTTTCAAATACTGAAAGTAACCTTTAAAATAATGTTTTGTTACATAAAGTAAAAATTGCCTTTCTCTATATATATTTCTTTTTTTTTAATGACCATGTTGCATTTCTTAATTCCATCTCAAGACAGGAAGCAGGAATCCTTTGTGACAAAGCACACATGAGATGTACAGAAAGCAAATGCACACTGGGCTGGACACTTCTGGCCTCCTTATGTTGTTCCTATTTTATACTACTGCAGCTGCACTTGATTTGAATGTGGAGCTAGTTTGTGATGACATACATGAAAGAAAGAGAAAAATTGGCTGCTGCATTATGGTTTCATTCCGTGTGGCCAGAAGATAATGGATACAAACTTTTACATTAACTGTAAAAGTCAGTTTACTGAGAAAATATTAAATAATTTAAATCAAGATTTTTTTGTCACAACAAAACAGCTATTAGTCTAGTCAGATCACTCATGCAGGCCTGAGGGAGTGCATGTGCTCGCTGGTAATGGTAAGTGTATTATTAATGCATATAACTTGCTTGAGTACATAATAGCTGTCACCTTAGATTTAATGTGTGTCATCGGTTGACAAAAACATACACTGCTTTTGAAACAGCTAATTTGGGTTAGCTGTCACTATGGAAAACTCTAGTCAAGGCAAAAGAAAATCAATTTTATCTCTATGTCAATAAATATAGTAAAGCTTAGACTCTTCCCTGATATGCTCCCACAGCTCCTTGAGCAGCCAGAGATGCAGAACTACCCAGTGTGCTAGTTTCATCTCCAGACTTATAGCAATTCAGAAGTACCTGCTATATATTTTGGCTTAAACAAAGGAAGTGACCTTTTGTCTTGACAGATGAGCATCTTGGTCCTGAAACAGCATCAGGAAATGACATATATGTTGGCTGAATTCCTGAAACAGAACGCTGTCTTCCAACATGTTGAAGTTTCCCTAAAGGCCTCTCATTCTAGTCCTAGTTTGGATGTGCCTTGTTAGCAACAAAAGTCTTAGATGTTTACTATGTAGATGACTATATCTAAGCTAGTCACTACAAAGTCCTTCTATAATTAAGGAAAATAAAAATACACTTCCATAAGTGTTGAATTTTTCCTCCACTGACAACAGGAACATAGGGAAAACATCTCAGCTGTTATTAGCTGAAGATGGCTGAAGTTAGAGAAGATGAATCCCACCCACAATGATGAGATTATAAACAGTTTATATCTGACAAAAGCTTTTTGTTCTAGTTACCTGAAGAATACAGGAAAGGATTAACTCTGCTAATAAGGTTATCCAACATGAGAAAAAGTACCAGTAAAAGTCATCTGTAGATTTAATGAGCGTACAACTTTCTCTTATTTTCCCTACATATATATATTGAAAATAAAATAGGTAAATATCTTGAACATTTCAATTGTGAACTTCTTTCCTAATACCAAAATAGATAAAAGCATTTTATTATGCTGATAACTCCTACATTAGCGTAAACTTGCAAATAGTGTCTACCTGGACAGCATTAAGACATACATTCAATCTTGAAATCAGTTAAGTCCTTCTTTTTCTAAAAAATATCTGAGACAATTGACAATTTCAATTTGAAGGTACAGAATATTGCCAGAATTTTCTAAAACTAAGATTTCTGTTGTTACACATCTAGGCTATGACTACAGGTACAGTGGTCCTTGAGCTTTTCGTGTACCATGTTTCTTAGTACATTCTTGTGGTGCATTTGTATAACTGAAGGTGAATAGCCACAATTTAAGCATGGTGTCTTATGAGAGCACCTGATATAATCAGCAGAGATCTAGGGCAGATAGTAATTGCATAAACCTAGGCATCTGACATCATTTGAGGTACTACAGGGTATTTTATCATGCTTTAGCTGCAAAAAGTCTCCCATGGTCCTAAATATTTAACTCATATAGTCAGCAGAGCTTAGACCGTGACTAAAGTCATCATAAACTGACCTATATTTAGTGAGCTGACATGCTCCCCAGCCTATTACAAGCATAAATATTCACCATAGACCTACAACAAATCTGGGTAATGGGTAAGAGGAGGCTGAGGTACAACCTCCTACAATGGTGTGGCTCACCACTCTAGCCACTAATTCTAAAGCCACATTCCAGGCTTTCACATTAGTACTTTTTCATTGATGTCTGATTTAGGCACCTGATGTACTTAGGGCCAGGTTAAATTACCAGCTTGTAGATGTTTAATGTAATGGCTTGTGATTTGCGTCAACAAAGAGATGAATGGATCAAAACACTGCTGTCTTTGGCAGCCAGATATACATATCCATACCTTGACTGGATAAAATAGTGATTATGATGTTGTCAAAGCTCATATCTTAGAAGAGTGGAAAGGTTAAAATCTTTCAAACTCCGCTGAAAAACCCATAGTCCTCTGCTTATTAATAAATGGTAAAACAAATTATAAGATGAAGCAAGATAAAGTATTGACAGAAATATTCTATTAACTACCAAAAAATCATATCTTGCAACAGAACTATGTCTGATATATGAAAATAGATGTATGAAAATAAATACATGAAAACAAAAGCCTTGCTGAATTCTGTGGTTTTTTTGGACTAACTCTTCAGATTTCAGAATTTTTTTTCTACTAGCTGCTGTTTTATTGCATAATACAAATAAAGAAAACTAACTTTTCCCTTCTTCTTTGTGTATTGGCACAGAACAAAGAGTGGGTTGTAGGATATGGATATGGAAATGCTTTGGACAATGAGGCAAAATGATAGTCAAACTTTGAAAAATGTCACCACTGAGCCCAGCTGAGCAGGTCTATATCCATAGCTCATTACAAACAACAGGTCTGTTTTTCTTTCCCATGTGCAAACTGTTTCCTCTTCTGTGGTTGGTGTGCTTGTGTGATACTTTTATCATACTTCAGAAACATCACTGGATAGGCAGCTGGAATTGGACTTCTGCTGTCATTATCTTATTTATGATGTTGTCATTGAACAAAAAGTATAAAATGAGTCTCAAATTATACAAACTAAAGCAGAAACCAAGTAATTTTGAATCACTAGAAATGACTGCTGGGGAATGTATAAATAATATTTCCCTGAAATCAGCCCTATTAGTCTATGGAACAATCTCCTCCAAAAAATTATTATTGTCCTCCTTTGGAATATTTAATACCAGGTTAGGTGCAACCTCAAAATCCTTTAAAACAAATGCAACATTTGCAGTAGAATGAAGCTGATAATTGGCAAGATTATATCCTAGGTCTTGACCCCTCAATGTTGATTGCTTCTCTTATTGCATTTTACTCTGTCAGCTTACATATTGCTTTTATTTTACTTATGATTGGATGTATCTTGATTATTTTAGAGCACACTGTGTTGATCATCATTCACTCTTTTCCTCCAATAAATAAAGACTTCTGCAGTTCCCATTTTCAGCTGCTTACTCTTTAGTCTTCTTTCTGAACAGTAACTGGTTTCATAATCAGACTCTGACTTTCCATTTTAAGGTTTATAATAATTAATTTTAAGAGGAGCTTGACTCTTTCTATTTTTTCCTCTCAGGAGTAAATAATATTGGTAACATGACAGCAGCTCTGACAGCTTGTTTCAAAAGGTATAATTTATAGTTGAATATGAGACACTGATCATGTATATAATTCTTACCTACTGATTTTAAAGCACTTTACAAAGAAAGGATAATTTCCATATTATATTTTAAAGTGACCATTTATATTTTCCTCTCACTTCTAGCACAAGTCTGCTTCTTTAAGCAAATGTTTTTACACCTCTGACCTCCAGATCTCCTCAGACTCATAGATAAGGAACATTATCTTTTTTTGAGGCTGCACATATGTTTGGCCTTCCAGATATTTTTGGAAAGACTCTTATTAACATACATCATTGCAAAATTACTCCAAAGAGACCATCGCACAGGATGTGACAATTCTCTCAGCTGTCCCTAGAACATCTCTTTCCTTATTGTCAGCAAACTTACATCTCAGTACCTGCTAAGATGGCAACACCTTATAGGTTTTCCCTTATAGTTCAGTTCCCAAGATTTGATCCAGAGCTACACCACATCCCCTGAAGAAAGACGAAAGCACCTTCAGCCTCAGGGTCCTCCAACAGCAGATATGATGCCCTGGGAAGTCTACAGCTTACTCAATTGCTCCATCCCTCTGCCTGGTACTTGAGTAAAGCATGAAAAGATGAGAGATAAGAGGGAAGGCGAAGCAAGGCAGGTAGGACAGACAGTGTGGGTTAGGGAGACCATGGGATGCAGGATATGAAAGGGTGGGAGCTGGAGCAGGACCAGCAGAGAAAGGAGGAGGAAGACAACTTGATGACAGAGGAGCTATGAAGAGCCATGAATTATTTCACGGGACTTGCTAACCAGGTAACTAACTCTCCTCTTCATTTTTTTCTTCAATAATTACAATATGAATTGTTCTCTTCATGGATATTTTTCGTATTCTTTTGGCCTCCTTCTGGGAGATTCAACGGATCTGTCTTAGTTTTAATTTCAGTAGTAAAGCCTAGCAGTGATACTTCTATAATTTTAGTGATTTACTAATATTATAGATGAATATAAACTGCCTGGGTGTCAGTTCTCCCTATAGCTCTTTTTCAATATCGCAGAATTTCTCTTCTTTCTTATGTTCTTTCAATAACAGTGAAAAATGTTCCCTTTTCATTCATTCATCTCTCTTCTTTCTCGCAATATAAACATGTGCAAGGGTGGGGACACCCCTGAGGAGCTGCAGCCCTCAGACAACCCACATAAAGGTGAGGAAATTCCCAAAGGGACTGCAGCATGCAGAGGAACCCATGAGCAGAGGAAAACAAACAAGAAGAAAGCGGTGGAGACCTGAAGTGCAACCTCTTTTGCTGCCTGTGCCTGTCACCTCACCAAAGGGATTAAGAAGGTGTGGATGAAAAGTGCTGCAAAAATAAGAGAAGTCAAGATCAGAAAGAGAAGAGGGAAGATTTTTCAGCAATTATTGCCAGTGACAACAGGAGAGCAAGTAAGGACAGTAAAGAATGTGAAGGAAGCATGAAGAAAAGAAATGTTGCACAAAAGTTGTGTTAAGATCTTGATCTTCTGTCAAAACTCCCTGTTTCTTTCTTTTGTGGGGTAGCACGCAGTGTATTGTCCAAAGAGCAGCAAGGTTTAGAAAGGACTGAAGTTTTGACTCCAGCATAAATGAGTTCTTACATGAACATCATATCAGTTTCCATGTATGTCACTATGCAGACTAACTCCAATATAATACTAGACACTATAGCATCATAGTATCAGCGTGGGTGTCTGGCATACTGGACACAACAAAACCATAAATTTGATCTTTCCCTTTTCAGATCACTTGCATGAAGGCAAGAATTACTACCCATACCCCTATTCTCAAATACTTTATCAATTCTAAGAACAAGTGTCATAACAAACAACAAGAAGATGAAAGAAAATGAGCACCACTAATATGAGTTACTTGGGGGACCGAAATCAAATAAGAAATTAAAATTTTAGGTAAATGTTTCAATATCGTACATCTTGGATATTACATTGAGAACTGTCCAGTTCAGGTGCAACAATGAATGCAGTTGGCTCATACAGACTCATACGTAGCCAAAAGAATAAAAATCTCTGAGTGACATAGATATAAACCACGACATTTCCCAAGACCTTAGACTTGTAGAGGGCAAAACATTGTTTGAGGAGTGAATGGTTGGGAATTACAGTTGTTGCTTTGAAACTTTAGATCTACCGAGACAGAGAAAAGAACATTTCTCTAAATCTATGGTGACTTCTAACCTGAATTTCCCTATAACTTCACTTTCTTTTTTCTTTCCTGGTTGTAGAAATACATCAGGTGGTCATAGTGCTGCTCCTACAAATATCACAGTACAAAAAGAAATGTGTCTGAATTTAGTTTTGTGATTAAATAGACTTTCTTTCCAAAGAAAATTGAAGCAGGGTTTTAAAAGTATGGTGTCATTTCTCTAGTTCATTGCCAAGCAGTCTGTGCGCAGTATAAAACCCAGCTGTGTGAGGAATCATATTTAACTACAGTGATCAAGAAATGTGCTCCATTTTAGGAGCATCAAAACAGACTGCAGAAAATAGGAGGCTTTAATCCATCTCGGTTGAATATTATGCAAGCCCTAACTAGTAATGATTTCCCAGCTCCAGGACATAACATGAAGAATACCAAAACCAAAACATAAGATTTATTCTTGATTTTCCCCTTAATCATACAATTAGATAATGGCAAGAACTGCATAGTTGTATGCATGATCATCTCTATGTTCTAGAAATTACAGCCCTCATACTGGGTATGAATGAGAGTATAGTAGCTAGTTTGGACCTAGTCTGCTGGTGTTCCCGATCAAAATACCAGTGAATGTGAGACTGTCTGTACTCTTTCTTTACAAAAAAAACTTTGCATTTCTTGTTGAATTTGATAAGGTTCTGGTAAGCCTGTTTCTCGAGCCTCTTGAGGTCTCTCTGAATGGCAGCACAACTCTCTGGTGCATCAGCCACTCCTCTCAGTCTGGTGCTGTCTACAACCTTGCTGAGACCACACTCTGTCCCATTATCCAGTTTAATAATGAAGATGTTAAACTATTAAGATTTATCTTAAAATATGCAGTTGTGGGGAGTGTTCTCATGCAAAGTCTCATCAGCACCCGTTATTTAATCTAGACTGTCAGATGCTACATGCTGGATGACAATTGTTTCCTCCATATGACAGTCCATAATCCAAATGTATAGTGATGGACTGCTAAATTCACATCTTTCTCTGTAGTATTTCAGCTTTTCTACAGTGCATGTCCTGTATAGGGAAGACAAGCCTGAAATCTCCCCGGGGTCAGATGCCCAAATTAGTGTGGTGATGGCTCAGTCTTTTATCAGGTTTGCATCCTGAGACTACTACTTCCACATCCATAGAAGACTTAGTAACTCCCTTAAATTCAGTCTTTCACACCCAAATGCAGGTATTCAGACAAGTAATATGTTATTTTTTATTTATCTGTACACTTTGCTGAATGCATGAGGAATTTGTAAACATATTTTTGTTCAGAAGAAATGGAGTTAGTGGGAAAAATATAAAGTTTAGTCAAAAAGAGTGGGATTTACATTCCCCTATTCCTCACACCATCACAAACAAGGGACTTGCTTTTACCTTGCTTTCTCTTTTTTTGCCTGGTTTCCACTATACATCTAGGACAGTCTGATCTGTTTAGGGCAGTTCCTCAGAAGTGAAGGATAGGAGGGAGGTCTCATGGGCTGCATGAATGCATCATGTAGTGTAACAAATAAGATAAAGTTTGCCATCACTTATCTCACAGATTATCACAATACAGACATACAAGATGAGTCCTTGGTCAAACAGTGATGCCACCCGGTTGCCCATGGAGCCTGGCAGAGAGCTCCATCCACAGTTTTAAGAAAACTGTTTTCCATGTTTCATGTTTCTGCCAGCAAGAGTCTGTAATGAGCCCTGTGCTTTTAACAACTTTAGGCAACTTTAGTGCAGGAATTAATTTCAATAAACAGGAATTCATTGTGACTTTCTAGATAGAAATCAAATTTCCCAGGCAGCTATAATTAATAATAACATACTGTATCAGAAAGTTTTGCCTAGTGCTTACATAGGAACATTTTATAATTCTTACTATGTCTGTCTTGTTTAGAACTGTTATTTTATGTAGTGCCAAAATGTAAAATTTATGTTTTGAAGAGACAAATGAAGCAGCAGAGGTATACTGAGTTTCTAGCCATTTAAGGCATTTTCCTTAGCAGGCTTAATAAATCAATAAATTTTGATTAATTAAATTCTTCTGTCTTGCTTTTTTTTTTTTTAGGAATGAAGTGAATGTACTTTTACCCTTTTCTGGAGTCACAGAGCTATAGAAATAAATCCAAATATTTCCAGAGGAAAACTGCGCTTCCTCAACCACTTTCCATCTCACATTAACAATGTACCTTCCATACACATGAGAGCAGACACACTAGTTTTTGTTATTTGAAGCATTTTGTTCTGTGGGGTAATTTTACTTTTTTTTCTCCCTCTATCATGAGGTTTTAAGAAAAGGTCCTTCTATTTCATCAACTTTGTGCTTTTTCTGATGAAAAAAAATTACCAAAACCAAGACTGCTCCTAAATCTTACCTTAAAAAATGTATGAGCTGGCAGGAAGTGCTCACTGAGGAATTAGAAGCTGAATATTACTGGAGTCTTGTTGACTGATGCACGTATTGCACTAGAAAGGCAATTTATATCAGCTTCATACACATACTGTTCTGTTTGATTTCTCACCTCTATATAAATTACATTTATGTTTACATTTTTGCAAGCTGTCATACTTGATATTATTACCTACTTTCTACAGTTATATCTCCTGACATAACAACTTCCTAGGACTTACAGTACTGGCAACAGAAATTTTGCCAAAAAGAAATCTGTCTCTCATTTCTGAAAAATATCTATCTGTAGCTCAGTTCAGTCCTTGAAGGGAAGCACGCCAAGAAAGAACAGAGGAAGTCTTACAGTGTTATCACATCTTTGGAGTCAGAGGGCCCTTATATTACATTTACCCCATTTTTTTTGGCAACACATATTTTCTTGCAGGTGATGGGAATTTTACAGGTTACAGTCCTTCCTCTGTGATGTGCAGAAATTACATGCATTTGGAGTACTAGAGATGAAAGGAACAGAGCCAGAAGAACCAGCTCTAATGCCTCCTTCTATCTTTCTTAATCCGATTTTATGCACGTTTGTTTATGCATGAGACAAGGGCAGGTGTTCTAACTGTGACAGAAGGAAAGCAACCATAACCAAAGAGAAGATTTGTGTATTAATTCACTCTCCTATAAGCTGGGTCAAAATGTTAAGTTAGCATTTCTTAGTGCCAGACAGTTTGTTAGGGAGTTTCCTGCAGCAAATAATCACTCTCAGTTTGAGCTATTCAGCCATAAAGCTAAAAGTTAATACCGTCACAGGTTGCTTTCCAGAGCACACTAATAACAGGAATGCTGCTATTCAACAGAATACACAGCTTTGCAAAGTGTTTTGTGTAACAATAACAGGAATGTGCTGCAAAGTGGCAATATCAGATATGGTGAGGATCCAGCAAATGTGAGCACCCCTGCAAGGCCCACACTGAATGAAAAGCGTGGGCTGTACCCTCCAGCAATACAAACCCTGCATTAGCTTCTATAGTTCTCAAGGGAAGGCAAATTTGTGCTGTACTTGTGGTGTGCTGGTACCAAATTACTAGATTCTGCTCCACTTCTTCAAGATTGGTGGAACTTTTCTCAGCAATTAGTAGATGGAGATGCTAATTAGCAGGAGGAAAGGAAACATGGAGGTGGGGACACAGAAGCAAGAATGTCAGGAGTTCATGCATGTGTTGAGAGATACCAATAAACTATTTCAAGACGTGCTGACTCTTGGAAGATGAGATTCCTTGTAATTTTACTTCTTCCTTTTCCCTAGATTAGATCTTTTTTACCCAGCCCATGTTACACTTACAATCAGTCAATAACATTCATCTGATCCTCTTCTGTCCCTAGAAGGTGGCAGATGAGTGCATCTCCTGAGAGAAGTACCTCAGCGCTCAAGGAATTTTTTATAGTTTCCGTGAAGGATTAACAAAAAAATCTGTTACTTAATTAAGTAAAGCCTTTTTTTTTCTTTAATGCAGTTCTCCAAATACCTTAATTTTCATAGTCTCTTACTGCAATTAGGCTTATTTTAAAATCCTGATACGTTTTCTCATGCTCCATTCATTGTGTTTTCATCACTCTGGATGGAAGCTGGTCATACTAATTATCAGCTGCTGTAGTTAGCAAGGAAATAATAGCATCTGGTGATTTTGTAGGATAATGGGATAATTTTGTAGGATAATGGGAAGTATAAACTATTCCAGAAAAAAAAGAAAAAAAAAGAGAAAGATAGGCAAAGTAAAAATTAAAACCAAACCCAAAGAACAAAAGGAAAGCTAAAGAGGATAAATAACACCAAAATTAATTTATGACTTGCTTAAAGTCAGTCAGAGTAGCTTAGGTTTGCTAGTTTATGTCTTGCTCAAAGTTCTGCAGAAACAGATATAAGAATTAGAGAATTCTTGAATCCCTTGAGTGTTAGTGCTCTAACCAAAACTGACCATCATGCCTTTGTCTTCCTGTCAACTATCTGCAGCACTCTTGGTCTATACCATAGAAATGCCTGATCCAAAGCTCATCCAGCTCTACAAAAGCATCTGTCCTTGGTCCTTTATAAGCAGTAAACAGATGCAGCTGTATACATATCTATTTTTCAGAAAAACAAAGTACACATAATTATGGACATGAAAAGAACCAATGTTTAGAAGAATACACTATTACCAAACCTCTGCTGTAATACGAACAGAGGTAATTAATGACCTAAGCCAATAGGATTCTCAAGAAAAAAGCATTAAACCACTCTGCAATGGGATGAAAAACCCACTTTGCTGTTCACCAGGTGCTCAGAGGAAAGTTCTTCTACCACAGAGTGCTTTCCTACTTCACACAACTTCTTCCAGTTCTGAATCTTTTGAGTAACACAAACTTACTTCTACTGAAGGACTATAGAGAATATTAAAAAACATCAAGGATAACATTAAAAGGACAAATCTAATTTAATTATTGAATTGTCCAGACTGATATATTAAGTTCCCAGAAAGATGGAGCTTGTGTTCTGCATGCCTGATGTTTTTTTAATTATTATTTTTCTTTTTTTGATGAACTTGTATTTGTATAAAGGAGACTTATCCAGCTATATACACTAACATTCCAGCACCTTCTCACACACAAAATTAGCCCTTGGGCCGGGAAAAGGAAAAAAAGGCATAGATAAGGCATCAGCTAAACTGGAGCTTAAGAAAGGAAAACAGGCAGAAGGGTTGCTCAGGAATTCATAATAAGCAAGCAACATGGACCACTTCAATTGTACTACATTAAGTAATAGAAATAAGGACTTTGAGAAGATCTCAGCTAAAGGAGGGAAAAATGGAATTCAAAGAGCTAGGATGGAACAAAGCTCAAACTAATGACAGATGTCTGAATTGGATTAAAACAAAGGAGGAAGGGAATTATAAAAAGGTAGATGGGAAGAGAACTCTGGGAAAAAAAAGAATGAAGTGTGAAAATGACAGCAGTAACTAAAGTGAAAAAAACACCTTAGTAAAGAGAGATTAACAACTTCAAATGTATGATATAAGAAATTAATTAAATCAATAGAGCTATTTATAAGATTCCAAATTAATTTATTGCCTGAATACCTCTGACAGGAGTTTAATTAAAGCAGAATCTACAGGGATTTTTCAGCTTAGTTTCCAACAGTTTTTTAGGCTGCCCAAGTTTATGACCAGCAATATTGTGGATAGCCAGGAAGCTAATTAAACCAATGATCTGCAGAGAACAGGAAACATCATCTCCCACATCTGCACTGTTCATTAAATGTATTAAGGACATGTTTGTTTTATTTAAGTGCCTCCCTGACTGGAAGCCATCTTACCTGTGCTAGTAGACCATTTAGCTTAAATTTATTGACTAGGCTTCTCTTATACCCTGTAGAAATAGGAATCTGCATTTATCGGTTCCATCAGTTGTTCTACGTATACACTGGGAAAAGAGGAAGAAGAAGTGGGCTTAGTTTTCATGAAACAAAATGGAGCTTGGGAAGAACTTTCTAAATGTAAGTGTAGTAAAGCACTGGACTTGAAAACCTCCATAGACTGCAGCATTTTTATTACCAGCATTTGAAATTATATTTGCAGAAATATTTTCTATTACAGTTAGAATTATTCTAGTCTAATTTGTTAACTGTTGCAGGACCAATAGTTAAATCAGGTTAATTTTATTCAGCCATTTTCAACTTTTGACCCCTAACAATTTTCCAGAACAGTTGCAGATACATTTGGAAATTTCACCTCTGAAAGTAGAGAATTCCTGTAAGTTGACAACAGAAATAGCTGAATAATAATTGTATTAAAAAATGTTACGATTCTTTGTACTTAGTCTTCTGCATTAAATCAAATAGAATGGTCCTGACACTGTTTTTGGCAAACCAAAATGAAGCAGTCAGTGCATTTCATTTCAGTTGCAGATATTCCCTATCCAGTTTATAACAATATTTCATTTTTTTAATACTAATAAAGTTCACATGAACTTAACTAGATGTTGAACTAAAAGCATGTTGTTCTTCCTTGTATTTGGACAGAATTGACATTTCAGTCCACCACCACTGGATAACGGAAGTAATTATTCATCTTCATTCAGCATTTACATGGAACATGAATTGCAGTACAATGTGGAAGATTTAGTATGCAGTGTTATCCTTCATATCAGGGAAGCATTACTGAAACATATTTGAGCACTAATAAGCAGGAATTAATTTTGCATTTAGCATCATCTAATGCCATACGCTCCGACAAAAGATGTGAAGGGTTACATTAAAAGAATTTCCTCTAACTAGACAAATGCTGAATTAAAGCATCTTCACAAACATCTTGATTGTGTGATGAACAATGGAAGTTGTTACAACCTTTCCATGCTATTCTAATTTGAGGTCATCAAGTAATGCAAGACTATCATAGCAGCAATTTGATAAAACTTTCTTTACCAGGCAATCTCACCATTCAAACTGGACATAAAATATGTATTTAATGCACAATATGAAAAAATTAATGCATACTTCACTTTGATAGCTTTCACTTTCAGTATGAAGTAGTAAAGTTGCAGGTTTTCTTCTAACTTTATTTCGGGGAGCTAAAAATACCTGATAAATCATAGAATCATTAGATTGGAAAGGACCTTAGTGATCATCAGCTCCAACCATAACTGTCTACTACTAAATCATGCCCCCAAACACCTCATCTACTTGCTTTTTAAACACATCCAGGGATGGTGACTCAACCACCTCCCTGGGCAGCTTGTTCCAGTGCTTGGTAACCCTTTTGGTGAAGAAATTTTTCCTAATGTCCAGTCTAAACTTCCTCTGTCTCAGCTTGATGTTGTTTCCTCTTGTCCTATCACCTGCCACTTGGGAGAAGAGACCAACAGCCACCTCTCTGCAACCTCTTTTCAGGCAATTGTAGAGAGAAACAAGGTCTCCCCTCAGCCTCCTCGTCTCTAGGCTAAAGAACCACAGTTCCCTCAGCCGCTCCTAGTAAGACCTGTTCTCCAGCCCCTTCACCAGCTTTGTTGCTCTTTGCAGGACATGCTTCAGGACCTCAATGTCTTTCTTATAGTGAGGGGACCCATACTGAACACAGTATTCGAGGTGCGTTCTCACTTGTGCGGAGTATAGGGGCAGAATCACTTTCCTGGTACTGTTGGCCACTGTTTCAGATACAAGCCAAGATGCTGTTGGCCTTCTTGGCCACCTGGGCACACTGCTGGCTCATGTTCCATCAGCTATCAACCAACACCCCTAGGTCCTTCTCTTCCAGGCAGCTTTCTAGCTGCTCTTCCCCAAGCCTGTAGTGCTGCATGGGGGTTTTGTGTCCCAAGTGCAGGACTCTGCGCTTGGCCTTATTAAACCTCATCCTGTTTGCCTCAGCCCAGTGGTCCAGCCTGTTCAGATCCCTTTGCAGAGCCTCCCTACCCTCTAAAAAGTCAAAATCTCCTCACAGCTTAGTGTCATCCATAAACTTTCTAAGAGTGCGTTCGATCGCCTCATTCAGGTCATTGACAAAGATATCGAACAGGACTGGACCCAGCACTGAGCCCTGGGGAACACCACTTGTGCCCGGCCCCCAGATGGATTTAACCCCATTCGCCATCACCCTTTGGGCCCGGCCATCCAGCCAGTTTTTAATCCAGCAGAGGGTGCACCTGTCCAGGCCAGTGGTAGCCGGCTTCTCAAGTAGGATACTGTGAGAAACTGTGTCAAAGTCTTTACTAAAATCCAGGTACACTATATCCACAGTCTTTCCCTCAGCCATAAAGTGGGTCACTTTAACTATTTATAGAATAGAGCCCAAGACACTTTATGTATTTGCTATGTTTCCTTGGCTGGGAGGGCTACCCAGTGTAAACCGCACTACTTTAATCATTTAGAAACAAAATAGTCTACACTACTTGGATGACAAAAGACACAATCACTGATATCAGAGAGAAAACTGTCCTGAATGGTCAGAACCAAAAGAATTAAAGAGTGTTTTTTAAGAGAGTTGCCTTTTCAGTTCATATTTGGAAGTGTTTGGAATTAGGGCAATGGAATAACCACAGGGTGGTGGTCAGCAATTAAAGTTGGGAGAGAACTGCAACATTGAAACAGGATGTCAAATCTCATCATTCCCAAAACATCAAAGTGCTCTCATTTTTATGATCCTGTAGACATTTTTTTAACACTGTCTAAGCATTTTCCATGGCTGCAATTTTTTCTGGCATTGTTAAATTCCACTGGCATGTCGATAAGAGAGAAGAAATTTTAAAGTTACATGGTAAATCACTGCTTTCCTCTGTCATTTGCAGATTTTCAGATACGGTGTTTAAATCTTCAGCAATCCCTGACCTGAAAATCAATGGAAGATCTCTGTCCTAAGTTCCGATGGCCACAAGATTATCAATAAGAATAAAACCAGTAAACTTCAGACCAGCTTTTAAAAGACAGATTCTTTGACCCAAGACCACAGTGCACTGACTGTCCTGCAACCCCTCTCTGGGATAGGTCTGTCTTGGAAACAGTTGGAGTTGTGCAAAACAGAGCGATGAAATAACCAGTACCTGAGCTCAATCTGGCCACTCTTTGTGCTACAGATGCATTTATCTGGAATAGTATTTAGTCAAGATGTGGGAATTAAACGAATCTGACATAAATAATTGGACCATTTTGATTTCATTGTCACCCATAAAGGATAACACCGACTACTATGCAGTTAGCAAGACGTGCTGTGCCCTTGTTCATGTACTAATAATCTGCCCTGCATGGATGGTGCTTATTGACATTGAATGCTGGTATGATCTTTCACTAGTCCTGCTGGGGGAAAAGGTGCCTAGCTGCTGTTATTGTTATCCAGTATTTTTTGTACCTTCCTCGACAGCCCATAGCAATAGAACAGAACCCTGTCACAAATTAATGGGTCTCCACTGCTAAATCACTACTGCTAACTGGAAACGTCAATGGAAAAATGAATTGAAAGATGTTAATTTTTCAGCCAACATGGATCTCTCTGACAGCATTTTATTACGGTAATGCTATTTACATTCCCTCCCTCACCCACATGTTCCCTCTTTCACCCACATGAGGAAAATGTGGTTTAGAAAGCTACTGCAATGAACATTACCTGATCAGCTACATTCAACATTGTCTGTTTTCAATTTAAATGTAAAAAATGTAATTTACAAAATGTTCAATATTAACATCATAATGCATATACGTGCATCTATATTTCATCTATCAGACTCCAGACCTCATCTAACTGTCACAGCATCACAGCTTCCACCTACCAGTATAGGATATTAAGATTTTGACTGTTTCCTTTGGTCAAACTTACTGCCACACCAGCAGGAGGTCAAAGACTAAATCTTTATACGTATTCTGAGAAAGTACAGGTATGCAGAGAGCAAAAAGTGGTCTAGTAGGAAGAGCAGGGGATCTGTCACATTTCCACTATCCCAAGGTAAAGCAAGATACATCTCCTTCTCTAAAGAAAAAGTGGGAAGAGAGAGATTAAGGAAATAAATGGCCAGAGACTCTTAGGTTGGAAAGGACCTCTGGGGTTTATCTGGTTGACAGGGGCCAGCCTCAGTTACATCAGTTCTTAGGGCCTTGTACAATCATCTTTTGAGTACCAGCAAAGATGAAGACTCCACAGCCTCTCTTCACAACCAGTTCCACTCGACAACCTACGTCCATTACTTTCACCATCGACTTCTAATTCAATTTTGTCTTCATCTTCTATACAACCACTCCTTAGACATTTTAAAGATTCCCCCTTACCTTTCTCTGCTTCAGGCTGAATAAAGCCAGGCCTGTCACTCTCTCCTCCTCCGTTATGTGCTTCAGTTCTCTAACTATTCTAGTAGTCCACTTAGTCAATGTTCTTCATTTGTACTGTATGCCCTTCAAAAACCTGCTAACCACAAAGACATGTATTGAGATTATGTGGCAAGGTTTTGGTCATGGGAAGGGGCTGTGCAGCTACAGTGGTGGCTTCTGTGAGAAGCTTCTAGAAGCTTTCCCTTTGTTTGATAGAATCAATTGCAGCCAGCTACAAGACAGACCCACCACTGACCAAGGCCAAGCCCATCAGTAACAGTGGTAGCGCCTCTAGGATAACCTAGTTAAGGGGGAAAAAATGCACACCCGCAGCCAGAGAAAGGAATGAGAATATGAGAGAGAAACAACTCCACAGACACCAAGGGCAGTGAAGAAGGGAGAGGAGCAGAAGGAGGAAGAAGCAGCAGAGAAAAAAAAAATCCCCTATTCCTGTGCAGCTCAGTGGGAGGACAGAGAGAAATCAGGAGTGAAGTTGAGCCCAGGAAGAAGGGAGGGGTGGGGGAAGGTGTTCTAAGATTTGGGTTTATTTCTTATTACCCTACTCTGATTTGATTGGTAATAAATTAGATTATTTGAGATGAGTCTGTTTTGCCCATGATGGTAATTGGTGAGTGATCTCCTCCTGTCCTTATCTCAACCTATGAGCCCTTCTGTTGTATTTTGCTTTTCTCTGTTGAGCTGATGAGAGGAAGTGAAACAGCAGTTTTGTTAGGCACCTGGTGCTCAACTAATTTTAACCTCACACAGTTTTCTGTAAAGAACCAACATGTCTTCCCCACACTCCCACCAAGGCTGCTGAACTTGTTGTATAAAGAAGAGAAACGATATGCATTCAAATAGTTATATCACACAAAAAAGCATGTTTTAATGCAAACAAGTTCTTGTAATTTTGGTTATGAATATGTCCCTGGGATCTTTGTATCACGTGCTAAACATCAAGATTAAACAACAGTGAGTAGGCAGTACAACGCTGTAACATAATATCGACAGGAGGTGAAAGTGCCTGTCAGGAAAGGTATTCACAAATATTAACATTAGCCCCTGCAGGTTAATGCCTCAATGGCTTTTTTCTAGTCAGGATGAGAGAAAGGCTCCTCCAGAGGGCTACTCGGACCTGAAGATTCATTTAGCTACTCAGTCTCCAAGGAGGAACCTCACTCCCATTAAATTCAGTAACAGCCTGCAGAGATTAGCCTCAAAAACATCATGCTACCTTTGTGAAGATATTTACCTTTCATCAGAAGGAACAGTGGCTGAAATTCACTACTGAGAGGTACAGCTGAGTACACTGTTTTTAAATCTGAATACTATGGACTGATTTTACTCAGCTGGAGCTTAGTGCTCCTGCCAGTAGCACTGAAAATCAGTCTTCACAGTGCTATGAGGATGGTTTAGTTTTCTCTACTGCCCGTGAAAGCGATCCATTTGATGGCCAGCCACATGCTGTCACACGAAGAACTGCTGTGCCCCTCACACCTTCAGAAACCACTAACATTTTGCAGTCACGCTGGCAAAGCTCCTTTTCTCACTCTGACTGCTCACAGTATCACTGGAGCAGCAGTAGGAGCTGGGTTTCCACCATCAACCTCAACGCAAAGAAGCAATATTCTCAACTTTTGATACCTGCTGTCAACAGTGGTTATTATTTCGTAGCAAAATGAGAGAAAAATGGTCTTTTAATCTCAAACACAGAAAAAGTTGAATTTTGTGGCTGAGTAACATAAGCCATAGCACTGACAGAACTACTATCAGGGGCATTTCCTAACTCTTCCAGTTCCTCTACACTTTATCAGATCATTATGCCTTCTTCCCTGAAGAATTTCGATGATATCTTCAAATTCTGGCATATAATAGATTTGAGTAAAGTTTAAGACTCGTATAATACTATATAAAGCAAAAGAATGACTACAGCTCTGTAGAAGTTTAGATGTGGTGGGACCTTTCATAACAATGCTGTATGATTCTGCCAAAATTTATCTTCATAGAATATCTTTGTATAAACCAGCCATCCGTTTACAAATGTAAAATACAGAAAAAACCAAAGACTTTTTAAATTGACTTCAGCTAAGGTGTGACACAGTTAATCACAAAAAACCAGGAAGTCTTTCATTTAACATTCATTAAGTTATAACCAGATCCAGAGACAATACAAACTCCAGGTAGAGTCAATTTCCAATGTAGGTCTTAAAGTATTGTCAGACAAACCCATACAAGTCAGAGTACAGCACTTTTCACAATCTTATGACAACCTCCCAGCCCCAGGACGTCTGGTCCTAAACTTTCACTTTTCCTGTAAAACCATGACAAACATGACCCAGACAAAATGAACTTGCAAATGTCAAATCAACTTGCAAACATCTGCTAAGTACATTTTACCATGGAAATCAAATGTCTTTACCAAGCAGAGAAGTTATGTTCAGATTTCAGAGAACATGTACAGGTAAAGGTGTAATGAACAC
The DNA here is from genome assembly GCA_033459285.1 of Clamator glandarius. NCBI lineage: Eukaryota > Metazoa > Chordata > Aves > Cuculiformes > Cuculidae > Clamator > Clamator glandarius. Next base: position 1,829,717 of record JAUNZM010000779.1, read on the forward strand.
AGAACATACTACAAAAAACAGTTACTATTCCAAATGAATAAATCTTTTGCACATTGTATAAACAACTTGCAATTCAATATGCCAAATAAATACTTTATTCTGTGTTATTATCTAATTAAGTGTAAGAAATGTTAGCCCCCAGTGAAATTATTTTGACATAACCACCTTTTGCACAACATCAGAGAATCTTAGTTTCAAAATGCATTTAACCATGATAGCCTTTAGAAAACAATTTTTGCACTCTCAGACAGGAGGAAGAAAAAGGTTCCTTTGTTATATTTGTGTATATATGTCAGGTGGTTTTTCAGATATTCAGTCAAGAGATTTTCAGACAAAAAGTACAAGTAATTCATTCTGTTCATCCTGATTATATTGTGCCATTAGATTAATGGAAACTATGTACTCTGCCCCTTAAGGGCAGTGTTCTGTAGAATTCTGCATAATAAGAATCTTTTGGCTTGAAATGAAACTCAAAGGATGTTTATTAGAAGGTGAAAGGGCAGAATTGTTAATTACTGTAAAAATCGTACTCAGAATATGAGAGAAGAACAAAGTTTGCAGGTTTTTTCATGTAATCATTTATTAAAATAAAGAAAAATTCAGATTTTTACAATTCATCTTAGAGCTGGAAAATGTTTATGGTCAAATATCACTTTCAAGAGTTTCCCTACATATACTCAATTTACACCCACTCAGAAGGCATTTAATACTTCTGCACTATCTGACATATTAGTTGAACATCTTTCTAAAGCATGATTATTGCGCAGGACAGTTGTATTTGTGACAATACTATTTAACCAAGCGCTACATTGCCTATTCTTCTTTCTGTTAAACTCAGCAGGGCAGAAAAAATTTAATAAGGGTAAGATTCTGCCAAATATATTAAATCACAAAATAGATTACCAGTTCAGGAAAAGCAGCAATTTCTCTAATTAAAATACACAACTGGTAGTTTACCTCAGCAATTTACAAACAAGAAGCATACAGTCTGAACACAAATTCTAGGCTGTTTCCTATCCAACACACAGTAACAAAACAAGATTTTAAGAAAGGATGAATATTAATTTTCTGAAAAAGGAATGACACATTTGACCAGTACCTACACATTCCCAAATCACACTGCAATCCTTCTCCGTTGATGGCACTTCATATGAGGAGGTTAGGTCTCAAATCAAATGCAGTTTCAGAGTATTTAACTTCACAACATGTCAAATGAAGTTTTGACATATCTACACCTCTGGTTTTCTCCTTTGGCAGTTATTTACTTATTTGAGTAATAAACCCCTGAAATAAGCTTAATGCTTTAACCATGGGAAAATTGTTCCTCTAAACATGGGTGTAAGTTTAGGAAAAAAAAAAGAAAAAATATTAAAAGTTTCAGCCCTCAGTAGAAACAATTTCTTTGCAGCAAATCCATAACACAGTCCCACAATGTAGGCTCAACAACATCCAGTATTTTAAATTTCTATTGTTCGTGATTGTGTTTACCTTTTTAACGTCAGTAACACCAATAGAGACGTCCTATCTTTCTTTCAGGAACATAATATGGAATCATAAGCCCATTCTTCTACTAGTCTGGGAAGAACCAGTGTATGAGTTAATATATTTGAACACGAAATGAAACCGTATCTCTGTTTCAAAAAAAAAAGAAAAATCAAATCCAGGGAAGTCATTTTTTCTAGCTTTAATAAAAGCCAATTCATTAGTTGCATTTTGGAGTTGTGTAAAAGCTTTTGCTGCATGGCACCATCAATTATTCCGAAGCTTGCAGTAGATGTTAAGATTTCCCAACTCGATCTCTAGGAATAATCCGTAGATCTGAACCATGCTTTAGAAATACATTTCCTAAAAGAACAAACAAAGTAGAACGTGTTACCCACAGATCAAATAAAATGTTACCTATACAAGCATACACATTTAAAGGATAATAATGTTAGGTCACTGGTTAACATCTTGTAGTAACTCCTCTAATATACTAAAATGTATTGTTTATATTCCCATGGATTTTCATCTTATCCCCCTTACTCCAAAGAGTTCTCATTTTTAAATAAGAATATCAGACCGAAAGTAATACAGTCAGACTTGCAAGCTATGGCCTTTCAAACTCTGCAGTTCCATACTTGTATATCTGATTTCACTTATACAACATAATAATTTCAAGACCAGTTTTATTTCTCTGTAATTATTTTTTTTTTTAATCTTGAAGTTATTAATGCATATACTCAATTTTAATTCTCCCCGTGGTTCAGTACTTATCTGCTTCTAACTTTGGAACCTTAACAGTACTTTTCTTTTAGGAAGGCTTTCCACATATCCAAGCATAAATCAGTCTCATTTTAGCATAAAAGAATCTTGAACTTCATACTTATTAGTATATAGCCTTAATTACGATAACCTTTTCAAGAGGTCATAGTATGAAAATTAGACGTTTCTAATACTTCAGCATCTAGCATATTTGCTATACGTATTCAGGATGGTCATTTTCGTTGCTATATTCTTCTATTAAATGCAAAATTTGAAAAGGAAACCACATGGATAAACGTGATGCATTATTTAATAGGGAACTTTTAACTTCATACTGCTACTGCATGAAACAGACTATATGTAACTCTACAATATCAGGTTTTAAACATTATCTACCTAGTCTTATTCACCTCCATGTTGACTTGCAAGACCAGAATAACTGCATATCTCTCCCAAGCACTCCATTTCAGGAGAGTGCTTTTATAAAAAAAGATATTTAACATCTGTTCAGGTTATTAGCATATTGGAACAAAGCTACTCTTTCAAACTTCATCTTCCCAGCACATGGATCAGGATCAAAACCGTTCTGCTTACTCAACATAACGAGTGTTAGAAAACTGGTTCAGAAGAATATATTAGCCAGAAGATAGCCATCACAGAATCATAGAATAACCAGGTTGGAAGAGACTCACCGGATCACTGAGTCCAACCATTCCTATCAAACACTAAATCATGCCCCTCAGCACCTCGTCCACCCGCGCTTTAAACACCTCCAGAGAAGTTTTAAACCAGGCCACAGCTGCACCTCATGCAGGCAGCAGTTCACCCCACCTCTCAGTCTCTTTCCATCATGAATATTAGAGTGATTTTATTAAAGTTATGGCATACTATTCCCTGAACAATCAAGGATTTAAAATTTAAATCAATACAAGAATTAAGTGCTAAGCCTAGACTTTTCAGCTTTAATTTCCCCTGCTCCATAGAATCATGTATGGAGAATGAAAGTCATACCTGAGGAGTACTTTCATTCAGAAAGGTTGGGAAATCATGGAATGGTACCAAACCTCCCAAATCCCCAAGGATTACTAAGATTTTTATTCCTGGATCACCTTAGTTTGGGAAATTTCTGAAGACTAAAGTACTGTTTAATCTACGGGAACTTTAAAGTATGCAAAAAAAAAAAAAAAAAGAAGAAGGGAAAAATAGTTCATTTTACTCTTATGTTTCTGAGACATCAATTAATAAAGCTAAACACAAGGTTATATCTAAGCTCTATATGTTAACTTCTAAACTGAGACAGGAATTTGATCTGGGTTTTGGGTATGATGTAGGTTTTTTTGGTTGCGTTTTTCTGGGGGACAATAGATTTGAGGCTAGTTTCCACACTCCCTGACTCCATTTAAAGGCAACACCACACAGCACTGTCAGGGCAACGGTACCTTCTACACTAAAAAAAATAATCTCGTCTCAAATGGACTAAGGTTAGATTGCTGTAGTAATTTCTAAATTAATTTAAAAGCACATCTATTCAATAAAGGGTCCAAAAAAGCCTGCATCTAGAGTTCCTGCTTTAAAACCGAGTACTATTTTTCAAACAAATCTCATCAGAAGTGCTGCTAAAACAGCAAACAATTCTGAGTTAGACAGTGTGGGAAAAAATATAGCTATTACTTGTTATTTCAGTATTGCTCTTTTAAATGGCACACAAAATAGCTAATTGAAAATTATAAAATTATAAGTGCCTCATTTGTTCACAGACCTAAATAAACAAATGCTGAATAATAGTTCTGCGGATTTAACTACATTGAGAGTAGTTTCTGACTAACTTCTCCCATTTAAGAAATCAAAACTTAAAATAAATCAATCCTGAGTGCTATGCTTTAAAAGAAAAATAACTGAGGTTTTTAACACCGAGCTTCATAAATAATAACCTACCTGCTGTCTGTGCAGGGTTTATTCCTATACCATCTAGGGAAAAAAAAATAAGAAAAAAGAGGGGAAGACAAACCAGACATATTACATAAATTTACAGCTCAAAAAATCTAATAGACAAACAAGATACAATTATTACAAGACAGAATTATTACATCACGTCTTTATGCAGCTATTTCCCATAATTGAAACTAGTATTGACAGGAGCTAACAAGAGACCTTCAATACAGAAACTCCAAGGCATATATTTGGAAAAATACAATTAGCAATATTAGTGGTTTAATACTTCCATCCCATGCACAAGCAAATTAAATAATGCTGCAACATTATTAAACTCAGTTTAAAATCTGTAGAGGTTGTGAAAGACAAGCCACCTTTGCCATTATCAATAGTCCATCACTGAAACTACAATAGAAAACCTATTAAAAATATATAGACAAACTATATTCTTACCATTTGTTATAATGGCACTTGTTGCTGCAGGAACTTTGAACTAAGGGAAATAAGAGTAGCACAATAACATAAAAGTCATAGTTAAAGCAAAACGTACATGGGCAATAGTCAAAGCAATTATAATTTTAGCTGGTTCAAGTACACAAAATTACGAGAAAAATGCCTATTAGATTTATAGATATAGCAAAATAAACATTTAAAGTCAAAGTTGATTAGAGACCTCAATATAGGATAAGACATTTGCAGGAATCAACAACTAAATCAATTTTTATTACTCATTGGATAAAATAAAAGTTAAGCCTCCACAAAGTTAAGAAATATTAGTTCTTATTGTACTAAACAAAAGAATACCTGAAACATGGAAATGAACTTGTAAGAAGCATACCTGTTATGTCTAACAGGTGTTAAACAAGAATTAGCTTGAGCTAACCTTGGTTAATTTTGACCAATTTCCTAGCTTTCTCCCTAGCTCTATTGAGATGTCTCCAAATGCACAGCTTCAAGAGAAGAGTAAACTTCAGGATTTGTTTATAAAGATAAGCTTTAACGGCACTGCATCACATCTGGCTCTCTCATCATATTTCTAACACCGGCCTAAGCAGGCTTTGTACCCCCAGTCACCACTGCGTGCCTCCACAGTACCACACCTCTATGCACATCGTAAGTGGTCATATATAGGCTCCAAAACAGGTCTATCATTAGTCTATAAAACTGTGTTGATCCAGAGTGGTCTGAGGTCAAACAGCAAAGCTCACATGGATGCTAAAAATACACACATCAGCTGAAAGAATGTTTTGCTAAATGTGAATATTTAACTAATTAATTCTTCTGTAAATCTGTTTCACAGAGGATCCTAACATTGTGGTTACACGAGTAGTTGAATTTAAAAGGTTTCATGGCAACCCTCCCACAAGATGTGGCCCCTCACTCCTGGTGCCTCCAACTGCTCAGTCCAACTTCTACCTTTCCTGGTTCCGCATACCAGTCTATTAGACTTTCAGTTCAGGTCTCTATGCATGTGAGATGGCATCTTGGCTTGTATCATAAATAGCATAGCCAGCAGGTCCAGGGAGGTTATTCTCCCTCTGTACTTGGCACTGGTGAGACCACACTTTGAATACTGCGTTCAGTTCTGGGCCCCTCACCACAAGAAGGATGTTGAGGCTCTGAAGCAAGTCCAGAGAAGAGCAACGAAGCTGGTGAAGGAGCTGCAGAAGAAGTCTTACAAGGAACAGCTGAGGGAACTGGGCTAGTTTAGCCTTGAGAAGAGGAGGCTGAGCAGAGACCTTATTGCTCTCTACAACTACCTGAAAGGAGGTTGTAGAGAGGAGGGAGCTGGGCACTTCTCTCAGGTGACAGCGGACAGGACAAGGGGGAATGGCCTCAAGCTGCACCAGGGGAGGTTCTGACTGGACATCAGAAAAAGATTTTTCACAGAAAGAGTCACTGGACACTGGAACAGGCTTCCCAGGGAGGTGGTTGACTCACCACCCTGGAAGCATTTGAAAAAAGGGTGGATGAGGTGCTGAGGGACATGGTTTAGTTCTTGATAGGAATGGTTGGACTTGATGACCCTGGAGGTCTTTTCCAATCTAGTGATTCTGTGATTCTGTATGGATTGTATTGACACAGCTGCATTAGTGCAGATTAAAATAACTGTGAATAAAACACAGTTAAAAAAAAAAAGGCAACTAGATCAGCAAATATCTTCAACAGAATTTGTTATTCTATATATTTGTTCTGTTCAAGTAAACTTACAATAGCCAAACAATCCACCACCTCCCCACAAGCTGTGTTTCCACTATGAACTTCTGTCACATAGTGGTATAACACAAACAACATAAGGAGATTCAAGACACTCAGTCCATTGTCCTAATTATTTATTTTATTACAATCCCAATGCTTGAACAAATGAAATTTTCAGCAACCCCAAATTTCCAAATTTTTCCTAGACAGACAGAAGGGGAATCTCAAGAACAAACTCTCAGACGAATCTTTTTCCTGACTAGATGAAAAAGCCATTATGTTTTGAGCACTTTATTTTGCTGTTTATACCCAGATGAACATCTCTTAACTTAAAACAAACAGGATGCATCGCTTCAATTGCATTATACAAGCATTTATTGGTTTTGGATTCCATGTGAAAGATCAAATACATTAGCCAAGTATTATTCACTTAAATCTGTTTTTTAATTTAGCCCATACACTCAATCTCAATACATTCTACTATGAAAAATAATGTCTACCAAAGTCAGAGATTACTGGAGCCGAATGTGAGAAGAGTTATGAATTTCCTAAATAATTCCAAAGAATTTTTTTGATATTCTACATTAGCAATTAGAAGTATTGACTCGATGATCCAGTGGGTCCTTTCCAACCTAGTGATTCTATGATTCTGTGATTCAACAGCAGCACCTTTTAGTTGTTCCCTGTCATAAATTTGTACGTTATTGACATAAAAAGATTTAATCTAATTGCAAAAAAGAAGAGGAAGTGTGTCAGTGCCTGCCACTGATGTGTAAACTGTGCAAGAGTTGCTAAGTATCAGATTCTGAAAGTTTTGGCAGACCCACACTGACAGCAGTAAAAACTCTGCATATCCAACAAGAGTGTTCTGTGTACTGAAATAACCATTTCATTTTACAATTAAAAAGCTTTTAATTTTATGAATGTTCAGAAAGTTAAAACCCAATGTACTCGCTTTCTACTTACTTCTTCTGCAGCAAACTTCAAGACAGCTGTGAAAGGCGTGCTTTCAGGCACACTTAACCTGCAATTACAACATAAGTAAATACATGACTGCTAAGACAAATTAAAAAGTAACTTTATTTGCTATTAAACTAATCAGAACTTCACTTTTACCAATGGTAATACCCTCAGCAAAGGCACGTATGTACTACTTAAGGTGTAAATCAAATCCTAAAAGGATACACATACCAGTAGAACAAGGTAGCAAAGCCCTTACAGGAGAGTTCACCACAGAAATCCACCTCTCATTTCACATGCAGGGAGAAAAATGCCTTTTCCGTCCATGCAAGAGCCCCGTCAGAATGTCCATTCAAAGCCACATGGCCCAGGAGGGTGTGTTTGCACTGCCACCAGTTGCATGGCACCCACATAGAATCAAAGAATAATTTGGGTTGGAAGAGACCTTAAAGATCATCTAGTTCCAACCCCCCCTGCCATGGGCAGGGACGCATCCTGCTAGGTCAGGCTGCCCAAGGCCCCATCCAACCTCGCCTTGAACACCTTCAGGGATGGGGCAGCCACAACTTCTCTGAGCAACCTGTTCCAGTGCCTCACCACTCTCATGGTGAAGAAATTCTTCCTAATGTCTAGTCTAAATCTGCCCCTCTCCAATTTAAAGCCATTCCTCCTCATCCTATCACTACATGCCCTCATGAAAATTCCCTCATCAGCCTTCTTGTAGGGTCCCTTCAGTTACTGGAAGGTCACTATAAGATCTCCTCAGAGTTTTGTCTTCTCTGGGCTGAATAAGCCCTACTCTCTCAGCCTGCCCTCATATGGGTGGTACTCCAGCCCTCTGATCATCCATGTAGCCCTCCTCTGGACCCGTTCAAACAGCTCCATATTCTTCTTACACTAAGGATTTCAGAACTGGAGACAGTACTCCAGATGAGGTCTCACAAGAGAGGAACAAAGCGACAGAATCTTCTCCCTGGACCTGCTGGCCACGCTTCTTTTGATGCAGCCCAGGATACAGTTGGCCTTCTGGGCTGTTAGCGTGTACTGCTGGCTCATACTGAGCTTCTCATCAATCAGCACGCCCAAGTCTTTTTCTGCAGAGGTGCTTTCAATCATGTCATCCCCCATCACGTATTGAAACTGTGGTTTGCCCCGACCCAGGTGTAGGCCCTTGCACTTGGCCTTGTTGAACCTCATGAGATTCTCACAGGCCCACTTCACCAGCCTGCCCAGGTCCCTCTGGATGACATCCCACCCTTCTGGTGTGTCATCTGCAGACTTCCTAAGGCTGCACATCACGCAGCGACACCGGCAGCGACGTGCCCCCATGGCAGGGGGTGAGAACTAAAGGATCTTTAAAATCCCTTCTGTAACACCGGCAGCGACACAGCGGCCCGGGCCCTACCACTCACACTTTGTAGGGCAGCCGCGGGTCCGAGGTGAGCGTCACTTTAAAGGTAACCTTCGACCTAGGGGCACCAAGGAGAAAGGACAGGTTAGGTCTGTAGGGACGGGGACCGGGGCCGTGAGCTCGCCTCCTGCCGCCCTCCCTCACTCACATGGTGCCGCGCCCGCCGCTCCCGTCCGACACGTCAACGCCGCCCGGCGCCCGCACGGGCCTTCTCGGCCCCTGCCGCCTCCTGGGCTGCCCCCGGCGCGCCTGACAAACAAAGGGAGAATAAAGCTCCTGCTGGCCGCTGTGAGGGAAAGAGCTGGGCGTGTTCTGCCTCACAAACCTTCTGGAGCGGGGCGGGGAGAGGCTGAGGGGCGGACGTACTCTTCGGAGGACGGCGGTGAGGAGTTTTGATAAGGCACTAGTTCGGACTGTCCCGCGGCGGAGATAGGGCCCCGGTACTAGGACCCCAGAGTGTCCGTAGGTGGCGTGGAGCCGCGGGCAGGGGGCAACCGAGGTTGAGGGCTCAGCGGGTGGCGTGTCTCTCCCGCCTCTGTGTTCCCTGCTCTTCGTGGCTAAGGGACAGCGTGTGGCAGCCTGCCCGCCTCCCCCTGGGGGCTGTGGAACACGAATGAGTCCCTAGCAGGGGCCTGGTGAATTTAAATGAGTGTTCATATGTACGCATGGGGGTGCGCGCGCGTGTTTATGTGCGTGTGAGTATTTGTAAATGTGTGTGTGAGTGCGTGGGGGTGGTTCATCCCTGGATTTGGTTAACTTGAGGTTTCTGGTCCGTGTGTTGCTCTGAAACCAGTGTTCCACAGGTGCTCGTTGCACCTGTGCAGGGAAAGATTGATGCAAATACCCACTGATTGTCACAGCCTTAATACTCAAAATCCTTCGGATCTTTCTTGTGCTGGGGGATCTAGAGGCTGGAATTTTGGTTGGAGTAGTGGTGGCCGCTATTATGCAGAAAAGCAGCAGGTTCTGTGTTTGTAACTTTTGGCAACCTGATTTCTTTTTAAGGCTTGCATGTAAATACAAAGTGTCTTGGGTTTTTTTTTCCGTGCTTGTTCTGTTAATGCAAGTGATGACCAAGTTTCCAGTTCTGAAGATGTCAGTGTTGCCACGATAGAAAATATTTGGCAGACTGCTTTTGTATTTTCCAATCACTGCCTTCTGCAGGAAGGACAACTTTTACTGTAGACTGAGGTGGTCACATGCTGCTGCTAGGCTGGTCATGGCAAAACACTTTGTGTTCACTATAATTGGGGTCTCATTAAGTGTAAGGTTGGAGAAGTGCTTTACAAAAGGCAATTGATACATGAGAGTCACTAATCTTTTACATAAGGATTGGCTCAGTGCCCAGCCATGAAGTTCAGCTTTTCATTCTTATATTGCTCTTATTTGAACATAAGGAAAAATGAACAGTAAAATTAAAAACCTTTCACTGTCTGCTTGTACAACAGCATCAATATTTCTTTGTATCTCCTGTGTTTGCCATTATGTTACATTGTCTGTCTTTCACAGTTGTATCCCATTGATGGCTTACGCTTCTTTTGTAATCCATTAGTGATCTTTTGGCTTTTTCATCCACCAGCTTCTAAGAGATCACACCTTAAGTTAGAAGTAATTAATAGTAGTCTCTGAGCATGTAACATTTATTTTGCGTAGTTACATGTCATCCTATATTTATTCTTGCCCTCTTCAAAATCAGTCACCTTTGTATGCTGTTACATCATTGATTTATACAACTCTGTCATCTGCAGCTTTCATTAATGCATTGCTGTTTTCTGTGTCAAGGTCATTAATGTAGATATGAAATAGAAGACTAATTGTTTTAGAATTTTATTTCTTGCCGTTACTCTAAGGACTTGCCCTCTGACCACACCAAAATCTTCATGCTCTTAAAGCTCTTGGTATGCAAGGACAATCTGAATTGAGCATATGTGTTCCATAATGGTGCTAAGGACAGTCTAAATCCAGGCTGGGTGGTCCAGTGTTCTGGCCACACGGTCTTGTCCTTTTTCAGGCAGAATAACCAACCCTAATGACCAGACAGAGAATCAGTTCGGGTAAGTAATTTGGCAAAAACACCACATTTTCCTCTTTAGGTGGTTTTTATCTAGTTAGTTTCCTGAACCTGCAGAGAGAAAGGTATGGCAAAGCACATCTGGCTGACAGTGAAATTGCACTGCACCTTAGATCAGCTTAAGATACTGTGGAGCTGTACCTGAACAGGTATCAAGAGTGTGATGATATCCTTATTTCCTGGTAGCATCAGGGTCAGGATCTTTGAATGCTGATTGAGGAATCCAAGTGATATAAGACTTTTCCAGTGCTGGCAATGTATAATTTGACTATGATGTCTAAACCTGTTAAAACCTAGCTGGGCTGTTTTTCCTGAGAGTTTAGAACACATAAAGAAAAGAGAGTGTGTATGATTTTTCACTTTCAGCTGGAAGAGTTGATGGGACTGGGGATCCCATCTGTAACGGGTTTATACGCAACACCATTTTCCTTAACTCCAGAAAAACTGGTCCGTGCCCAGTGAAATCTGCCCTCCTTTCCCCATGACTGAAACCAAAGGAGAAACAGGAGTTCTTTATTCAATTTGTTTTCCCTACAGATCTTACCTACCCACACTTAAATATGTTTTTTGATAGCAGTGATATGTAATGATCTGACAATGGTATGACATTTTTAGCTGTGTAGATGGCAAAAGGGATGACAATTTCATCAATTAAAACAATTGGGCGCTCTGGCAATTTGTAAACTCATTAGTACAACAGAAAGCTTTTATGTTAGGAAAATGTGGGAAAAAAACCCCAAACCAATGGAAAGTGACAAAAAAACCCCCAACCCTATGGATGCTAAGATGTGACATGTGAATTTAAATAGCTCTGACAGCACTTTCAGGGAAATGCCTCTAGTTGTAAATAGCATTGCAAGAGAGAGCAGTGCTACAATACATAGGAGCTATTCATACCATATGCTTGTATCATAGAGGTAGCCACCTGTCTGGACCTGTTCTATGTGAGAGAGGAACAACAGAACAGTAAGAAAGGAAATAGAATTTTCAGATTACGAAAAATTTACCTTGCCAGGATCTGTTGATCAGTATTTAACTGTCTGAACACGATGATCATTTTTCATAACCAGGGTTAAAAGTGTTCTAGAAGGTGCAGCTGTTTCTTGAAATAAGATGGGACATGTAAAATTACAATGGGAGATGGAGGGAGATGTTTGTTTATGAAGCAGTTGCATTCTGTGTAGAGGCATTTCCTTACTTGTAGCCTGAATACGATTTCCTAATAAACATTTTCTGAGTTGCCATAATTAATTGCAATTATTATTTTACTAATATGCAACATGGGAATAAAAATGGACATGCAACTAGAGTAGCACCACAATGCAGAACTGGGAATTTTACTGCTCATCCAGCAGCAACATGGTAACAGTTCAGAGTCTGACCATAAAAGTAAGCTGCAGTATTTGTGTGTTCAAATTATTTCTTGTTTGATTGTGAGGCACATGGTGTATTTTAAAATTTTTTAACGTAATAATCTTTTATCTAACGTTCATAAGTGCGTCATTTGAAGAACACCAATTTTTATGCTACAGAAAAAGTGCTCATTTGGGGGGAGATTGCTTTCAACCTTGTTGGTTTTGGACTGAATAAGGAACATTTAACTTCCAAGAATCTTTGCTGAAAAAGCCCTGAATTAGGCCTTTTAGCAGGTATCCAGAAAATTAAATCTTGGCAAACTTTTCTTCTATGCTCACAAACAATGAATTAAGTAAATGAGCATTGCCAAGCAATGTGTTATAGGAGGAAGAGAGGAAGGCAATGGAAACAGAGTGTTTCTCCACCAACCACTTCCATACTGAACATATGGGTAACAGTCCAATTTCTTCTGCTCTCAGCAAAGCTGTGGTTTCACCAGATGGATCGAGCAGTGCTGACCCATGTGAAATGGAGAGGTCCTGCTTTTCTGCCCGCTTCTGCCTCACTCTCTGTTCCTAGCCTTCTGCCTGCTCCCTGCTCCTTGCTCTGGCTTTGTTACTCACTGGATCAACATGTGAGTAAATTCAAATCAGCAGAAGACAGGGTGGTTTCCCAGCTGGCTCGGAGCATTGAATCAGCTCAGGGAAAGGTCTGAGCTGATGCAGCAGAGGACTCTACAAGATCTTCCTCTTCTGTCGGTAGAGGAACATGGATAAGACATTATACCATTTCCTGTTGTCAGAGGGCTGGGGTTCTCTGGTGGGTACGTACGGGTCAAGCTTTCTAATGGGAACCCTGTGACTCTTCCCAGTGTACAGAGGCATCTTCTTGGCTGCAGAGTCCTCCTATGTTGACAGAAGGCAGCTGCTTTTCTCAGGTAGTCTGCTTCTGGTTGCTCTGGTGGGACATTTCTGTAGAAAATTTCTCTCTCCAAAACAGAAGCAATGGCACTGCGTGATTTCTAGGGTTTGGGGTTTTTTTTTTTTGTTATTGCAGAACCCAAAAAGTTGATTTTCCATACCTTTCTTTGCCAGAGTTTCTGTACTCCAAGGGTATGAGGTACAGTATTAAGCTAGACTGACTGCTCTGAGCACATAGGCTGTAGTTGCTTTGCCTTGACTTTTTGCTCCCCAACAATTACAGATGCTATGTTTTCTCAATTTTTTAGACAGAAATAGTAGCGTAACATGCAACATAAATTTAGCTTGTTTAAACTAGCCTGTTGGTACCTAGCAGTGAGAAAAACTTTAACCTCCTTTGAACAGGGAGTTTCTACATTCATTAGCCTGCAGTCTGTGTGAGAAAAAATGTTTTTCTATTACTGATTATAACAATTTAGCAATACAATGCAAACAATCAAACAAGTTAGCACACCTTCATAATCTTCTTTCAACAAAATAATTATTAAAAATCTATTACAGTTCTCATGTCACATTTTACAATAATAATCTCAAAATTGGAAGATTGCATGTAAATGTTATATTAGTGGTATAGAAATCATAATGCCAGTCTTGATACTTCAGAAATTTTATTATATGTGTGTATTAGATAGTATAGATTACTGTATAGCAACCCAAGGATTAGTCTTCTGAAGCACCAGCACTGGATGTATTTATTATCTGTAGGCAGTGTTCCTTTTTCCACACATTAAAGTCTAGTGTTTTGGTAGGGGGGTTTCTTCAATTGCTTTGAAAAACTTATTACTAAAAAAATCTTTAAATCAAAAGGATAGTAGGCATTAAACAAGAAAAATATCTGGAAGAATCAAAAAGGCTGGCTTTTTTGTCACAGAATTTTCTTTAAGCAATAAGATCATCATATTTTTATATATATATATATGTACTGTGTCCTCTTTTCCAGAATTTATTTGAAACCATTTTACCTGTGAACAATTTTCCAGGTGAATAATTTTCCTGATTTTAAAAGCAGTTTGATTTATATACCTTTTGTCATGATGACAATGATGTTTTTGTTACTAATATTTTGGTTTTATGCCAGGAAATATTTTTAAAGTAGTTTCTATATGATTCATATCCATCATATTTATATTTTAATTGAGCACTAAAAAACAAATACTATCTTTTGATTTGAGATTGTCTAATAAACTGTAGTTCTCTGCCACTGGAGGGCATCCATCCTTTCCAGGAGGAAAGGAAGACATTTTGGGTCATTTTGTATGGCTACAAAGAAAGCATGTCCAGATCTACAGTTTTTCCAGAACTGTTAACTATATCAAAATCCTTCTTACTTGTACAGACAGCAAACACAGTTAGCTTAACATTTCACAGAATGTTTTAAAAACTATGTTTTGGTGAACTGTGAAAAGGTTGTATTTTGTTGGCTAGTCACCAGTCTCAGGAAAAATGTCTGCCTTTATTAATTGTCTGCTACAAGCAGCAAATTCTGTGACCTGAGCATGCTGCTCTGAGATGGCCCAAGGTGTATTTTCATCTAATTATGCAGATTCTTTTATCCAGTAAGCTTTCCTGTGCACTGATTTCCTTGCACCCATCGTCAGACCGTGCAATTTTATTATCTGTTTTTACTACCATATGTACTACAGTGGACAAGCTTCCTACTGGAGATAAAATCACCTTGTTTACAAGATGATTCAGAGAATTGGACAATATAGCCAGATGTATTGCAGACTCCTATAGTGAAACATAAGAGCGTACTGAGGCATAAGTTTGGGCTTCCAACCGAGATGCTTTTCCAATGCTAACCGGAGTAGTTTTCTTATGTTTCACATCTTGTGCTTTATCTGCAGAATTAAATTGTAATGAAGTCCATGAGAATTCAGTGAGAGACCAAAATTCCATCTTTTATGTACAGCCATGACAAAAGAACCAGCAAGAGTCTTTATTAATTTCCTACTCTAATTTAGTTCTAATTGAGGTATGCTTTTTTTTAATACTTTAAATAAATGAGGTTGTTCTGGTGACTTCACAGTTAACATTTAACTAAAAAACAGCACAGATTCTTGCTGAAGTGAAGCAAGAAATTAAGCCAAATTATGTTTCCCCTTTTAAATGTAAGGACTGGCAAAGAGAAGGAGACTAAAGAAGAAATTAATTTCAGGTCCAGGAAGTTGTGATTCTGACAGGCTTAGTACAAGATGTCAACTGTGATATTCCTCACAGTTTTCTAAACGTGGTCATCTTGTACATGTTTTGAGCTGTTGTTCAGTAATTTGTTATGAAGATACCTCTTGAGTTTGTCCTCCTTTTCTTTTTTTCTTCTCTTTGATGGCAAGCCCAGAAAATTTTATGTGGTATGCAAGTATTACTGCAGGAGGACGGTTTTCACTGACATGGAGATGAGGTTACACAGATCAGTAGTTTAGTGTTTGAAGGGATCAGAGGAGAGATTTACTGAGATGGCAGAAGGTGATGCATCTGTATGGAAATGAAAGAGAAGTGAAAACCTATGTTGTGATTTCAAAGTCTGGATTTCTAAATTGCAAAAGCTTTGTTTGGCAAAAAGATAAACATGACCTTTAATTTTCTTCATCTAGAACAGGCCTTTCTAACCTGCTGTGGTTCAGGACACCAGCCTTCATAACTTGACTCTGTTTATCAGGCTTTGCCTTCTAATTTCTTTGGATACAAAGCCAAGAATTTCTCTGCGTGTCACCTTCCTGTGGGCTTCTTAATGGATCAGAGTTTAGCTGGAATGTTCTGACCTGGGAAATAGACCTCCTCATTCACTGCTTGCTGTAGCACAATCCTGAAGATTTGCCTGCACATTTAAGATACTTTTGTGTTAGACCTGGTGAGAAAGTTCTTATTTCTGGACCATTACCCATAAAGCAAAATTAATTCTAGTAAATGCAAAATTGTATTGGCACAAGGGATTTTTAAGCTCTGAAGTGTAACACTATTAGAAACAAAGAAACAAGAAGAGAACAGAAAATGGCCCTTAAATAGCTGGTGAAGACTTGAGCTATGTTGTGCTAAATGAGTTTGTACAATTCATTTCAGTAACTTATTGTTTGGTTTCCATTGCAGTGTTTTTTCATAAAATGTATTATCTCATTAGGATATCTTTGTGCCTTTTCCTAAATGTAACTGTTTAGCAAGACTTAAGAAAATATATAAGTATATGAACAACAAGGTTTGGAGAGGTGAATCACAGCCCAGGTTAGTGCTGTTCTGGAGCTTTATAATCCAGAGCCCCTGTTCCACCATTCCTTTTATATAATTTTAGGCACCCGGTTGAACTCAACTTGCTTTTATATGGTTCTCTTATTAGAATGTGGGGAGAGACAGGTAACTTCAGGCTGTAACCTAGCCAATGCATGAATTGCTCTTTTGAGTGGTTCTGAATTTTGTAGGTCCAAAAAGAAATTATTTTTGGATCTTCTCTTTATATGGTATTCTTGAAGTGAAAATTTGGACTCGACGATCCAGTGGGTCTCTTCCAACCTGGTTATTCTATGAAAATAATACAAAGCATAATGTATTATATCAGTCTTTAATTTAAAAAAAAAAAATCTCAGTTAACAATTCTGCCATGCGTGAAATTAAAATCAGATTAGGATCTGGAAGAAGAAGAAATTGAAATAGGATTTCAGTGGGAGATATGGTAATGGTTAACATACTGCATACATATGCAAAACCAAAAGAATAACTAAATTTCACATTTTGCGATCAACATGGTTGAGGCTAATGTGGTGTCTTCACAGAAGAGGGCATCTTCTATCTATCAAAAGTTTGCATAATTAAACCTCTAAGGTTTTCCTGCTGTGAAAAAAGAAACTAAAACAATTGCTTTAGTGATGATTCAAATATTCACTTGGATGTCTGTCCTTCACACCCTCTGTCCTGCAGTTCTCATCACTCATACCAGGATCAGTATTTTCAGCCCATGGAGTCAGTTACCTCTAACTTTAGCAGGTAATTCTCTTTTACTGGAAGCTCCATTTCTGCTATTCCCTTCAGCAATTGCTCTGGGAACACTCAGAAAGGGGAATCTGGATTGTGTATGTTAGAAGGGTGGTGTGATATACAGAGAATATAAAACAGAATGGTAAATGGCAGCATAGAACTGAATAAAAGAAAGGAAATGGAAAAAAATGTGAAAGGAAGATTGAATACATTCATTGGAAAGAAGATAACACAAAGTCAGAGAATGGTTTAAATGGGAGGGACCTTTGGAGGGAATCTGGTCCAACCCCCATGCTCAAACATGAGTTACCTAGAGTAGGTGGCCTGGACCATAGGGTTCTGTGTACCTCCAAGGATGGAGACTAGGCAACCTGAGCCACTGGTTGGGCTGCTTCACAGTGAAAAAATGTTCCCTGATACTCGGGAGGAACCTCTAGTGTTTCAGTTTGTGCTCATTGATTCTTGTCCTAGTTCAATGTGCTAATTCAAAGAAAATGAGCTGTGTAGGAAAGCGATGACAGAAAATTTAAATACAAAGTAGATTGGAAAAGAATGTAGAAAATATGTGGGCATCATCTGCTGCCCAGATGGAAAGAATGAAAATAATAAAAGGATTGTTAATGAAGTAGTCAGGTAATTGAAATTATGTATGATAGGAAAATGAAATAGGGAACTATGAGATAACATCAAACACATTGTTAACTGTCAATTTCTACCCAAAACTCAAATGACATAGGGGAAAAAAAAATTACTCTGAATTTTACTTTTTTCCGTAGTTTCATTCTTGACTACATGTGAACATTCTGCATTTGGACACCTTTTATTTTTGTAGTCTGGCAAAATACTGGCACTATGCTGTTGAGTATTTTTCTTTCTCTTCTACATCAATTGAAGGTTTTGAGCCTGTATAATTCCAGCACTATTTACATTTTATCTTTGCTTTCTAGTTTCTTTTGCTGATCCCTACCTTATTTGCACTCAGTGCATCTTTTCCCTCTTATCTCTCTAGCTTCCTCATGCTGTGCTCCCTATACTCAGTCACAGAATCACTATGTTGGAAGAGACCCACAGGATCGAAGAGTCCAACCATTCCTACCAAACACTAAACCATGCCCCTCAGCACCTCAACCACCCGTCTTTTAAATACCTTAAGGGAAGGTGACTCAGCCACCTCCCTGGGAAGCCTGTTCCCGTGTCCAATGACCCTTTCTGTGAATTTTTTTTTCTGATGTCCAGTCTGAACCTCCCCTGGTGGAGTTTGAGGCCATTCCCTCTTGTCCTGTCCCCTATCACCTGGGAGAAGAGGCCAGCACCCTCCTTTCACAATCTCCTCTCAGGCAGTTGTAGAAAGCAATAACGTCTTCCCTCAGCCTCCTCTTCTCAAGGCTAAACAATGCCAGTTCCCTCAGCCACTCGTCATAAGACTTGTTCTCCAGCCCCTTCAGCAGCTTTGTGGCTCTTCTCTGGACTCACTCCAGAGCCACAACATCCCTCTTGTGGTGAGGGGCTCAGAACTGAACACAGTATTTGAGGACTTGATAATCCTGGAGGTCTTTTCCAACCTTGTGATTCTATGATAGTAAGTGAAGCTCATGCCATATTGTGCAGACTCAAGTTAGCCAGAAACACCACGATCGGATAAGATTGCATTTCCTTTGTTCTGCTTGTTGTTTTCTTGTACAGTCTATGCTGAATTAATGCATGAGGTAGAATGTGGGCTTTTCTTTTTTTTCCAGATAAAGCTCCTATTGACTTCCTAAGCAGAAAGAGCATGGAAACTTATGTTCTGAAGTAGACCTTACCATGATTGTGTTTACTTTGTCACTTGTCGCCCCATACGAAATGGTCCTACTTGCTATTGATATTTTGTCAGACTAAACCATAGTATTTTTCACTTCAAAGACATTCTTATTAACTCTGTTTCATGAAGGTATGTTTTATCAAGTGCTCTATCAGCAATGTGGAAGTGGATTTTCGAAGTAACCTAATTAACTTTTTGAGTCAATTATTCTGTTAAAGCCACTTGTATGGTTTTCAGAATATTTATAGGAAAGAGGTAATCTTGCAATTTTCTGGCATGCTGAAGGTTTTTATGTTGTCACCTTCATTGTTGATTACAGAATTGCAGAATAGTTCAGGCTGGAAGGCATCTCTGGAGATCTCTACTTTATTTCCCCTTTTCAAATCCGGGTCACCTAGATCAGGTTTCCCAGGACATTTTCAAGTTAGGTTTTGAATATCTCCAAGGGATGGAGACTCTACAGCGTCTCTGGGTAACTGGTGAAGTGTTTGACCACCTGACAGTAAAAAAGTTTTTCTTGCATTTAAATGGAATTTCTTTTATTTTAATTTATGCTCATTGTCTCTTGTCCTGTCACTGGGCACTACTGAGAAGAGCCTGTCTCTGTCCACTTTACTCTCCCCTTCAGGTTTTTATAGATACCCCTGATCCTTTTCTTCTGCAGACTAAACTGTCCCAACTCATATGTCAGATGCTTCAGTCTCTTAATCATATCAGTGGTCCTTTGCTTTACTTGCTTTACTTGCTTCCATGTTTCCATGTCTTTTTTTTTTTGGTATTTGGGAGCCCAGAATTGAACCCAGAAAACAAGATCTGTTACATCAGTGCTGAGTGGAGGGGAAGGATCCCTTAACTGGACATGCTGGCAATGGTCCTGATGCAACCTAGGTGACAGATGTCTTTGCCACAAGGACATAGTGATGGCTCATGGTCAGCTTGTCTACCAGATCCCAGGATACCCAGCATCGTTTTCTGCAAAACTGCTTTCTAGCCAGCCATTCGAGGCCTTCACTGGTTCATGAATTGACATAATCAGAGTTTATATCCTGGAATGATGTGCAGAAATATAGATTATACACTTGCTTTGATTGCAGATGTGTACAGAGGAACAAAATAGTCTGAAAGTATTTTGCTGGCTGAAGGCAGCAGTGAAATCCACTCCATTAGTCGTCTTATGCTTGAAAAAAAAACCCATGATATTCAACCTTTCTTTGTATTTTGTTTGCTTCAGCTCTCTAGTCACCTTGGTGGCCCTGGAGTAAGCTTGCTTGATTTCTCAAAATCTTCCTTTTATTAGGGATTCCAAAACTGCACAGAATACTCTGGATGCAGTCTCAGATGCTAAACATAGATTAATCACTTCCCTTAACCCTTTGATTTCATTCTTTCTATTGTGGCCCAATAATGTACTTGACCTTCATTGTCAACTTGTCGACAAGGCCCTCCTGGTCCTTTTCTCCAGAAATGATCTCCCCAACAGATTTTATTTTCTGATATTATTCCCTCCCAGGAGCAAAACTTTTGCCCTTGTTGAACTTTGTGAGGTTCCAGTCTGGGAATCTCGGCCTCTTGATGTCCTGCTGAACAGCATCACTGCCCTCAAGATACTGATTTTGCTGCTTTCCACAGGCTTCCTCGTGGTGCATTCTTTCTCATTATCCAGACTGTTAATAAAGATATTATCTTCCCCAATAGTGTCCCACAAGGGGCACCACTACCAGCTGGACTTCATACTGTTGATCACAACACTTGTTGATCACAACACTTATTGAAACTCTTATCACCTCTTTGCTTAAAGGCTACTATGGGAGACAATCCTGAGAACTTTACCTGACAAATAACACCCACTGCTTTCCCATCTGCTGCTTGGCTGATTATTTCTTCACAGAAAGATATCAAGTTGCTCAAGCAGGGTTTGCCCTTTGTAAGTCTGTGCGGATGGCTTGCTGTCACCTCCATCATATGCCCTAGATAAAGAATCCAGGAGGATATGTTCCATAACCTTCCCAGGGACTGATGTGAGAATGACTGGCCTCTAGATCCCCAACGCCTCCTCGTTACCCTTCCTAAAGGTCAATTTGTTGTTTATGTTTTACTAGTTATCTGGAACCTCCCATGATTGCCACAAACTTTCAAAGATGTTATGGTGTAGCCTTGAAGTGACACTGGCCAGTTTCCTTTATCTCAGAAGTTCTTTACTAAAAAAAAACCCCAACTTAATATTTGATGCTGTGCATTAAAATACATTTCTACTTCTTTCTTACTCCCTATACACACATATATAAAGAAAGAGAAAAGTTTAGGTAGAGAGATTCCAAGCCAGTGGTTAGAGAATAGAGATTTTTCAAGAAAATGTTAGAATGGAACTTATATTTCCAAACTTTATTGAAGTCAAAAGGAGTTTTCAAATTTGCATCAGTGGATCCAAAATTTCAGTCACAGTATTTATGACTTTATTAAATTTGGAACATTAACTGCCTTTAAGTCAAATGCAGACATTTCTTTAAAACTAGTTCTAAAGTTTTAGAAGGGAAAATAAATATGAATTGGAATTAAAAAAGAGAACTTAAAAGTTACACCATTAGCAGTTTTTTCTATAAATTCTATGAAAAAATAGGGCATTAACGAAAATTAATTTCCATTTTGTGATTGACGGCAAATTTTTATCCTTTATATTTGGTTGATGTTAACTTATTCATGTAACTCCATTCATATAAATACTGTACATAGAATCCCCTTGAAATGAGAATTTTTATTTTGCATGTGGTGGACAAGAGGCTCACTAAAAGAGAGGATGTCTGTGAAAATGAAGTCTCTCCTGAGAGTTGCTTAGTGGCTGCAAGCATTTTATTTGACCAGAGTTATGCAGTCAGAAGTGAACAAAGAGTCCATTTAGATGATAAAATTACAGGCATACATTAAAGATTATAAACACAATTAAGCACTAAACTCTTTTAAGAAAGAGAAAAGCAGACATTTTAAGGCAGTTTTTAAATGTGAATCTATGAGACAAAGAGATTGCAGATACTACTGTCCAGCAGATGCGATAAACTTCAACACGTTAGAATAGGGAGTCAAATGAGATGTGAGTGTCTTCATTGCCTCAGCATGAAGATCATTGTGATAGACAGTGGGAATGGAAGAGCAAGGAAATTGGTGGAAAATTTAATTAAGGGAGGTAACAACTCTCTCACTGGTCTATAATGACAGCTAGCAGAGCCAGAGACTGTTGCAGGAGAAAATTCATTTAGTTAATACTCAGTCTAGACACTATTAAGTTTCCACAAAAATATAAAGAAAAACATTTTCTAAATGTATACTTCACTGGTCATATTTCCCAAACTATAAGACATACTTCTATAAACCCTTAGAAAAAGGAAAGGATTAGTTTTGATCCACATGAAATACCGAATTCAGCTAAAAAGACAGAAATTATTAAGCTTGAGGAACTAGACTCTTCATCCAGTCTGTTTAACAGAAACTGAAAATGAACACATCCTACTTCTAATATTTTCAGATTTCTTAGTTGGGAAGAGTTATTTTTGCTGTTGGCAACATTTCAGTTAGAGGTTGTATTTTTTCTTTTCAAAATCAGTTCTGCAACACATTTTAGAACCAATTTTTAACACTTACTTTGCTTGTTCAAATAATGTTTGTTTTACCCCATATTAATCCTTACCTGATCAATCAAGGATTTTTTTTTCACCCTGTGCACCAAGAACATAAAAAATAATGGCAATGGCATGACTTTCTCATCAACTTTTCTCCAGGAAGGAATACTCCTGCTTTGTTACCTAACATGGAGGATCTAGTCAGTAAGTGAGACATCCTTTCAGTACAGAGTGGTATGACATGTGGCACCATCATGCCATATCACGACTGCATAGATTTCCTCCTTGTGAATTTTAACTATGTCTAGTCAGTCAGTCTGAAACCCATGCTAAAGATCCAATGTGGAAAAAAAAAATATTACCTACGTTTTGTTTTACGGAAGTAGCTCCAGACCTTTTCCAGAGTCTCGAAGAATTCTTCAGAAGAGTCCAGCATACACACTTATTTCTTGTTGTAAAAAGGGTATGAAAAATATAGAAGCATCTAATTTTGCTATGCTATCCTTTGTCTTTTGTTCTCTGCTATGCTGTTCTTTGGTTTTGTCATTAGATCATTGCAGGGCAGTGACATTTGGGCAGGATGGGATTCAGTTTCCTAAAAGTATTTTTGCTAGTACCATTTAAAACACTCTTTGGTGATCTTAACCAGCTACATGGAATTGGTGAATATGACACACTTCAGAGAGACTAGCTTCCTTCTTGCTTCTCAGTGTGATACTCACAGTACCTAATGGCAGCTAAAATGGACCTACCTGCCAACATTGCACCTCTGAATCCTGTATCTAGCAGTTGGTCTGCTGAATCACTCTTCAGGCTTCTGGCAAACTGTCTCACATTACAACAGCTTATCCGCCTAGATTTTGGTGGTCATAATGTCTGGCTGTATACCACTCTGTTTGCCTAGACTCCCATTATGGTCAACAGAGAAAAGACAACTCTTCTAAACTGAGATTCATTTGCACTATTTGAACTGTTACTTAAGATAGGCTGCATCCTTAAAATGCCTGTTTCTCATTACTCTCTATTGAGGGCTGCTACATGCAGATATCCGGGTCTGATTCCTGTGCAATTCACTCCATTTGTATTTGGTGGCCCAGCAGTGCAACTTAACGATGCAGCTTGGTTTTGGCATAGAAAGTATTGAAAATTGTTGTCAAATTCTTCTTGTATGATACATCAAATTAGTTGTCTTCCAAATAATGAGTAAAAAAGAGCCTGCTATAACCTACTTGTGTGTTTTGTAGATTGAAAAGCTTTCCCATTATTTTTGATTATGGCTGTTATTGCTTATCACACCTTAATTACAGCTGCTTCTATCCCAATTTCTGTCTCTCCAGTAATATTTTGCATGTAGTCTTCTTCCCTGAGCATTGCTGATTTTTTACAGTATAATAATAGAATAAGTGTGGATGTCCCAGAGAAGTAGCTCTTCCCTCTAACTAAAGGAAACTGAAAAAGAAGATTAGAAATTGAGAATTGAAAAGTTCTTGCTCAGATACTAAATGTTAAGAACCTGAATCTGCACAGTTAATTTTTTAGATCTAGACAACTGAGTGTAAGATACCAGCATTTAAAAAATAAAAACACCTCAATAATCTAGAAGAGTGTAAGCGGAATCAGTTTCCCAACATTTCGTGTTCTTTATAAGGCAATATTAATATTAATTTCTTGATGTCCAAATGGATTCTGAATGAGATATATGTATATGTAACTGCTGTAGGTTTTATTTAGTTTAGTAACCCTACTCTGAAGTAAAACCTTTTCTTTCTTTTTATTAGTGAGAACTTAGAGGCAGAAAGCCTGAGAAATATGTTCTTTCTCATTAACTTGATTTTATATGAAACCAAATTATATTAATCACCCCGCAGATATTCTCAGCATATGAAAAAGTAATTAAAATAGGTATGTACCCTCTGTTATGAAGTTTATTCACAAGTTTTGATTTAGCAAGTTTGCCAGTAGTCAAAGGAGCATATGTTGTGTGAAGAAACCCATCCTACAGTATTAGAAATGGAAAACAAATAAGAGTGAAGACACAAAACATAGGTTTTTTGTTCAGATCTAATTAATTTCTCTAGCCCATTTCCAAAGCCAATATTCCTCACTTGCCAGTGCTAAGAATCATTTAACTAATACTTGTTTAAACACTCAGACCATTTAAATCAGTTAGCATAACAATTTTTGGCAGATTTTTGCATGAGTGCCGTCTCTTTTTCTTTTCTTAATATTTCTAATGTAAAACAGTATCTTCTCTAAATAAAATTAGAACAAAAGAGACTTATCATGCATAATGTCCTATATCTGCTATAAAAATGGGTAATTCTCATCCAGAACTTACAACAGGAGTGGAAGAAGATGCAGTGCAATTATTCATTAAGAAAATAAGCAAAGACCTACAATACTGAGTATTTTAGAAGTGTAATCAGGTTTTTAATCATAAGCTACAGTGGTGATGAACATATAACAAAGGAATTCTGCCGCTACCTTTCTAATCTGTAGTCAGAGTTGGAAAAGATTCTCCCTCTCCCAAGATGCTGTTTCACTGGCTGCTTTCCTAAGGACTCACTGACCTTGGCAAGAATGTGTTGCAATATTTCTGTAACTGCAAAGGAATGGGACATCAGGTTGTTGGACCCACACACACATGGTTTATTTTACTGTTGACATCTAAAGAAACTAAGAACCTAGCTCTAAAAATCAAACCTAAAATTCTGATTTACAATGAGATATTGAAAGGCTTATATGGAAAATGCTGTAATGCTCTTTGCCTGAAAATAAGCTGCTGAGGTACGTTCTGTCAGGTTTGACAAAGTGATCTTCACAAATAAACTGAGTATTCTAATGATAATGCAACTAGAAGCATCAGACAGGCAGATTGCATTTTGTTGTCCTAGCAAAGGTAGACTAATGGGAAAAGCATGTTGTCTCACAGTGACTTTTGCCTGATCGTACTAGCATCAAAGAAACCCGGGAGGAGATTTGGACCACGGATCATAACAGCCCTCCCTTCTACGTATTTCCTTGAATTGTCAAATGTCTCTGTCTTGTACAAATTGCAGATAATAGGCTGCCAGCTTTGTCTGTCCCTCAGATCTTTTTTGAAATTTGGGTAGGGACAACCCAGATAAGAAGCTAGAAAGCATCAAAGCTTAATTGTTATAGTGATATAGCCAGACCTTCCTCCTCTCTCACTGTATCTTGAACTACAAGAGAGAAAACCATTTTGAGTATCCATGGAAGCCATTAGATGATAAAAGTATTTTCCTCAACCTTGTTTTCTTGCTTTGTTTACAGCTGCATGGCATCTCTGCCACATCTCTCCTAGCTGATCTAAGTAAGTCTCCTCACAATCCTGGGCTGATGTCACACTGTTTGGCCTTTCAGTAACAGCTCATATTTTTTCTTTGCATGCAGGAAGTTAACTGTATCCTTTTTTTTTGCACTGTCAACTTATTGATCAAGAAAATGTCAAAACAGAGAGCAAGATACCAAGTTGTAGCACAAGATTGAATAATCTTTTTTCTGCTGTTTCTCTGAGCTGGGGAATACGAAATTGGAATGAAGGTGTAGGACAGAAACTGAGATATGGCAGTTGAGTTTAACAGATCTGCAGGAAGGGCTTCATTTTGCTAAAATTTGATTATTTTGTTATATCTACAGCCATTCTAAGCAAAGTCACCTAAGGAATACAATTGACACAATAGCATAGCTGCTTATTATGTATTAGAAAATTATTCTGAGCCAAAACTTAGATTTGTTCCAAAAGTCTGAGACTGGCAGTCCTCGAAGCGGTAGTTTTGTATGGCTTTTCTTTTCTTATTTCTTTTTTAATGGCAGAGGAATTTGACACACCTTTGAATTCAACTTCTTACTCCAGTTTAACATAGAAAGCATGTTACCAAATGTCAGCTACCATGCTCTCAAGTAAGATCCTGTGATGCAAAGACAAAAGGAGAGTGTAAGAGCTGTGTTAGCCAGGCATGTAGAGATCTGTCTAAGGCCAAGAATTCTGCAGCCCCCATGTACTGCCAGGTTAGTGCCTCTGCAGATTATATTTGTATAGTTAAACATGTCCCTCGCTGAACCTCTTAAAGTTGGAAGGGTCCAGCTAATGTATTAAAAGTTGAAAAGATCTTCCCGGCTTTTGTCTCATTGCCTCCTTTTAACTTCAATGCTTTAAGCATAGATAGTTCTGAGAAAAACTCTGGGCTGAGTGGTACATCTATCTCTGCAGAGGTTTTAAAAAATCTACATATTTGCAAACTGCAGAGACTGTTTCCTCATTTATTATTTCTTCATTCCCAGTGGCAATAGTGTATTTGTTATGTTAAATGAAAAGCCTCATGTTTTTGTAGTGGTTTATTTTTTTCCAAATTATTTGCATAACGAGTACTATAATTTCTTTCAAACCTGCAGCAACACATTTATTTGTTCATATATATAGAGTTGTGACAGAATAGAACCGCATATCAATTAATTTAACTGCTTTTAAATCCTGCATTCCTGTTGAAATACTTGTTCAAATAGAAATGAAGAAAATTCAGAGGTCATTCGAATTAGAAGTTTTATTTATTCATCATCTGAGTAGCACTTAACAGGGTTAGGAGCTGAGAATGAAGGTAGTCTATTATCATAATGAAATTAAAATGACCTTATTAATTTTGATGCTATAACACCTGAAGTTACATGTAAGATGCTACATTGTGAAACTAGTTTTTCTAGGCAATTCAAAATCTATCTTTTGGTAACTATTTTTGATTTTATAAAATCAAACTTTTTGCTAGAACATGCTATGCAGAGTTTCATACTGCCATCGTATCTTTGTTTCCTGAAATTCACAGGCATTATGAAATCAGGCTGAATATGTCCTGAATGATCAATTCTAACAAACGATAGTTCTGTTGCTTTATGGAGAGTGCACATAAACACAGTGTCTCTGCAATGCAATGTAACTGTAATTTGTTTTACAACCACTTTCTATGAAGTATTTCAATTTCACAAATTATTTTACATTAAAAGTTACAGTCCTAGTAGCAATAAGCATGAACACTGTTCTTCTGTTGTTTTACTCATTCACTTATTGATTTTACCACTCAAACTGTTTTTAAATTCTATGCTATGAGGAAAATGTTACAATGACAAGTGTTTGATTTTGTGCTCTGTCCACCAAAGATTCTCTTCCATTAGCACCCCTTCAGTTTCATCTCTCAAATATCTCCTCTTATATAAAAAAACTAAGATATGAATTAAGCTACTCCAGATCCATCTTGAACATATCAGCTCTGAGATATGGTTTCACCAATTCCATTTCTTGTCTCTGTTTTCTTAGTTTTACATTTTGAAATGTATAGGTAATCACAAAGTTCTGAAAATTGCCATCAAACACTTTATATTTTCTGCAGACACACACAAGTCACTTATCGTATGCAGGTATTTCTATATAAAAGTATATGCCATTCTTAAAATCATAAGACAATTGTTACTTACAATATTTTGCTGGAAAGGATAATCACTAGATCAATTTTATAGAAAGGAAGAAGAAAGTGTTGGGACTCTATGACTTATAAGTCACCTTATGGCTATGACTTGTAAGTTACCTGATGGCTAAAGTAAACCCATAAACTTTACTGTCTTATCTGGCCTATCTTTTTTTTTGTTGTGATTTTGGTTTTGTTTTACATTCTAGTCAAAATAACATACCTAAAGTTTATATGCAACTCTTGTGCTTCTTTTTCCAGCCTGAAATTCAGGCTTCTAGACTTCATTGTCAAACGTTTCCAAGGTATTATCCTGTTTATATCATTGTCTCTGTCAAGAATTAATGCGGTCCAGTTATCTCTGACCAAATCTACTGGATTTATCCCACATAAAGTACAAGTAAAAAAATTAAGATCTCTCTGTTCAAAGGAACTCAGAACTATTTTATTTATTTCAGAGAAAGCCTTTGATCTAAGTGAACAGAACTCTCTGAAAAAGTTTGCATAGGGCAAGAACTTCCAAGCATGAGTGGAATAGTTTTTGTTTATTGCAAATAGTCATCATGAAGAAATGGCAACAGAGCCATAGATCTATGGAGACTGTTTATGCCGCTGGTGTTAACAACACTAGGAACCGATTATGCTAATAATACGAGTATTTTTGATATTCATATCACAATATATTGCACTAAGCCACAGAAAGCCTTTTCTAAAAATCAAGAAAATCTAGCAGATCATAGTAAATTCTAAGATTCATTGTGATAAATTCATGATGTAGCATATAATAAAAAAACCCCAACATAGAACATATTATGCAGATTGGAATTACAGCTGAATGGCAGAAGGGAATAAAAGACTTGAGGATTAGAGTGATTAAATAAAAGATAAATTAACCTGCCTGGATCATTCAGATTTTGTCTGGCTTCTTGGAAACTGCTGCAGTAAAGAATATTGACTAAGGAAGAACAGCTTGAGCGTGTGTATTTCAGACAGACATATCTTAGCAACCATGATTTTTAGGGGTGAGGCATTAGGCTGGATCAAAGGAGCAGTGATTTTTGAGTACTTGAAGACTTTTTTTTAAGACAGCAGATCTAAATCACTTGTTTCAAAAAGTCACACAGTGGGGAAGTTTGTTGAGGACTGAATCAGTATGAAAAAAAAAGTGGTTTGTTAAAATGTCATATTCCAAAACATGCTGCAGAAGGTAGGATAGGCAAATCTATTAACGACTAAGGGGGTGCATTCAAAGTCATATTTCAAGGGACAGCAAATTTCCTACCTCGCCTGTTAATCTTGTTGTGTTGCTGGGGCCTGGGAAAAGAGCTAGACTCTCTGAATATATTCTGTGGGGAATATTGCTTATCTAACAGACACTAGAATTGTCTGTCCAAGTGAGAATGAAAATTTGTCATGTAGTTACTTTTAGGAGTAAGAATAACAACACCCAGTTTGTTATAAAATTGTTATCATTGATTGTGATAAAATTGTTCTTTGTAGTTCAGTAAAGACTGCATATAAATGTAACCATTTTATAAAAGAAGTGTGGTTTTGTTTTGTTTTATTATCATATAGAACACTACACTAAAAATCATTTTATGTAAAAAAAAAAAAGCAGTGGAATGACCAACCATGCAGCTAGTTGGGAGGAAAGTGGCCCAAATGCTCAAATGATAGCAGACCTGTCTATAACAGGTCAGCATACAGAAAAATCCTGCTAGGTTCCCTGTAGCACTACAAATCATAATCAGAAAGCTTACACATATATGTGGGTCATCCTAGCACACCAAACTAAGTTATTGAACTTTGTGGGAGAGTGCAGCACATTTCCCATGGTCAAGCCTTGACAATAACTTCAGCAACTAACACCCCCCCCCCCATTTTAATTATCCATTTTTTACAGTCCTATATAAAATCAGCAACAATGTCTTCACTTAAGTGATTTAATGTCCAGCTTTCCTGCTAGTGTTAAATATGATGGTGGGATTTCAAATAGCAACTAATACTCAGTAACTAAAGTACATGCAAGTACAGTGTGTATTAGTAAGCTATTTTTAGTGCTCTGTTCAATATCGAGCCTATATACAGATACCAAGGATTAAAACATTTGAACTACATTTTATCTCTTTGTAAGAGGAGGAGAGGGTAGCTGAATAAGACATTATCTACCATTTCAGATCTCTACAGGGTTAGCTTTCTTGAACCTCTTAAAGATACTGCTTCCAGCTTTTTGAAAATTACCCCCTCCCAAATTCCACAATTGTCAGGGCATTTATTGAAAGCATGCTGATGTGCAGTTGTTCATAAACTTGTGATTTATCTCATAATTAAATGTACCTTTTTATGCTATAGTGTAGCTCTTCCAACTCTGTGGCAAATAATCTGGCAGATCTAAGGAAGGAGGTCAGTGTCTGGATAGCATTATATTTTAACTTTTTTTCTGTTGAAATAGTTTTGCCCTTTTCCAGATCTGATCACAGATCTCCAGTACATAACAGCCCTTTGAAAAAGGTTGCATTTAAAAAGGAACATATCCAGAGCATGGCCAGGCAGTTTCTTCATTAGGTGATTCTCTGAAAAAGATAAATTACCGAAGAAGGCAACTGCCTTGCTGAGAGGCATTTTAGTGATGATTGGTTTAACCGAGTTTTGGAAGACAAATACAGCATTTGTCAAGCATTTAAAGAGTTTTCCAGGAAGAAATTTAAAGTGGGTGTTCATGGGAATTTAGCTTCTGTTTTCACAAGTAAACGCTGTAAATCCTGAACACAAAGCCACAGGGAATGAGAAATAAATACTTTAAATCATTAGGTTGAAGGTTCCCCATCACTTAGAAATAATAATTTTATTTCATGGGCATATTACTGGACATACATGAAGAATGTATTACGCTACAGTTATTACTTTGATCATTGGTATGTATGAACACTGCAAATATCTTTCAAATGTTAATCCTTCTGCTTTTCTCCAGACAAATTACTGGCCATCTCAAGGTGCAGTCAAGATAAAATCTTGAGAAGGGATTTCCTTAGACAATCTTTTCAGAATATATACTCTCTGTGGTTTGTATCTTCAGCTGCTTCCTCAAGAAGGACCCCCCAGGAGCATCATGGCTGAGCCTACTTAAAACAAATTGCACAGAAATCATTAAATATCATATAGCTACTTTGGAAGAAATTATTTCCCTTGCAATAGGTCCAGCAGCTGACCTGGGGAGGCTGGATGCATTTGGACTGGTGTATTAATGATCCAGGAAAGAATTTCCGTGTCTTTCTGTTTTGCTGGCATTTAAATGCTGCCTCTTCCCTCCTCGTTTTCCTTAGAAATCCTCCTGGCTTGCAGGAAGTGTGGCTTTTTCCTGCATCTGTGCTAAGAAATGCGAACGAACTCAAGAAAGGAAGATTTGTTCAGCACTTTCGGGCTTCTGGGGAGGCTGTGGATTGTTGTTTATCTTTCTAGCCAGGAAGGCCAGAAGAAAGGGCCCCAAAATCTCCAGGTGTCGGTGTACAGCCAGCTGGGTGATACAGGCTGTCTGGGAAAGAAAGGATGGTAGGTGTAGGCGGTGGGAGAAGGGCAGCCGTTGTGTTGAGTAGGTTGGGCTGTTTTACAGCTCGAGCCACAGCTGTTTTCAACAGGAGGGAGCTCTAAATGCATTAGTGAGCCATTTGGTTCAGAGAGAATAAAGGATGTGAAGAAATTGAAAGAGGAAAACCACACCCTCTTCTTTCACATTCGAACACATTGGGTTTTCAATATAATCCATTAACCTACACACAGCCTTTCATTAGAGCCCTCGGGAGGCTGTAATATTTTTAGCAATGTACTGTTATGAAAAATACAAGTAAAAAACCCACATAACTGCAATTGAAATGGCCATAGGGAAATTCAAATCTTTTCTCTGAGCATAACAAGATGTATGTGAAATTACATGTACATCAGATATGTTTCACTCCATATTTATGTAGTTTTTGTGAAGAAATAAAAAATCACCAGTAATTTTACCATAATTTCTCTACTTACAACTCAGTGTATAAAGCATATAGAAAGTCTTTTAAATATGTATAATTAGGGAAAAATACTCATAGGGTGGGAGAAATAGTGTGGTTTTAGATGGAAGAAGATAGTTGGAAAAATAGTCAGGATTAAATACTGCTTGAACCAGTAAATTATTTTTATTGATCACAGAACTCTTAGTTTCACTGAAGGCATCTGGGGTATAGTACAAGAACTTGCTGGTCATTCTTGCTGACAGGATAGCGTATTATTTTCCACTTTCGGCATGAGTCTCTGCTGTGATGCCCTATAACATTTGCCTTAGCATCTTTTAAAGGACCTTCAAGATGCCCATTTTATTCACCTTAGCTACTGTCTCCATAACTCTTGTCTGCAATGACATCGAGGGTGCTTGCAATTAACCACGTGACAAATAATGTGACCGATATTGCACCAAGGAATTTCTTAAACAGATTTTGAAATACAAAGTCCTAATGTCTCTGATCAAAACCTCTTTGAAAACTGGAGAATAATTTTTCATGTATTTTTGCCAGACTTCTTTTACTGTCAGCATTATCCCATTAACCCTTTAAAATACTCCCTTCCAGACACCTGTTTGAAGGCCATACAGTTCACTTGGAGAAGCTGCCACAAATTTGTGGAAATATTTTAAATTTTATATGTAACAGATGAGATCTTGCCTCTGCTGAAATTGTTCCTTTTTCTCTTGTGGAACCTGGATTTTCATACAGTCAATACTTTTAATTTTAGTACTGAGATTTTGCATTGTTTAACATGTAAACTATGCATGTTCTGTATTTTCCCAGCAGATCATCTTTGAGGACTAATCAGACATTGCAGAGGAGCTATCAGTGACGTTAGAATGTTGCTACTGTAATTATGGTTTTAAAATACTATATTCAAAGCTTTATTTTTAATTGAAGGCCACCTCTTATAAACTAGATAAACACATTTTCCTCTATGGCCATTAGTTAAAAATCACATCTTTTAACTGTTTCACCTCTAGTGTGTTTTGTCCACATTTAAAGAAATCCCTGTTGAAAATATCTAGGGAGGAAGCTTCAGACAGAAACGTGTTATTTTTTCCATTTGGTTGTTTGTTGTAGCTAACAGATGCTATGCAAACATATTACCAGCAGCTATATCTTGCTGCAGCAAAATTTTACCCTTCTTTCTAACAGCTATTTTTATAATTTCCAACAGTTCTTTGTAAATTCAGAATTTTTAGTATCAGCCACTTAATAAGAAAATTCCATTGATTTTCCACAAGGTGGCATGTGTGAATCAGTCTGGCTGTATTTCAATCATTATAACTCAGTTAATATATACTTTGTATATGTCAAATACATGTGCATACTCAATGAAGAAGACACACATTCACAGTACAGTGAATACTGTGATTGGCTATTTAAATACAGTGTGGCAAGTGATGCTCTGTCAGTAGCTAAATTATAGAATTGACTACTATTGTATAATTTAGAGAATAACTTATCAAAATAAAATCTAACATAAGCAACTCACAGTTACTTGTACCATGAAATGAGATAAAAACTTGTTTCACAGAATGAAATGCTGTGGAATTGTGCAGTTACTTTAGGAGAAAATATTTATTCATTATTCATTATTTATTCATGCTTATATTTTATAAAAGACAAAGATCAATATGTATTTCTTTAATGCAGATAAATAATTTTTAAAGCAGGCATTTAGTTATTAAAAGTTCCTCAGACAGTCATTCAGTCTGTGACTTACCGAGCAGTTTCTGTTCAAGAGAACTTCATACTCAAAAGAAGACACAGTTTTGACCTAAGTTGCCATCCAAGCACAACACAGTCATGATTTTGAAGATCTAATATTATTCAGCTAAGAATTGGGTTTTTTTACTGTGCTACAGATCTCCACATTTTCTAAATATCCTAGTACTAAATAAATAAAAGAAATCAAATCTGCTAAACTACTACCAAGAATTGCTTATAAGGTATTTTTTCTGTCTTATTTAGAAGCTTAGTGGAAAGAAATCTGAGAAGCTCTGAGCTTACAACAGATTTTTAGCAAAAGAGATTTTGGTATCTGAAAAACTGGGCACTGATCAGCACTGAATGATCTTCTGCAACTTGAATGGGGTTCATCCTGGGCTCTGTCATGACAAAGATGAATGTTTGACTATGTAAAGCTTTACATGATTCTAGTGACAGAAAAACAGGTATAAATTTGATATTATTGGTTCATAATGAGCATTTTATATGTTTAGCCATCTCCAGGAAAGCAGGGCTTCATCACGTGTGATGGTTATTTCAATTGATGAATGCCACTACTCCAAACATTGCCTGCTTCTTTCCTATTTGCCCCTGACTTTTATTGCTAAGTATGACATCGTATAGTATGGGATATCTCCTCATTCAGCCAAGGACAGCCACCTCTGCTGTGCTCCTCTCCAACCTCTCTTTCCCCTCAATACACTCAGCAGCAGGGCACCAGGAGAGTCAGAAAATGCCCTATTGCTGTGCAACCACTGCTCAGCAAAAACTGAAACAACCTCCTGCCATCAACATCGCCCGTATCACAAATCTAAAGCACAGCCCCATACAGAGCACCACAAATAAATTTAAGTTCATCCCAGTTGAAACCAGTAAATAACACCAACTCTCAAAATGTTCTTTTCAGAACTGCAGACGACCCAAGGTTGAACATGAAGCCTTCTTTCACCAGTCTATGCTTATTGCTCAGTAAACCCCAGTACCAGAAGAAAATTAAGGGATTTAAAACCATCTCTTGGTTTTCTTATGGTTCAGGTTTTGTCCCTAAGGCTCAAAGACCTCCTTATTTATCCTAGAAGTTTGGTGCCAAATTAAAACCTTCAGATTTAGACTCTTATCTGAGATCCTTAACAATATGCTTGAACTTTATTTTTTAAGATTGACAACTTTGGAATATTGCAGTAAATTATTTCTAGAGCTGCAGATGAAGAAAATTGGAGGAAAAGTCATTGTCAAATGTTGTATCTCAGGTGAAAAATGCATGCAATTTTTGAACAATTAATTGTAATGCAATTTATTAAATGATTTATTAATGTCGTTTTTTAAACAAGTAACTGCAATCTATGCAGTTTATTCAATAATCATAAGTCAATTCATAATTTACCTTTGGTCTGGTTGGCTAGTACAATTGAAAATGTCATAGATTTCCATGCATGCTCAAGAATAAAGAACAGGTAACAAGTACTAAAGGAAAAAATATCTCACCAACTTTTCTTTACCTTAATAGATTCATTGGCAAACCTAATCTGTTTTTTTTCTTACACCTACTATTCCTGCTTCCCAAGGAAAAAAATAAAAAGCTTGTTCTGCTGTTTTGGAGTAGTCAAAGGCAGAGGAGAGGGCTGAGAACTCCTTAAGCTACATTTGCTACCAAGGAGAACAAACCAGGGAAGTGTTTTCTAAAGTAACCTCATATCTAGTACAGCTGATTATTTTTTTACATCAATTTATTTTTTGACTAAAGGTTAAGGAAGAAGTCATAGAATCATTGAGGTTGGAAAAGATCTCTAAGACGATCTGGTCCAACCGTCAGCTCAACACCGCCGTGCCTACTAAACCATGTCCTGAAGTGCCGCACCTACATATTTTTTAATACCTCCAGGGAAGGAGACCACCACCTCCTGAGTAGCCTGTTCTAATGCTTCACTACTCTTTCTGTAAAGAATTTTTTTCTGATATCCGAACTAAACCTCCCTTGTTGCAACTTGAGGCCATTTCCTCTCATTTTATCACTTGTTACGTGTGAGAAGAGACTTGCTACAACATCTTTCAGGTAGTTGTAGAGAACAATAAGGTCTTCTGTCAGTCTTCTCTTCTCTCAGCCAAACAATCCCAGTTCCCTCAGCCCCTTCTCGTAAGACTTGTTCTCCAGACCCTTCACTAGCTTCATTGCCCTCCTCTGGACACGCTCCACCAGCTCAATGTCTTTTGTGTATTAAGGGGCCCAAAACTGAACTCAGTACTTGAAATGTGGTCTCACCAGTGCTGAATATAAAGGCAAGGTCACTTCCCTGCTCTTGTTGGCCACACCATTTTTGTACAAGCCAGGATGCTGTTAGCCTTCTTGGCCACCTGAGCACACTGCTGGCTTGTGTTCAACTGGCTATCAACCAGCGTCCCAAGGTCCTTTTCTGCTGGGCAGCTTTCCAGCCACACTTCCCAAAGACTCTAGCATTCAACCTGCTGATACATTTGCCCATCCGGATCTAAAGAGAAAAAAGTACTGCCTTTATTGATTGCCCCTCACAGTCTCTCTCAGGACTGAAGGTGACAGATAACTCATTTTATTCAGTTGGAGCTGGGAGCTGGAGAAAACACAAATGTTCACACTGTGGACAATGATGTCACTTTTGCTACAAATATGTACATTTTGTGGCCAGATACATAAAGTTTTGCTAAACACATAATTAACCAACTTTAGACATATTTCTCATTTTTAAATTTAACGAGCAAAGAAATCCATACGGTGATAAATACAGTGAATGATAAGTTGTAGGCCCAGACGAGTCATACCAAGAAAGAAAATGGCATTTCAACCAGACTGAAATTCTGCATACAAGACATCTAATTTTGCAATCACTCTGCAGCAGATCTCTGCCTCATTCTAGAAATGTGAAATTTAATCTACCAGTCTACAATAATATTCACAAGTCCATCTCAAGACATAGTTGTTTGCCATCTGCTGGAAAAAGTTCCCTGAAGAATATCCTGCATTTTTAATTTTATTACTCAGGAAGATTATTTTTGCATGGATGGTTGAAGAGCAACATCTTTTTAAGAGAGCAAGGGACATCTAAAATCATATCTATGCCAAACATGTCTTAGCAAAATCTTTACAAGCAACGACAACAAAGAAAATAAGAAACATGCCTTTGGCAACCAAATTCTAAATTAAGAGTCATTCTCATAAGTAACAGAGATAATTAGCATTGTCTCTGAAACACTTAAAAAGTATTCTTAACTGAGGAGAATGTTGACGCTGAAATGCTCAATGTGATTATTGACCTGCGATCGATCACCTCTGGAACTGATCATCACCTCTGGAATTAATCCTTCGTGAGCTAAAATTCTTAGAAAGCCAAAGCAACATCTCTGTACTTAAAGCCCTAAAAGAAAGGACTTTCAAGTTTGCTATTGGCATTTTCCTACATTTCAATATAGCAAAAATAACATCGGAATTTCCCACATGCTGCCAGTTTTGGAAACAAATTTTTCACGCAATGTAGAAGAGAAGACAGAAGATGATAGAGGGGTAAACAAGCAGTTAGGAACTACTTGTTGAGATTAGTTCAGGCATCATGCATATAGTCCTAGATTCACATGCAGCAACAGTGAAAAGCATCATGAATACCACAACTACTGATCTGGTAGATCAGTAGATCGCTGATATGGAGGCACTTGTTTCCTTACCCAAGCAAATTATATTGCTAGTTGAATGACAGAAGCATTGGTGGCAGAAGGACTTATAATTTTATGCCTAAAGTAACTGAGGCTTGCCACTTTTCACTGAAATTACTCTTTTAAGCTCTGGTATAGAATTTGAGCATCAGTTCACTTCTTCTTCTGAAACAACTACTGCTCTAAACCCTCCAATGTGCTCACTTGCACTTCTAGAAATGAAGATATTTAAAACTTTAAAAAGCAAACTAAGAACTGTCAGGTACAGTGGTTGTAACTTCTTATTTCCTCCTTTCTTCTTTGCATGATAGACTGAAGGTGAGGTGGCAGAGCTGTGTGATACCACAAAAGCTGAACAAGATGTTTTTATAGCTCTTTCTCCACAGTACGACAACAAGTGCATATGCCTCCTTGAAACATTTTACTACAATAACCATGTACCTTTCCTGTTACTAAAAATTGCAAACAATTACAGCCTTAAAAGTGCTGGCTAGTGTGCAAAGCGGCTCACTGTCTTTCTGAAAAATTATAAATGTCAGTAAGTGTATCAACACTACTTTTCAATATATATGAAGAAATTCCATCCATCTAATGATTAGTTAAAAGTCATTTCAATAAGAATTATTCTACTAAATATGAAAGTGTAGAATTCTAGTTAATGTAATTCCCTCAAGATCTTTAGCATTGTTATGATACCATCAAAATATTTGAAATAATATTAGCCATTTATATGCTGAAAAAGAAATCCAGGATTGCAGTTTAACTATTTGTAGTTAAATAGAATTACAGTGTGCTGAATACAATTTAGGTAACAAAAATTTAACTGACTAAAATAGTTTTACATTTTTCTGTCTTCATGGAAAAAAATGAAAATCGTTTATTCTGAATAACAGTTGTCATTTTGTACTTTGTTATTGCTACTGGCACGGTCCCAAACTAGGTCAAATATGGTTGACCTACTTCCCTGAGTTTATTCATCAAACAAGCTGACTTATTTCTTCTGCTTTGAAGAGACAGATCCAGAGGGGCCCTGAAATGTAGCACTCATTTTAAGTCTCAAACGTAAGTATAGACGATGTCAAAGAATTATGTTACTGCTAACCCACCAAAACATTAGTAGAACAGTGAAATTTCAGAAAAGTCAGTTTTGTTTCTCTCTGCCTTTACTGTATCATTATTCCTATTAGTGTCTTTATAACTGATCTAAAAGGCCCCTGAACCCATACCTGAGGAAATATCCTCAAAATCAGATTTTCCTTTCTTGATGTGAAAAAGGCAAAGTTAGAATGCTTTTTCTTTGTAAGATAGTCTTCTATTGACATACAGTATATTTTTAAACAAGGTGTAATTTTCTGTCGTTACATTACTAATGACTTTCTTCTGTGGTCCGTCTCAAAATATCTTCACCTTTCTAGTATTTGGATTTTATTTGCCTCTTTGACACCAACATACTGGAATGGACATAACTTTGTAAGGCCCATCCGTATCTT
The DNA here is from genome assembly GCA_033459285.1 of Clamator glandarius. Lineage (NCBI taxonomy): Eukaryota > Metazoa > Chordata > Aves > Cuculiformes > Cuculidae > Clamator > Clamator glandarius. The sequence continues at coordinate 1,868,664 of JAUNZM010000779.1, forward strand.
CTTTCATTCTTCCTGTGACACTTTGAAAACAATTGCTTGGATTTAACTGAATTTAAAACTAAAACAAAGATTTTAGTACAATTGTACTGGTTTAAAACACATTCTTAAACCCATGAATTCATGGCCCTGGTTATTCTGGCTAGGAAATGATATTAAAATTCTGCGTGCTTTGATATCAGGGATCTAAATCTGGTTGTTCTTTCCTGATGTAAAAATATACAGAATGTTAAGGTTTTAAACTGGCCTAATTTTAAGATACTCTCTCTTTGATATTGATTAAATAGTTTCTAGTAGTTTACAATCATGCATTTACCAAGTAAGCTTATTGAGTTTTTAGTAAAATTCAGTATGTTCCTAATAGCAAAGGCTGTAAAAGTCACGTATTGATCCAAACCTTATTTTGGTGGACTGACAATGTGGATTACTAGAGGTACAGCTATTTTTTTTCCAACCAGTACTACAAAATGAACAAAACAGAAATTCTCCATTTGAATAACTACACATTCCTGACACATGTTGGTAAACTCAATTTTATTTTTCTTATCTTTGTACACATTCCCATGATGGTCAGCGGAAGTTAACATTTTTTCTAGAGGAAAATGTATATATGAGAAGAAGACGATTCTCAGAATAAAGGATTGGCTGCAGGATTTTTTTTTAAATTGTCTTTTTATTTTATATTTATCTGGGTCCCTATACATCTTCAAATACTGAGTTCTCTCCTCTGCTGCTTGTTGAAACCTTTGACTTCTGTCAGCTTTTCCCTCAAACTTGGTATGGGATCCATCTCATCCAGTCATGTCTACAGACTATTTCAGAAGATCATAGTAGAAAGAAATGAGCTATGCCAGTAAAGAGTTTATTTCTATTTGTCGTCTGTAAGAGGTATCCTTGATACCTCAGATGTCTCAGAATGGTCTCACCCCACATGTTACCAGCCTACATCTATACTTTTAGTGTTCAAAGGAAGAGATTCAACAAAGCCTTTGGGAATTGTAGACCATTGACTTACCTGGAACTTGTTCTTGATGTGTTCATAATATATTTCTGGGCTAAAGTGAAATCCCTCAACAAAGCCCAAAAGCAGATTCTTCATCAAAGGTGTTGCAGCTTGCTGGCCTAGATTGTGTCCTGGAGAAAGCTTTTGTGTATCAGTGCTCTTAGGCTGAAAAACTTCAGTGTTTTATTTCTTGCCTGAGACAGGTATCTTCATTGTCAGATAAATAAAAACAATAATTTTCAGGACATGATTCATCAGACCTAGTTTAAGTGTCTACCTTAGGATTAGACAAATTCCCCAGAGGTGCTTATATACCTTCACATATAAAAGGTATCCCACTAAGTAATTCAGCCATGAAGTCCTACATTCCAGATGTCTATAGGCGGATGAGATGAATCCTCATATTACAGTGAGACGGATATCATCTTGACCTTAGCTTCCTTAAAATTCTGCTTTGGTGAATCTTTGCTTCACTATTTTACTACATGTTTTCTCTGACTTACATATACCCCATAAGCCTTGACTCCCTGACATTGCTTACTCCAGGATACCCACTTCTGTGTCATGGGTCATCTAGGAACAATAAGCTCTCTATAGGCACTTTTACAGTGCTCTCTTCCCTATGACAGTTAAGGGTTAACTCATTTGAAGCCTCACCTCAAAGATGCAGTCATTTGAAAGAGGCATTAATAAGTGGTGATGACTTTCTTTTATGAATCCCCCGCTTATTTGGGAAAGGGATGCAACTGATTGCACAGGCATCTTTGGACATTGTCTACAAGCTTTATATTCAGACAAGCTGTAGACATATATTTACTCTGTTAATGTGATGTTGTCTATGTCAGTATAAGCTTTTGAAAGGACTCTACATTCCCCTTGCTGGGCAGCCCTTTTCATTGCCTAGATTGCCAGGAAGAAAGGAACGTGAAAGGTGACTCTTCCTTGAAAATGTTCAGAAAGTATAAAACCCCTCTAAATTGCTACGAGTGTTTTACTTTAGTACATAATCTTTTAAAATATGTCATGAAGAATGAGTTATAAGATTAATCTTGTTGAAGGAATGCTACTTAGAGCAAGTTTTGATTGGAGATCTGACAAATTTGGAATTGACAATATATTTGGATTTAGTACTACCCCAGTCTCAATGTGGTACATTGGGATCACCCATCTCCTACAAGTAAGTTGAATCTTTTGCGTTATGTGTTCTTAATTTTTTATTTTTATTTTTTTTTGGTAAGGAAGAAGTAGCCACCTGATAACGTATATTCACATTGAGTCTCTAAGTGCTGCATCAAAGAATTTCTAGGCCAGGTACTCTTAATGATTTCCCAGCTCACATACTGTCCCTTGACTTTCCTGTTCTTCAGCAGAAAGCTTTGAAAATAGTTCAATCATAAAAGCATAGGTAAGGTTTATTTCCAGTGACAAGTACTCTAGATAGGCAAGTAAGGTATTTATTTTTGAGCTTAACAAGAACTTCAGTTATGACAAATGTTTTAGTCATTAGCACTGACCATACTGATGTAGCAATATTTTTCTTTGTTTCAATATATTAAAACTAAGCTATTAGTTTTCTGGGCAATCCATTTCGAATAACACTGGATGCCTTTCTATTAAGACTAATAGCCTTGAAGATCATGTTTTAGAGATTCCATCATGACAAGAAAGCTGTGATCAGTATTTGGGTAATTACCTTTCTTAAAAGCTTTTCCATTCCAATATCAATTAGGAATATTGTGGCTTTCTTCCACTATCTCATAACACTTACCTAGTAGGTGGTTTGTATTTTTAATGCTTTCTGCTGTAGAATTCTAAATTTATGGTTACATTCCTGAGTGATTAAGTTCCAAGAATTGTCTAGACTCCCTTGAATACTTGAAAACCACATAGCCATAGGCTTGTTGAAGTGTGGAGACTGTGACCCATTGTGCACCTCTGATTTCCATGGTATTTGTACTTTCCAAAGGTTCACTTTCTAATTATGAAAATCATGAAGTCCATTTTGTTGTAAATTAACAAAGAACTACTATGCAAATATATATATTTCCAGAGTCAGCTGCTACTGTTGTTGACAGAGGAGGCTGAATTGCCTGCAATAGAAATCGGGCCTTTGAATCACTAGTAAATATGAAAAACTAATGAGTATTCAAGCACCACTATGGGTCACAAACCCTGAATCTTTGTGGTGAAACTCTGTGGAAAGCATTATCTTTAGACGATATGGCTTTGGAACAATGTCTGATTACCACCAAAAGTCATCGGATATTCATTCCTGATGGAGAATCCCGACACAGGCCCAGATATATCAGTATGTTGGAAGGAAAATGCATACCTTTCGTAAAGCTCGTGAAATAACAATAACGGGACTGTTACTTTCAAATACACTATTTACTCAGTCTTGTACTTTTGTGAGGACACGTTGCCTCTGTGACCCATATACTCCCAGATCTCTGTTCGTTGCTGATTTATGATGACAAACTACCACCATCATGAGCAAAGCCTTGGGTGTACAACATTGCTATAGCATTAACACCTCTAATTTTCAAAAACAAGGAGAGGCTCACCAACTTCAGTAAAAGCTTTGGTTTGTAGATCAGTGATGCATTTTTACAGGTCTGGTTTAATGCTGCAGGAGATGAAAGCAATTGGAACAGCTGCAACTATATAACACATCTACTGTCAGGGAGGCAGGGGTGGACATGTAAGAAGTTTTCACTCAGTTAAGCAAGAGCAAAGGATTTATAGAGGTGTGAACTGTAGCAACAGGACACCATTGCTAATTTTTAGCAGCAATCCTTCCAGAGCATGACAGGGACATAAGGAAGAAAAACCGTAAGAATATATGGCGAATTAAGACATTAATAGAAAACCAATGATCAACAACAGGATCAAAAAACCAGACTAATAGAGAAATGATGATGGTGTAAGGCAGCCAACCTTCCTTATTCATAACACCTCCAGATAAGCTTATCAGGAAAGGCTATTAGTACATTATCCTTTAAATTAGTAGTTATTTATCAGAGCAGGAACACATTCTTGCATTTAATTTGCTATTTTGGAAATGAATATTTTTTATTAGTTTTCACCCATATATTTAAGTAGATCACTAATCATTATCTATTTATGTCTGATTTTTGGTGAGTTGACAATGATCAGAAACCCAGGCAGAAAACTTATTGCACTTACTATTGACACAGTTCAATACCTGAGCACAGGTTCACGTACACCATCAGTCAGCATTCAAAACTTGTTATCCTTATTGTGAGCTGAGCTTGGCCTCTGAGTCTACCTGAGTTTGACATATAAAGCAGGCTACAATGTGGCAACCGTACATCATACACTCATGTTTTGGGACCCTTAGGGCTATTTGACTGTGAATTTTCTCAACCTCCTTTGCACTCACCTGCCATCTCACAAGCTGTCAAATGCATACTTAGGTGCTAAAATATAAATACAAATACAAATTTGACATAATTAAGTTAAACTTTGTCTTGCACTTACATTTTACGTGGAATTTTTTTCTTGTGCACAAAGCCTGAAGACAGGCCTTACTTATCTGAAAACTAGCCTGTTTATCTGCTGATATAACTTGATGTAATAAAAGACAATATTTTTCCCTAGAACTTATACACTACACAGGGTTTTATTTAAAGTGCAGGTAGGTAGCTGAATATTGACAACCACATGGTTACCTTTGGCTGTGAAACAAGTAATGAAAATCATTATTTAACTGACTATTCTCAAATACCATCTGGAAGGTTTTCTAGTTGCCCTTAACCTACTCTTCCTGTATTAGGTGGGGCTGTCTGTGTGGTGGCTGGTCCTCTGAGCTCAGGGATCTGTCTGTTGGCACAGCAGGTAGTGACAGGCACAGATGGGCAACACAAATGAACAGCGCCTTACGTGCTTGCGTTTTTTTTCTGTTGATTAGAAATTGAACCTCCTGTTAGTAGCAGGGGTGTAAACATTAGCAATATAAAAAATTAAGTGAGGTGAATCACAGCTAAAATGTGGTTGTGTGTCACCTCTTCACTTTCTTTCATGCAAACCTTAGGAGGGACAAAGCTTCCCTAAAAGCAAAAGCCAGCACTCGTAATGTGTACTATACAGTTATGGCAATCAACAAGGGTGTCAAAGAAGTTCATGTACTTTTAACAAAAACACAAGATACAGATACTAACCTTAATTTCTCATTCCTCTGCAAGTCTAGTAATGCAGTTATTCAGTAATTCCTGAAGTCATATCTCATCTGAAAAATTTGTTTTGTGTCAAAAGCCTTGGACACTCTGTTCCAGTTTTATTGTTCATAATATTACATCAATAGAGCAGCATTTTGTGTTCTTTGGCTTTTAAAGACAGACAATTGCAAGAGGCATTACCTTAGAGTAAGTGGCAGGTCTGGATTTCTTCATATTTAAACATGATGAACTCTTCATACTCATGTAAAAAAATATGTAATTTCATGGTTGTTTTGACAGTGCCAATCAATTTATTTCAGAAGACTGAGGAAGCTTTTGATCTTGTCTGAAAATTACTGAACTATTGAGCAGATAAAGTAACAAAGAAACAAATCCCCCTCATTTTTACTCTACAAACAGAAGAATTTCCCATAAAGAAAAATAAATAGATACAGCAGGTTTATTTCCCTACAAGAAAATTCAAAGGCCATGAACATGGTGTGAAACACAGAACTGTACAACAAACAGAGAGCAGATGAACTCAGAAGAAGAGGGGTGGGGACCTGCTTTGCTGCATGGAAGATTATAATGCTAAAAGTAACATGTTTGTAATACCTTAGTCATCTCCCATATAATGACTCTGGGTTTTTTTTTCCATATGTTCTTAATAACTTATCTGATCTTCTGGTAGCTACCAGGCATGGCCTCAGAATAACACACAGTAAGGTCTCTGTCATACCTTGAAGGAAAAACATGATAAAAGTATAACTTCTTGCTGTTTGGCTAAGCACATTATAGAAGGTTCCCTTTCCCCCTAAAATTTCAGGTGAAGAGTGGTGAGTATATATAGTGTGTTGAATGTTTTCAGAAGCAAACCTGACTTTTCAGAAAGCTTCAAAAGAAGTTGGGTCAGCCCTTGCTTTCATGTCCTAATGAAAAGTCAAAAGGCAGCTCATGCAATTGGCTCAAACAGAGCTGACTGTTTTCTACACTAAAGGCTTACAAAGCAAGGCAGGACTAATTTCAGACCTGGCAGCCCTTCTTTCCTTCATTAGAGTGAATCAGGTCAACTGGATAAGTATTTATTTGGAGCATAATTGGACTAGTCATGGACTTTGAGTTTTAAATGTGAAGCAGCATGTTGAGCTGGAACTATTTTGTTCCTTACTGAAGTCTTTCAATTTACCACTTAGATTATATCGGCATTGTACATTTAACTCTAATTTTTATTCAGGATTTGCTTAATACCTTTCAACCTCTGTCTTTCACCCAGGAAGAAAGTTGACGCAGAATTTTCAGATCTTTAAGTTTAGCTGCTAAGCCAAACGTCCTTCCAATCAGGCCTTACCCAAGGAGAGGAGACTGGGAAACATTGCTCAGTCCCTGTGGTATTTTAGTGTCTTTCGCACCCTGCCCTCTGAAGGGATAAACATGATTTCATGTGCTTGCTTTAGCTATCTGGAAGAAAACCCTGACTATCCCAGTTCCCAGATGTTCCTGTGCTACCCAGAGTGTGCAGGTAACCTGTGAAGCAGAAAGGTCATAGTAATACATCCCTGGGTTTATGTTGGACGCTGCAAAACAGCTACCAATGTTAAATGAGAAAGAACAGGGCCAGAGAGATGATACCTAAGGACAGTGTTACTTCTAGGTACTGCTAAACTTTGGGTTTTAACTTAAATGTCAATGTTGTAATGTTTCTTACTCTGGTGGCATTGTCCTTATAATCAAAAAATATAGGCAGATGTAACTTTTTCGGTGATGGTACTATCAGACTAGATAATGGTTAAGAAAAGCTCCAAACAAAATGTTTGTATGTCCAAATCCTATCTGTTTCTACCAGCCATTCTCCTTACTACCTCAATATTAAAATATATTTTGTCTCTTTTCAACTTTAAGGAAATACACATTTGATACCTTGTCAGTGGAATCAATGGGACACTAAAAAAACATTGTCAGATTTTTATTTCCTTCTTGCAGAGTCAAAGGATTTTTAAAATATCTCAGGGTAGATGAAATGACTGAAAACTGTAAGATACTTATTGAGTTGATGACATGTGAATCTCCCAAGACCAGAGGGAAGAAAAGCAGAAGAAAATAAAATAAAACAGTGACTTATGTTCAAGGAGAAGTGCTCATAACTTTGAGATAGGTAGTTCAGCCTTAATTTGCAAGAGGTCTTCCCCCCTTTGAGTTGTGCAGTTTCTAGGACTCATCTTTTCTCCTGTGCATCATTCGTTATCTTTATTTTTGTACAGCAAGTCCTACAAGAGGCTCTGAGGTCAAAAAGAGGACAGACTCAAGCATTTAGCTCCTGTCAAACCCACTTATATTTATGGCAAAATCTAAGAATTTTGAAAAGAAGGATCCATATGTAGTATAGCCCTGAGGTACCAAGTGCTTATGCACTGCCTTCATACACTAGTCTTGTGTGTATTGCCTTTATTTAATTTCACCCTAAGACCTGCACAGAAAAAATAAAAAGGCTTTTAAAATGCATTAAGCATGACACAAATACCATCTCTAAGATATCAGGCATGTTAGGAACATGTGGATCTATTATAAGAAAGGATATAAATCTCCTTTGATATTTTTTAGCATTGTTCAAAACTGGATCTTTCAGGGGAACACTTACTAGCAATGATTGTACTAAATAGGTCAGCTAAGTAGACCCTGTGTCTCAAAGCAGCATCAGTGTCTGCTCTGAAGAACTTAAAAGATCTTAAAAGGCACAATGTATAAGAAACAAGAAGATGGAAAGGGAGGTGGAAGTTATAACAGCAACCCAGAGGCAGTGTGATTAAGCCATGCTGCTTGATTTAATTGGCTGGCTAAATTGCCAAATCAAAAACTGTGGAAGATGAAGTCAGGTTATCCTTAATTAATGGAAGGTGTTTATTTAGATAGACTTCCTTTCTGTGCTGAGGACTTCACCTCTACAGGTTTATAGTCTACGCTTGTCTGCATGAGGGTGGAATCGTAATCCAGCAGTAACACTGAATCCCCTCTACCAATTCTTTAGCAGTTGAAAGACAGAGACAGAAAGGCTTAACTATAAACAATCTCTTCCAGTGTTTTGACATGCTGCCTTGGAAAAGAAATACAGAGTGAAATAAGTCAATAGACTAGGAGAAAGGCAATTGCCCTGTTCTGAGGAGGTCTATCTTGTAGGCCTTGCATTGGGAAGAAGAGGGACAGATGAAAAAGCTCTGTGTTTAAGTCTCATGATAATAATGATACGTATGGCACTGCAGTTCATTAAGGTGTCTTATGGGAGGCCTGTATCTGTGAATTTAATTTCCCTTAGGCAAAATGATTTCCATGATTTCTTGTAGACATCTTTGCTGTATAGGTTCTGTGGCTTTAAGCCAACTCTGATGCCTGCATAGTCCTTCAAAAAGATGATGGTGCACAGAACAAGGAACTTCATTTCTGTGTACAACTACTGAAGCCTTCTCCCTCTGACCCCAATAAATGTACAAGTTAACCTTTCTTTGTAGAGTCACAAACCATCTTTGACAAGCATTATCTTAAAGGAAAACTTTTCTATGAAAACTATTCTTAAACATTTTTTGTATTTTAAAATTTAATATCACTAGGGTGATTTTTAATATTAATTTCTTATAGATGTATTTGCAGAGAAGAATTTCTATAAAATATGTTAAGAATTTAGTAATTTCTAAAATCTAATGACTAGAAATAGCTATGCTAAAATTATATGAATCTGCCCTTATGAAATTATGTCATATATATATTCAATCTAATTATTTTTTTAAATCTTGATTCACTCAAATTAGACATTACTAGAAGCCTCACTTAAAAAAAAAATTCAGATTAGCAGCCATTTAGTCTTCTGACATACTGCTAATGATTCTGGAAGCATCCTGTCTGGATTTTTTTAGACTGCACTCTATATAAACCTGAACTTTTTCAGCCATGGCTGGGGACAGAATTGGTCATTCAAATGTGATGTTATACAGCTTATAGTTACATCACAACTAAATTTTTAAGTTCTGAAAAAACCAAGCAAAACCTTTGTAATTCATGGACCCCAATGATTAAGTTTTCTTTTATAATATATATATATTTTGCAGTGAAGTAGTGTATTGCATAAAGGGTGGATTTTATGTTCATAAAAAGTATTTTGAGAGGCAGTTACCTCTTTTTCCAATAACGTTGTAGGGAACCATTCCTCTCTCCTGGAATTTCCCTGTGCAAGATTTGGAAATTATAAATAAAGAGGTACATAGAGATAAATAGATCTAAATAGAAAGAACATCTGGGTGGTCTGGTCTCAAACTGAACACAAATTTCTAAGCATAAAGGAAAAAAGATATGTAAGCCTAAGGTAAATATCAGACCTTAGGAAAGTATTTATTAAAGATTTTCACCTTTTAACTTCAAGTATAAAAAGCTTTATTAATAATTTTTAAGCAGTAATTCCTCAAGCAATTCTTCTAACAGGAATTAATGCAGAAAGGGAGAAAAAAGAGAGAGGTTTAATGGAAAATATATGGAGAAATTCTGCAGCCTTCCATACTCTGAAAGAGGTGCCTATGTTTAGATGTTAGATCATCTATATTTCAGTACTATTGAATTTTCCATAGGTGAGCAATTCCTAGATTAAACAGAAGTCTCAGAGACCCCATGTCCGATGGTGGCCACCTGGATTCCAGATCAAATTTAGAAGCTGAACTAAAGCCCTAGTTTGCAACAACAGATCTTTGGCACTAGGGAAACAAATTTTCCCTTTTTAAGTATGATGACAATGAAGATGATGATGATTGCTAGGGAAGTATTTCTAGGGTGACATGGAAAAAGCAGAAGCTCCTCTGTATTTTGGTGGAGTCCTGCTGAAAGAAACCTGAATCTATGGGTGAAAGAAATTTCTACTGTTGCTTTAGTCTCACCAAAATATCTGGAAAACACAGCTTCATGCAATATTTATGAGCAAGGAGAACTGCATCAGAGACATACCTAACCTATCACCAAATATTCATGTAAATACAATCAAACTGCAAGACTCAACTCCTTGACTATCTGCTAGGTGACAATAATGTAATATCCTAAAGAAAAACAAGAGTTTTGATGCATGATCAACCCACTTAATTTCTAATTTATATGATTAGATTAGGAGCAGATTCACACTTGGCTCCAGTGTTAGTCATAAGTGTGAGATACCTCCAGAACAAGACTCATATCAACAATTAGGTGTAGCTGTACAGGACATCTAGGGCAAATATGGAGGAATCTAGAGCAAATTAAAGTGATGCTGTTGTACAGAAAGAAGTGGGAATAATCCAGACCAAAATGGATTTAAGAAAAAACATAAATCTGGAGAGTTTGTATGGCGAATTTATTTTGCAAATGTTAGGAACAAATCCTTTCAAAATTTAAGCTTTCAATCATGTAATTGGCCATCATTTCTATAATATCTTCCCTCCTTTTCTGTTTTCTTTTGTAAGAACATTTAAGTGGTACTTCCAGGTTTGGTTTGTTTTTTTTTTCTCTCTGTGGCATTATTAAGAACAGATTTCAAGATTTTCTTTCTCTGGTTTTGGGATTCCATTTAATCTAATACAGTGGCATTGCTGGAAGTTCTGTGACAGGATATCTACGTCCATTGACCATTTAATGTCTTCTGGATCCTGGCTTCTTTGAATCCTGACTGTCTCTCAGAATACCTTGATTGCAAAGGAGAAACTTTATACCAGGCAGAGATAAAGCAACAAGGGCTCGTCAAGAATGCAGCCCACCCAGAAAAACTATTCAAAAGGAAACCCTCCCAAGGACACTATTCAGAAGGGCTTTTAGGGAGACTGGAAGTTCACATCCAAGAAAGCTACTTAATATCTTTCTTGTTTAAGGAATTTCTTAATTTCTTAGGGCACCAGGTAATGAGTTCTGGATGAAATTTGTCAAAACCAGTTCCCCACATAAAATTTCTCCATATAAGATAGACTTTTCTGTGAATGAATCTGCATCCTCCTATAAGAAGTTTCACTTTCATCTGTTATTGTAATTTTTCCTATAATGTATCTCAGTCCATTTTTTTCAGTAATTCTTGCCATCACATAGTTGTTTTTTTCCTCCCAATGAGTTTCAGAAAGTATGACACCTTTGGTGCCATAGTTACCTGTTCCTTTAAGATTTGCCAGAGATAAATTGAACTTGTCTTGAAATAGCATCAGACCACAGTTTCAAAACCAAAAAAATGAAGCTTAGCAATTGCTTAGCAAATTGTACTTGTCATCTCCTCAAGGTGCTACAGAAAGCGGTGCTCTTTTTTTCCCTAAAGCTTTCTTTTTCCAGGTCAGCTATAAATATTCTTTGGCATCAATACTGAGAGTATGCTCTTGTGCTATCTTTTAAAAGCTTAGTTGTGCTTTGAAATGTATACTTGCAAAACTGGTGGATATGCAGAAAACGTCCTTTTTCATCCCTGTCTAAATATATGCAGGTGAATGGGAGCAAGCAGTCATTTCCATATAATTTTCACTTTATTCAAAAGGGAAATGGTCCTAGGAACATGATCCGTGATGGTTTTTGTGTCCTATTGCACCACAATTTCTCCCCTGTTAATTTCTGTAGTTTTTATTTCTACCTTGTTTCCTGTGATATCTCCCATTTCCATTTATGTGTACCTTACTTTCCTTTCCTTGTATACCGTAATTCCACAATACTGTATAAAGATTAAATTTGCTTGAAACTGTTTGAAGCAGAGCAACATGGTGTTGGATTGATTACACAGTTAAACTGAGTGAGAAGATACTCACAGACATCATCCATTAATTTTTTACAAATTAAAAAAATTGGTTCACCCGATACCTGAAACTCAGATGCCAGTTTGCAGTTTGAATTATTAAGATAATTTTGTAGTCTAGGCTAACTAATAGGATTTATATTTGCATAGAAAAAGATGTTTCAAGAATGAAATGGAGTCACATAAGAATAAAGGGTACTGCTAAGTTAGGTGTACATAAATGCTTTTGAATAAATTATTAGCAAAGACTTTGAACGCACTTGAAATGAACCTAATTTCTTTCATTTTACTTACTATAGAATTTGGTAGGTAAAGTTAATAAAGTTGTCATGGATCTGTTTGATTTTTAAACAATTATTATTACTTAAAAATAATTTCCAGGAACCTAGCATTGCCCTTGAAAAGAATCCTCGTGTTTTCATCCTTCAGAACTTTTGAAGTCTGCATACATAGGTGAAAGAAGATTTCTTTTTATATACTTTGACAAATCTTTGTAACAATGAGAAGGGTAAATTCAGCATCTTCAGTCCAGAGATCCCTGAAGATGCGTTACAGAGCTCAGTGAATACTGTCCCATTGGGAAGTCTCAGTTACCTTCTTGGATCCCCAGCCCCACTGTCCATCCCAGTGCCTCCCTATTATGGTAATGTTTCATCTTTCACTGTCTTTCTTGCCCTAAACCTCCTCCTCTGCACGTTCCCTATTTTTCCACTTTTGCTGTAACACCTTCCCTTTCCTTCCCGGGTCTATTAGTGAGCCCATGTGCGTTGATTAGCTGTCTGGGTAGTCAGGAAAATAGTGGAGGATCTGGAGAACTACAGGCTTGTCACCTTAACCTCAGTATCAGGGAAGGTTGTGGAGCGGTTCATCTTGAGTGTGCTCAACAGGCATGCACAGGACAACCAAGGGATCTGTTCCAGCTGCTGTGAGTTCATGAAAGGCAGGTCCTTTTTAACCAACCTGCTCTCCTTCTATGACCATGTGACCTGCCTAGTGGATGAGGGAAAGGCTGTGGATGTTATCTATCTGGACATGGGTAAAGCCTTCAACACTCTCTCCTGCAGCATTCTCCTACAGAACTAGCAGCTCATGGTTTAGACAGGTATACTCTTGACCGGGAAAAAAAATGGATGAATGGCCGAGCGCAGAGAGTTGTGGTGAATAGAGCTAAATCCAGTTTGTGGCCAGTCACAAGTGGTGTTCCCCAGGGCTCAGTGTCAGGGCCATTCTTGTTTAATATCTTTATCAATGATCTCAGTGAGAAGATACAGTGCTCCCTCTGTAAGTTTGCAGATGACAAGAAATGGGACAGGAGTGTTGATGTGCTGGAGTCTAAGAGGGACCTGCACAGACTGGATTGATGGGCTTGGGTCAATTAGATGAGGTTTAACAAGGCCAAGTGCCAGGTCCTGCACTTGGGTCACAACAACCTCATGCGACGCTTGGGGAAGAGTGGCTGGAAAGCTGCTGGAGGTATTTAAAAGATGTGTAGATGTGGCACTTAGGGATATGATGTAGTGGTGAACTTGGCAGTGTTAGATTAATAGTTGGACTTGATGATCTTAGACGTCTTTTACAACATAAATTGTTCTAAGATTCTATGATTCTGTTTGGTTTATTGGATTGTGATCTGTGAAAAAATGCATCATAGGAATATGTGAAATATTTTTGATCAAGAAACTAAATCAAAAGAGAAGAGACGAGAGGGGAGAGATGAGAAATGAGAAATGAAACATGAGAAATGAAACATGAGAGACAAGTGGTAGAAGAGGCAGGGAAAAGGAAAGGAAGCTAATTTAACAGTTACAGTTTGGTGTTTCACAGAATTATTGTTGAAGCACTGGGACATTTAGTAACTGGAGCCTTCTTTCTTGCTGTGCTTTGTAATTGCAATGTATGGTTTATTTAAAATCATTTTTATGTTATGAAGGCAACAAGCAAAAAATTTTCCCTTCTTAACAATATGAAATCAGCATTAAAAGGATCTTAGATTACTAAATCATGATTAATTCATGATGTAGAAAGTAAGGGAAATCCTATCATGGGGTAACTGCCAATATTCCCTTATACATATATCATTATTAGCAAAGAGAAAGATCATATATATTTGTAAAGATTTAGAAAGTCTTGTATATTCTTTTCCTTGTTCATTTTTTCTTTTGCTGGGTGTGAGGAGGAGCAAAGCTGTGGGTACTGCACAGGGGAAAGACTCATTCAAACAATCAAAATTGTGGTTTTATCATATCATAATTATCTGTCCGCCATGTTAATTCAATTTTTCTTCAATGATTAGAGGCTTTCATAGAGTGTAAGTTGTTAAGTCTATGAGTGAGTATCTAAAATAGGTGGATTGAACTGCTGCTATTTTTCTTTGGCTGCCCTTGGGTAAAGTATGATGAGAAAAATGGACTTTTGTGTGACCTAGTTTAATCATTCTTATGTTCTTGTAAGAAAATAAATGATATCTAAAAATGTTGCAGAAGATCCACATGGAGATGTTTGGCAGAATTCTCTGAATATTATATGAGAGAATGAGACTAGATGGGAAAAGGCAGATAATACAAAACTACAACTACAAATAACCATAGCATAGATGTTTGTCTAGGTTTATCTAAATTTTTCTTTCCAAAACCCCCACAAACACCATGTCACAACATGACTCTTAATTTCTGTAATAATTGTAAATTCTTATGTAATATAAATATGTAATGCATATACTACTGTGCAGAAGCATCACCAGAATATTGCTATAGGTCAAATTAGTTGAATGTGCAGAGGTAGATAAAATAATCTGAATATGGGTGTGACAGTTTGAATTTTATTTAAACATATTTCCATACAGCTCAGTAACTAACCCTGGAATTAGTTTCTTTACAATTAAGTCTTTAATGTTACAAATGGTGAATCTGTCACAGCAAATAATGTTGACCTGGTCTGTTTAATCCTTGCTAATTATTGTCCTTTAAATATCTGCTTTGGCAACAGTGTCTGATAAGAACTGTTTTCTTCTCTTCACTTAAATAAAACGACAACAGATTTCTCATCCTTACTGCCCTGTTTCTCTACTGCCTTGCAGAAGTGCCAGCTTGATAGTATATTCATAGCTCACAATCATTCTTACAATTTCTACCCTTATTCATAGACCATCTTCCCTGTAATGTCTGATCACTGCTTTGTGTCTCATGTTTCATTTTTTAACAAGATCTATTCCTGTCAGCATGTATCAAAAATAAATATGTGATAAGATTAGTTGGATGCTACTTGAAATATTTTTACACAATATAGTTTCTAAAAATACCTGGTTCTTCTCTTTCCAAGTTAGCTAAGGTAGATTCCCGCTTTA
This sequence comes from Clamator glandarius, assembly GCA_033459285.1. Taxonomy (NCBI): domain Eukaryota; kingdom Metazoa; phylum Chordata; class Aves; order Cuculiformes; family Cuculidae; genus Clamator; species Clamator glandarius. Next base: position 1,883,948 of record JAUNZM010000779.1, read on the forward strand.
ATTAGGATGATCTCATTTTTGGAGATATTGAAGAAACCAGGAAAACACATCACAAAAAACTGGAATCATTTGCTACTTTAGGATATTTTAGATAGAATTTCTTTTATCAAAATGCATTTGGACATTAGAAATCTGGACTATAGTGCATACTGTTGGAAAAGATGTTATGTATTAAGCCATAAAGGCTCTGTAAAAGACTCAAGACTTTTAAATTTTTATAGCAAATAGAGTGGACCAATACAGCTGAATATATAAGGTGATACAGTTGATGCTGAGAATCTGACACCCACAGTAGGTTTTTTTGATTTAGTTTTTCTCACCTAATTAGCTTTAACCTTGTCCCAAACATTTTGCCCATTCATGCCAAATAAGATGCTATGTTTTCCTGGCAGACATAATATTGTCTTATATGAGTTACTGGGCTCATTGTGGGACCAAGTGACTTAAATTATATAATGTGATGTACATGAGATCAAATTAGATAATATGCTAGTCCACTTTCTGAATATGATATGTATTTTATACTTCTTTATTAATTAGGATTTATTTATTGTGCTTCCTTGAGTAATGTCACCTTCATAGACTTTCAGCTGGTTTGAATATGAAACTGCTAACATTTTATACTGTTCTGATTTGTGAGTTTAAAGCTATCAAACTCTTGGATACTCCTTATATTGTTATAGTTATTACTACATGCCTTGTCAGCTAGGCAAATTGCAGCTATCTATATCAAGATGAATGTATTTGTACTGGTCCTATCCACAACGTTTAGAAGAATGTGGAGACAAAAAATGCGCATAGCAGACTAGAAAAATTCTGTAAGATCTTCAACAGGCAAATACAATTTTCTTTGTACTATGTCAGGAAATGCCTGGACCAAGCGAATAAAATGAAACAATAGAAATAAGAAATCAAATAAAAGGTATTATTTGGTTCTTTACTGTTTATTTTGTGTTTGATAATTTGTTAGGTAATTAAATAAGACCTGGAATACGGTGCTTTAGTACTTGTTTCCTCTTCAAGAGTACACCACACAGAAGGCTCGTGTTGTTAGTTTTCTATTGTTCTAACCAGATGGATGAATATGAAGAAAAAATCAATAAATATCCTGATTTGTCCATATTTTAGTAGCTTGATACCAAATTAATTACAAATCTCTCTCCAGCCTTTAAGACAAAACAAGGAGTTTTTGGGGAATTCCATTTTTCTTATAATAGCACAGCTAAACCAAATGTTGTCTCCAATCATTTTGATGCTGTTATGTTAATTTATACTATCCCTCTCTGTTGTAAAGTAATAGATATTATAGGTTTGTTGGTTTGTTTTGGGTTTGTTTTTTTTCTCGCAAGTCTGAGTTTACTCGCTAACTTGTATTCATTTTTTTATTTATATTTTAGTCCTACATTACAACACTTAGAAGGAAAATTTCTGGAAGACTCACCCCCTTGCCAAATGCAGTAAATCTGTGGATTTTCTAAACTGAAGCAAAATAGGATCTAAAGAGCCCTGCATGTTTGAACTTATTATTTGCTGTGACTACCAATACTACAAGGTGCTTCTTTCTGCTTAGGGCTTGCAGCTTATATTCATCCCTTGAGCCAGCATCTGAAGATTTATTTTTTCTTGTTTTGATAAGAATCAGAGTGGGCAGCAAGAAGTTTCAGTCTTTAAAATGCATGTGGAGATGAAGCAATGCCTTCCATGTCTACAAAATCTCATTTTTTTAAATAAATCACTGAATGTATTAGAGTTCTTTTCTCTGCTTGAGAAGATTCAGAGTTGTATCAGCTATAACAGTGCCTTAAATGTCAGACTAATAACAGAGAAAGTGAAAGGGAGCACATTGGTGTTGAAAGCACTTACCACTACAAGGCACATCCATGCTTCCAGCTCTGTTCTCCTTTTGCCTATCCCAATGTCTCTTGATTCAATTGATGCCTGGTCTCTGCCTTGGAATAGCTGACATCCTGGTACTCTGAGTACTTAACAGAGATAAAACATGTTTTTCTACAAAAATATTTGCTTTATTATTTTTTCTGTTTTTTTATATAAATGCAATTGGGATGTTATACTTAGCAAAGTAGAGTAACGGAAGAGATGTCTATCAAAAGTAAGCCCTAGAAGAAAGGAATTTCCTTTCAGTATGTTGAGCATAGAGTATATCATTACAATTTCTTCATTTTATACTTTAGAGAGCATTGGACCTGATTCTGTAGTTTTCAGAGCTGCTGAGGCTGCTTTTCCTTGACCAAATCAGCATGTTTCTATTTTATTCAGAATATAGCCATTATCTATTTTAAGGAATGACTCCTGCTTTCTGTGCTGTTATCTCCTCTTTGTTTAAAGTGTATTTTTTTAGTTCCCTCACTGTATTAGGTCTTCATTTCTTCATTGAGAAATTAAATTCTCTAGCTAGATCCTTGTCAAGAGCTGTTGTATTCTACATATATTGACAGATTTCTGTTGATTTTAATTCCCTTATCACTGAAAACAGTTACTCATTTGTTGGGACTGAATTGATTAATCTGTTCTTATCTATAATTTCCAGATAATTTTGTAGGGGGAAGTTAACAGAAGAGAAGACATAAATTATTTTCTACATTATATTTCCCATCCATTTGTTTTAAAATAATAAATATAATTTAACTTTTAAATATTGACCATCATTACTCACCAGAAAGTACAGTTCCTCTGCTCAGATAGGAGAAACAACAGGAGAAACAACTCTTTGCTGATATTTTTTCACAGAGGGTTTAACTTTACACTTCAGAGTATTTCTCTGAAGTTACGATATATATATAATTTTATCAATATTCAACTTTTATGTTACACTTTCTCTTTATTGATCTGAGATGTATGTGCAGGAAATCTCCAGTAATTCCTTCACCCATTGTGCAGCTTTATCTGAGAAATTCCAGATTTTAAGAAGCACCTCTGAGATTCATTGAAGAACATAAACAAATTTTTAAAAATTAGCGTTTTTCCCCTAAGCAGGTGTTGCAGCCATGAATATTGATACAAACAGTAGATCCATTACATAGTGTTAGTCAGTCTCTGAGTCCTAGCTGAACAGGAATTATTTGATTCCTCGTTCCAGAAATGTTTGAAAACCGAAAATTAAGCACTTCAGTGAAATGCAGGTGAGACAACAGCAAATGATGAATAAAAAAGTCTGTGTGAAATCTTGCAACTCTTTCAGGTAAAGCAGTTAAAATCTCATCTTATATGAGAATAATTTTTGAAAAATAATTTGAAATTTTAAAAAATATATCTGAGAATATACCTGTTCAATGGAGAAAGTGAATTTTTCTAAGAGCTTGGAAGCATTTCTGTTTGAAGCAATGCTTTTTGATATTTCTATCAGAAATCTATAGGGAAAACTCACCAGGTATTTTCTAGAGAATTAGAGAAATTAATTTGGCTTTCCGGCCTCCTAATATAGGAGTATAATTTGAAATCTAACCACTTTTCATGGTCTATTTAAATTTTGGGAGATGGGGTTAAACATTGAATTGTGATAAAGAAGGTCTACTCAGTCAGGCAATTCTATATATGATCTTATATTAAGATATTCATATCTGATGGCTGGAATCGTACTAGAAATTCTAAAAGAAAAATGTTTAAGAAATGCACAACTGGCTGTTGGAATAATAGGACTAGGGCTGCGCATTTTTCACATGGGGATGAATCTACCATTTTATGAAGAGTAAACAGGAAACTAAAAGGTCACTCAAGTCCAGCCTATTCAGAAAACTTCCAGGATTACTCTTCTTTTTGAAAAGCGGCACTAAGAATATAGTGGTCAGGGAGTGTGAGGAGACAGCAAATATGAGACATCTAAGAAAAGCCTAAAACAGGTTAGGAACCTGCCTAATTCAGCCTTAAGTCTTATTTAAGCTGTGCATGAATTCCATAGTCCACTTGTTCATTTCAAAACAAAGTATTAAGTTCATGACCTCGTTGGCTGATTCAAAATAGTACAGTATCTGCTACCTGTAAACCCTCAGGCCATGTGCATATGTGGTCTAGAATAAAGAGTCCTTGCTTATTCATGTGTACTGTATTGTCCAAGCAATGTGCTATGGGCAGTATCATTCTCATTGCTTCATGTCAACAGCCAGCAACCACTTCTCATGTTTGTTGGAGAGCTTTGTAGGCAACAAATTGACCTTTGAGCCATGCACTGAAGATTGGTGTAAATTTCTATGCAAGAACAGCTGAATGAAATATTCTGATTTGTCCCTTGCCACAAGTCAGACTGGGTAATCACATTGGTCCTTTTTTCCTTGGTATGTATTCAGCCTGTTAGGTGTCTTTAAAAAGAAAAATATCAAGCAATTTATTTTCCATCAGATTTTTCCATGAAAAATAAAGCAGGTTTTTTTCCACTTCAGAACACTTGCAAACAGGTAATGTGTTATAAAAATTGATGAGGCAATGAAGGGCTTATACCATGTACTAAACAATTCACAAAAATATTTGAGCATTAAAAATTGAGAAAGAGAAGCAAAGTCAAGAGACTCCTTTTAAAAGAATTGGCAAATACAAGACAGTAAAGAATAAAACATATTTTGATTTAAACCTTAAGAGCATATTGAATTATCTATTAAAACAGCAGCAGCAACAAGAACACAAGTTAAAGCAAAAGCAAATCAAAACCAAACCAAATACCCCTTGAAATTGTTCTGTGTTTGCACACAATATGTTGTCCTGCCTTGTCAGATTCACCAAGGAAAGTGGGAGGACAGTGGGAAGGAAGTTAGGTGCCAGCCTGGCCTTTTACTTTCTTGCTTTAATTGATGTCATGGAGAACACTTATGGCACTTCACATGTTACTCCTTTTACCATTTATTTTACCTTTTACTCCTTTTACCATATTATTATTGTAGATGTAGTAAAAAGTGAAGTTGTTGTCCTGGGCTAATAGTCTAGATACAGATAGATATTGAGTAACAAGCCTTAGTGGATGCTAAATTCCTGCTTTTTTGGAATTCGGATATTTTAATTATCTGATGTTAACTAGAACCAAAGATGTCTACTGTTCAGCTTGAACAAAGGAAGCTTGAACATTTGGATCTTATTCCCTGGTGAGGATGATTCATCCTCCCATACCATACTTTTTTTCTGATTTAGAATCAGATATTCCTATGTCAATAAATCACCAGATGTCAGCTAAACAAAAGCAATGCTTGCCTAGGAAATCAACATCACAACTGCTAGCAAAATTCTCTGTTAGTCTGCTGCTGATGGGCTTTTGCAGATGGCAGTAATAACTTGTGTCTGCAGAGGTAACCTGTGATTATCATATTCTCTAGCTTTCTAAGTAAATCGAAACCTAGCCTTATGGAAGTCAGTGCAAATGATAATGATTTCAGTGGATCAGGTTTTCATTTCTTCTCCTTCTATATCTCACTTTGTTAGAGAACTAATATGAGACAGTAAATCTGTAACTATAGGTCAGACAAATAAGTACTGTCAGAGGAAAAATGTGACTATTTCTCTGAAAAGTTAGGTAATTTTGAAGAGTTAGATAACCTCTATTATTTTACCCCGTAGTGATCAATGAAATAAATATGTTATCACCTCTGTAGTTTTTAAACATGCATTTTATTCAGTTTTAAAATTCTCCTAGAAGGGCATAAAGACTTAGATGCATACATGTTTTCTGCAATTACTGTGCCATTGTTTTCCTTCTATTGTCTTTGTTTTGCCAGCAATGAGTTTTCTCATGGTATATTTATCAAGAATTTCTTTCTCTGTATATAGTAATATATGTATCCATTCCTGGCAATTAATATGTTACATTGCAATTGTAACTCTGGAGCATCTCCTTTATGACATAAATGATTCAGTAATATAGTAGCAGAATGTCAATTTAAAATCCATTCATTAATTCTTTTATTTGCAGCAACACACACAAAAAATTACTTGCCCTCAAGATAAAGCAATATGAAAGGAACTTTAAAAGTTTTCCTTCAACAGAAGCAATTAAGAAAGTTATTTCTAACAAGTGCTGGTTTAATTGTAATTAATTGTTTTGAAAGGCATCAGCTAGGAGAAGTTCAGAACGACCTGATATTGGTGGAGCTGAGACTTTCAAAGTTGCAAGCATCTTCAATGATTAAAAGCAGTTTATTGCTGGAAACTTTTGGTTTTGTTTTGACATTGACAGGATCAGACAAGTGAATTTAGTTCAGATTTGTTTTGTCAGAATTCACAGGTGGACCTTAGGTCTATTAAATCTTCATGTAATTTTCAAGGGAAAAACAATGGGAAGAAATTTTCAAAGTAATTGATTAAAGGCGGTGGTAAATTCAGATAGTGAGCAAATAGAAAAATGACCTAGTATCACTTTTAAAAGAGAGTATATTATCATTACAGTAGACCAAAAATAAAAAGGTGTATTAGAAGGAAGCCTCATTTGAAAGGAAGTAGATAGGAGCGCTTTAAAGATAGAACGGATAAGATCAGTTTATTCAATTTTGTATATGAAATATTCACACAAAAGGTACTTTGGAATGCTGCAGTAGAGGTGAAGAATCTTCCTTTCTCAAACACAGCTTTCTTGCTTGTTTTTAACTTGTCAGTCTTGGAGGCAAAATAAAAATAGAGATTCTGCAAATTTATGAAACTTGATTTATAAACCAAGAAATAAATGAACTGCTCATTCATTGTCTGACATGATGCAGCCATACAACAGAGCTCATGAGATGCTGGGATCAATGGTCCCAGCCCAGCACTTCGGGTTAGATTTATCATCGCATGTTCAGGCTCTGGTGTATCATTTCCTTCTCTTTGAATGTGTGTCAATTTGAAGTTGAGAGCATGGCCCCACAAATCCTTTTTCAAAACAAAGTGATTAACTTTTAGAAGCCTTACCACTGAAAAGAGAACATATTCAACACAGTCCCACAAACAGGCTCACTCTCATAACTGAGAGCAGTAAGCAGTACCATTGGTGCAGAAGCCAAGGTCCTACCCACAGCAAATGTTTGTCTTCCCTCTCATAGAATCATAGAATCATAGAATCATAGAATAACCAGGTTGGAAGAGACCCACTGGATCATTGAGTCCAACCATTCCTGTCAAACACGAAACTATGCCCCCCAGCACCTCATCCACCTGTGCCTTAAACACCTCCAAGGAAGGTGAATCAACCACCTCCCTGGGCAGCCTGTTCCAGTGTCCAATGACCCTTTCTGTGAAAATTTTTCCTAACGTCCAGTCTAAACCTCCCCTGGCAGAGCTTGTGGCCGTTAATCTCCCCTAGCGGAGCTTGTGGCTCTCATCACATGTTACTCCAGTATAAATATTGATGAAATGCCAGCTGAAGTGCCACGGCCTTATCTGCAACATCTGCATCAATAGCTGCTCATTATTTAAAATGCTTAAACACTTTCGGGTCCTTCTGCAGAATAATGATGCTCCTGACTTGTGAGCATAAGTATGCCAGCTAAGGAGGCTCAGACATTGTGACTGTGTGGTTATTTTTTGATCAAGATGGACTTTACAAATTTATTTTTGCTAAGTCATTATCAGAGTGTTGCTTCCCAACATACAGACTTGATGAGATTTTTCTTTTTCAAAATAACATAAAAAATTACATTATGATTCAGTAGTGCGTCTCTACAAATACGTATATTTGTATTATGAAAGCTGATTTGAAACAACAGTGCTGTCAAGACAAAAAGAACCTATCTCAAGAAGAATTTTAGCTCTGAATGAACTTGCCATGCACTGTCATTTGCATTTTTTTCCATCATTAAAGCCTCATTTATCTGTATTTTGTTTCTGGTACTTCTGCAGTTTTCTCAAATAATTATCATAAATAGTGAAAGACATGAAAGCAATTGCCTAGAGAACCACCAAGCCATTTTAGAGGGGCCTGCTCACTGCAATGAGTGTTTCCTGGCAGGGAAGATGTTAATGGTATGTATGCATACTATTCAGTACCGGAGTACGCTGGTACTGAGAGTGCAGGTTGCAGCTAGCATCGGTTTTTTTTCGATGTGAGTGCCTGCATCCCTCCCACAATTCTAAATCCACTCTGACCGCATCTGATAAACGTTCTTGTCCTCTAATCCTCTTAATCCCCTACACCTTAATCCCTCCCTCAGCAGCACAGCTAGACACCTGGCATTCACTTTCACTCTGCAAGAACTGCTGGATATAAGCTCTGCAATGCATTAGCCATTGGCAAAAGTCAAAACACAAATGCTGCTCCTGCTTTTCTCTCAGCCGAGGCATTAGGAACAGGAGCAAGAGATTTCTGGTGTTGGAGTGAGAGCCAGTGCAAGCAGGGGTTTGTGGTTTAAGGGTGCCTGCCTGGGACTTGAGAGGCCCTGGGATGTTTAAGTTTGGTGCCATGAAGTATCCAGAGAACAGGGCTCTCCCTCTGCAGACTTTGTCTGTGCTCATTTTTGTAGACTTCTAGACAGGCAACTTGGCTTTATGCCACTCTCAGAAGGGGGAATGTCTTCAGCTTGCATCATGCAAGGTGGCGTCTCGTGTAGGGTAATGTGACTCACAATTTGTGCACACCACGGCCTCTTTTTCTCCCATTTTACAGGTAATTGTTCTCTGCCAGAAGACAGCTACATTGAGGGAGAAGAGGAAAAACGGAACAAACAAGGCTGTTTAAAAACTTCCTTATAAACCAAAACACCTGACCCATGTAACACGTATGCCTGTGTCTTCTCTCATGTTGCCACATGACCCAGAACCCTTGCGCGGCTATTACATAAGGCACAAGCATCCTTAGTGGCCAAGTTTTCTGTTCTTAAAGGATGCCTTAGATATTAAAGTCAGGTAAGTACCTGTGGCTTTGGAACTTAATTACACATACCCGAGGCTGCAGAAATCTCCTTTGGTCATAAGAAAGTTTTAATTTCATCTGCAATCCTTCTGTTCATTTTTTACTGATGGCTCATTTAAGTGTTTAGTGTGTCACCTGCTATGAGTTCTCCTGGTCAGATAAGCAGACATTTCAGGACAAGGTAATGCCAGTGTGTGAAGTGGAGTCACTACCTGCATAGATTCTTCTCCAGAAAAATTCATGCTGTTTGGGACTAGCTCTGTTCCATGTCTGATGTACAAGCACATATAAATAACATTTCTGACAGAAGAGACACATGATCTGAGCACTTTTCTTTCCTCTGCTGAGTTAGCAACATCACAGGCTGAACACAGTAATAATTAAAGGTATTTCAAAATTTATTTCCTGTCATGCAGCAACGGCCACATTCCTCATTCAGCACAAAATACACCTCCAGATAAAGTTTTAGCATGAGGAACTTGTATATGCAAGTGAGATAAATGCATGAAGAATTTGAGCAATACTCTTGAAAGCTCTCAGGCACACAGCTTTAATGTACTTGCTTCACTCAGTGGAATACACTTTCCTTCCAGTCCACTCTTTCCTTGTTCCTTAACTTCAAAGTAAATTATGTCAGCTCTAAAGCCCAGTAACAGATACTTCAACAGCAAAATGTTATTCTATAAAAAATCTAAACCAGTCAGAAGGTGGAATTTAGATCCAGAGACCTCCTGACCCACAGGTGCAGTGTGTCAGTATAGTGCTTACCAGAGCCTGGAACAGAGGGACTGAAGTCCCCAAGGGCTTGTGGTGTGCCAAACCTGACGTTCTTCCATTGAGTGAGTTTAGAAACATTAACTCCCTCCTGTCTCTCAGTTTGAGGGAGGATCATCTGCCTTTGTTGTCTGTGTGTCAGTGCAGGTTGTCATATGTCGGTGCACTTTGAGATGGCCTAGAAATACGATAAATGTAAAGAAATGTGGGCAGTCCATGAGAAGTCAAGTGTTTGTGGTTATATACGTATCTATGAGGTGGAGTCAGTGGAAGGTGTGTGCATGTGTGCACGCACGATAGACAGAGATATCTCCAGGGTGTGGGTTTGGATGCAAGATCCTCCCCCTATCCTGCTCCTAACCAAAGTCTCCTCCTGGGGAAAATCTCTTCCTTTATATCACCCACGTGGATAGTAGCAGGGCAGAAGAAGGCTTCCAGGGAGTCTGTCCAAACTGGGAAAGCAGAGACCTCTACAGGAGCAGAGGCAAGAGTGACTCCTCTTGGTCTGTGGTGCTGCCTCAGAGCTGCTCTTCATGGCTGGCATCCCCACTGGTGTCTGGAGTGCTGAACTGTCCCTGACCTCACCACGGCCACTTCAGATGGGAGTGGGACCAGAGCAGGGAGGGTAGATAGGGTTGTACAGTGGTGGGTCACCTGCTGGGGTGCCTCTAGGGAAAACTGCGTATAGTAAAGCGAGGTGAGAGTGGGCTATTCCCTCTGGTAGGTGGGCACCACTCTTTGGTCACCTCTGGATGCAGCTGCAGCTGTAAAGAGCGCTTGGCACAGGTTGGGCTCTTTGTGGCTGTAGGGCGTGAAAAGTACTTACTTTATTTGGCTTCCAATAAAATCCAAACTCTTTTTTTTTCCAAAATCACAGTCAGCATATGCTGTTTGAAAATGTGGGATGGGATTGTGTCTGGGTGTCATGAGAGGAAAAGAAAAAGATATTATACTGTCCCAGAATGTGTCAGGACTGCAGATAACCATGCCTGAGGAATGTGAAACCAGACGCTGGCCTGAAATATGAGTTGCCTTTTAAGATCTGAAGAGAAAATCTTTATAATAATTACTTTCATTTTCTTTTTTGTTACTGAGATATACAGTTGTTAAAGCAGATTGGATCCAGATCCTTTTTAATGATGTACAAAAAGACTAATTAGCATGTAATATAATATCCCAGTTACTCTTTAAATTTCCTGGGTTTTCTCTGAAAATATGTTTCAGTAATTATGCTGTGGGTGCCAAAGAGGGGGAAGAAAACTCATTGCTAAGCTAATTGACATATGTCTCATTTTGCCTAATCTATTTCTCTGTGTGTTGATGAGAAATAACAGCTTTTGGTTTTTTACTCCTTTTCTTTCAGTAATGGGATTTCTCTTGATTGCTTATGCACGCTTAGCATACTTCTTTACAGTGTAACTTCTTTATCAGGCCAAATAAGATAATAAGACTAATTTGAGACAATATGCAGCTACTTTTTGGATCCTACAATCATATTTGTATTAGGAAAATGTTATGTTTTAAGGTGCAAACAAATGAAATGGTATTAGATTTATAATTGCTTTTGATGTAGTTTGGAACACTGATTTATTAAAGCAAGTACCTTGATTCTTAAATAATAAACTGGAAAAAATTACTGCCACTATATCTTGGAGAATAGGTCCAAAGGAAGCTCTGAGGAAGCAGATCAATGATCAGGAATGATTTTTAATTTTTTCTCTAAAATGTAGGAATCAAAATAAATGATTCATTTAGGGGAGGAGTTTGATAACCACATAGATACAGAAACAGTCTGCAGTTATGAAAGGAAATTTTATTTGCTTTTACAGTATTAATCCGTCAAAACTGATGTAGAAGTCTACTTAGTAATTTAAATTTTTACAGTAAAGACATTTAGGAAAACACAAATAAAATTGAATGCATTAAAAAAAGCAGAATAAATGCAAAAAGCACTAGAAATTCTATGATTTTTTATTCTGATTTTCAAGTTTATTAGCACATACAGTAACATTTTTCCAAAATAAATGATCAAAAGTTCCTATCATATCAATACTTCTTTTTCATTATCTATTCTTCTTATAAAGTAACTCCTTAGTTTATTATAGTTCTCTTTCTGACATATTTTACCTTTCTAAAACTATTGTAGTGTGAGAAAGTTTAAGAAATATAGACCATTGACTTTAAGTTAGTCATGAAGCTCCAGGTTCTTATCTTTTTTCTGACACTTTCAGTGTCCTGATAAATGTATCTGAAGACATTTGAAAATAATCTTAAAAATTAAGCATAGTGAGATAACATTTAATTGTAGTAACAATTATGCTTGATAAATTTCCCTGATAGTCCTGATGAATTTAGGAGGACAGGTGGGATTTGTCAGTAAACTCACAACAGCCCCAGAAGCATTTCCATTTTGTTTATCTTAAAAAGCCACAATAACTCTTTAAGCACTTAATTCTAAGGCTTGTTTTGTTGTCTGTGAAGGATAAAAAGGTCATTGAAAGGCAAGCTGCAGAGGAGAGAGGCTTTGGCAATCTTATATTCCAAGGAATCCCTCACACTGAAATTGCTGGTGGGTATTGAAATTTCTAGGTCATGTCTCATTGTACTTAGTGGTTCAATTTGGCGATGTTACCTGTCATGAAGGGAAAAATCGATTTGGTGAGACTGATGTAAGTTTGTGGATGTTTACCAGCATGCAGACCAGCTTACACTATCTAGATGCAGGGCCAGGAATAGAAGCAACTAAAATCCTACTAGCAACTGCTTAGTGATATCCTTGCCACTTTATGGGAATCAAAGTGAGTGCTTTATTCCAGTTGGTATCACTATTAAACTGTGCAGAGCATAAGCATGTGGAAAAAGGTGTAGGCGATAAAACCTCATCTGCCTTGTCCAGGAACTGGTATCCTCTGTTTCTTTTTCTTCCCCTTGCCTAAAACTGATAGAGTTTATTTTCTTGTTTTGTATCTTTTTGTAGTCACAACTAAAAGTCTATTGATGATTGCACACACGCTAACAGATCTCCAGTGAATCATTTGATACAGTGCTGTGTGAGCAGTTACAAAGGTCATTGGAGAAGAGCGGATTTTATACACAAAGTTTTTAAAAGAATAAGAAGCTGACTAAATGGGATGTGACAGAAGGTTGTTAGAAAGCAAATTCAGGCCTGAGAAAGTTTAGTAGTTGAGTTCCTTAATGTGTGGTCTTACAACAGATTGTAAGTAGTGATTTGACTAACTACAAAGGATAAATGTATGTTAACGAAGTGGAGGCGCAAGTCATGGTTAAAACCAGTTCATTTAGGTTGCATCACTCTTCTAAAAGACATTGTGCTTTGATGAAACCACATGAATGCACAGCTGCCTAAGCTGTGATGTTACACCAGAGGAAAAGATAAGGAGAAAAGAACCCCAAACCAGTGACACTCCTAATCTCTACTAAGGAGCAGGAAACACACATATATTTCAGTAGTAGATTATGAATGTTTTGAGCAGTTACCAGATCTGAGTCATGACTAAATTGACTCAAATCTCTTTTTGATATAAAGTTTTCTATACTAAAGAAATTATTTCAGTGACAATGTTTGTGAAGAGGTTTGGTTCAGAAAAATGCCTGTGAAACTCTTGTTTGCCCAAAGGCCCCTGGCTTCAACCCAGAGATTTCAGTAAGCATTGCCTGCTCCAAGTGAGAGGTGCAAATTACATAAATAGAGTAACACTAAAGACCAATTTACCAAGTTGGAATGTTCACATATGAAGAGAAGATAATATCCTAATTTTTCATTCATTTTGTCCATCTTTTATTGAGATAAACCCTGAAATTTTGCAGATTCTGGGAATCTGCATTCTGCCAGAAGTACATCCCTTCATTTCTACCCCATTAGAAGTCCTTCATTCATTTGCAAAGTATATGGGTGTAGAACCCTTCATTTACTAAAGTGAACAGATATCATGGTTTTGAAGGTATAACCATTGCAGCTTTTCAGGACAGGAGACTGGAAAAATAACGCTGGAAAATTTTCAGAATCTAGTGAATAGGTTTCACCAGTTATGATCATTGCTCTCCCCTTGCTTCCTCCTCTTCTAGTACATTAAGGTGCAGCCTTTATTTTCTCTATGTTGTGTCACTTATCTATATAGCAATCTCACAAGAAGGTCATTTCTTAATTTGTCAGCTTTGTGATTCAGCTCTATGGAAAGACACGAATGACAGTTGTGAGTCCCCTAGCTCAGGAATTGTGAACCAGCTGCTCTAATTGAAGCGATTTTCATGGCAGCCTGAGTGGAGTCCATGTGGCTGTAATTACTAACTACAACTTAACAGCCTCTACACTCTTATGTTCTTGCTTTTTTGCCTTAATTGGCCATGTAGTAAGTCATCCCAGAGGACTGATCCAGGCCAAAAATAAACCCTTCAGAAAATATAAATACATTCAAAAAGCAACTTGTTTTCAGTCACAGCTGTTCCCTGGAGTAGTTTACTGCAGAGAGGTGCTCTGGTGCCTGATTAAGGGGAGGGTCATAGAATCATAGAATCATAGAATAGTTTGGGTTGGAAGGCACCTTAAAGATCATCTAGTTCCAGCCCCTCTGTGATGGGCAGGGACATGTCCCACTAGATCTGGCTGCCCAAGACCCCATCCAACCTGGCCTTGAAGGGGTTAGAAGCAAGTGGGAGGAAGATTTGGGAAGGCTAGCAGGACAGGTTTAGATTTGCCCTGACTTAAGAGCTTAAGCGCTTCCAGCTCACACAGAAATTCGAAGTCACTTCTGATTAAAGCCAACTAAGGTCTAAACTTGTAGCCAAAAGCTGCAGCTTCTTGCATGGTCGAGATGAGATGAATTGTAGCATCACGTCTCTTTGACAGACACCACCCCCATTGCATTTCCACTATAACACTTACTCTAAATATATTGCAGGAAAACTCTCCTGAGAAAGGTAGGATTTAACAAGAGTTGTTTTGAAGCAAAAAGATTTCAGTCAGAAAATGATTAGTCTCCTAATGGTGTTACACTAATTCCCTCACTAATAAGAACTCTACTGGGATCAAAATGTGCAAAATTCAGAAAACCACAGGGTGCCTAATTATAGTTATTAGGAATAGGGTTTGTCTGCTAGTTTCTTGTTTATTTCTTTCCTGGTAATTTGCCTGCAAATATGTTTTACTGTCCATAGATTTGGCTGAACATTATCAAGCCCAAATTAATGGAATGACTCAACTTGTAAGTTGATGATTCAGACACATCAATAATGGGAGTTCAGAATAGGTTTTCAATAAATAAGTAACAAACAAGAAAAAAACTATCTGAAAATATAAAATGAAAACTCTGCATTTAAATGTTCATTTTGGTTTATTACATATTCAGTGTCTCTCTGGGTATTCTGAAAGGCTTGAATGTCATGACTTAACTGTTTTTTTGTATTGTCCATTTGAGCTGCTCTGCAATTACATTCAGCAGTTCTGTACAGAATCTACAGGCATGAAATATGTTGCTGTTGGGCAGTCATACACTAGGCTACTATAATGCCGCATTTTAACTAGCTTAATCCAAAAGAATTAAACAATGTATACTGCACAAGGTATTCCAAGTGAGCTCAGTTATACTGGGGAAAAATTGGTGAGACTGAGTCAGAATTTTCCCTGGAGGTAAAGAGAAAATTCGAGAAATAATGTGTAGAACTCCTGTGACTTAATATTCTGCTTGATGTAAGATGCTCTCCTTCAGCAACATAAACTTCAGTCAGTTTAGAACAAAATGAATGATCAGAAATTACAATAACAATAACTCATCTGGATTAATACCACAGTTTGGACAGTTTGCAGGATTTCATTACGTTGTTTATTGGGATTTGAATTTTTGATTTTTTTTGCAGTAGTATCCATAGTTATTATGAAAAGGACATTTAATTCCCTTGAAAAAGCAAAACAAATGTTTACTTTTGGTAGCTGCAGTAGAAGATCCGACCACATATAACCCCATGACTATTCATGCTGCCACTTACACGCCTTTACACTGCTACATAGCTGTATTATTGCCACACTAACATTTTCCCCCCTACCTATTCCCAAGGTATCTGTCATTTCACATATATTTGGAAAAGTTGATTTTTTATCACCATTCCCTGAAGAAAATTATTTTTTTCAGAAAAGTATCTGTATTGCCTTACCTCTTGGGAGCCCTAGGCATAGGTAAAAGCCATGCTCTATAAATAGACTGAATGAACACATAATAAAACACTGCTCTTTCCACAGAGCTTCCAGTGTAAGGGGAGAAAAGCAGCAGGTAGATAAATGGAATTGTGCCTCCTCATTTAATAATGCAGAAGTAAGAACAAAATCCCTACTTTCATCTCAGCCCTTCTCATAGCTAAAAAAGCATTATGGACACTTACAGAACCTCTCAAAGAAATTGAAGTAGGGTGAACCACACTTAGAAGTCACCAAGGGCGTTTAAGGGAGGCTGGGCTGACTGAATCCATTTAGACACCCAATTCAGCACCTCAGTTCTGTTATAGTCATCACTAATTTCAATGCTGCCTTTATTTGTTTATCAACAGCCTTAATTCAGGCACATTCCCTCACTATGACCTTTTGCCCTATTGAACTTGTGGGGGAAAAAAAGGCTTTTTCTTCCTTATTACTTCATTGGCTACTGTTAACCGATTCTTGTTTACGTCCCTGATATATTGTGAGAAATAATTAATGCTTGTGTACTGTTTTGAAAATGAGCAACGTTGCATCAAATGCTAGTTTGAGGAGAAAGATGCTTTTTGATGTTCTTATATTTTTTTGAAAGCTTTCACTTATTCTGTATTCATCTTCCTCCTACTCTTTCAGCTGCAAGTTCAATTCTTTTTTAACCTTAGATCTTTGAGTAGTTTCTCTAAAAATGCACAATAAACATTCTTGATCTTCCTTGTTCATCTCATTCAGATGTCTGAGTGCCCAGCAAGAAGAAGAATGCAAAGACAATAATTAAGGTTACAAGGATGATAGGATAGACATATATGCTAAGTAGGTGGAGTGAGGAGAAACTTTTTGATGGGCTGTAGGGAAGAGAAAACAGGAAACTAAGGAAATGGTGAGAGAATTCTCTGTGGTGCTTGTCCCTGTATTTTTGTTTCCATTTTGAGAAGCCCTTCACTGGGCTGAGATTCTTGTCTAATGCGGAGAGTAGGATATTCATTTTTGCAGGATTTTTTGTTTCTGAGTCTCCAATTTCCTTCAAAAGAATAAAGGGGATTAGAAGCAGAACAACTGGTAAGATGATGGACTTAAAACCTGAAGGAAAAAAAAAAAGGTAATGGATAGCTCTTGTTGGACTTGTGTTCTCCTTATTTCCCTGTAGAGGAGGAAGAATTTTTGACACCTGCATTTTGACACCTGCAAGTTATGAAATGAAACTAGACAAGGCCACATAAACCAGATGGTGTTGCAGAAGTATTGTAAATATTGTAATTTAAAAGTTTTCCTAAAATATTTGTATTTCTAATTCCAGAGCCTTTAGATTTTGTGACTGTTCAAACAGCTACATTTTCTTTTACTTCGTTCACAAAAATGCATGATAATGTAAATACACAAATACTAACAATCTACAACTAACAAGCAACCCGGTAGACAAAGCTTGTTGTTGTGGCCTCACAGTGACCTGATTACTTGTATTTGATGCACTGGTTATCTTTTTTTCAAATGCTTGACTCTGTAAAATCTGGAAAACGTATGATGTTATTATCTCTCATTTGACTCATGCCAAATCATATTAACATTTTGGAAACTCATACCAAAAAAAAAAAAGTCTGCATAAAGTACTTAGAAGTGAAGAAAGAAAGAAAAAGTTCCAGCCCTATTAAGTCTGGTTAGAATTTCTCTGCAAGAGGGTAAGAAATGCATTAAGACCTGAAGACCTGTGTTTTGGACTATAACTGGATTTGAGACTACATTTTCCAAATTACTTTAGAATGAATGGAGACTTTTTTCATCTACTTCATAATGACAAGTGAATATTTGGCCCATATGAACTTTAATTAGTCGTGAAAATGAAATGTCCCTTTTTGGTACCAAAACCACAGTTTGGCTAGAAGCAGACTTTTTTTTTTATTACATTTTTGACTGGTGATTATGATCTGTGCCGTGAGGTTTAGGTGACCATCTTTACAGTTTGTATATTGGATAATGACTATCAGACCTTTAGCACCACATGTATGGTAGGTCGCTTGCAAGGTATGGATAAGCCAGAACTTCATTCTTGTTAGGTCATTCATATCTTAATGAACTTTTAGTGCCAAAAATATTGTTAAGACACACTGCCTGCATAAGGATAAATAAAACAGCAAAACCAGTGGATTAGATGATGGATTAGATTTTGTGATCGGGATGTTTTATGATGCAGAATAGTTTAGCCTGTTAAAAGCAGTTTGAACTTTTGAAGTATTTCTGGATATGTAATTACCAAAACAATAGATAGAATTAAAACTTCTGTTCTTATAGTAGCATTATATTTCAGGCAGAGCTGCTGAGACAGAGAACAAATCTTAAAGACTGCAGATAAAAGCAGAGGCATCATTATTTTTACCTTCTGTTAATGACCAAGGAGTCAAAAAAATTACATGATTCTTCCTGCTTCTTCCACCACCTCCAACATTTCTTTTGTTCCACTGGTTCAAGTCAACCAAAATGTCTTCTTAACTTGCTTTCAAGTTTTGATGGTGACTGTGCTCTGGATAAAGTCTTGGAACTATAACAACTCTTCTGAATTTTTTCTGGGTTTGATATGAGAACAAAAGATCTTGGATGCTGCTGATATAACCTTTCTGAACAGGAGGGAAAAGGGCAAAGAACACATCATGACTGACCTCTTCGTGAATAAACACAGCAGTGTGCAGATTTTCTGCACACAAGCATAGAGATGTTTTGTCTGGGAAACTATGTAAGGGTTCACATACCAGGTGGATGTGTCCACAAGTCCACCTGTACTGAAAAGAAGATGTAATATTCAGTTATATATTTATACATATACATATAATATTTAATATATAAATTTAATTTATATATATCTAGGCAAGACAGGAAGGGTAGGAGAGGTGGTGGGGTAGCCCTCTATGTTAGAGAGTGTTTTGATAACCTCGAGCTCGATTATGGTGATGACGGAATTGAGTGCCTGTGGGTTAAAATCAGAGGAGCCCACGAGAAGGCAGATATTGTGATGGGAGTTTGTTATAGACCACCTAGCCAAGAAGAAGAAGCTGACGAGCTCTTCTATAAACCATTGGGAGAAGTCTCAAGATGGCTAGCTCTTGTCCTTGTGGGACACTTCAGTCTTCCAGATGTCTGCTGGAAGTACAATACAGCGGAAAGGAAGCAGTCTAAAGGTTCCTGGAGTGTATGGAAAACAACTTCCTCATACAACTGGTGAATGAACTGACAAGGGAAGGTGCCCTCCTGGACCTGCTGTTTGTGAACAGAGAAAGCCTTGTGGGGGATGTGAAGACTGGAGGACGCCTGGGACAAAGCAATCATGAGATGGTAGAATTTTCAGTTCTAGGTGAGGTGAGGAGGGCAGTTAGCAGAACAGTTACATTAAACTTCCAGAGGGCAGACTTTGGACTGTTCAGAAGGCTGGTTAATGAAGTCCCATGGGAGACCCTGGAAATCCTAGCAGCTCAGGAGCAAGTTATCCGCATGCTCTGGAAAAGGAGCCAGCGGAGGAAAACCAAAAAATCTTTCTATAAAAACATTAACAATAAAAGGAGGAAGAGGGAGAATATTCAGTCCCCACTAGATGCAGAAGGAACAACAGGGGATGAGGACTAGGCTGAGGTACTTAATGCCTTCTTTGCCTCAGTTTTTAATAGTAAGGAAAGTTGTTCCCTGTTTGTAAATCCCCAGGAGTTAGAGGAGCTAAACAAAGCTCCAGCGATCCAAGAGGAGGTGGTTAGAGACGTGCTTGCCCAGCTACATACCCACAAGTCCACGGGGCTGGATAGGATCCATCCAAGAGTATAGAGGGAGCTGGCAGATGTGCTTGCCAAACCCCTTTCCATCATCTTCCAGCAGTTCTGGGAGACTGGGGAAACTCCACTTGACTGGAGGCTGGCTGATGTTGTGCCCATCCTCAAGAAGGGTCGGAGGGAGGACCCAGGAAACTATAGGCCTGTCAGTCTGACCTCAGTGCCAGGAAAAGTCATGGAACAGGTGATCTTGAGTGCTATCATAAAGCACATGCAAGAGAACTGGGTGATTAGACCCAGTCAACATGGGTTCACAAAAGGCAGGTCTTGCCAAACTAACCTGGTTGCCTGCTATGACAAAGTGACTTGCCTACTGCTTGAGCGAAAGGCTGTGGATGTGGTTCTTCCTGGTCTTCAGTAAAGCCTTTGACACAGTTTCTCACAGCATTCTGTTTAGAAAACTGTCAGCCTCTGGTCTGGACAGGCAAATGCTCTCCTGAGTGGAAAACTGGTTGGCTGGCAGGGGCCCAGAGAGTGGTGGGAAATGGTGTTAAATCCAGCTGGAGGCCAGTGACAAGTCCAATGGCATGAGGTTTAACAAGGCCAAATGTCGGGTCCTGCACTTGGGGCAAAACAACCCTGTGCAGTGCTACAGGCTGGGAGAAGTCTGTCTAGAAAGCTGCCTGGAGGAGAGGGACCTGGGGGTGTTGGTTGACAGTGACTGAACATGAGCCAGCAGTGTGCCCAGGTGGCCAAGAAGGCCAATGGCATCTTGGTTTGTATCAGAAATGGCGTGACCAGCAGGTCCAGGGTGGTTATTCTCCCTCTGTACTCAGCACTGGTGAGACCACACCTAGAATAGTGTGTTCAGTTCTGGGCTCCTTGCTACAAGAAGGATGTTGAAACTCTGGAGTGAGTCCAGAGAAGAGCAATGAAGCTGGTGAAGGGGCTGGAGAACAAGTCTTACAAGGAGTGGCTGAGGGAATTGGGGTTGTTTAGCCTGGAGAAGAAGAGGCTGAGAGGAGACCTTATTGCTCTCTACAACTACCTGAAAAGCATTGTAGAGAGAAGGGATCTGGCCTCTTCTTCCATATGACAGAGGACAGGACAAGACGGAATGGCCTCAAGCTCTGACAGTTGAGGTTCAGGCTTGTCATCAGAAAAAAAATTTTCACAGAAATGGTCATTGGGCACTGGAACAGGCTAAGCAGGGAGGTGTTTGAGTTACCATTCCTGGAGGTATTTAAAAGATGTGTGGATGAAATGTTCCAGGCCATAGTTTAATGATTGATATGAATGGTTGGACTCTATGATCCTGGTTTTTTTTCCAACCTACTGATTCTGTGCAATTCTGTGATATATACAATGTGGTGAATATAGTTCGCAGTGAATATCATGTTTATGTAGCTTTCGATAGTAAAGAATGTGTTTTGTCCCAGGTGTGCAGCCTGGTGTAGCAGACCTGAATAGGTTGTTGTGGAGCACATGAGTCAGCATCCCCTAGCATGTAGCAGCACCTGGAGGTTCAACACAGGTTGTCTGTTCCTGAAATGCCGCTGGAGATGGTGTGAGAGTACCCACATTGCCTTGGGCATGTAGCATTTCCTGCATGTATGTCAAAGCAGGTTGTACTGTGAGAGTTGCCCAGAGAAATCTGCTCTCTGATCTGTCCTGGGATGACCAGGGTGCAGTTTAACATGTAGTTTTCTCTATTTCTGAAAAACACCAACTTTCACTTAACAGAAAGAGTATTGTTCTTTTTGAGCTTTAAATATTACAGCAGAATGAGCGAGTGGCATTAAATCATTTCCTGAGCTAGACAGCCAAAACCATAATCTGGATGGCGTGCAGCCAAGTATCTTCAAACTGTAATTAGCAGAGGACATTTTGAAACCCACTCTCTATGAGGACTTAAAAATTACTCACCAAATGGAGTACATTTAAAGTGCACTTGAATGTGTGCCTTCTTTATGTTTTCAGTATGCTCTGAGGGCTACACTCTTACCTAGAGCTGTCTAGATGCATTCAGTCTGCCTTTTGCTTCTGAATCACCCAGACATTCTTGATGCAGAGAAAAGACTTGGGATTTTCATATTATCTAAGATACTTAAAAAGCATCATCAAGGCAAACATTCTGAGAACACCTTTCATAGGTTATTCATCTGCTATTAAAAGGCTCATGTGGATAGTGGATTTGTAATTTTAAATGACTATTTCCTTGAGTTCATAAATAATTTTACTTTAAAATACAGGCCCAGTTCCTCAGTGGCTGTAGATCACCTATATTTACCTTAGTAAATAATTGAGGATCATACAAGTAAGTTCGTACATCAAAGAAGACACTACCAACTACATTGCAGGTGTATCTAAAAGTCTTTACTTCTGACCAGAAGTAGTTTGATTCCCCAAACCAAACATTCCCTGTCTGCATGGAGTTTGAAGATATCTAAAGAAGAACATCACCACAAGAAGGATGTTGAGGCTCTGGAGCGAGTCCAGAGAAGAGCAACAAAGCTGGTGAAGGGGCTGGAGAACAGGCCTTATGAGGAACAGCTGAGAGAGCTGGGGTTGTTTATCCTGGAGAAGAGGAGGCTGAGAGGAGACCTTGTTGCTCTCTATAACTACCTGAGGGGAGGTTGTAGAGAGGAGGGTGCTGGCCTCTTCTGCCAAGTGACAGGGGACAGGATGAGAGGGAATGGCCTCAAGCTCCACTAGGGGAGGTTCAGGCTGGATATTAGGAAAAAAATTTTCACAGAAAGGGTCATTGGGCACTGGAACAGGCTGCCCAGGGAGGTGGTTGAGTCACCTTCCCTGGAGGTGTTTAAGGGACAGGTGGATGAGGTGCTAAGGGGCATGGCTTAATGTTTGGTAGAAATGGTTGGACTCGATGATCCGGTGAGTCTCTTCCAACCTGGTTATTCTATGATTCTATGATAAAGGAGCAATCATTGACTCAAATCCATATGTCCCTTTGAAGCTGAAGGGCATGTGATGGAGAGTTCCTGCTTAGGTGCTTATGAAATGAATGTCATTCACATTGTTCACAAACAACTTCTTACACCAGACCCATTCACTGGGACCAGAGATTGTTCAGGACTTTGCTACAGAATGACTTGATTATTCTAGATCGAAACGGTGACAAGGGCACCGACTTCAATATTGATTCATTGCAAATGGATTTTTGGCCAGCTCCAGACATTTCAGGAAGTCTTATGGAGCAAAACTTACCAAAATGCATCACATGAAGGTGTAATACCTACAGCAGCTAAAACTATTATAGGAAAATATATACAAGTCTGAGAACCTCTTCATAATTCCCTTTGACAAAAAAAGTTGCCATTTCAAGTCAGAACACTACTAATAATTTTCCTTGTAGAAGAACTGGATATCAAGGGAGAGAACAGTATTTCAAGGGAGAGAATTCTATTCTAAAATGTCTTATGAGGAAATGAAATTATCATTGGTTTCTCTACTTTGGAGTCAAAACATATTCTGGAAGGTTGCATTTTATCTATAGTGGCCCAAGAGACAGAATTTATAGAGAATGTGAGAAAAAAGAAT
Source organism: Clamator glandarius (assembly GCA_033459285.1). Lineage (NCBI taxonomy): Eukaryota > Metazoa > Chordata > Aves > Cuculiformes > Cuculidae > Clamator > Clamator glandarius. The sequence continues at coordinate 1,907,046 of JAUNZM010000779.1, forward strand.
ATTTTTTCGTAGCTACCATTCTTTCAATTATTAAAGTGTTTGTTAAGTCATGGTTCAGTTAAAGCTTAGTAAAAGTCACTTTTATTAGACTGAAAATTATTATAAGAGCCTGCAAAGGCTAACACAATAGAAACTTTAAATCAAGTAATTAATCCCTTTACAAGAGGCAGACAGCCATTATATTTCAGTACATTGCATAGCTGAGTTTCTGATGCATATGCCTCTGTTCTGTATATTCCCATACTATAAAATTCTGTTATTTCTAAAAAAATCATATTGGTATTTCAGGTTAAATTCAAAGAGAACTGATATTCCTAGCTTTGTAAAATTATTTAAGATTTATTTCTAGTGCTACTTTTCTATATGCCTGCTTTTTAGCAGTAATATAATGTAATAAGTAAGATCATTATCTAGGGCTAAAAAATTAAGTGCTCTGTGTCATAAATTCTTGCAAGTTTTTTTGTTGCTGTCAGTGAATGAGATAATGCATTTCTTGTAAAATATAAGCCAATTTCAGGTTGAAACACTTATTCACACAGAGTATTTTTTTTCTGTTTATTTTTGCTTTTGTTCATCCATCTCAGTTCACTTTTCATCACTGTACTAAAGCGCATAGGTAAGTCACAGATATTGCATAATGACTTTTATATAACTATAAGTAATAGAAACTTCTATTATTCATCTAAATTCATACAAAGTTTTGAGGGGGGTTGGTTTTTTTTTTTTGTCTCTTAATTTAATTTTATTTTGGTTTGTTTTTCTTTACCCAGAAAATAACTTTTTAACCTTTTGGAAGGGCCTTTCGGAACTGACAGCAGCTGAGACTCTTTAAAAAGATAATGTCAAGAATTTAAAGGTGTTCTGGGAACGAATATAGGTTTGCAACACAGATCTCTGGACAGGGACTAAAGCCTCCTCCCCAGTTTAGAGTTGACAAAGCTGGATTATACTTTCTTTATATCTCTTCTTATATTTCTAGATAGTATTTTCTATTCTTGCTTTCTGAGACAAAGAAATCTCCTGTCTCAGCTTCTGTTCCAAGCGCACCTCAGCTAGATATTCTGCTCAAGAGATATTGTCAAATTCACAGTATAAAACTTTTAATCAAAATGTGCAGGCATTTTTCTCTGTATGTTAACACGTGGGACTGTTTGACAAATAATATTTAACATTTTTGTTTGTATTACACTATGCAGAAGAGTGTAGATTGGCCTTAAGTCCCTTCTGTACCTAGTGCGAATTGATTTGGAGGACCTATACCAGATCACGCTAGCTGGCATCCCGACCTGCAGAGGATCACAAAGAAGCTCATTATTCCTTTGTCCAATTCATCCAATGTGAATTTCCTTTTGCTTGGTTAATATTCTTGTGCTGGTTTATCCATTTTTTGAAGTTAGATTTTTCTGCAAAAAAGTCAACAAAAAAACAATTCTCTTCTCCCTCCAAATATAGGTCTAAATGTAGGATTAATCCTGCTAAAGATAAATGTGCAATCAGTTTTTTAATATTCACTGTGAACCCTGTCTCTCTGTTTGAGGAGAAATTCCATTTAATTCTTTTTATGTGCATTGCATTAAGCCTGAAATGTTAAGAGAGATTCTAGGTGAAGTCATTTAATAAAAGTCTGTATATTCCCTTTAAAAGACCTTATACAGCCCACAGAACTGCATTAGATCAATCATAAGTTATGTTGGAAGTGTATGATGAGTTCTGTGAGCCCCAAACCAGGAGACTGTTAATGCCTGTAAACTCCACTCTCTGTTTAGCAGAGATGTTAAGGAGAGCAGACTTGCTCATCCAGAAACTAACAGCAAGATAAACAAGGCTTTACTTCTTGTTGCAAGAAGGCAGCATGCAACCTGGAGATCCTTTCTTGCTACCTTGCAGTAAGACTGGTTGGGCTGAAGAAAACTGAAGAGAGGAGAAAGGGAAGGATTATGCTCAAATCTCAGTAGAAAAATCCCATTTTGGTTTTCTGATTTCTGTCTTTTGGAAGATTGTTCTGGAAAGTATGGAAATGCACCTACATATGATTGGGAAGGTAAAATGTTTGCCTGTGTGTGCAGCAGGTACAAGAGGATAATGGTAGAGTGATATCCAGTTCTAGTGACATGTTCCTGATCCAAGGTTGTATTTAGATGAGCAAAACCCATGTGGTTACAGATTACTACATTTCCGTGAAATTCAGGAAGTCATTTTGCACCAAGAAGGTGAAAAAAAGGAAGAGTGAAATAGGACAAGATAGTTCAACACAGATTCTCCAGAAAGAACAACTCTTGTGCTTGCCAGGCTGTTCTGAAAAATCAGGGTAAACAAATTTCAGTCTCAAATTAAGAAAAAGAAAACCAAGGAGGCCTAATATTAAAACTACAATAAAAAGAAAAATACTGAGTGTTCTTAATTATTCTCAGGGGATAAATCTGTCCATTATTTAGAGAATACAGCCCAAGAAAAGACCACTTAGGCATTTTAAGAAATAGGTGGATTTTCAGAGCTCTGTCTTCATTACATCCATGCTGTTGTCCTGCTTAATGGTCTACTTATCACTTCCTTTTCTAAAAAAAAGATAAGTAACAGCATAAAACCCATAATTTCTTCCGGGGAGAAAAGTGTATCTTTACACTGACACCTTCAGGAGTTCTTGGGCACAACTATATGATTTTTGAAAGTAGTATTCCTTTTATCCGTTGTGGGCTTGTTAACACTTCTGACAAATTATTCTGGTTGTTAGGAATTTGCCTCTCCACCAAGTCTGAAAGAAAATTATGTGTTCAGCAGCAAACAATGACAACCATTGTGACTATGAAGAGTGTGGTTATGTTCTAGGATTTTTTGTTACTACAAGAAAGTATTAGAGTCTGGAATAAGCAGGAGATCAACTATTCAGTAAGAAAATTACTAGATATTGGGAGGGAAAAGCATCATACAAATTTGCAACAGAATAAGTGTGTTTATATCTCTATTTTGAATCATTAGTTTTGCTAGATAGCTGAGTTACAATTTTTGTTTAATTTAATATCAGTTTAATTTTTATGTTTTATTATATGTATTTTAAATGATTTTTTTTGTTATTTTAATTTTTGCAGAGGGAATAAAAAGGATGAGCTTAATAAGGATTTCATCCAGGTTAGGAACCACATTGAGATTTGACTTTTAACAAACCAATATACCAAAACAATTGGCACACAGTTATAAAAGTCATTACACAGCAAAAGAAATTAAGTTCAACTGTCTCTAATTAGATAAATGAGGCTCCATGATTCTTTGATGAAACACTGTAGACTGGCTTCAGACCCTTCTGCTGCCAAAGGAAATGTCTGCTCTAACAATGCCCGAGTGCTGCATTTGTCTTGTGCATTGGAATGCTTTGTTTTTTCTGGAGCACTTCGTTGAACTTAAAAAGTCTTTTTTAATAAATGGGCTTGAAAAAAGCTACCTCTTGATAAACCTGCTAGGGCTATTAAGAAACATTACCTCATGAAATAAAAACCCTCTGCCCTGTTGCAGCCGCTGTTTTCTATGTGTGGCTCCAGGGAACCACTAGACAAATGCCTTCAATTGGGTTGCTTCTGCTTTGACTTTCTGTCCAGCTTTATAATTTATATTCTTTTTCTAAATATGTACAACTTCAGCAGTGGAGATGGCGAGTTGCCACAGATTAGCAAGGCATGTGCTTCATGGTTGGATTTATCTGTTGGCTAAGGAAATCAAACTCTATCACACCGAGCAGGACCCTGAAGCAAGGTCTCTTGCTTCTTTTCCTCTGCTTCAGTGAAAACCTTAGGGTAAGGCTCCATGGGATATGAGTACATCAGCGTGACAGACAGCCTACAAGCTGTGGTGAGTTTGAATTCAACTTCTACACCCAAACTCCCCCCAAGCTTTGAGGGACTTTGAAACTACGGTGAAAAAAAATCTATGTAATTATAAACATGTTAAAGCTTGTTGAATGAATGGGTGCACTGGGACAACAAAATAAACGAGATATCAAAGTTAGAAGAAAAAGCTGATCACATTAAGATTGCATTAAAATGAAAAGCCCAGGTCTTTCTTGATAATCCTTGGGAGCTGAGTTCACCCAAGAACCCAAGTTTTTTCTTGTCTTTCAAACACTAAAATTGCTTTGTAGTGTCTCTAAAAATGTGTAAATTAGTGTCATAAAGAAAAATATATTTGGTGTCAGTTTTTACTTTTTTAATTAGATTGAATCAGTATACAAAGAAACTCTTAACATACCATCCAAAAGTTGTAAGCAATTGCCATAAGCTTGATAGTACTGCCTGTACTCCAAGACTTCACTGTAGCATCTACTTAGGGTTTGAACAGTCCCTGATTTGGTTGTAATTAATTAGAAATTATATTCCCAGGGAAGTAAACTGGGCTTATGTGAAATGAACCACATATTCATTACAGTGACTTAGGAGTCTGCTGAAAATCTGGTATAACATTTCATTTTTTGAAAACTGTAACAAAGTAAGGCAAGTATGATTCTGAATTTTAAACCACATGCCAACAAGAGATCCCTGAAAAAGGCTTATACCTAACAAATAATTAATGTAAATGTTTAAAGTAATTTCAAGTAATCTGGAGGAACATATCAGTAAGTTTTGTCACACCTGGGTAGTGTAAGTTGTGTGCATACATTGATTGCATACATTTATCTTCACTTTCTGTTAACTACAGTATGTGTCTTCACTAGTATTTGGTTTAGTATCTGAAAAAGTCTCATTTTCACAATTAAACATTTCAATTAGTCTGTGATCCCTGTAATAATTGTATTAAGTGATTTGCTGGTGAGCTGATATTTATTTCATGATTAGAAGTATAGATGTTATTAAGCCACATAATTTCTGGGAACATTCACCCTTGTATGTCAGGGTCTGAAAGGAAGAGATTAATTGAACCTTCAAAAATGGGCAATTATGGGACATCATTTTTGATGCCTCATTAAGGAAGTTACTCAAATGGCACAAATGATAGCTTTTATAAAACCTCAGACAAACTGCCAAAAATATTGTGTCCACTAGGGATACATGTACTGCAGATGCCTCCTTGATGTCATAATTTCAGCTCTGTTGCCTTTGTTGCCTGATAATTGAAGGCAAAAAATGGTCACTTAACTGCCCTAATAGGTGCCAGAATAGTAAATTTTATTTTTATTTGAAATATCTTTTACTCTTTTTTCATTCATAGTTGCAAAATACAGATTTGCAACAAAAAATACATTTTGCTTTTTTTTTTCATTTATAGTTTCAAAATGCAGATTTGTAACAAAATAGGAAAGGAAATGAGTTCTCCAAATTTCTAGGAAGCTTTAATGACTGGCATTCTTTCTTAACTCCCTCATCATGGCTGTCCTAGAGGACCGTGTATTTTGTGTTATGGAAGACAATTTTTGAATAATTTTAAGTAAACTTTATAAAGAATATTGCCTATCTGTTTAAATTTGCTGTTTGAAGGTAATCATAAGAACAACACAATGGTGAAAATTTTCTCCTAAAAAATCAGACTTCTGAGGATGTTCAACTAATTTCTGGAGATTTTTCCTACTGTCAGAAATACCTTATTCTGCCACACTGAAGTTGTTTTGTTCTTCCGTTATCTCCTCATGATGGCATCAATGTAGCAGAAGCAGGTTGTGTTATTCAGGTTTCTGGGGGGCTGTTCAGAGCAGCAAAATAAACAGAGATTTGTGCTTGTATAAATAGCTGCTAAATTTCATATGCTTGCACATATATAAAACCACATGCAATTATGCATAATACATATGCAAATATTTAAAGAAATAAGGCAGGAGCAGGTTAAATCATCCAAGAATCATTTTTTCATAGAATCTGTAGTGTAGAAAGAGGAAAAAAATGAAAAAGAAACAGTAATTGTCTGTGAACTTAGTTTCTTTGGGGCCACACTGCTGTTCATCCAGTTTTGATACCTGATTTTTGCAGCCTTAACTCTGAGTATGCATTTTTATGGCTATCGGGAAGGTATCTGCTGTCTAGACATTTTCAAATTACTTTGTTTGTCCAACGGCAGCTTTTTATTTAGTCTACTAGATGAATCCTTCGCATAGTTTTCTGGACCAAGAAATGATCCATTGTGTCATACTTTCTTTGATGTCACAAAGGCAAAAGGCTTAAATAAAAGCAGTTATTGTGGAAGGCTGAATTATTTTGCCTTATTCAGCTGGTTACTTTGAGACTAGTACTTTTGATAACTTCTGTCAAGGCCGTGATTGTTATGCCTCTATACGTCAGCTTTTCTTTACCCAAAAAACTAAGTTTCTTTATGGTAACTGAAATCCTGTCTGTTGGTACAGTGTTTCCTAGTGTTCTAAAAGGCAAGCAGAAGCAAGCCAGAAAGACATAAAATTTTCAAAAATCATCAGGACAATGGGAGTTTACCTGTGCTGGGAAAATAAACTGGACGAGTTCAGGCTCAAGTACCATCCCTCAGTCATTTACAGGGTTTAGTTACTAGCATACTCCCTGCTGGAGTTATACAGTGAATGACCCTCTCCCAGGCAAATCCCAGACTTCAGTTCCATGTATTCCCCACAGGCCTGGAGACAATATGGAACACAGACTTTTCGTGATCGGCAGGAAAGATGTGGCCATCATATTTTGAGAGGATAAGAGACTTCAGCCATATGGACACGAGCTGTGCCAAGCTGCTTTTCTTGAGGGCAGAGGATATGCCTCAATGAATAGTCCAAGAGACATATTCATTTAGTATGGATATGCAGCTTGGCTTTATAGAAGACCAAGTCAGTAAGAAGGTTGATCTCAAGATTAACAGAAATACTTGTGATAAAAGCAGCCTTCCAAAAAAAAGACCAGAACTCATATGCTTGCAAGAATGTTGGGGCTAATTCATTGCCAAATAAGCTTTGTTGGTCATGGTTATATATAGTTCATTCTTACAATCCATAGGAAGCATGCAGCAAGTTTCTTGCAGGGCTGTATCTTGCTTCCTGCAGTGAATCATGTGAATGCATGGTAACATTTTCAGAGGCCACATTGATTTACGGCATTGCACAAGACAATATTAGGACCCATGCCAAATTTACCTGTTTTCTACTCATGTCTTCTTTTCTGAACTGTCAGTATTTTTCTAGATACTGACTTCATCTAATATTTTGTTTGCTTTCTCTTTCAAAACTGTATTTAGATAAAATTGTAGGGATAGTGTGTCTCAAAATTATTTCAGTTTCTTATCAAGAATTCACCAAAGATGATGAAGGTGATGTTGCTTCTGAAATAAACTATAGGCGAATGTATATGTGATCTATTCAATAATAAATATATATATATAATATAATGTATTAATTGAGCCATCAATAATTATAAATGTTGTTTTCACCCTAATAATTACATAAAGGAAACATAACTTCTATTTGAATACTTGATTGCTGTGCTTACTGTTCTTTCTTATGATAATGTCAAATAACAGCCATACTGTGCATCACTGCAGGAAAGTGGAGTTCATTTAAAACACTGTTGGGTATCATTATTTGAATTCAGGACTTCATGTTCTCACTTTTACCACTTTAAAAATTAATTTATTTTCAGTCACATTATTCTTGTTTTGCATCAGTGGTACTGCAAAGCAAACCAGTCCTACATGCTTTCAGTGGCTGACAAACATAACTATGTCCACACCAGCAAACTATATGTGCCTCTCTGGCACTGCAGCAAGTTGGCAGAGCTCCTTTTGAAGGTTTTCCTAGTCTCTAAGTTAGAGTGACCAGAAGCAGAAGGCCCTCTGAGATGGGCTCATACTGCACCCGCTTCTTCAGTGTTATGTCTGGGAATTGTAAGGGAGAATGCTAGTTGGTATGTGCCAAAACCACACCAGGCAATGTTTCAGCTGCTTGGCAATGTAGCTGAAGATGTCCCAATGTCTAGGAAATGTTCCTGGGCACTGTTTAATATATTAATATAGGCAATGCCATTATGGCCTGTGGTTCTAGTAGAAAATAGGAAATGCGACTGGGTGCTTCTGCTGAAAAATCTCCAACAGTATTAAAAATTTTGTGTGTATTGTCTCATCTTCCACTTCATTAAAGTTAACTATTCAGGACATTTGGCTGTACTAGGCTCACTAATATCTTTCTATATTTCCATCTGATGAGAAAAGAAATTCTTACAGAAGGTCTGCAAATCCCTGAATAGAAAATCCATGTATCAGCTGTTGTCACTTTCCTGACCTGAAAAGCAGTAAGAATTTTTTTCTTGCACACACTGTGTGCATTAAAAATAATTTTTGAGACATTTCTTAATATGTTTGCATTCAGATATCACCATCCTTTAAAGGACTTTGCTATGCCTTTTTGTTAGGTGAGTAATTGAATTTACTGCTGTTGTGAATCTTAGTTACATAGTGTTCTCTTCCCTTGATGCTGATCCTTGAAAATGCATACTAGCTTTATAAAAGATTACTCACGTTCTTTCTTATATTGAGACTATTTTAATTCCCTTTCCTATGCTTTTCCTAGTTCTACTTAATATTGAAATCCTCTAGATGATATGAAATGTAAAATATAGAAGTTTTGTCATTGTATATTTTTTGAAAGCCCTTGAGAGCCTTGGCCAGGATTTCACAGCTCTAACAAACTTTACCTTGATGTGACCATTAAAAAATTCCCTCTTGTTCTTTCTCACCTCGAATGGTAGCACTCACAAGTGGGTGACAATGGTGCGAATCCTACTAAATAAACTGCTGTCTGATGACATAAAAGCATCTCAAAGACTTATGGAAGAGCAGCCCTAAGTCCCTTGTTTATCTCATTTACTGCAGCAGCTATTTTTTCACTTCTTAGGTACCACTTGCTGTATCATTAATACCTGATAACATGGGACCCCTGAGAAGCTGCTTTAGAATATCACATTGTCAAAGATCAGGAAAAAAGCAGAAGTTCACTGAATTTTTATGAAGGGCATGCACATAATGCACTTTATTATTCTTTATTTCTCTTACACGAAGAGGTGACTCCTGCTATCTTATGGGGGTCCAGGTTCTTCTTCATTTAACAGTTGGGCATTTAACTGATGGACATGTCTAGAATCTGGATGGAAAACAACTTCAGAAACTAAGTGCACATAGAATATATTCATCTCTTACTACTTAATTTCTGTGGAGCAATCTTTAGAAGAGCTGTGGGATAGGAAAGAGAAGTAGTAAACAGAGATATGTTATGAACTACTCACACAATAATAATTCCTTCAATCTCTATGTTACTCCAGAATTGACTGATTACACTTTGGCTTCTTTTTTCAAATATCACTCGATGAGCAGACATATGAATACAATTTAACACGAAACAATTCCTTAGGAAAAAAAGCAAAGGATTTAGTATTCCTTTTTTTAAATTACTCCCCTTTAAAGGAATAATTTCAAAGGGATTATTTAAACTGATATAAACACCACGTAGAAAGTGGTGTGATTTTTAGTGAAACTTTAACAGGCACTGACTTTCACAAAAAAGGAGAAAGATTTCCTCTGTTTGTATTATAAGTTCTTTCCTAATTAAATGATTCTATGTAATGGATTGGTACAGTTGAACTTCATGATTTCAAAGGTCTTTTCTAACCACATGATTTTATGAGTCTAAAGGATGGCCAATTCCAAAGTCGCATATAGACAAAATAGTCTGTCTCCATATCTTACTTGAATGCATGCAGGAATGGTGGGCAACTCACAAGTAGAGGATGAAATTATTCAGGTTTAGGACAGTGTGAGATGTTACTAGGTTCAAGTTATACATTTTGGAGCTAATTGCCAACCTATTGATGTCAACATAAGGACGAGGTTTAATTAATGAGAGCAAATTCTTTTTTATAAAATATGTTTACAGTAGTAATTCTAGTGACCCAATAGTGTACATCACACAATCTGAAATTGTTGACTGCAACCACATTCCTGCTAGTTTTCTTCTAAAATCTGTAAATAGTCCATTGATTAAAATATGTTAATATTCAGGATTAATATTTTGGTTTATTGGTTCATATTTTAGATTAAATAGGCATGAATCCATCCATATGCATCTTTCTTCTGCTCAGAATTTAAGACTGTGTTGGGAGCTATTGTTTGGAGATTTTCCAAAATTGACCACAGAATATATTAGATAGATAAGGTACAATAGGCTTAATAATTTTTTCTCTATGTATTCAAAATATTACAAAGAGAATTTTTTTGAAATTTGATAAGCTTAATTTATGCATGGAGAGGACAATTTGACATTCATTTGTAGCAATAATTCAAAACTCCATCAAACTGTCTTTTTGTTTCAGTGACAGGACTGAAGATGATTAAAGAAAAGGATATATCATTTGTTGGCATCTGCTCTGCCAACACCACAAGTCTGCCAAAACCACAGCTATAAGCCCTTGAATTTGTTTCCTTTTGAACAAAGAAAACATAAAAGTTTCATTTCATAGGAAAGAAGTCATTAATCATATATTTTGACTTATTCTACGAATAAGTCAAACCCCAAAGGTTTAGCAGAAAATAATCTGCAATCACAGTATTGTAGAGTGGATTTTGCAGCATCTATGACTAAGTAAATTCAAAATGTAACTTGGAGAGATTTGCTTTAAAAAACTAAGTTTTCTCATTTTTATGTGCAAGTTTACGCTAAGGATTTATATTCAATTTTAATTATTTGTAAATGTAGTCGCAGGATGTTTTTCACTAGAATTTGCAGTGTTTTGATTTTTTTTTTCTTATACTGTTACAAAAATTGCTCAGCATAATGATTTTGAAGACCTTTACCTTGTTTCAGCAATGTGTGTGATGTATTGCTACTTCCAGATCTGCACTGCAATTGTACAGCTATTGCTGAACAGTATTAATTTGTACAAATAGTCTTATTGACTGTGGTGCAAGTCCCCGGGTTTATAACATCTATTAAGTAAATATTTGTAAGTTAGGACTGTATAAACAGCCCCTCCAGCAGCTGGCATCTACTGAAATACTAGAAGAACAAACTAAGATAGCTAATTCCTTAGCTCTGAGCCTGTTTCTATGCAGCAATAACCAAAAGAGGAGCAGGGATTTTTCCTTGCCACTGAAGCCAAACAGGATTGATTAGCTCCTCTCTGTAAAGCTGACAGCTAA